>ONZH01021237.1:0-677185 GCA_900303285.1 Rhinella marina | reverse complement strand
CCACAGATCCTCCATAACAGTGTCATCCACAGATCCCCCATAACAGTGTCATCCACAGATCCCCCATAACAGTGTCATCCACAGATCCCCCATAACAGTGTCATCCACAGATCCCCCATAACAGTGTGTCATCCACAGATCCCCCATAACAGTGTCATCCACAGATCCCCATAACAGTGTCATCCACAGATCCCCATAACAGTGTCATCCACAGATCCCCCATAACAGTGTCATCCACAGATCCCCCCATAAACAGTGTCATCCACAGATCCCCATAACAGTGTCATCCACAGATCCCCCATAACAGTGTCATCCACAGATCCTCCATAACAGTGTCATCCACAGATCCCCCATAACAGTGTCATCCACAGATCCCCCATAACAGTGTGTCATCCACAGATCCCCCATAACAGTGTCATCCACAGATCCCCCATAACAGTGTCATCCACAGATCCCCATAAACAGTGTGTCATCCACAGATCCCCCATAACAGTGTCATCCACAGATCCCCCCATAACAGTGTCATCCACAGATCCTCCATAACAGTGTCATCCACAGATCCCCATAACAGTGTCATCCACAGATCCCCATAACAGTGTCATCCACAGATCCCCATAACAGTGTCATCCACAGATCCCCCATAACAGTGTGTCATCCACAGATCCCCATAACAGTGTCATCCACAGATCCCCATAAACAGTGTCCATCCACAGATCCCCCATAACAGTGTCATCCACAGATCCTCCATAACAGTGTCATCCACAGATCCCCATAACAGTGTCATCCACAGATCCCCCCATAACAGTGTCATCCACAGATCCTCCATAACAGTGTCATCCACAGATCCCCCATAACAGTGTCATCCACAGATCCCCCATAACAGTGTCATCCACAGATCCCCATAACAGTGTCATCCACAGATCCTCCATAACAGTGTCATCCACAGATCCCCATAACAGTGTCATCCACAGATCCCCCATAACAGTGTCATCCACAGATCCCCATAACAGTGTCATCCACAGATCCCCCATAACAGTGTCATCCACAGATCCCCCATAACAGTGTCATCCACAGATCCCCCATAACAGTGTCATCCACAGATCCCCCATAACAGTGTCATCCACAGATCCCCATAACAGTGTCATCCACAGATCCCCCATAACAGTGTCATCCACAGATCCCCATAACAGTGTCATCCACAGATCCCCCATAACAGTGTTCATCCACAGATCCCCCATAACAGTGTCATCCACAGATCCCCATAACAGTGTCATCCACAGATCCTCCATAACAGTGTCATCCACAGATCCCCCATATAACAGTGTCATCCACAGATCCCCATAACAGTGTCATCCACAGATCCCTCCATAACAGTGTCATCCACAGATCCCCCATAACAGTGTCATCCACAGATCCCCCACATAACAGTGTCATCCACAGATCCCCATAACAGTGTCATCCACAGATCCCCCCATAACAGTGTCATCCACAGATCCCCCATAACAGTGTCATCCACAGATCCCCCATAACAGTGTCATCCACAGATCCCCCATAACAGTGTCATCCCACAGATCCCCCCATAACAGTGTCATCCACAGATCCCCCATAACAGTGTCATCCACAGATCCCCCATAACAGTGTTCATCCACAGATCCCCCATAACAGTGTCATCCACAGATCCCCCATAACAGTGTCATCCACAGATCCCCCCATAACAGTGTCATCCACAGATCCCCCATAACAGTGTCATCCACAGATCCCCATAACAGTGTCATCCACAGATCCCCATAACAGTGTTCATCCACAGATCCCCATAAACAGTGTCATCCACAGATCCCCCATAACAGTGTCATCCACAGATCCCCCATAACAGTGTCATCCACAGATCCCCCATAACAGTGTCATCCAACAGATCCCCATAACAGTTGTCATCCACAGATCCCCCATAACAGTGTTCATCCACAGATCCCCCATAACAGTGTCATCCACAGATCCCCCATAACAGTGTCATCCACAGATCCCCCATAACAGTGTCATCCACAGATCCCCCATAACAGTGTCATCCACAGATCCCCCATAACAGTGTCATCCACAGATTCCCCATAACAGTGTCATCCACAGATCCCCCATAACAGTGTCATCCACAGATCCCCATAACAGTGTCATCCACAGATCCCCATAACAGTGTCATCCACAGATCCCCATAACAGTGTCATCCACAGATCCCCCATAACAGTGTTCATCCACAGATCCCCATAACAGTGTCATCCACAGATCCCCATAACAGTGTCATCCACAGATCCCCATAACAGTGTCATCCACAGATCCCCCATAACAGTGTTCATCCACAGATCCCCCATAACAGTGTCAACCACAGATCCCCCATAACAGTGTAACCCACAGATCCCCCATAACAGTGTCATCCACAGATCCCCATAACAGTGTCATCCACAGATCCCCCATAACAGTGTGTCATCCACAGATCCCCCATAACAGTGTCATCCACAGATCCCCATAACAGTGTCATCCACAGATTCCCCATAACAGTGTCATCCACAGATCCCCCATAACAGTGTCATCCACAGATCCCCCATAACAGTGTCATCCACAGATCCCCATAACAGTGTTCATCCACAGATCCCCATAACAGTGTGTCATCCACAGATTCCCCATAACAGTGTCATCCACAGATCCCTCCATAACAGTGTGTCATCCACAGATCCCCCATAACAGTGTGTCATCCACAGATCCCCCATAACAGTGTCATCCACAGATCCCCCATAACAGTGTCATCCACAGATCCCTCCATAACAGTGTCATCCACAGATCCCCATAACAGTGTCATCCACAGATCCCCCATAACAGTGTTCATCCACAGATCCCCATAACAGTGTCATCCACAGATCCCCCATAACAGTGTGTCATCCACAGATCCCCCCATAACAGTGTCATCCACAGATCCCCATAACAGTGTCATCCACAGATCCCCCCATAACAGTGTCATCCACAGATCCCCCATAACAGTGTCATCCACAGATCCCCCATAACAGTGTCATCCACAGATCCCCATAACAGTGTCATCCACAGATCCCCATAACAGTGTCATCCACAGATCCCCCATAACAGTGTCATCCACAGATCCCCCATAACAGTGTCATCCACAGATCCCCCATAACAGTGTCATCCACAGATCCTCCATAACAGTGTCATCCACAGATCCCCCATAACAGTGTCATCCACAGATCCCCCATAACAGTGTCATCCACAGATCCCCCATAACAGTGTGTCCCCGCTGGTCTGGCTTTGGCTGTGTAAGGAGCTGCACTTTGATATTGGGACATTGGATACCCTGCCGGCCCAGAATTAACAGCCATCTGCACAATGTGATGTTACTGTCAGTCATACATTATAATTGTATATTACATCTGTGCTGTAATAAGAGGCGATATTTGCGTCCCGTGTAAATTATAACCTACAGATTCCCGCTGTATTACGGGCCGGTGCCCTTGCTGCCCCCTCTCTATAGGATCCAGTCCACACTTATATTTAACGCTTTATTTATGGACTGTCTCTATGACTCCACCAAACAATTCCCTGCTGAGACCTCATCTCGGCCCTCCGCGGTCTTCTAGGTGGTCACATTCTTCCTAGTGTAGAGTGTAAGCTCTGTGGCCCGGCTGTGGGGTAACACATTGGCTCTGCCATTCTTTGATGCCAACATCTACAATCCAGTTTTTTGTTCTCACAGTCCCATATACTGCAGCATTTCCATGTCTAGGAATGCTCATCCTGAGCCTCCTGATTCATGGACATTAGGCTATTACTATAGAATTGCCCTAAAAGTTACGGTACTTAGAGACATTGAAAAAACTGAGTGACAACTGCTGGGGCAGAGTAATGGTGGACATTTGCAGTTGTCAGGAACAGTTTAGTAGAATACTACGGGACTTCACACAAGAGGCCGACTCGGGGTCCTTTAAGAGAAATGGCCTTTATAGGCATGAAATGTAGGGTTCTCGTCCTTACCTCAGCTTGTAGGCATCTCGCTCCCTCTTGACCTTCCCCAAAACATTGTAGAGAGCTCTGATCTCAGGGGTGATGGTATCGATCTGAACCCCAACCCCATCCGCGTGACCCCAATAAGCTCCGCATCCGCTGCTGACCGACCCCACGTCGGACCTGGTCACCAGCCTCCGTGGCCCGTACACCCATGGTTGAGGAGTTGGAGTCGGACGAGTGAGACCCAGAAGAGGCGGCGGTAAAATGGGCCCCACAAAGCCGGTCTGGACAGCTTGGTCCCTGGTGATGGGCCCCGCTCCTTGGGCTCTTTCCAACGCCCTCTCCAGAGAACGGTTCCTACGTTCCAGCTCATGCACCTTGGCCAAGAAGCAGCGGAATCTCAAGTTGAGGGTCTTCAAGACGCTGATGTTGGAACCAAAGTCATTGCGCAAAGCTGAGGCCCCCCCACCCTGAGCGTAAGGGGCCCCTAGAAGTAACGAGGACTGCGGAGGAGATAGGGGGCTGTCCCCCGGCTGCAGAGGGGAATCCGACGAGACAAGGAGGAGATTGGGAGTTAATAGAGGATTCATGGCTGGACTGTTCTGAGCACTGCAGAGAGGAGGGAGAGGAGGGGAGGACCAGCAAGAGCAGGAGGATGATGGTGGTGGTGGTGGGAGGGGGAGTCACATCATCTGTGTTGTGGGGGACGCGGATGTGAGGGAGATCAGTGGAGGTAAAGGAGATGCAGGGCGACTGAGGGAACAGGGAAGGAAGAATATGATGACTGAAAGGAGAGGAATGGGCTGGAGGAAGAGGACACATCAGCGGTGACGTGCAGCGAGAGGGGGGGACATTCCTCTTCTCTTCACCGCAGGCAACACAGAGACCAACTGCAGAGAGTGGGGGAGGACTGAAGGAGAGGGACTGGAGGGCACACCCCCCCTGCAGGAGGGGCGAGAAGATAAAAACATGGATAACCACATATACAATGATGGGGGTGATCTGGTGCAAAGGAGAAATTTCCCATAGAAGCTTTCATGGAAAAAGAGGGGCCTCTGAGAGATGAGGGTCTGATTGGTTGCTATGGGCAACTGCTCCCTCGTCCCCAGTTTTTGTAAATCACTCCCATCATTCTCATCTATGAGGTGAGGCCAGGGACGTGATCACATTTCCCCAGGAGCAGCGAAGCCCCCTGTACTGACCGCTGCTCTCTGGACATTAAGATTCCTTTAGTGGCACACGTGGTAATGTGGAGCGTCCCGGCCCCTCAGAGCAGGTATAGGTGCTGGGGCTAATGACGTAACACCATAGGTTTAGAGCTCGTGGGGAGCGACCCTTCATACACTGCGCAGGAGATTTGGTAAACATGCTTTAGGGTGGTTTCAATTTTTTTATTTTTTTTTTAATTTTTGCAATTTTTATTTCAACCACTCCCTTAGGTCTCATTTACATTTCCGTTGAACATCTCTGAAAAAAATCAGTCCATGTAACATCGATGAAGGATCCATGTTTGGTCTCTCAGTCCGTTTTTTGCCCTCCGTGTGTCATCCATACACTGTTCAAGTGAAGTTCATTTCCAGAGCATCTACTATTAATGGTCAGAGATAAACGGACACCATTCGGTGTTGTGTCCCATAGACTATAGTGGGTGTGTTTGGTCAGACCAATGTAGTGCGGGTCTCCATGATTTTTTTTCACTGACCAACAGTCCGTAAAAAAAAAAAATTGATGTTTGAACAGATGCTTTAAAATCAATGGGCCCATGGTCTGTCCGTGGAAAAAGCAGATCGCACACGTCATTGAAAAATGGAAATGTGAACGACCCCTTACTGTATGCAACATTGCAGAATTGTCATTTAGGAGTCTGAAAAAACTGGGCGAAGCTGCATTTTGTATAAGGGCTCATGCACACAACCGTATGCAAAAAATACGGATGACGATGAACGTGTGCATTCTGTATTTTGCGGAACAGAACAGCCGGCCCCTAATAGAACAGTCCTATCCTTGTCCTTAATGCGGATAATAATAGGACATGTTCTATTTTTTTGACGAACGGACATATGGAAACGGAATGCCCACAGAGAAACTTCCGTTTTTTTTTTTTGCGTACCCATTGAAATAAATGGTTTCGCATACGGTCCACAAAAAAAAAATAGAACAAACATGGAAAGAAAATTTGTTTGTGTGCATGAGCCCTAAGGCTACATTCACATGGCTGTGGTGCCACTGTTGCAGACCGCAAATCGCGAGTCCGAAAAACACGGACATCGGCATTGTGCACTCTATGATCTGCAAGATTTGGCGAAAGATAGGACATGTCCTATCTTTTGCGGTGCGGAGGCACAGACCCAGAAACACAGGGTACGAGGCTGTACAATGCCTCCATATGTGTGGCAGAGGAAGGAGCAGTGCATCATGGGTTTGGTTGGATATGGCAACAGGAACAGGAAGTGCTACATAAAGGAAATGAAACAAACCAGAGTAAATGGTCCAAACTGAAAAAAAAACAAAACATGGGGGAGATGTACATGAGGTACGCATCTATATGAGCAGATCTGATAAAAACAGTCCCGGAAAACCCCTTAAGGAGGAATCTCATCAATACAGAGCTGTATTAAGGCACCATGTGTAGAGTTACTAACAGGCCCGAAGTTTCAGGGATTTTCCCTAATTTTCAGAGGCAATCCTGGCAAATTTGGGCTTTCCAAGACACAAAAATGGTTATTGTGTAAATGTAAGTCCCACCCAGAATTGGGCATTACCAGGGGTGGGGCTTAAATGCTTCAAACTGACCAATAAGAATGTTCTTAAGTATGCATATAGCAGAACAGAGCGTAGTGCGTCATGCTACATATGGCTCTGCCATTCTTATACTCAGGGCAGTAAACCACAGTATTTTTTTTGTAAACCTCGCCCCCGCCTGTGTGTCTAGTATGACTCACACAAAATAGCAGAAATAAAAAAAAAAGCACCCCTCCTTGCATTCATTCCTCCTAAAGACTAATTATGGTTGTGGTTGCCCACTGGGTAGAAGGGCGGTGGTGCGAAGACCTGGGCTGCTGACAATGTGATGGGCACACACCGAGACGGAAACAGGAAGGCCTAAAAAGAGAAATATAAAGTAAAAAAAAATTATATATATTTTTGGAAAAAAAGTCTTAAATGCGATTTTCTAATACACTTTGTGTCAAAATCCAATTTTCGAGATCTCTGCTTGCGGTTGGTGAATATAAAGCTGGTTCATGTGAGCTGAATGGGTTATCAGCTTCGGAAGGTAATAGGTTTCTATTCACTGACAGCAAGCAATGCTCTGGAATACAATGAACTATTCATTCCCAAAGGGGGGACATTTTCTTAGATTGTCATTTTGTGCACAGGTCTCCAAGTGAACTACGTTGGAGTAAGAGGAGGCCAATTTGTGGGGACGCACACCTTGACAAATTTGGCGCATCTTTGGCTGTTCATGCGCCAGAAATTGAAATGTACTCCTCTCGTCAACAGGGGTCGAATTCCGCTATAATTTGTACCAATTTGTGTGGAAAATTATTGTAAGGGCTCATGCACACAAATGTATTTTGTTCTTGCAACTGTTCCATTTTTTTTTTGTATGTGGAACCATTCACTTCAATGGGTCCGCCAAAAAACGGAAATGACTCCATGTGCATTCCATTTCCATATGTCCACATGGCCTTTCCACAAATAAGATGGAACATGTCCTATTCTTGTCTGTTCTACGGACAAAGCAAGGCATTGTTACAATGGATTTGCAAAAAAACGGATGCAGTAAGGATGTCACACAGACATCATCCGTATTTTTGTGGATCACAAAATACATACGGTCGTGTACATGAGCCCCAAGTCTGTTGAACCATAGAGGCAGGCAGCAGCTTCTTCCTGTAAAATTCTTTGCACTTTTCAAAAGTGTCGAGAAAAGCGCAAAAACAGCAAAAAGGTCAGAAATTATTTGGAAACTTAGCATTCACCATTTCGTGAATTTTTATCTCCAGGAAAGTGTCGAAAAGCATGTAATAAAAAGTCACTTGAAGTGAAAGTTTTTCTAGTCACCTGCTAGAATCCTGCGGTCAGTGGCCGACTTCTGGGACGCCCCCAAAACAATACCCTCATCTGATACCAGCTGTCGCCCCTCCCCCCACAGCAGCACATCTACAAGAACAATGCACTTCCTTGAGGTTACGGGGATTGGACTAAAGCTCTAGCTTGTATCCGGCCACTGCAAACACGTATCTTCTCACGCTAAGGCGACTGCTTGGCGGCAATTATGGCACTACAGTGCAAAACGGCAGCTCATGAATCCCTAAGGGAACGGAGCGCAATATTGTGATTAATAGATTTTGTGAAAATCACATATTCGAATAATTGTCATCTTAAAGGGACTATGCTAAAGATCCTGCAGAACCCCTTTAATTGTCCAGTACCTCACATCGAACCTCATTATAAAGGAACTAATTCTCACAATATAAAACATACTGGAAAATTGCTCATAATGCAATTCCTGACAAGCCCAAAAGGAATGCTCCATAATGTGAGAACCTTTTTTAAATCATTCCATGCAGAGATCTGATCTCTTAGTTACAGGCCCAAAGCCTGAGGCTGCACTACTGAGATTCTAATGACAACATGTCTCCTGGAATTTACTACGCTAGTTTTAGTATCTGCTGTAAATTATAGTAAATCAGAGGCCCCTCTCCTTCCATTAAGCTCCACCCGCTTTTGAAAAGTTCTGCACATGGAATAAAAACCTCAAGTAGTCACAAAATTTTTTGAAAAAAAAAAAAAATAACGACTGTCAAAACCTCATGCACAGTTTTTGTTTGGGTCAGCATCCGCATTTTTGGCGGGTAGGATGCAGACCCATTGATTTCAATGGGGCTGCAAAAGATGCTCACAGCACTCCGTATGTCTGTTCTGCGGCTCCGCAAAAAACAAACAAAAAAAAACCCCATCCTATTCTCGTCTGTCTTATGGACAAGGATAGGACTGTTCCGTTAGGGGCCGGACGTTCCGTAAAATGCCTAACGCACGCGGCCAGTATTTGTGTTATGCAGATCTGTGATATGAGGACGGTAAAAACGACTACAGCCGTGTGCATGGGCCCTTAAGGGGATATTCAGATGTGGCAGTTTTTGCAAATTTGGCAAAACAAAAAAAAAAGCGACATGACCGCTACGCAGGGCTGTGGAGTCGGTAAGCCAAAGCCCCAACTCCAACTCCTTAATTTCCCAGGGTTTCTGTCACCAGTTTTTTCGGTATGAATCAGGCTGACATTAGAGATGTGCTAATGTCACCTGATTCCAAATATATATCTGTTTTATTTACTGGTGCCCCCATTTTCATACAAAATGAACTTTTATTTTATGCTAATAAGGCCTCTAGGTGCAAGGGGCGTTACCTCTGCTCCTAGAGGCTCTGTTGATTGACAGGACCAGGCAGAGAAGAAACACTCCATTCACCATAGCTTGCAAGGACCTTCAACTGATGTCATGACCATGTGATCAGTCACATGGTTAGGATCACACAAACAGCCCGTCTCCTCCTAAACCATGTGACTGATCACATGGTCATGACATCATTGAAGGTCCTTGCAAGCTATGGTGAATGGAGTGTTTCTTCTCTGCCTGGTCCTGTCAATCATCAGAGCCTCTAGGAGCAGTGCGTAACGCCCCTTGCACTTAGAGGCCTTATTAGCATAAAATAAAAGTTCATTTTATATAAAAATGGGGGCACCAGTAAATAAAACCGATATATATTTGTAATCAGGTGACATTAGCACATCTCTAATGTCAGCCTGATTCATACCGAAAAAAACTGGTGACAGAAACCCTTTAAACAAACTTTGCATAAATCAATAGTACAGATATGTCATGACAAAAAGAGTTTGTAATATATGTTTTACTGACATCTTTACTCTGCACTTTCAGTATCAGGCTTCTCTGGGTACAGCTCACTAAGGGTCTGATGTATGAAAACTGTCTAGGTCAGGGCTGGCCAACCTGTGGCTCTCCAGCTGTTGCAAAACTACAACTCCCAGCATGCCCAGTCTGCCTACAGCTATCAGCCTACAGCAGGGCATGGTGGGAGTTGTAGTTTTACAACAGCTGGAGAGCCTCAGGTTTGCCAGCCCTGGTCTAGGTCTAAGACTTTCTTTGTTGCCCATGGCAACCAATCAGAGCTCCCCTTTCATTTCTCCAGAGCACTATATGAAATGAAAGGGGAGCTCTGATTGGTTTCTATGGGCAACAAAGAAACTTCTACCCCTAGAGAGTTTTCATACATAAGGCCCTAGGTGTTTTACATCAGAGGAAAAGCAACTAAACTAAAACATAAAGCAGAGAGAACATGCACTGGACAAGTGATTTATGCACAGTTTATTGAAAGTTTAGATATACTAAGAAGTACTTGCCTTAAAGGGGTTTTCGCAGCACATTGATTCAAACAGACAGTTTGCACTTACTATAGCCCTTTTAGACGGGCCGATAAAGTCTCCCCTGAACGAGCGCCGATCAGCGACATCGGCGCTCGTTCAGGAGCCTTTACACGGCCCGATGAATGGCTACAGTGTATGTATCGTGCGGCCTGGAAGCTTGGCAACATCGCCTGTTTACACAGGGCGATGGCGCCCGACAGATCGGATCTTTTGGATTTTTACAGTCTTTCAGCAACAGAAACGATTTCGTCGGGGTTAGGGCCACTTTCGGGCCCGTCTAGGCGAACAGCAGTTTTTTTAGTTTTGGGCATATATTAATTAACTTACTCTGACAGAGCAGGAAGTTGTGATCTCTAACACAATTAAAGGTAAAGCCGTCCTTTTCAGTCCTCAACAAAGTTTGCTTACTGAGGTCACTCCTGCAGGTTACCATAGAAACCTGTGTACAGTGAGAGACCTGCTGAACTGTATATAGCTCATGACTAAAGTAAAATCTACTGACCACTGTATTTAGAAAATGTCTTCTTTTAACTGTCCTTTTATGTTGAAAGCTAATCTTTGTAAGGCCTCTTTCACACTAGCGTTAGCACGGATCCGGCACCTAAAGCAGCGCTCCGGCCCCACACATGTTGACAGACATTGAGACAGCAATACATACAGACATACACACACAAACACATACATACTTACATACTCCAGCCCGGGACGCCGGCAGCACGTCTTCACGCGCCTCCTGCGCGCAGTGATGACGATTCCCCACAGCGCCCTCTGCTGGGCGCAGTGGGGAAACATCATAGCTGCGCGCAGGAGTCGCGTGAAGACGTGCTGCTGGCGTCCCGGGCTGGAGTATGTGAGTATGTATGTATGTATGTCTGTATTTCTGTGTAGCCGGATCCGGAATGACCCCCCATTGCAAGTCAATGGAGGACAGATCCGGATTACTGGTGTGTCACATCAAACGGATCCGTCAACCTTGACTTGCATTGGGGGTCATTCCGGATCCGTCTTGGTGCGGATGCCTGGACCGGAGAGAAAACAGCAGCATGCTGCGGTTTGTTCGCCGGTCTGCAGACGAAACGTAATGCTTTCAGGAGCCTCCGTTGTCTTCAGTTCAGTTTTGTCCCCATTGACAATGAATGGGGACAAAACTGAAGCGTTTTTTTCCGGTATTGAGCCCCTATGACGGAACTCAATACCGGAATTTAAAAACGCTAGTGTGAAAGTAGCCTAACTAGTGAGAAAACCTCTTTAATCCCGTTCTCTCTAGTAGATCTGAGATTAGTACAGCCATTCCTTCCCAGTGCCTTTTTCCTCTGATCTGTAGGAGGGGAGTTTCACTTCTGAGCATCTACATTAAGGGCAGCACTAAGCCATCTCAACTAAAAGCCTAGATCCTTAGTTCAGGAATAGAACAGACATTTCTAGGACATTTCATCATGTTCCCAAATTCTTATGAAAATATATTCAGCACATACTGCATTGAACTAACTGTACCAATTTATTATATATTTTTGGAGTCAGAGTCGGTCCATTTTATACCGACTCCAACTCTGACTCCACCAAAATGGTCACCGACTCCACAGCTCTGCCTGAATAATCCCCAAAGCTCCATACACATGGCTGGTATGGAAGTTGGGATTGACGTGTATTTAAAGGGTCCGGCGCTGCCGCCTGGCTCAGGAAGAAGCAGGCGTTACGTATTATACTCACATCCATGTTTGTGGTTCTAAGGATGAAGACACTTAAAAGACAAATTGCTCGCATTTATTTCTAAGTAAGTGGCTCTTAGCTCCAAGGACAAACTTCTTAAAGGGGTGCTACCGGACTTAGGACAGACCATCTGTGATTGATCAGTGGAGAACTAACCGCTGGGACCCCACCACTCTGCATGGTGAGGGGGCTGGGGCTCTTACTTAATCTTCATTGCTCAAACAGGAGGACAGAGGTAAGGGCATGCAAGTGTGAAAGCCCCTTCCTTGTCCTGACTGGCCGGGGACCCCCTCTAATCAAACATTGATGGCCTACTTAGAGGGTGCAGCGATCTCATTCAGCGGAATGGTGAAGAGGATGCTAGGACTTGCACTACCGCCAATCAAACCGAAAGATCCTATCCTTAAAGGGGTAATCCGATATCATATAGTAGATGACAAAAGCTAGAACCAGCCCTGTACCTCACATGGATCCAGAGATCTCCCCATTCATTGCTCTGCTAGATTTATTTCAAGCTTGCCGCTTAAGGGGCGTGCACTCTCTCAGGGGGCACGTCCTTTCTACTGCAGTTGGGGTCAGTTGAAAGATGGAACTAAACATGTGCTTCCATCTCAGTGAACAGGTCAGATAAATAAGAAAAAGAGCAAACAGCAGGTGGCGCTATACAGCTAGATTTCAGTGAATAACTCATGCAATTGCAAAAGTATTCAGATTCAGGAGCTGGTTTATAAAGTGTATAATATTTTTTTCTGGGACAACCCCTTTAAAGGATACACCATAAACATTATTCCCAAAAAATGCTTGGGAACTTGATCTCTCAAAAACGTTTGCTTGTCTAACCGTATGTTCTCTATAGACATCCCAGGATTCCACGCTCTCCGATTTCAGGCCCAGCTGTCGGCTTCCATACACGGGGGCAGAGGACAGAGACAGCTGCCCACACCCTGTCTGTATTCAGCAAAGACGTCCGTGACGTATGATGGGAGTTATACTCAAGTGGCGGAATAATCGCCCTGACACCGGAGACTTCTGCAGCTGCACAGAGACTCCAGTCATAAATTGGAAAGAAACCAGAATACCCCAAGTATAGTGCCGCTTCCAGGTGGCAAAACTCAAGCCCATGATGCAATTGATACAGGGTGCCTCCATAAAGGACTGGCAATGGTGCCCAGCATGATGGGTGCCGACTGGTAATCTTAAGCATAAAACATACTGACCCCATTGATCTGCCAGCACCCACAAATAAAGGGTCACGTCATCTCAACCATTTCTCTATTCTACAAACATGACTTGTATATATAGTGGCTGGCATCCAGCTGAAAAGGAAATATGGGAGGAGCATTGCTATTATCTGTCAGGTCCTCTTGGCCAATCAGCATTGCCGAGGTCATGCCTGGTGATGCTAATTGGCTGAGAGTAGCTGACTGACATATAGGAAGCTCTCTCAATTCTCAAGTCCTTTCCAGCTGGATGCCTGGCACAGCAGACAAATCTGGTTCTTGGAGGTACAGTCGTTAATCAATATCATGTAACAGTTCCTCCAGAACTATTACTATGTGTGGTCCTAAGGTAGCCTGAGACATTCATGACCCTGCCCAGGACCTCTGTCGGTGGAGAATGACGCATTCACAACACAAACAGTCCCTCGTTTGTATCCAATTTATAATAAAACAGTCACAAATGACAAAAATCATCAGAGAGCTCAAGGCACAGAGAAGATGCCTGCAGAACATCTCAGCCGCACAGGTTAGTTGTCCAAGCTCCTGCAGAGTATCAGAGTCCACGAGTGGAGAACACCTTGCACATATGGAGGCCATTCGCTGTCATGTCGTGGAGTCCAGCACGTGCCTGCTCATCCAGGAGGGTGGAACAGCACTGAACTGGGACCAGTGCAGAACGGGAGATGGTGGTCGGGGTCTGGAAGAGGCTGTGATCCTATTTACTCTTCTTTTTCTCTTTCTTCTTCTTTAATAAAAGCTTCTGCCTCTTTAGCAACATCTTCTGATTTTTCATATACTTCAGACGCTTCTTTTCCTTTGTTTTTTGGGTGGACTGGCCCGATTCTGTCAGGGTGGACTGCCCTGCCTCCGTTGAGGGGGTCTTCTGCTCTGGTTTCGCTGAGGGGGTCTTCTGCTCTGGCTTCGCTGAGGGGGTCTTCTGCTCTGGCTTCGCTGAGGGGGTCTTCTGCTCTGGTTTCGCTGAGGGGGTCTTCTGCTCTGGTTTCGCTGAGGGGGTCTTCTGCTCTGGTTTCGCTGAGGGGTCTTCTGCTCTGGTTTCGCTGAGGGGGTCTTCTGCCCTGGTTTCGCTGAGGGGGTCTTCTGCCCCTGGTTTCGCTGAGGGGGTCTTCTGCTCTGGCTTCGCTGAGGGGTCTTCTGCTCTGGCTTCGCTGAGGGGGTCTTCTGCTCTGGCTTCGCTGAGGGGGTCTTCTGCTCTGGCTTCGCTGAGGGGGTCTTCTGCTCTGGTTTCGCTGAGGGGGTCTTCTGCTCTGGTTTCGCTGAGGGGGTCTTCTGCCCTGGTTTTGGTGGCGGGGTCTTCTGCCCTGGTTTCATTGAGGGGGTCTTCTGCCCTGGTTTTCATTGAGGGGGTCTTCTGCCCTAGTTTCGGTGGTGGGGTCTTCTGCCCTGGTTTTGGTGTTGGGGTCTTCTGCCCTGGTTTCGTTGGCGGGGTCTTCTGCCCTGGTTTCGTTGGCGGGGTCTTCTGCCCCTTCTTCTGTGCCTGGGGTGCAGTTTTGGGGTTTACTTTCTCCTCTTCTTCTTTCTTCTCAGTCTGCTCAGCACCAGATTTTTCTGTCACTTGAATGGAAGAGATAAATAGGATTAAATAGAAAATTGCAGAACAATTCATCCCAAAACTATGAAAATAACCCCCAGAAAAGCAAAGGTCTTCTATACTGTTGGGGGTCAGGGTGTCCTCCTCAGGGATAAGTTGCAGACGTGGAACGTCACTAACCTTCTTTAGTAGATGGGATGGTGTTTGAAAATTTGCGAAGTTTGGCGATGAAGAAGCCGTCCATGTTGTGAGTGTGAGGGTAAAACCGGCGCGCCAGGCGCAGAGACTGGTGGAACCGCCTCTCCTTGAATCTAAAGGAGACGGAAGAAACATTACTATAAGATCCTGGGGTAAACGTCTTCATAGAGAATTATGTTACGTATGTGGCAAAACAAATTGCATATACATTTTTTTGTAAGGAAAAAAGTTTTTTTATTTTAACTTCTAATTTTTTTTTTAAATTTTTCTGGAAAAACTTTTTTTTTTAAACCAGCGATCTTGGGATTGCTTCTGTATAATATATTGTATAATATTCTGTATAATATATCTGTATAATATATACAATAGTTCTGTAATACATAAGGCCCATTCTTAGGCCACCCATCAGCATCCTACAATCGCTCTGCAGGGGGCGCCAATGGGTTGACAGAGGGAGCTCCCTTCCCTTGTCTAACCGTTTACATGCTATTGTCACTATAGAGCGCAGCATCTAACGGGCTATCTACGACCCAGATTACTGCAGCATCTGTAACACAGCTGATACCTGCTGCTGATGGCACGGCTACTGAGCTCGCACCATCGCGGCGCCATAACAGTAAGGGGTTAAATGCAGTCGCTGTCCTTACACGCACGATACATTAGAAGGCAGGAGAGCGCAGGACTGACAGGCCGGGTCCTCACCTCACAAATCCTTCTTTGCCAAAGTCCAGACCTGTTGGTACAAGTTTGACATTTCTCTTCTTCAGGGCGTAATCCACCACGCACTCGTTCTCCTCCACCTGTAGCCACAAACCGCAAGTTACAGACATAAAGGGGGTCAAGGGACGTACAGCCGGTGTTCCCTAAAGTGTCTCACAGCGAGATTAAAGGGACTTTAAGACTACTGCTCCCATTCTTTAGGCTAGGGGAGGGCTGAGTGTAGCGCCCCCCATGATCACTACTTTATGTAACAGATCTTCAGGGCCCAGAACCTACAGGAACATGTGTCACATTTCACTTCACTGGGACATAACACCAGCAGTGAAGGCAACCACCTCAAGAAAGACACTCCTGATGTTCTACTCCTTTAAGGAAAAACAAAGAAGAATTCCACTTTTCCAGCCTCCTCCTCGATGGATTGGGGTTTAATAGATCGCCCGTTCCCTCAACCTGTGGAGAGATGGAAGGGAGCCCTAGTGTAATACACTTACTGTGATGGAGCAAGTACAATAGACCAGGAATCCTCCAGTAGAAGACTGGGCATCCAGAGAGTCAATGGCGCTCAGGATCAGCTCTTTCTGTATGTGGGCGCACCGCTGGATGTCCTGTGTGTTCTGCAGATATAGAAGAGGCATGTCAGACCATAGATAAACCCACCACCCCCTGCGGCTAGCTACCCATCCGAAGGGTGGGCTCAGTCACCCACCTTGTTAGTTTTCACAGCTGGGTCTTTGCTGATGATGCCGGTTCCGCTGCACGGAGCATCCAGGAGGACCCGGTCAAATCCTCCAAGAACCTGGTAATAATCAACAGAAAAGGGGATACATATCTGATCAGTGCAGGTCTGACTGCTGGGACCCCACACCAATCATAAGGGATCCTGAGCGTTCAGCCAAATGAAACCAGAATCACAGCATTATCTCCACTACATCAGAAGATATCACTGTTAGAAATTGGATTGGTAGAGAATGCAGTTGAAAGTTAAAGTAAAAGCTGTTTTTACTGCTTTCACTCCTGATTTGATTTCTAACAGCTATATCCTTCTGATGTGGTGGAGATAAAGCTGTGATTCTGGTCTTGTTTGAAAGCTTGAAGGCCAGGCCTATATCTCTAGCTGCTAACAATCCTGAGATATGAGCAGCAGCCCCCCTCACCCTGTTGCCTGAGTTCTGCACACCCTGAACTGTTGGGTGCTTTACTAAAAGCCCGAGCAGAGCGCCGGCAAAACTGTCAGGTGGTTAAATGCAGGGAGATAAGCGGCTGCCATGCACTACTTGTGCCACTCATCAGGGTAAATGAAAGACTCTGGTAAAACACTGTACAGCCACAGTTTCTCCCTGGGATCAGGAGGAGTCCATGGACTGGAGACAACTGGTGAAAAAAAGATTACAAGAGAGGAATTACTTATGTGACCGCTCACCTTAGGGATCTGCCGCCCATCATAATTGCAGATTATACAGTTTGTGACTCCCAGTCTGTGCAAGTTTCCCACCACGCTGCGGAGGCGCTCAGCGTTCATGTCATTGGCGACAACAACCCCCGTGTTCTTCATCAGTTGGGCTGTGGGCAAACCAGTTATTAACTGCAACTGCACAAGAATGAATATCAAAAAATGCAAAACAGTGACCAAAGCCTTCCGCCATACCCACCCATATAACTGGTCTTCCCGCCAGGAGCACAGCACATGTCCAGGACCCGCTCGTTTTCTTGAGGAGCTAAAGCAATGACTGGTAACAAACTGGACGCTCCCTGCAGCATGTAATGTCCGGCCAGATACTCAGGAGTGGCGCCTGAAAGTAGAGAATACCTTATTATATTCCCACATCACACTGAGAACAGGACCGCGCGAAGCTCAATACCGCCACACTCCAAACTTACCAATTGGCACAGAGGAATCATAAATGACCAGCCCTGTCTTTGACCATTTGCCAAGTGGATCCAAATTGACCCCGCGGTTTATAAGAGCCTAAAGAAAGGAGTAAGAATAAGTGTACGAAGGAGTAACAGTCCAAACGGAGAGGAGAGACAATGTAATGCATAGTCACAAGATGTGGTATTATAGTAGTTATATTCTTGTACATAGGAGGCGGTATTATAGTAGTTATATTCTTGTACATAGGAGGCAGTATTATAGTAGTTATATTCTTGTACATAGGAGGCAGTATTATAGTAGTTATATTCTTGTACATAGGAGGCAGTATTATAGTAATTATATTCTTGTACATAGGAGCAGTATTATAGTAGTTATATTCTTGTACATAGGAGCAGTATTATAGTAGTTATATTCTTGTACATAGGAGCAGTATTATAGTAATTATATTCTTGTACATAGGAGCAGTATTATAGTAGTTTATATTTCTTGTACATAGGAGCAGTATTATAGTAGTTATATTCTTGTACATAGGAGCAGTATTATAGTAGTTATATTCTTGTACATAGGAGCAGTATTATAGTAGTTATATTCTTTTACATAGACAGTATTATAGTAGTATATTCTTGTACATAGGAGCAGTATTATAGTAGTTATATTCCTGTACATAGGGGGCAGTATTATATTAGTTATATTCTAGTACATAGGAGGCAGTATATAGTAGTTATATTCTTGTACATAGGAGCAGTATTTATAGTAGTTATATTCTTGTACATAGGAGGCAGTATTATAGTAGTTATATTCTTGTACATAGGAGCAGTATTATAGTAGTTATATTCTCTGTACATAGGGGCAGTATTATAATTAGTTTATATTCTTGTACATAGGAGAGCAGTATTATAGTAGTTATATTCTTGTACATACATAGGAGGAGCAGTATTATAGTAGTTATATTCTTGTACATAGGAGCAGTATTATAGTAGTTATATTCTTGTAGCATAGGAGCTATTATAGTAGTTATATTCTTGTACATAGGAGCAGTATTATAGTAGTTATATTCTTGTACATAGCAGTATTATAGTATTATATTCTTTACATAGTAGTTATATTCTTGTACATAGGAGCAGTTATATTTATAGTTATAGTATTATTCTTGTATAGTAGTATATTCTTGTACATAGGAGCAGTAGTTATATTCTTGTACATAGTATTATAGTAGTTATATTCTTGTACATAGGAGCAGTATTATAGTAGTTATATTCTTGTACATAGGAGCAGTATTATAGTAGTTATATTCTTGTACATAGGAGGCAGTATTAGAGTAGTTATATTCTTGTACATAGGGGCAGTATTATATTAGTTATATTCTTGTACATAGGAGGCAGTATTATAGTAGTTATATTCTTGTACATAGGAGCAGTATTATAGTAGTTATATTCTTGTACATAGGAAGCAGTATTTATAGTTAGTTATATTCTTGTACATAGGAGCAGTATTATAGTAGTTATATTCTTGTACATAGGAGCAGTATTATAGTAGTTATATTCTTGTACATAGGAGCAGTATTATAGTAGTTATATTCTTGTACATAGGAGCAGTATTATAGTAGTTATATTCTTGTACATAGGAGCAGTATTATAGTAGTTATATTCTTGTACATAGGAGGCAGTATTATAGTAGTTATATTCTTGTACATAGGAGCAGTATTATAGTAGTTATATTCTTGTACATAGGAGCAGTATTATAGTAATTATATTCTTGTGCATGGGAGGCAGTATTGTAGTAATACATATGAAGCAGTATATAGCAGGATGTAGATGGAGTAGTTGTACAAATGGACCTAATAGGAATATATACCTGCGCCAGGTCACGTCTTCTGGTCTTTAAAGTGTTGGTTCTGATGGTTACTGGACGCTGAACCTCACAGGATTCAAGAAAGTCAACCAACTTCAGAGGAACAAAGACAGAAGTCATGGTCAGTTTAGTAGACAGAGGGACGAACATCTTGTACATTGTAATATATTTCCATATATATAAATCTTATTGCTACTCCTTACCTCTGACACTGGAAACAGGTCACTGAGCATTTCAATCATGTAGTCACCATAACTGTAGTAGGTGGCGAGATCCCGGCGGAGCACAGTAAGGTATTCCTGCCTTGAATGCGGTCCTCCACGTTTGGTAAAATCTTGTAAAACAGATACGATATCCTTAATCCGTTCCTGCACGCTGGTGAGGTCCAGGGGTCCGGAGACTGCACAGTGATGTAAGGAGATGGACATGCAATAGCAGTGTACAGGCTCACAAGTATGAGGCGGGGGATCAGCACTGGATCTGGTAATCACATGCTCCTAAATAAACCCCCACCCATAGGGATGCAAGTAATAAGCCTCTGCCTTTTTCTATTACTGAAGATCCGCTCTGAAAGCTACAACCAGACAGGAAGGTTTTTTTTTATTTTTATTACAAACAAGGATACGTTGGCTGTCCATTTCCTCAGCGGTTGGCAGGGTAAAAAGCTCATCAGCCTCCAGATTGAGCTGAATGTCTGATTCCTCATCTGTCTTCTCCCTGTTTGTAGATTAGGGAGGTTGAAAGAGTATGTGACACAGAGAGGGCAGGAACGCTTCAAACAGGCAACAGTAAAAAAGTCAGCGGGAAGCAGGAGGCAGAAAAGAAAGAGCAATTAACATCAGTATGGAGCAGAAGAAAGGGCAGAAAGGGCAAGGAGCATCACACTATGGAGCAGGGGGCAGAGAAGGAAGAGCAAGGAGCACTATGGAGCAGGAAGCAGAGAAGGAACAGCAAGGAGCATCTCACAATGGAGCAGGAAGCAGAGAAGGAAGGGCAGGGAGCATCACAATATGGAGCAGGAGGCAGAGAAGGAAGGGCAGGGAGCATCACAATATGGAGCAGGAGGCAGAGAAGGAAGGGCAGGGAGCATCACAATATGGAGCAGGAGGCAGAGAAGGAAGGGCAGGGAGAATCGGAGCAAGAGGCAGAGAAGGAACAGCAAGGAGCATCTCACAATGGAGCAGGAAGCAGAGAAGGAAGGGCAGGGAGCATCACACTATAGAGCAGGAGGCAGAGAAGGAAGGGCAGGGAGCATCACAATATGGAGCAGGAGGCAGAGAAGGAAGGGCAGGGAGCACCACAATATGGAGCAGGAGGCAGAGAAGGAAGGGCAGGGAGCACCACACTATAGAGCAATATGCAGAGAAGGAAGGGCAGGGAGCACCACACTATGGAGCAGGAGGCAGAGTAGGAAGGACAGGAAGCACCACACTAGGGAGCGGGAGACATTTGACAATTTTTACCTTTTACTCTTTTTCTTCTGTTTCTCAGCGGCTTTCTCAATCGGAAGAAGCTAAAACAAGAAGCCAAATCACAGAGTGAAAATGTGTGAAACAAATTTATTAGAAAGGGTGGAGAACAAGAATGCTGGGAGACATACATCATCTCCACCATCATCATCATCATCGTCATCGTCGTCATCCTCTGAGGAGGCTCCATAGTCATCTTGCAGATCATCGCTGTCTGAAAGCTCCAGCTCTTCAGCAGGTTCATCGTCTCCACTCTCCTCCTCTTCTTCCTCGTTATCCTCCACCTCTTCATCATCATCATCATCATCATCCTCCTCCTCCTCCTCCTCCTCCTCCTCCTCCTCCTCCTCCTCTTCTTCTTCTTCTTTTTTTAGATTTCCAGCTTCCTCATCTCCACTATCTACCTCTTGGTCACTGAGTTCTTCCTCCATCTCCTCCTCCTCGTCATCATCATCTTCCTCCTCTTTCCTTGGTCTCTTGACAGGTTTCAGCCACTCTGCATTCTCATCGCTGAACCCAGGCCGTTTTTTCTTCTCTTTCGGAACAGTGTGTATGTTACCTAAGGCACATGAACATGGAAATGGCGATAACACGTAAAAGGCGTGTGCACACGTGTAGTAGGAGGAGCCTTCTTCTTACCGTTCTGCTTCGCCTCTGGTCTACTTGGCTTCGGTTTCTGTTCTTCCACTTGTCGCCTCTTTGCTGCTCTGTTAACAAGACATAAGAATAATAAATACGGAGAACAATAAATCTCATTAAATAACCATGAAAGAAGCCCATGGGGCGGGCCCCTCACCTCTTTCTGCTGCGGCTGGACAGGCGTTTTACTTCGGAGTCTGTTTGAAAGGAAAAAAAAAAAAAAAAAAAAAAGGACAAAAGGACAATATCACTTGAAATCCATTTTATGAAATTCTGACGGCTGTGAAATTAATCTTCTGATAATGATGTAAATAACTAAAAACAGCCGCCTCTGAGCATGCTCAGTTGTGATCTTGAGGCTTTGGAGTGTCCTGTTTGCCAGTAGTGTTTTAAGCCCCACCCCCTCAGGTACTAATTTGCATAAACACTGCTCTGCTATGGGAATGTGGGCGTATGCATCCCTTCATTATAGGCCTACGACAGGTAAGAAAGGAAACCTTTCCTTTTCCGTTACGGCAGCACAATCGTTGATTTTAATAATACAGAATTAATGCATACGGTTCATTCACTGACTGCAAGCAGAGATATTCTAGGTCTCCTTGAGTAAACGGCTGTAGAGCCTTCGCCGGTCTTTTTGTGTATGGAGACATTCCACCCCCCCTTCCCCAGGAGCAATGCTCCCGCTGGAGTGCACCATCCTTTTTTATGTCACATCCATACATGACCCCTGGGTGAACTTGAAGGCATAGAGAGGTACAAAAGACGCCTCATGCACCGCTGCGCAAGTCCAAAGGGATCCATAATACAGCCGCACGCCTGCGCTGGAAAGTTCTAGGCACACTGGGTACAAGGGACTTTGCGAACAGTCTTCATTGAAAGTGTACTGTTTGGTTTCAGACCTGTGTGTCTCCATGGTAACAGACTACAAACAGCTGCGTAGTCTAATCCCACAGTCACCTGTCACGCGCTCCCATATGACCACACGTCACACTCACCATCAGTCAGGATTTTGCTCAGCTCGTTCTCGGCTCCAGGCTGCTTTCTTGCTTTCCGGCCGGGTCCCCGGGGTGCTTTCTTGAGGGGGTCTAACTTCCTGCCCATGATGTAAGTTCAGGGATACGACAGGTGTTCTTAGCGACTGTAAGAAAAGCAGAGAGTGAACGTGAGAATAGACAGCGATGTATAGTAAAGAATGTCCTCCATCACACTGGTGCCTGTGCCCAGGAGCTTACAATATAGATGGAAGTTTTCAATAGATGAGGGCATGAGAAGTATGGGGGCAGGTTAGCTGCTGACCCCCCTCCTCCTTTGATGCCAGAGTATGAACTACAGGATACGTAATGTAATGTATATACAGAGTGACTGCACCAGCAGAAAACTGAGTGCAGCTCTGGAGTATAATACAGGATGTAACTCAGGATCAGTACAGGATAAGTAATGTAATGTATGTACACAGTGACTCCACCAGCAGAATAGTGAGTGCAGCTCTGGATGTAACTCAGGATCAGTACAGGATAAGTAATGTAATGTATGTACACAGTGACTGCACCAGCAGAAAACTGAGTGCAGCTCTGGAGTATAATACAGGATGTAACTCAGGATCAGTACAGGATAAGCAAGGAGCTTTAAATTACACCCTTTGCCTCATAGCTCAGGCTTGAAAGTTTTGCTTTAAAGGGATTGTACAGATGTAGCACAACTACTGCCTGTCAAAGAGCCCCCACCTGTCCACAGGTTGTGTGAGGTATTGCAGCCACAATCTCTTCCATGAAGCAACCAAGGATGTGTTTCAATGTCTTTTAAAAAACAGACATTTTTTTAATCTTCACAATCTCTTTAAGTAAACCGCAGCTTTAAAAGTTTTGACACATTTAATATAAAACGCAGACCTCAGCCTATTGCAGGAAAATGTCAAGTAACATGCACTCAGCTAAATACAACCCAGGCCCTCACAGCGGCCGCTACATCAGATCAGTACAGAAGCCCCAGGCATCCTCCCCGTACCTGAGACTCGCAGACCTGCTCGTCGCTCCGTCTCCCTCACGTGTTTGAGAAGAGTCGCCTACTGATGACGTCAGACCACGTTCCTTCGATAGGGTGACGCGTAAGATCACATGACTAAGGAAGAGCGAAATGTGATTATTTGCTTCGGAATGTCACTAGTCAGGAACCGTAGACTGGACGCTACTAGTCAGTTTGGTCTCCAGAAAAATGGCGGAACTTGAGGCACATGGTAGGAACAGTTTGACCTCTAGGGTGAAGCTCATCGTGGGACTTCTCGGGGTGACGTGTCGTCGATTAACCTCTTGGGTGCCGCATGAATTCATTTGCAGTCTGAGCTGTCCGGTCGCCATTTCGCTGGTTTCCAGGCTAGTGCTGCTGGGACTTGTGGTTCATACAAATCATGCAGTTAATGAGATTATCTTTTCTGTATTGACATCGCACAGAATGCACGATCTGTGCCCTCTTGGGGGTGATGTGCAGTTTTTCTTGATTCCTGTGGAGGGTCATTGCAGAACTTGCACCATTTAAGGGGCTGCGCTGAGATTTCTGTCGCATCGGGTTCGCCGGGAGTCAAAGTATGGATTTATTAAGTACTGATCCATAATATGACTCCCATGTGGGTTTATACCGTACCTAGGCGTGCTTCCAGATTTAACGTATACGCTAATTGTGGCAGGTTCCATCAGCTGCCGTATGATACACAAACATCCCAACAAGGGTCAACAGCAGCAGCGTTCATACCACGCGGCACAATTTTAACTTTTTTTTTTTTTTACCGTAAGCCACACCTCTAACTCCACCCAGTGTCCATCTCTACGACCAGTCCCCTATGTGCCGCCACTCAGTAGTTCTTCTCCCCCTTACAGTACAGCTGCCCCTGTAGTGTTAGGCTACATTCTCACCATCTATGGGGCAAGTCACATATAGCGGCAAAATTAATAGCCGTTTAGACAGGCGCACACTTTTATAAGAGCTCATGCACACGGCCATGCCCATATTGCGGGTCCGCAAACACACAGGCACCGGCCTTGTGCACCCCGCCTAACAGACGCTGACCCATTCACTTGAATCAGTCCCCAATCCGGAAGGTCCGTTGCGGAACGGAGACACGGAACCCCACGTTCTATTTTTTTGCGGTGTGGCCGGATCATGGACCTATTCAAGTTAAATGGGTCTGGATCCATATGCGGAATCCGCACGGATGTTGCCCGTGCTTTGGGGATCCCAAATTGCAGTCCCCAGTGCACGGCACGGCCGTGTGCATGAGCCCTAACGCTGTTAAAAAACAGGTAAAAGCCCCTTTGACTTGTTATAAATAAAAATCTCACCCACTTACAAACGCAGGGACAGTCACTCCTCTCTCTCGCCGCAGAAGGACCTGCACTTCCAGTGTGAGCACAGGGTGACCTCATCCTGCGGGTCCTTCTGCATTGAGAGGAGTGACTGTCCCGCTGTACACACACAAGTGGATGAGGCCATTAATTTATTTTATTTTGTTAACAGAAGCATTATTTATACTGGAGAGACACTAGGGCTGGCCCTGTGATGTCCTGGAGGCACTATGGGGGGCATTATGTATACTGTGAAAGGAGATTTAAAAAAAAAAAAAATCTACGAAATTCTTACATTTTTAGCTGCTCTTAAAAACAGATGGTCAGAAAATAGACACACCCAGACTCACAGTGTGTCAGTTTTTAATGGCCGTCGTCTGAATGTAGCCTTAAAGGGGTTTTCTGGGATTTCCGCAGTACAGGTCATCAATATCTGGTGGGGGTGGTGGGGGTCCCCCACCAATCAGCTGTTAGAGCAGATCGCAGCTGCATCCGCTTCCTAGGCCAGTGACATCACGTTCACCGGTCACATGACCTAGGCACAGCTCAGTCCTATTCTAGTAAATGGTCCTGAGCTGCAATACCAAGCACGGCCACTATACAATGTACGGCGCTGTGCTTGGTAAGCTGCGATGGGGGCAACGGGGCTCACTGTAGTGCCAAGGCCTCTTCAAATAGATGAATATCAGGGGTGGTGGGAGTCAGACCCTAACCGATCAGATATTGATGACCTGCACTTGGAAAACACCTTTAATAAAGTGTAAAAAAAAAAAAAAAATTACTCACCTAAGCCCTTTCCCCTGTGAATAGAGCACATTAGGCTCATCCCAACAGCAGGTGCAATGTGGTGAATCACATCTGCTGAGGTGAGCAGGAGGGCGCACTGGCCGGCTGGTGATCTCCTGCCATCACCACATGGCACCTGCCGGGTGCACAGGATGGGGAGAGGTGAAGCAGGGAACCATTAGTGTGTATACAAGTGGATTTGCGTCCGCAGGATGTTATACACCAAAATCCGGGACAGCCATGGTTTGTGCGGCTTTGGTAAACCGCACACCTTATTAAATATACATTTGGTGGGTTTGTGTGAAACATTCCTGCTGTCAAATATATTCCTATACGCCTGTTTTTATTTTTTTTTTAAGTTTACATTTTTGATTCCCATTGTACAGAAAAGCTGTGTGGCTGTCAGAGCCCGTAGTCTGAGGAGGGTTGTCCCAGAAGGTCACCTCCAGCCAGGGATGGACTGGAAACTTAAAGTGGTCCTGGAAAAAAAATACTAGAAGTGGCCCTGTTTAGTAGTCCGGTCCAAATTGATGGAAGGCAGGACCAGAAATACCATATTGTGGCACATTATACCGCCCCAACAATGTCAAATACCACAGTCCGAAAAAAAATAATGCCATCAGCACAAAATACATCCACTGGCCGGCCATGAGGAGGGCCCAGGTGGCACCCTGGGCATTTGCCCACCGGGATATTTCCCTGTAAGGTCTATGGCCAATCCACCCGTCTCCAGCAGCAACATACACTTTGAATGGAGGAACAGAGCACTGCTCCCTCAAATGGGGGACCCAGGATTCCTGTTCTTATTGGGGGTCCCAGTGGTGAGATCCTGCACTGATCAGACGTCAGCGATCCTGCAGAGGCCATGGATAGTGGTAGGAGTGCCCAGGAGAGAGACTAGAGGATGCACCTTAGGCCGAGCGGGCCATTGTACGGGACCTCTGTAGATGCACACATCTGGTTATTTCCAGTCCTTGAAAGGACTTTGTTTAAGAAAGGGGGGGGGATACATTTTAAGAGAACAGAGGGTCCAGGGGCCTCAATGTTGATGGTGTCCCAGGCTTCAGCAATAAGGCAGTCCACCATGGCAGCCATTAGGAGCGCATCTAGTTTAAATCTGGATCAGATATTGGGGAAGGGGTAGTCCTTTTGCTGCTGACAGAACAAAACCGTAGGTGAGGAGGCAGGTGATGGAGATCAGACGACCTGACCGCTGTGAGGGTAGCCCTCCAACTGAGGTTCAGTAAGCAGCAGGGAAAAGATGCCTAGATGGGTGGGGGGCAGGAAGGTCAAGCAGTGTAGAACAGACTTGGAGGGGCCACAGAGGGCGTCCTCAGAACCTTGGGCGGGGGTTGTGAAGGGATGCCTCACCAATAGGTGCAGAGTATAAATTAGCAGTAGACAGTCTAGCACAGGGGTCAGCAACCTCCGGCACTCCAGCTGTTGTGAAACTACTATTCCCAGCATGCTCCATTCATTTATATGGGAGTTCTGAGAAGAGAAGAGCAAGTGTGCATGCTGGGAGTTGTAGTTTCACAACAGCTGGAGGGCTGGAGGTTGCCTACCCCTGGTCTAGCTATGGCAGGAGGCCGCCTAATCCCTGCAGTATCTACTGAGTAGGAATGTCAGACACTTTGTAGGCAGAGGGTAACATGCATAATGCAATACAAGGGGTAACCTGGTTGCCTGGTGCTCACAATAGCCGCATAGCCATGTCAGTTATACCAGCCGCCTGCTTTACCAACATGCACCGTCCGGCAGAGAATATGTACAACACAGCGTCTGACACTCGCAGAGCAGTACACAAGTGGGCTCAACGTCTGGCCCCCGTCAGTGCTGCCCTCTAGTGATGGTGGAAGAGGAGAGCAGGTTACAGGTACGACCGCACGGCGCGGTCATGAACCGCATCATCTCATTTCCCATTAAAAAGGGGTTATCCGACCCCTGAAGTGCCCCCGCCTATGCCCGGACCCCAATAGCATGCAGTGACGGAGACGATCCTCCCTAGCATCACCGCCTGCTATTGGCTGAGAAGCAACGCGGGTGCCAGGGAGCGAGGTAAGTGCATTGTGTGAGGGGCCCTGGGCGTATGGAGGAGGACTTCAGGGGTCGGATAACCCCCTTAAAAAGTCGATGAGTAAATAGGTTTCTGAGACAAGACCAGGCACTTTTCAAGTCGTGATGACCGCACGTAAAACATGTCCACCCACGGCTGACCGCACCGGCCATACAGCTGATCCGATAGGTTTAACATTTTCCCCACACGCGTCACTATTTGAAGTTAATCAGAATAATAAAGAACCATGAAAATGCACAACAGTTCAGACAGCCCATATATGATCACAGGCACCCTAACAGCAGGATTGTACCTGTGGTCGGCCGCGCGCGTTCCCTAAGCGCAGCATGGCCGCCCCACAGCCTGTTGATCGGAGAGGGGGAAGCGCCTCCACCCAATTCATTAGAACTTCCTGGTTATGCCGCCCGACACACGAGGTAGAAGCTGGCCCGGAATGGCTGACGTTTGTTTGAAAAGCTCTCGTGTGAACAATCGTTCGCGATGGCGCTCAGGACATTCTCGGCTGACGAAAGGGTGAGCGGCTGTGCTGCGCGTTTGTGGCAAGATCGTGGATTCTTGGGAGTCATTTTGGTGTCCGTTTTAAATCCCAGACTCCCACTTTGCACCAAGATCGCACCACAATCCTGTGTCGTACTAAGCCAGGGCTGCCAAACCTGCAGCTCTTGCAAAACTACAACTCCCAGCATGCCTGGACAGCCTACAGCTATTAGGGCATGCTGGGAGTCATAGGTTTGCAACAGCTGAAGGGCCGCAGGGTGAGCATCCCTGCACTAAAAGCCAACAAACAGCTGGCACAGGGGCAGAGAAGAGCGCCCACCCCTCCAGCCTGTGATGAATGTGGGCAGGTCTATAGGGCGCCATCTACAGCAGGGATCTCAAACTCGTGGCCCTCCAGCTGTTGCAAAACTACAACTCCCAGCATGCCCCAATAGCTGTAGGCTCTCCTGACATGGACGTTGTAGTTCTACAACAGCTGTAGGGCCACGAGTTTGAGATCTCTGCTCTACAGGGTTAGTAAACCTGCCCCACAGTGTACAGAACCCAAGGCTGGCAGAGAGGTCCAGGGCACTCCAGTACATCGAAATTCATACACAGGCACGATGTCCAATTTGTATAGAACCTAGTAGAAAATCGAAGCGTATATCAGACCTCCCCATACATACAGAGGGATTTCTGTCAGCAGCTTCCACCCCATTCAGACAAGCCGACGACGGCTGGGAGGACTATTTAATCCAGCCTCCAGCATAGGGTGAACACCGCCGCTACAAACCCCATTTACTGTCTAAGCAGTGACTGAATAAGTTCCTACTCAGCCCTGATTCACCCGCATGTGGAGCTCCTACTTCACTAGCAGAGGACACGGACACCTTGCGTCCGTTCATATTTTAGATGCATGGAGATAGATCCACCTTTGCAAGCAATCCTTATTAAAACCTCCTACCGTTTTGCGCACGCAGCTCCTATGCAGATTTATGTGCCCAAGGTTACCGACTGCAAATAAACCAAATATGAATAAAACCCTCAGTGCACGGAATTTAACATGACGTTTCTGCCTGTTTTGGAACAAGTCACATAAAGGTAGGAGACCCATGATGTCACCTACTGAAGCACCATGTACCACACATTAACCTGCATTATGGTCCTTAAAGAAGAACTCCCGCAAAAATGTTTATCCTCTGACCTGTTAGAAAGGTGCATGATATAATCTGTGGTGATTGTCATTTTCTTATCAGTGACTGTTTCTGTGAGTAAAAACCTCTCTTCTTATTGTAGCTGGGTCATGTGACCAACTCCCTGACCTCCAACTGACCCAGGACAGGAAGCCAGTCACTGCTCTATT
Source organism: Rhinella marina (assembly GCA_900303285.1). NCBI lineage: Eukaryota > Metazoa > Chordata > Amphibia > Anura > Bufonidae > Rhinella > Rhinella marina. The sequence goes on along the minus strand of ONZH01021237.1, from coordinate 647,474 downwards.
CATTCCTATGGGAGCCTCACTTTCAGTCTCATAGGAATACATAGAGAATTAGACTTCCTGTCCACACCTAAGTCCGTGTGTGAGTTGGTGGGTCTAATTGCTGGTCACATGACACAGATAAGAAACTTCAGGATGATATAAGTCAAAAATTCAGACACTGGTAAGAAAATGACATTCACTACAGATTATATCATGTACATTTCTAGCAGGACATGGAATAAAATTTTTGTCGGGAGTTCTTCTTTAAACGGTATTTAAACGTCCAGGCTGCCAGAAAGCTGAGTGATAAGTGCTCCCATCACCCAGCTTTCCTATGGCAATTTTATGGGACTGCCAGCCTATGCTTGGCATTTCCCCATTCACCTCCATGGGCCGAGATGCAACCCCAGACTGAGCCCACAGATGCGATCCAATAAAGATAAGCCCTTTAACCCCCTAACTGTTCTGCCCGAGTCCAGCTCAGGCAGTGTGAAAAGTATCTAACTGCAGGGGGGAGGGATGCTTTACATGGTGATATCTCCTCAATGATAGCAGCTAGAAACATGCAGTTGGTCTTGTCTGAAAGCTGACAGTCCAGGCTTTAATACAAGATGGCTGTATGACAGCTAGATTCCAAGAAACAGAGGAGAAATCACTGTTAGAAATCAAGTCGGGAATAATCGCGAGTGAAACCTGTTTTTGCTTTCATTTTCATCCCGATTTCTATCAGTGATATCTTTCTCTGTCCTGAACATCAACAATGTCATTTTGGCATTGTCTGAAAGCCTGGAATGTCTGCTTTCAAATAAGACCAGATGCATGTTTCTAGCTACTACCAGCTAGATAGTAGCAGCATCTAAAGCATCTTCAGGAGGTATCAGCATGTAAAGCAGCCCTCCCCCCTCCAGTTAGCTACTTTTCCCACTGCTGGAGCTCCACTCTGGCAAAACAGTTAGGGGGTTAAAGGGGTTTTCCAGGAGTTCAATATTGATGGCCTGAGAATAAGTCGTCAATATCAGCTCTGTGGGGGTCAGACACCTGACACCCCCCACCGAGGAGCTGTTTGAAGAGGCCACAGCCTCCTCTAAGCGTACCGAAGAGCGCCATCCATTGTATAGTGGCTGTGCTTGGTATTGCAGCACTTGAATGGGACTGAGCTTTACATAGGCCATGTCACCAATGAACGTGACGTCACTGTCCTAGGAAGAGGCTGCAGCCTTCACCGGATGAAAGGCCCTCAATATTAAGCTCTGGGAAAACCCCTTTAATTTGTGCAGCCTCAGATTCGGTTTCCCCATATATAAAGATTTAACCCAAAAACGGCACCTCTCTGTTCCACAAGTAAAACCCAACTGACCATGTTTACAAGGGACATTTTGATTTTCAGAGGAGATGCTTTTCCATCAAGATTGTCCCCCACCTTCACTTCAGCCCAAAAAAAAAAAAAACAGCACAAAATGGCTGACCTTCCATTTCACAAACTTTTTGTCTTGTGTGTTCACCACCGGCGTCCCCCTCCCACCATACAGTACTCAAAGGAAGCTCGCTCAATAGTGTTTTGTGTTTTATTATACGACAACGCGTTCTGTATTAAAAAGGATGGAGGTAGGGTGTCTGTCCTGGGTGACACCCCTCCTGCCCCCCCGGGCAGCGTGAGGGGATTGGAGCAAATAAAATTAAAGACAAAAACAAAAAACAAAAGTATTTCCTTCTGAAGCCAGGATGCGATTTGCTCCTGTGCACAGGGCGAGTTTCTGGCCTTTGGGGTATTTGGTGCAACCCTGAACCCCTGGATGAAGGGGTGGACCCCATTTTTTTTTTTTTTTTGAAGCAGCAGCACCATTTGATCTGCCTTCAGGCTAGTGCGGTCACAGTGACGCCTTGCAGGATCAGGATTCCTGTGACCCCCCCTAAATAATTGTTCCTGGGGTGGGGTTCAGCTCTGCTGAGTCTTCTCCCTGGATGTCGATTTGGTGAACAGGTCCGGTGCTCTTCCCCCCGGGTTATCTGCTCTCGGTTGGGAATGTATGGGGTGGGTGGACGCTTATTCCTCCTGACCAGAGGAGGGGGATTGTTATTGCTGAGCCATCTGCTGTAGAGAGAGAGGCTTGTGTTAGAGAAATGCGCTCTGAGAACCGCAGCAAATATCTCATGTGCACCTAGTGTATCCGTCAACACCGACTTACCTGCTGGGGTTGAGGTTCTCCGCTCCTGCTTGCCAATCGGCTCAAGATGTTGCGTTCTGACATCTGTAACCTGACAGCCACTGGAGGAATTCGAGCAATGGTGGCTGGAAGTCGGGTGACATCTGCTTTCATATCACTCAATAGTTCTTCCAACTGTTTAAGTACTATGGAGGAGAGAGAAGAAGACGGCATAAGATCAGGATAAATGTAAAAGCTGCACACACAAAAACATCTCAAACCGACAATGACCCATCAGCCTCTGAAGGCCCGGCCCGAGGGAATAGGCTGCGGGGCACCCATGTGCACGCCCAGGGAATAGGCTGCGGGGCACCCATGTGCACGCCCAGGGAATAGGCTGCGGGGCACCCATGTGCACGCCCAGGGAATAGGCTGCGGGGCACCCATGTGCACGCCCAGGGAATAGGCTGCGGGGCACCCATGTGCACGCCCAGGGAATAGGCTGCGGGGCACCCATGTGCACGCCCAGGGAATAGGCTACGGGGCACCCGTGTGCACGCCCAGGGAATAGGCTACGGGGCACCCGTGTGCACGCCGCAGGAAATAGGCTACAAGGCACCCGTGCTCTAGCGGAAGCAGAGTGGTTCTTACCTTTATGTAAAACAGCATTGGCTGGCTTGTTCCCTGCCATAGACTCTTTAGATAAGTGCTGGTGACTTTCGGCCAAACACTCCACCTCTGCAAATCGAGTATTCAGAGCCATGGACGGGTGTGAGGGATCTTCAGACATGTTCAGATAAGCAGCTCGTCTCAGCTGCTCTTCTATGACAAGTGCCTGTTCTAGAAGCTGAATAGAAGGAAGGAAAGAGGGAATCAGGGAAAAGGAACCTGCAAGTTATTCAGTATGTGAGCGAAAGGGACTGACTAAGGCACTTCCCTCCAGAAACAGCGCTACGCCCGTCCATGGTCAGTGTCAGGTATCGCAGCCACTTGTCCACAGGATTGGTCATCAATATCACATCAGTTGGGTCCAAATCCCAGAACCCCCACTGATCAGCTCCAGCATTCCCCAGACCTCTAGGGAGCACCGCAACCTCCTGAGTGCTTACACCCGTACATTATATAGCAGCCGTGCTTGGTACTGCAGCCCCATTGATTTGCACCTAGGCCATGTGACAATGTCCGGTGACATCACATGGTTTAGAGGCCAGGGGCTCCATGACAGCTGACTGGCAGGGGTTGGACCCCCACCGATCTGACTGATGACCCATCCTGAGGATCGGTGAAATAAGAATTCTCGGATCACCCTTTTAATAGGTGGAGTATGACTGTAGGAAAATTAGGGAATAAATCTATTAAAGGGGTTGCCTCATAAAGGACAATGGGGGCATATCTCTAGAATATGCCACCATGGTATTATAGGTGCGGGTCCCACCGCACTGCGCAGTCGCCCTCCCTTCATTTTCTACTGGGCCGATGAAAATAGCCGAGCACTGGCTCGACTATTTCCGTCGGCTCCATAGAAATGAATGGGAGCGGGTCCGCGAATGCGCAATATGCTCCCATTCATTTCTATGGGGAGCCGGCTTGGTGGTGGCCAGACCGGAGTCCTCCAGCCACCACCTTGCGCGACTCCGTTCTGGATATATCCTAGCTATATCCCCCCCATTGTCTATGATGAGACAACCCCTTTAAAGAAATGACGCTGCACTAACCTTGAACCGTCGGGCCAGAAACTTGTTTTTGATCTCCAGGAAGTTGCCTCTGTTCACTTCTCCTTTGAAAGGCTCGTTGAGGATGGCATACCGCACATCATTCTGAATGTCCTGCCAGCGTGCATAGCCATGGCTGAGAGAGGACGCTAAGGAAAAGGTCTTATACAAAACCATTTCACATAACTTCATGCAAAGCTATAAAATTTAGTAAGACCCCCCCCCCACCAAACTAATTCCTTGTGTTGGACCACAAAACCGGGCCAAGGCAAGTAAATAACACCGCATACGGTTTCCAATCAAAGGATACTTTATAATGCCAGACAGCAGCCAATAGTCGTGTCTTCGGTGCCAGATCTCGTAAGTCTTCTTGGTAACGGTTGCTGCTCGCTCTTCGTTCTGCCATAACGAGTGTAGTTCTGTGGTAAATAAAACACACTTAAAACCACTGCAAAACTCACAGCCGAATCACCGCTCCACATTAAAGGGGTTTTTTTCCGGGATTTTACTGCTGATGACCCATCCTTAGGATAGGTCATAAGTGTCTCCTCGGTGGGGGTCCGACACCTGGGACCCCGCCGATCAGCTGTTTGAGAAGGCACCGGGGCTCCTGTGAGTGCTGCGGCCTTCTCAGCTTTTCCTAGGCCAGTGACGTCACATTCATCAGTCACGTGGCCTAGGAGCGGCTCACCCCATTCAAGTGAATGGGGCTGAGCGCGATACCCTGCCACTATACGTTGTACGACACTGTGCTTGGTGAGCTGTGAGAAGGTAGTGGGCGCTCACAGGACTGCCGATACCTTCTCAAACAGCTGATCGGCCGGGGTTCTGGGTGTCAAACTCCCACCGATCAGATACTGAGTAGTAAAATCCTGGAAAACCCGTTCAATTTCACTCAAACCAAAAGAAGGCAGACCCCTCTGACGTTACCTGTGAAGCCTCCGTCTGCAATGTTAAACATGAATCTCTGCTTGGTGGCTGCAGCCTTTTTCTTTATCTCCTCTGTGGACTCTTTGGGAGTCTCTCCATTCTGTAATGTTACAGGCTGGACATCATCTAGAAAAGAAGGAAGGAAGAATTGGGGTGTTGAGACATTCATTCACCTGGCCAACTCAAACTTTTTAGCACTACCGATTAATGCACAAGATGTACTCCTTTGACTGAAGCTATAGCTTGACCATTAAAATCAATGGCACTATAAAAAGTCTCAATGTAATCCTATGCTAAGAGTGCCAAACCGTGATAACTGCAGGTAGTCCTCCACTGGTTGCCATGATTTCACAGCAAGTACAGGTGAAGCACATACAAACCATGCACTTCACATGTATGTACAGAGAAACCACAGCAAATCGTGATTAACTGTGTGGTTACCACGGCCGGGCCACGAGGCGTACGGCTACACTAAGAAGAGAAGCCATATTAACCTTTCTTATCATCCACAGTAATAACATCGTCGTTGGCCTTCTCTGGTTCTGGTTTCGCCTCCGTCTCCATGGGCTCCGCGGCAGGAGGCTTCTCCTTGTTTTCGGGCTCCTCTGCCTTCACCTCTGTCTGACTGGTCTCTGTCTGAGTTTGGGACTCTGCTGCTGGCTGTGCGGTCTGGGGAGGGGGGGTGAACACAAGTAGAATTTACCATTAAAATTACCAAGTTTAGAAAAATGTACACAGTTTTATGGGACAGATTTACATCACACCATATAACCATGCTTGAATGCAGCCGACTGACACTCACCTCATTATTTTCCTCGGGTGGTTTCGACTCGGGCTGTGCGTTCTCCTCTTTCACACCCGCCTCCTCAGTTTTGACACCCTCCTCTGCAGAAGAAATAGGAAATTGTAGATTAACAGACAAAAAGAAAAAAAAAACAAAACAAAACTAAAAAACAGCCCGCCAAAACTGCGAGTGTCCCATCGAGCCTTTAAGGGAGTGCGCCTTTCTGTGTGCATCCCTCCTAAACAGACAGGGTTAATGTACGTCCAGCCATGGGCCCCCAATATCACAGATAGGACATGAGGAGCTTTGTTATGGGGCTGGACAAGAAACAGTTTAAAGGGTAACATTGTTTTATAGACCTTCCTCCAGGTCATGGCGACATCACAATTTGGATTCGTCGAGGTCTGTATGGAGACCCCCACCATTTGGCGTTCATAGACGAGCTGAGCATGTGGCTTACGGATTGTATGACTTTGAGCTGGGCCGATTAAAGCCAAAGCAGCAGTGATCAGCCCCTATGTCGGGGTAGGCAACCTCCGGCACTCCCAACTGTTGTGAAACTACAACTCCCAGCATGCATACTTGCTCTGCTCTTCTAAGAGCTGTCATAGAAAGGAACGGAGCATGCTGGGAATTGTAGTTTCAGAACAGCTGGAGTGCCGATGGTTGCTGACCGACGCTTTTAGTGATTCCTTGGGGGGAAAACTTATGTCACTGACGGACAGTTGCCCTTTAATCATATTTTACCATTACCTCTGTTAACAGGATATTATGCAGCTAAACCAAGCCCACGTGCGGGGGCAAGTGGCCGCACAACCAACCAGCAAATTTGCCGACGCCTGTGGGCATGCTTCGGTCAAGTGAAAACTGGAATGTCATACCATTTGTTACAGCTGGGGCTGGCGTATTAGGCTGTGTGTCCCCTGGTGTTGATGGGGTGGGAGTTTTAGGAGACGGAGAGTCGACTGGGGAGGTCTTCTTGTTCTCTTCTTGCTCGGCAAGCTCTGGCATACTCCAGCGCCCATTGACGTGCTCAAACTCTTGAACCTGGCGCAAACAATTTACGGTTATTTTATAGCAAAGTGGTATCACACATATACAGACAGTTCCTAGAATAGAACCTGCGGCTCTCCAGCTGCTGTAAAACTACAACTCCCACCATGCCCTGCTGTAGGCTGATAGCTGTAGGCAGTGTGGGTATGCTGGGAGTTGTAGTCAGGATGGCCATCGCTGTACTAAGGCATTAGACTGTCCTGCTGATACCAATGGCCGAATGTTACTGAAAACAACGATATTGTCCTTTACGTCGCATCACTTCACACCGTCGATAGAGCGGCACGAAGAATCTCACCTTCTTGCGAATGAGAGACATTACTCCGATTCTTGTTAGCACATGCTGGCGAGAGAGACCTTCCCTCGGAACGCCATCTGCAAAGGTCTCGGCTCCGTCTGCACCTGGTTCGCAGAGATGACGCATAAACAATGACACGTAGGCTCTGAAAATGTAAGGAAAATAAATATGAAAAAACTCAATCAGTAAGCAGGTTTTTTTTAAAATTACAAATTTAAGTACGTTGATTGGGAAATCTTACTTAAATTCCTTCTCGGATTTTCCGCGTAAATCTCTGACAAGCCATTGGGTGGTGAACGCATCCTGTGGGGGCATGCCGTAACGCATAATGGCATTGAGGAAAGCCTTTCGTTGACGGGCATTGAAACCCAACACCTGGGAACAGAAGCTCAAGTTACACTGGCGCACTGCAAGACTTATCTTAATGTTCAATTAGGTCTAAAATGTAAAAAAAAAAAAAAAAATTAAATAATGAAGCATGTTTCCATGGTAGCAGACTAGAAACTCCATATAGAAGGATCCTGCAATCGATCCCTGTTACGGACACTGCTCGTTTCTCAGGAATGCAGGGTATTATACTGATTTATAATGCTGTGTGTCTCTGCATGACCTTTATCTACTGAATTATACTGACAGCATTATGTTCTGAATTAGTGAGCTCATGCCGACACACAGCATTATAAATCAGTATAATGCTGTGAGCTCCTCAGAAACGAGCAGTGTCCATAACACCAAATCACACTCTCACACGGAGCGTGATTTCCACAAAGGACACGCTCGTCTGAAACTAGCCTAAGGCCATGTGCAATAACTGGCAAGAAAGAGTTACAGTGAGGCTAGTGAATGACCTGCAGAAAGCTGGGACCAATGTAACAAAAGGCTACCGTCAGTAACACACTACACCGCCAGGGACTCAGATCCTGCAGTGCCAGACGTGTCCCCCTGCTTAAAGGGATTCTGTCAACACCATTTTCCATATTAAGTTATTTATACCACTGGATTTATCTCATCATAAGGATCTCCAAATGGTTATTGTTATAGGGCCCAGATGAAGATTTGTGGTGTAAAAATCCTTTTTTATCTACTGTCAATCACTTACATTAAGGGGCCCAAGGGGAGTTGACCATCATTGCTGGAGCCCGGGCTCGGCGATTCCGTTGGAGCCCCGGACCGCCCACCTAATTAATATTCACTTCACTGAGTGAAGCTCCGACGCCGCACTTAATGTACTGCGCCTGCGCAGCCCTGGACCGCACACCTAATTAATATTCACTTCACTGAGTCAGTGAAGCTCCGACGGGGCACTGCGCCTGCGCGGGATTACAGCCGCCGCCGGAGCTTCACTGACTCAGTGAAGTGAATATTAATTAGGTGTGCGGTCCAGGGCTGCGCAGGCGCAGTACATTAAGTGCGGCGTCGGAGCTTCACTCAGTGAAGTGAATATTAATTAGGTGGGCGGTCCGGGGCTCCAACGGAATCGCCGAGCCCGGGCTCCAGCAACCATGGGCAACTCCCCTTGGGCCCCTTAATGTAAGTGATTGACAGTAGATAAAAAAGGATTTTTACACCACAAATCTTCATCTGGGCCCTATAACAATAACCATTTGGAGATCCTTATGATGAGATAAATCCAGTGGTATAAATAACTTAATATGCAAAATGGTGGTGACAGAATCCCTTTAAGCCAGTACATATCCGGGCCCGTCTGAAGTTTGCTAGAGAGCATTTGGATGTTCCAGAAGAGTATTGGGAGAATGTCATATGGTCAGATGAAACCAAAGTACAACTGTTTGGTAGAAACACAACTCATCGTGTTTGGAGGAGAGTGAATGCTGAGTTGCATCCAAAGAACACCATAATTTGCAAATAAATTCTTTAAAAAAATCAGACAATGTGATTTTCTGGATTTGTTTTCTCATTTTGTCTCTCATAGTTGAGGTCTACCTATGATGTCAATTACAGGCCGACCTCATCTTTGTAAGTGGGAGAACTTGTACAATTGGTGGCTGACTAAATACTTTTTTTTCCCCCACTGTAATTGTGAAGAATATCTTCACCAGTGCAAACAAGATTCCAGTACCCAACACCTTACACACATTTCTTACCTCAATGTTGCCTCCCACACGAGCCAGCAGAGGCGGTAAAGGTTTATCTTTATCATTCCTCAAGCCTTTCCTGTTGGGTCGACGAGCTGCTGTGAAAACAGATCAACCGTTTACACCGGAGACTATATATTAAGTCTTATATTATATTACGGGTATTGGGGGAACCAGAATGTAGCCAGTTAAGAATGGATTACACGCTTACCTTCTGATCGTTCATCAAAGTCTTCATCTCCTTCTTCAGAAGCCACAGAGTAATCAGACTGGTTATCGGACTGGTCATCCTGCCAATCTGAGGACAAAAAGTGGACGTTCAGACTGTGGGATCGCTACAAAATCATCATCATCATTGAACCCATGATGGCAAGGCGCTCACCTCTGTCCTCTTGGCTGCCGTCATTGTAGTTCACCTGTTTACGGATTCGCTTTCCTTTACCCAGATTACGAGCCAGGTCTTCCTGCTGTTGCTCATAATGGTGTCTGAGAAGTTTCTCCCAGTAATCGGGATCCACGCTCTCCTCCTGTTTGATAATTTCACGGACAACTTCCTCTTCATCCTAGAAAACCAGAAGACACTTCAGGATTAGTCAATCACTAACACAGATAGGATTAACAAGGTTTTTCAACACCTTATGCTTTTTGGGGATCCACCCTCTTGAGAATAAAAGGGGATGTAGAGCTGGCGTGGTGCATATGCCATCACATTGTGGGAAAACGAAGTCATACACATGTCTACTTGCAGAACACAGAATAAATAAACCATAGGGGTTGTCTCATCATGAACAGTGGGGGCATATCGTTAGGTTATGCCCCCATTGTCTTATAGGTGCGGGTCCCACATCTATATCAAGAACGGAGCCCCGCAAGGTGGTGGCTGGAGGACTCCAGTCCGTCCACCAACAAGCCCGCTCCCTATAGAAGTGAATGGGAGTGAACTGCGCATGTGCCCTCCATTCATTTTCTATGGGGCCGGTTGAAAATAGAGAGCTGGCTCGGCTATTTCCATTGGCCCCATAGAAAATTAATGGGCAGCTGTGCAGTACACTCCCATTCACTTCTATGGGGAGCAGGCTTGGTGGTGGACGGACCGGAGTCCTCCAGCCACCACCTTGCGGGGCTCCGTTCTTGATATAGATGTGGGACCCGCACCTATAAGACAATGGGGGTATATCCTAGCGATATGGCCCCATTGTTCATGATGAGACTACCCTTTTAAACTGTCCAGTCGAGCCTTTAAGGGAGTGCACATTGCTGTGTGCGGCCCTCCTAAACAGACTGAGTTACTTTACGTCCAGCCATAATCCCACCTTGTACAGAGAAGGAGGAATGTAAACCATAGGCTGGACAATCTACCGAAGCAGTCTATTGAATGTATGACCCCAAATAAAGCGCAAATTGTACTCACAGCCATTTCTTCTTCGCGGACCACATACTGCGCCACTTTGAAGGAGCTCAGATATTCATTCATTCCCTGTATCTCGGTGTCTTCAATCTCATCTTGGTTCCTATCTAACAATCGGGCGATGGCTTTGTCATCGTAGTGAATGACGCTGATGTCCTCGCCTTCCTTGCTTTCACCTGTGACGATAAAGCGTGTTAACAGTCGCACGGCAATGGCACGTGGGAGGTGAATTTCTTTGATCAATGCTCTACCTCCTTCTGTGGCTTCATCTTTAAAAAGCTCTTCGGTACCAAACTTCAGGATGTCATCCAGTTCCTGTTTGGACATTGAACCCGTCTTGGAGCCAAGACCTGGTCTTACGACCAAGTGAGTGAGCATCATCTTCTTCTTGGCTACCTGAGTGATCCTTTCCTCCACAGACGCTCTAGTTACAAATCGGTAAATCATGACCTTCTTGTTCTGTCCAATACGATGGGCTCTGCTAAAAGCCTATTGACCAAGTAAAAGAAAAATAAAAATTCACAGATCCACAGAAGAGCAGAGACAAAAAAACAAAACCTCAGTGTCTGTCCATTTCTTACCTGAATATCGTTATGAGGATTCCAGTCTGAGTCATAGATGATCACAGTATCGGCTGTAGCAAGATTAATTCCCAAACCTCCAGCTCGCGTTGACAGAAGGAAACAGAACTGTTGAGCACCCGGTGCTAAAACAGAGTAAAAAGCGAAAAAATCTCAACTCCGTATAGGATTGTAATCTCCCATGACTGGACAGCAAAATCTTGAGGTTCATTCCAAGGACACAGAATGGCTGATCATACGTTTGGCACTGCTGGTCATAATCACTGGCCTGTGGTGGCTTCTGGCCATTATACCATTTTGTTTTCGATGAGGTCTAATGCACATGACCATATGAAAAAACAGATCCGCAAAAAATACGGGTGACGTCTGTGTGCATCCTGTATTTTGCGGAACGGAACAGCCGGCCCCTAATAAAACAGTCCTATCCTCGGCCGTAATGCAGACAACAATAGGACATGTTCTACTTTCCTGCGGAATGGAAACATGGAATGCACACGAAGTAACTTCCTTTTTTTTTGCAGACCCATTGAAATAAATGGTTCCGAATACGGTCCGAAAAAAACCCACACGGAACGGACACAGGAAGATAATACATTCGTGTGCACGAGCCCTTAATCAGACTGTTCTGGATTTCAACTTGCAGACTAAATACGCTGAACTCTAAAACGCACTATTAAACAGAAAAATTAGGGCCCTATCACACAAACATGGAGCACAGTCCGGGACGGTCCTGCCCCCAAAAGGAGCACAGTCCGGGTTTTCACGGACCGTCCCGGACCGTGCTCCACGGTCATGTGAAAGGGCCCTTATGGTGCAGGACTGGGCACATCAACTGTTCTTCTTAATACATTGCTTAGTCCAGGGATCAGCAACCTTCGGCACTCCAGGTGTGGTGAAAGTATGACTCCCAGCATGCACACTTGCATGGCTCTTCTCAGAACTCCCATAGGAGTGAATGGAGCATGCTGGGAATTGTAGTTTCACAACAGATGGAGTGCTGGAGGATGCTGACCCCCTGGCTTAGTAGATTCTGCTTTTTAATAGCAGCACTGACTGACGACAGCCCACATCTGTAAGATGAGATGTGATTGTACAACAGCAGCTCCCCTATTGGATACGGGAAACTAGGAGACAAAGCAGAAGGGTCTGTGCATAGCTATGGGCAGCCTGCAGCATGGACCACAGCCAGTCTGTGCAGCTGTTTTCAAGCGGAATCTGCAATGCCTCATTCACATGTCAGTGTTTGGTCAGCGATTTCCATCAGTGATTGTACATCATGTCGGTAGAAGCTCCATTCCTGGTTTTTGCTCACAATCACTGATGCAAACCACTGACGTGTGAGTAAGGCTTAACACATCGAGGAAATTAATTATTGCTATATAATTTTTCTGCATCATTGCAGGTACACATGAATGACACGCTAGCGACTGCCAGGCTTTCACAGTCCTACATGACACACAACCCAGGGACACTCACCGTTAAAACGATCAATGGCTTCTTGACGCATATTTCCAGTGATGCCTCCATCTATTCTCTCATACTTATAGCCCTCGTGTTCGAGGAAGTCCTCCAGCAAGTCCAACATCTTGGTCATCTGAACAGAGAAAACGGACATTGGTGGAGGTTTGCTTTTACAGAAATGTAACGCTCAGATACATAATTACAATAACCAGATGGTCAAGAATGTAAATTATAACTTGTGGTGCACCTTGCAAGATGGCAGAGAGCACAAGCAAGAGGCAGGTTACAGCACAAAAGTGAAGCTGTTTAGTGATAGACAAGAATTTAAAAAGGGGTTGTCCGGGTTCAGAGCTGAACAAGGACATACCCAGGATTTCACCCAGGCAGCCTGCCCGACAAGAGCAATGCTCCGATGCCCTCCCTTGCCTCTTGTCTAGGCAGAGGCTTCCGCCCGGCAGTGTGTTCGGTGAAGTCATCGGCTCTGATGGGCCAGCTTTAGCCGTTTTACTGGCTAGGGCAGCGCTAAAGACCGCCCATCAGTACCAGTGACATCACCGGCCTCACTGCTGGGCGGAAGCCTCCACCTGGTTTGTCACCAGAACTGGGCAAAATGTCCAAAGGAGAGCATCGGAGCATTTCATGCTATAATGCTCTTGTCAGGCGGGCTGCCCGGGTGAAATTCTGGGTATGTCTGGATTCAGCTCTGAACCTGGACAACCCCTTTAGTTACTTAAAAGTTTCAGAAAACAGCATCACCAACCTGGGAGAAAATGAGTACTCTGTGCCCATCATCCTTCAGTTTTCTCAACATCTTCTGCAGAAGCAGCAACTTTCCAGCCCCCTTGATGAGGGCACTGCCATCATACATTCCATTGGGCATCTTGGGAGCTTCCTGTAGAATGACAAAGAAAAAAAGGTCTTAGTACTTTTCATCCTCCAGAGAGAATGCCATATACCAGGGATGCCCAACCTGCTGCCCAGAAGCTTCTGCAAAACTACAACTCCTAGCATGCCTGGACATCCCACAGCAATCAGCAGGACATGATGGAAGTTGTAGTTTTACAACAGCTGGAGGGCCGCAGGTTGAGTATCCCTGCCGTATACTGTCATCCTCTGCTCAGCAGTTTTTATATATTATGTAATGCAAGCAATCTCCTCTTACCATAGCAGCCACAGGGAAGAGGTAAGGATGGTTGCAGCACTTTTTGAGGTCCATCACAACATTGAGAAGAGATACTTGGTTACCTCCTCCTCGAGCATTGAGAGCCTCAAAATTTCTAGTGAGGATGAACTTGTAATATTTTCTGAAAGGAAAAGAGCAGATGAGTATTAGTAAGAGTCAGGATGAGGATAGAGAAAGTAAGAAGAAATCCCTCTGCCACAACTCACTTCTGCATGGGGCTGAGTTCTACACGAACAATGAGCTCTGTCTTAGAAGGCATGTTCTTAAAGACATCAGCCTTTAATCTTCTCAACATGTGAGGTCCCAACATGTCATGAAGCTTCTTGATTTGATCTTCCTTTGCGATATCCGCAAATTCTTCCAGGAAACCTTCCAGGTTGCTGCATGGAGGCAAGAAATGGTTATGTAGAAGCAGAAATGAAAGTTTCTTTTCCATAGTATTGAGTGTATGTAAAGTAAGTCTCCTACAGTCCAATATTTCGTCTGACTACTTACTTAAACCGCTCGGGCGTTAAGAAGTTCAGTAAATGGAACAATTCTTCAAGGTTGTTCTGCAGCGGGGTTCCCGTTAGTAGCAACTTGTGCTGAAGACTGTATCCGTTAAGAACCCTGAAAAACTAATAGACAAAAGTGTTAGCCGCGACATTGCGAACTTTACAAACTCTGTTTAGACCAGGAGTCCCCAAACTACGGCCCTCATGCGGCCCCCTGAGGCCGTTTTTCCGGCCCCCCTGCCGCACTTCTGTCTTTTCCTGGCGGATAAAATAAAAAACTCTTACCTCTCCTGCGCCGCGGCTCCGCTCCGGCGCTCCTCTGTCTTCTCTGCCCGCGTACAGCGTCAGGACGTAGTGCGCGCACTCTGACCTGACTCTGCACGCAGTCAGGTGACAGTGCAGCGCAGGCAGAGAAGACAGAGGAGCGCCAGATCTGGAGCGGAGCCGCGGCACAGGAGAGGTAAGAGTTTTTATTGAGGTCTCATGGGGGCACAGTCGGCCTGATCTGAGGTCTCATGGGGGCACAGTCGGCCTGATCTGAGGTCTCATGGGGGCACAGTCGGCCTGATCTGAGGTCTCATGGGGGCACAGTCGGCCTGATCTGAGGTCTCATGGGGGCACAGTCGGCCTGATCTGAGGTCTCATGGGGGCACAGTCGGCCTGATCTGAGGTCTCATGGGGGGCACAGTCGGCCTGATCTGAGGTCTCATGGGGGGCACAGTCGGCCTGATCTGAGGTCTCATGGGGGCACAGTCGGCCTGATCTGAGGTCTCATGGGGGCACAGTCGGCCTGATCTGAGGTCTCATGGGGGCACAATGTTTGTTTTTTTTTTACTTTAAAATAAGATATGTGCAGTGTGCATAAGGATTTGTTCATAGTTTTTTTTTCATAGTCCGGCCCTTCAACGGTCTTGATGGACAGTGAACTGGCCCCCTGTGTAAAAAGTTTGGAGACCGCTGGTTTAGACCATGGAAACGGCTCTTACCTTGGACTGGTTATTTTTCAGACGATGAGCTTCATCTACTACCAGACAGGCCCAGTCTATGGAGCCCAGGACAGCCATGTCGATGGTGATCAGCTCATATGAAGTAAGCAAGACGTGGAACTTTACAGACGCCTCTTTCTACGGGGAGACAAACAGATACGGCTCACATTGAGGAAAACACGTTACATGCCTCTAAAGTGATAACCGAGAAGGTTTACCGACGGGACGAACCTTCATGCGTGACGCCTTCTTGCCACCCCGTATAGCATTGTCCTCAAACGAGAACTCATTTTCTCTTATAACGGCTCGGCTGTCCTTGTCTCCGACGTATGTGACCACGTACATATCGGGTGCCCACATTTCAAACTCTCGTTCCCAGTTAATGATAGTGGAAAGAGGAGCGCTGACCAAAAAGGGACCTTTTGAGTGACCCTAAAAATAAAATAAAATTAAATATACAGAAAAGGCAGGTAAATCAGAGGCTTTCTTTCAGAACGTTACTCCCAGACACTTACCTCCTTATAGAGAGAGTACAAGAAGACTGCTGTCTGTACAGTCTTTCCCAGACCCATTTCATCGGCAAGGATGGTGTCTGTGCCCTGTGCCCATGAGAAACGCAGCCAATTCAAGCCCTCCAACTGGTAAGGGTGAAGAGTACCTCCTGTACAATCCAAGTACTCCGGCTGGCGATCATACTTCACTGTAGGCTGAAGAGACGAGGGTTGTGAGCGTCATTATAGAAAGGGGTGCAATACGTCAGAACGTGAAATTAAAATATGACGCAACTTACATCGACTGTTGGAGTGTCTGGAGGTCTCTCGGGTCTTTTTACTTTGAATTTCTTCACCTTCTTTCCAGGGCGGCCTTCATCTCCACACATAAGCTCCCTGTACAAAACATTAAACACCAATGGGGTCATTTATCTAACTGGTGTAAAGTAGAGCTGGCTTAGTTGCCCATAGCAACCAATCAGATCCCACCTTTCATTTCTGACAGCTCCTTTGGAAAATTAAAAGGTGGAATCTGATTGGTTGTGATGGGCAACTAAGCCAGTTCTACTTTAGACCAGTTTGATTAATGACCCCACTAGTTTTTAAGAGTTCTAGAAATTCTAGCACAGGGATCAGCAACCTTTGGCACTCCAGTTGCTGTGAAACTACAACTCCCAGCATGAAAAACATACTCCGCTGTGCTTCTAACTCCCACAGACATGAATGAAGCATTCTGGGAGTTGTAGTTTCCGAACAACTGGAGCGCCAGAGGTTGCTAATCCCTGGCCTAGGAAGAAGCCGTTCAAGGGGTCCCATACCGTATGACTTATTAGAGCAGAACTCTGTAGCAATTTACCTTACACAATCCCTTTAATACAAGTCGGGCACCCATTAAACCTACCTGTGGTTCCAGTAGCCTTGTTTGTAGATGTCAAAATCCTGAACATCCGCGTCTTCCATTTCCCAGGACGCCTGGTCATAAGCAAGGTCCCTCCACTTGATCAAGTAATGGACATTTCCCTTCTTGTCCACACTGAAAGAGAAGAAAAAGCGTTCAGATAATACTGAATGTGAAGAATGTCTGGAACAAATTTGGTGAAACCGATCATTTCCAGGAGGCAGTCTGCAATAATTGTACTATCCAACTATCCGCGGTTATTGTGTAGGTTAGAGTCACCATTGGAGCCTAGTGCTGGAAATACGCACATCATCCACAGCTTTGTGTATGAAAGACATGCAGACCCCAGGACAGTACTCTGGACGGCCAACAAGAAACTATACATTAATACAGCATCACCTACAGATCTCTTTAACCCCTTCGTGCCCAGCGCTGTAATAGTACAGCGCTGGGCACGTGTTTAAAGACGGCCGTGGGTGAACTGCTGATTACTACAGCACACCCCCGCAGCTGATGTCTGCGACCGCCAGTAATGCCGATCGCGGACATTTAACCCCTCAGATGCCGTGGTCAATCCTGGAAGCGCACGTTTCCGGCGTTGCTCTGGCTCCCCCGTGTGGCGATTGGAGGAGCCGAAACGTGTCTGCAGCAACCCCTGTCATAGTGGATGGCAGGAGGCTGCTGCATAGACTATGTGTAATAGGGCTCCATAGGAAAGTAGTAAAATCCTCATAGACTCCAATGTAAGTGCATTCGAGTCTATGATATAAGCAATCAGACGACTGCTTCTTATAGTTCCCTATGGGAACTATAAAAGAAAAAAAAAAAGTTGTAAAAAAAAAAAAATAAGTTTTTTTTAAAAAATAAAAAAAATTCAAATCACCCCCCTTTCCCCAATATAAAAATAAAAGTAGCAAAAACCAAAAACACATCATGGGTATCGCCAAAACGCAAGAAAAACCTATACATATTAGATATCGCCGGATTCGTACTGACCTCTAGAATGAGGGTAACTGGTCAGTTTTAATGCACATCGAAAGGCGTAAATAAAAACTGTAAAACGGTGTCAGAATTGCGTTTTTTTTTTTGCAATTTCACCCAATTTGGAAACCCCCCCAAAAAAACCTCTGGGAGTGAAAGGGTTAAAGATGAACCCCCCACCTAACTTACCTGTGATTTAGGATCCTGTGAATCATCATCCATTCCGGTTTGATACCATAGCGATAAAATTTCTCCTCCATTTCCAAGTATTTCGGGTCTTTGTTCTTCCTCTTGCGGCTTTTTTCCTCTTCGTCCAGCAGATAATCACCAGGCGGAGGCTCATCCATGTCGTTCTTTCTCTGGTAGTTCCTAAACATCACCTGGCAGTGCAACTCTAACTGTAAGACAGAAGATAATAGCCAGACGTAAGCGCCGGACCCACATCCGATGGCCGATACAATCCTCATATCCTCCTGCGGTAAGTAGTGTACCTGCAGCTCTGTCACCCAAGAACAGTGCAGATAAGACATTTGGTGCCACTTGACGAAAAACTCGCGCTCTGGGCGTCCTTCCAAAGGTTTTGGCGGAGGAGCGTCGGGACCGGCGTTGGCTGGTTTCGGCACCGGTGTAGGAGAAGGTGGCTGCCCCCATTTCCACGTCAGTATTTTTTGGATTTTACCTTTAAGCGGGGGACACTATAAAGGAGGGAGCAGGTTATTAAATCTATTACCAAGCAGATTAATAAAATGTGATGCACGGGTCTAAAAGTACTCACTGTACATCTAGGACACAACCACTCTCCGTTGGGGATTTCTGGTAGCGGTGGGTTCAGACAGTGAATATGGTAGGAAGAAGGACAAGCATCGCAACACAGCAGCTCTCCTCCATCCTTACAGACACGACAGAATTCCATGTGGTGATCTTCTTCCTCCGGGTCACCTACAGTCTCATCCAAATCGTCATCAATCTCAGAGTTGTCCTCTTTCGCTTCCCATTGTACGCCTTCCTTTTCCTAGAATATTAAAATTGATGAAGAAAAAGAAATCGACAACCAATAAAGACACTAAGGCCCCATTCACACGACCGTATGTATTCCGTGATCCGTATAAAAACGGAACGGAAGACATAGGGAAAGTCTTCCGTAGTGTTCTGCAATTTTGCGGACCCATTGACTTTAATGGGGCTACGGACGTGATTTTGCGGCCAAGTATAGGACATGTTTCATTTTTTTTGCAGGGGAACTTCCGTGAGATACGGGATGCGGAGTGCATACGGTGTGCATTCCGCATTTTTTTTCTCCTATAGAAAAATGAATGGGTCCGTATGGTTCCGCATCTTATCCGCAAAAATGCCGATAAGATGCGGAAATGTACATACGGTCATGTGAATGGGGCCTTAAGGGCTCAGACAACCGAATGATGTCCGCTAAAATATGGATCCGTTTTTTTGCGGACAGTTCAGCAACGCATAGCATTACCTTTTTGTTGCGGACCCATAGACTTCAATGGGGCCCATGTCCTGATTTTCACTGACAAGTATAGGACATGTTTCGTTTATTTTGTGGAGCCCATAGAAGTCAATGGGTCAGTATGTAACCCGCAAAAAAAAAAAGAGGATCCGTATTTTTGCAGACAACATACGGCCGTCTGAATGAGCCCTAAACACTGCAGCACGCACAGTCCCACTTACACAGTGAGGACAACTCCATTTGCCCTCAGGTGCTTTGTCCATGTCTGGGTCCAAGCAAACCATGTGGTAAGCTCGCGGGCACGTGTCACATAGGATGATCTCTCCTCCTTGCTGGCAGACCTCGCAGTAGTCCTGGTGGTCCGTCTCATAACCATCGACAGCACCGGCTGTCTCCTCATCTGCCAACATCAGAGCGTAACGTTTAAAAAAAAAAAATAAATCATTTTAGCCACATCGGGCTAGTGCCAACGTCCAGAAACTTTAATATTTACCCTTCTTTTTCTTCTTGTTGGCTCTGAGTTTCTTACGGCTTCGGCTGCTCTTGCTGGTCGATCCGTCAGATACAGACATGCTGTTCATGCTGCCTTCGTCATAGTCTGAGTCCGCATCAAGGTCCTCCTCCTCACTCTGAAGATAGAAGATACAAGATGTATGCAGTAGGAGTTCAATATAATATGCTTTGATTGCAAACAAACTCAACCCCCAAGTCCGGTTTATATAGAACTTTACTCACAGACGATCGCTTGCGTTTTGAACCAAAACCCCCCAGCTTGATCTTCAGAGGGGCCACTTTCTTGGCTTTGGTTTTCTTATTTTCTGGTGGACGGACAATCTTTGGTTTCTTTCTGGCATTGGGTCCTGAAAAGTTAAATCAAAGAGCAATTTAAAAACCAGACACCCAACTATTCCCTGGCATAAGGCCAACCCTTTGGGACATAGTCACACATGGAGGCAGAACTTCCTGAAACTTACAGATTCATCTCAATGGGGACTCGCAATATGCAGTTGCCTGGCTGAGCCGTGGCTCTCTGCTCTGGCTCAGATGTGGTACTGGAGTGGTGGACCCACCTCCCTGTGATGTTATAACGTATATGGCTCTGGCACTCCAGGTGTTGTGAAACTACATCTCCCATCATGCACACTTGCTTGGTTGCTATCTAAACTCCCACACAAGTGGAAAGAGCATGCTGGGAGTTGTAGTTCCATAACAGCTGGAGGTTGCTGATCCCTGGTATATGGAAAGGGGTTGTAGATATCAGACGTATGCCAATCCCTAAATGCCAACACTTTCCTATTGCCTTCCTACACTCCTGGGCAATGTTAGCAAAAAAACCTTCACCTTTTCCTTCCTTGGTTTTTGCTTTGCGCAGGGGAACCTCGACTGGTGGTGGCGGTGGTGGAGGAGGAGGATTGGTATCTGCAGAAGCAACCATGCTTTCAACCACAGCCACGGCAGCCGCGGCAGCAGCAGCAACGGAGGCGCCAGAGCTGCCCTTCAGCGGGTTGTTGGTACTGAACTCTCTCCACTTCGCTCCAAGAACCATCATCATCTTGGATACTGCAATTTTAGGGTTCTTGGCAGCTATAAGTGGCCTAAATGAAGGAAAAAAATAGCCATAAATACACAAAAAAATTGATGTTTTTTTTTTTACATAAAAAACAAACAAGTACATACCTGACGAACTGACTGAAGGCTTTATAATTGGTCAGTGTTCTGTAATCATCCTCTGTGAACACGTGATCAATGTCCTCCATTCCCCAGTCCTCCAGGAGCTGCGCTGAAGACTTTGGTTCCTATTGGCAAACAGACATAAAAGAGAAACCCTAAGGCATGTGTCATTTGCACCAAGTATATGCGGGGTATACCTCACGTGGAATCTGCCTGCCCTGAGGTCGAAAAGATGGCATTTAGCCTAACCAAGAGGTCACCTTGTGGTGGATGGGCACACATAACTTTGATCAAAACGTACTTGCCAAGAACCTCGCGTTCCGTTATACAGCGAGCACAGATTTATATGAAGACAAAAAGGACATGTGAACTCAGCCTTAAAGGGGTTATCCAAGACTCCCTGTCCGGTGTTGGGTGGGGTTCAGCCGATGGCAGGCGGCCCCGGCACATTTTATAGTCTTGGATAACGCCTTTAACAAGCTGGAATATGACACACAAAAAAAAATTATATACAATATATTAACGAACCATAGCAAAGCTAGATAAATATCTCCAATATACAGCTCACAAACCTTAGAATCATCGTCGTCATCGTCTTCCTCTTCGCGCTTTGCCTTGGTTTTCTTTTCCTTCTTCTGCGTCAGCTTTTTCTTCTTTTTCTTCCCGGGAGTGTAATCACTGCCTTCACTGTCAGATCGAACAGGGCCTCCATCATCCTCTCCAAACTCATTGCCTTCCCCGGAGCTATCGTCCAGGTCCTGGAAAGAGAAGCAATAAGTCTACACATGTCGGGGGACGTGTCCTGTGACGCCCCATACTCCGGACTACTGAGGAATGGGCAATCAGCCCCGTCCAGTGCACCCACCTCCTTCTTCTGCCTCTTCCCTTTGGGAGTCTTGGATTCCCGCGGCTTTTTAGGCTTCTTTTTCTTCTTTACTTTAGGAGTTTCCACCTCGGAGAGATCTTCATCCAAGTCATCATCATCTGGAAGGAGATACAGTCATGTCTTTCATAATCCACACGTAAAAGGCAACTTTTTTTTTTTTTTTTTACGGGGAAGGTTTCAGGTCACGGAGGAGTAATCTAGTAATGACATAGCTGAAATAGTCTGCATAATAAAAGGATCACCTCCATGTAAGAAGGGGGGAGGGGTGAATGAGACAGGGTGGGGGTGGGGCGAGGCAACACCATCAAGGTAGCGTTATGCAGACGGAATATTTTCCTGATCTGCAGCAGGACACTAGAAGGGGCACGTCCTCGCAGCTCTGCAGCCATTTTGTTGGCTGCCTCGTCGACCTGGCAGGAATCACCAGTGCGGATGGCAGAGCTGCGCCGTGCAAGATCATCCCGTCTGCAGGACACAAAGAGAATCCCTGCTGTGTACAGCCGGAGCGGCGACCATAGGCAGCGGTATACGTGCGCCACATACATACGGATCGCTGCCTAAATGTGGGTTACTACTCAGAGATTAGGAGGATTAACCACCCCCCTGCTTGGGGGGGGGCCACGCAGATAGAGCGAGCGGGCATCGCCAGTTTCATTAGAGCCATTACGGAGGTGTATATGTAACATCAGAGCGCAGGAGCAGAATCTCTAAAAGGTTACTGGTTTCGGGTCTTATTCTCTGTCCTTAGCCCGGCACCAGACACAGGCTGACAGCGTAGGCCTCATGCACGCGGCCGCAAAACACGGATCCCGGCTGTGAGCAGAGAAGTCATTTTCTTGTCCGTGAAACAGACATACGGATGTGGTCCACATAGTTTACGGCCCCATTGGGTCCGCATCCGACCCAAGGTTTTTTTTGTTTGCAGATCGGCCCTGAGCGTGAGCCCTTCGGTTGAGTCTTCGCATTATGTATATAGGAGACAATCCCAATTCCATCATTCGGGGAGGACTATGAAGACCTTGCCTGTGTAAGGCGCAGTTCACACCGGCGTCGGAGCCCCCGTTACAGACTATATTTTGCCGCACCATTTCATCCCGTAAAACGCCAGAATCGGACGGACCCCAGTTATAAAATCACTGGGGGTCTGTCCGACACTTACACCCCATCTTATGATGGAACAGAAAACCGGAGAGCACGATGAAGACGCGAGCGCGGCCTAACTGACCCGCAGCAACGACTGCACATCTGCAGGACGCACCCCGCTATATATATATATATATACACCTTGTATTTAGCGGCGTCCTCACACAACATTACGGGTATAATACGTGTACACCGCAGCACTCCTCTAACATTCGTGGGGGACCGTGCTGGGCGACCACTTACATAACCGGCCCAGGAGGTGTAGGTAGTCGCACTAAGTGGGGAGGAGATGCAGCCGTGGGGATAGCAGAGCTGTATTATCCATGCTGGGAATCCCTCCCCCCTTCATTTTCCAGTTATCAGCTGTATCCAGGTATCTATGGACGGGTTGCGGACCTACCCCATCAGAACACATTACTGCATGGGCGTACATACCGCCTCACACTAGGTATACGCATGACGTCAGGTCACATTGCAGCCTCCGTACGCGAGCTGTATATGGAGCAGCCGTCACATGTGACAGCCCTCAGGTCACCGATCAGTTGCTGGGTAGGAGAACAAAAGCCCGGGAAAGGCAGGAATAGTAGCTCACATGGGGGAGGGGGGGCCGAGCATGGCATGAGGAGGAGGAGGAGGCGGCACGGACAGACACTGGAGGAAGGAGACGTGCGGCGGTTCCTTTAAGTGAAGAAGGGCACAAGGCGCACAGCGGGGGACGGGGCAGGGATCCAGGCCTGCGGCCCAGGTTCACTTATGGAGAAGTAAAAAAGCACATGTGGAGGGGAGGTGGGGGCTTCCCGTGTCTGACAGCCCCCCGCCCGCCCACACTGCACACGCAGATCTGCAAGGGGAGGGGAGCTTTTGTTTCTTTAGGACAGGACAGTTAATGGCTGCTTTACTTTCCGACTGTGACAAGATGGCAGCACCCCAAACCTGCCGGGCCCAGGAGGGGGGGGTCAGTGAATGCGGGGACATCAGCTGTTACTGTATCAGTCGGTATCACCCCCAAACCATAAAGGTAGAGGGGGTGTAACGGGATAACATAAGACCGCCATCCGGTGAACTGGTGCGGGATCAACACTGGGATACAGACAGCCCCTGATCTGTACACGTATATGAGACCGGCACACCGCACCAGAAGCCGCAGTGTAATAAAGCGCATGAACAGGGAAACGTTCCCTTCTCAGGACCAAGAAAGGCCGCGGCACAGAAAACTCCGAAAACAGTGGATTTTAGATGACCCTGTGTCTGTAATACCGTCACAACCCTCAGATCCAAGTCTGAACACTGCCCAACACGGGATCACATTGGGGGTCAGTCTACGGAGCGGTATTATACGACCAAGGCAAAAAGTCTACGGAAGCTCCACTTAAAGGGGTTGTCCCATCACAACTTATGTCCTGATAGGAACGGGGGCCTGCGTTACCCCATGGGTATAGGACAGCAGACTACGGGACCGGGGAACATAGCTGAGCACTTGCTGAATGCAGCGGGGGACACTCATGCGTTTCACCCGCTTCAAATGGTTCTAGTGATCAGTCGGGGCCCCAGCGGTCAGACCCCTGCAATCACATACATAAGTTGCTATCATTGGACAACCCCTTTAAATGCGGAAAAGACGCTGGTGCCTTCTACACATTTAAATTTTGCCTGGTGTTAAGGGAGCAGGAATAGGGGGCCCGGCGCAGCAGCCTTCTCCTCTGCACCTAGTCCCGTATACGTTATAAAACAGAATACAACATGGCGACACGTCACTGCGGGGAAGGAGCAGATCGGAAGAGACAGGAACTGTGGGGACGTTACATAACCGGCCATGTATTTATAATGAACGCAGACAAGGACAGGTAAAATGTCTGAATGGCGGTAGGAAGATTTGATGTTCCTTTTACATCGATCGGGCCTATTACAGGGCTCAGGCCTATTCCATATCTTCCACCAGATTTCTGCAGCTGTATGGGGCGGCTATGACGGCGTGCACATGGATTTCTCCACATCCCCTTCAGATGAATGGTAAAATCGGATAACTCTCTGCAACAAATCTCCCGTCTGTGAACCCACCCAAACAGGACAGCGTTAGGGCTCAAGCACACAAACGTATTTTTGGTCTGCGGACTCATTCACTTCAGTGGGGCTGCAAAAAAAACGCAGCGAGTACTCAGTCCGCATCTGTATGTCTGCTCAGCGGCACCCGCAAAAATATAGAACGTGGACGTTCGCACGCGGCCGGTATCCATGTTTTGCGGTCCACAAAAAAACGTCTACGAGGCCTTAGGGTTAATTCACACGTGGAAGATTTGCTGTGGAAAGGTCAGGGAATGAAAATCCGTTCTATTCATTTGAATTGGAGGCAAATTTGGCAGCAAGTGAATGGATTTCTGCAAACCCCATTCAGAGGAACGGAAAGGATTATCAATTGCCGAAAATTTCTGCAGTAACTGTGCTGTGTGTGAACAAACCCCTACCACCTCCTCCGGCAGCGACCAATCCTATAGGTCACACAACACACCGGGGGTCACTTTTGAATCGCAGTTTGGTGTAAGAGAGAAAGTTGCATGCCCTTTATGTCACACGTGGCGTTTTTTACGCCGTCTTCGCCACTGGGGAGAGGAAAATTCACCTGAAAACGAGTGTAAGGCTAGGGCTACACGGCGACAGTTGTCGCGCGACACCCGTCACAGCCAGGATCCCCGAGTAGCGGGAATCCCATAGAGATGAATGGGATCGCCGCGGCAGTCACAAGAAGGTTGGATTTCTTGCGACTGCTGCGGCGATCCCATGCTGGAGGCTTACGCCTTGTCATAAAGTAGGCACGTCCACCGGCAGCGCAGGGGTTACCCAAGGCGGTTTTTGTAAGTGACCCCCACTGTGTAGCTGAACTCTTAGTTTTGTCACTTACGGTATTGGTTCTATGACCCCCTCCTTCAAGACGTCCAATGTTAAGGATGCCCCAGTGATCGACCACCAGGTTATGTGACGCACCGAGATCCAATCACCTCTATCAATACTACACAATAGGCACCCTGACGATTTAAAGGGGCTCTCCACAGTAATGGCGTTCCAGTTATATCAGAAGCAAGCAACCCGGACACGAGCCACGCAGGAATCTCCACATAAGGGCTCGTGCACACGACCGTATGAAAAAAATGGATCCGCAAAAAATACAGATGACATCCGTGTGCATTCTGTATTTTGGGAACGAACAGCCCCCCTAATAGAACGGTATTATCCTTGTCCGTGATGCGGACAATAATAGGACAAGACTCTCAATCTTGCAGAGCAGAAATACGGAAACGGAATGCACACGGAAGACCTTCCGTTTTTTTTTTTTTTTGCAGGACCCATTGAAATGAATGGTTCCGCATACGGTCCGCAAAAAAAACGGAACGGACAGGGAAAGAAAAATACGGTCGTGTGAAGGAGCCCTAAGGCTGTGTTCACATGGCTGAATTTCGGGCATGCCTCTGCACAACACACACTATCCTGTCATGGATCCGCGTTTATATACGGTTCAGCTGTGGACTTTGCTACATGTGAACAGATCTGCCCCAATGTAAGGACATACGTGGCCGCTCACACGTGGTGTACATCACCTCTGTGGGCACAAGATGTTATACATGGGGAACGTACTACAACGGCACCCGAATCAAAGTCCGCACCGTCAGCCTTCATACACAACAGCTGAACTGCCTTTTTTTGAAGCAAGACTGCGCAAAAAAAACGGCAATTTATGCCCAACGTGTGAATAGCTTTGCCTAGATTTCCCAAAAGTGGTTAAAATAAGCCCCAATAGGGCAAACAGCTCAGAAACTATAACGGACACCTGACATCTCCCTCATGGTTCTGTCACTGAGGAGATGTCAGGAACCAGGCCAAGATGAACTGAGCGCAGCACCTCCATTCATAGAGAGGAACATGGGGTCCCTGTTCTCGTGTCCCGTGGAGAGGTCTTTGTCATTGGACAACTCCTTTAAAGGGGTATTCCCATCTCACACATGTAGTTTGTATAGTTAGATATAGCCATACCAATATTATTACTAATAGAATGTATTTATATAAAATGTACCGTTTAGAAGATTTCCCTATTTGTATATCCATTGTCTCACACGCATCAGTCAGGCCGTTGCCCCTGGTTACGACCACTGCAGCCATGTAGTAGTGGTGGCCGGCTTGCTCTGAGGTAACTGCTGTATTGTGAACGCACATTACTTGAGCATGCGGAGACATCTTAGGGTTGTAGCAGTTTTGTCTGCGCTTCCAAAATGCAGAGAAACGGATCCTGTTCCAAGATCAATTCATCTCTATGGAGCAGGATCTGTTTATAAAGTCTGCGTTTTGGACGGATCCTGAACATTGACGTGTGGACTGGTAGCGTCCAAAACGCAGATGTGAAAGTACCCTAAGATGTGTCTCCGCATGATCATGTAATGTGCGTTCACAATACAGCAGTTACCTCAGAGCGGGTTTGAACAAGAACAAGCTGACCACCACTACTACATGGCTGCGGTGGTAACTAGGGGCAACGGCCTGACTGATGTGTGTGGGACAATGGAAATACAAATAGGGAAATCTTCTAAACGGTACATTTTATATAAATACATTCTATTAGTAATAATATCAGTATGGCTATATCTAACTATACAAACTACATTGGTGAGATGGGAATACCCCTTTAAGCTTAAAGGGGTCTTCTGGGTTGCCAGTATTGATGGCCTAGCCTTAGAATATCTGATTGCTAGGGGTCCAACTTCCAGACTTGGAGGAAGCACAGCGCCATACATCGTGTAGTGGTTGTGCTTGGTATTGCAGCTCAATCCCATTCACTGCACAAAGGCCATGTGACCCTTGGATGAGACAACACAGGCTGAGGAAGAGGCTGCAACCCCGATCAGTGAGGATGCTGGAAGGTGGACCCCCAACAAGAGAAAGCCAACAATACGATGAACATGGAAAAACCCCTTTAAATATTGCATAATAAGAAGCTACTTTCTGTTTGACTTCCTTATCATTTACAAGATCTCTGCTTGCAGTCAGTAAAGGAGAACTCTTCTTTAGAACCACAGGCTAAGAGTACTTTTACACTAGCGGCAGCACGGATCCGGTGGGTGAAGGGTCCTGCCGGATCCGTGCTGCCGCAGGTGCACGTGTGGCTCCGGCCCCATTCACTGTAATGGGGGCGGGCCGAGGATCCGGAACCCCTGCTGAGAGGCGGCCGGAACAAAAATACAAGATTACAATGATTGGGGCCGGAGCACCTGCGGCAGCACGGACCCAGCGGGACCCTTCACTAGTGTGAAACTAGCCTAAGACTTTGCAACAACTGTTTTCAGTCTGGACAATCCGGCGAGCGCTGATACATTGTAACGAACAGAGCAAGAGACAGAAGTGATGCCGGGGAGACCGGATACAACTGTAGCAAACACTCAGCTGGGAAAGTTATACAACCGTATCCACCTCTCCGCTGCGGCCTCTGGATGTAAATATGAACACCCCCCATTCACTGACAGGTAGCAGAGATCTTGAAAACTGCGACAAAGTATTAGAACGAGCCTGAACCAAGCCCACGCTCCCGCGAGACGTCTTACCTTGATGGTGGCTGTTCAGCATGACCTCGATTTCGCCGTCACTACCCGGGGAGGGGGGTCCCATTCCAGAAGCCATTTTGATAACGGCGCCACGTAGCAGAAGTTAATATCCGAGGAATGTCGGAGCGGCCGCTTGAGGCGCAGGAGAGGAGGCTGCAAGAAGACCGAGGGAGAGTTATAGGAAGAAGTAGAGAAAAGTGGCGCAAAAGACCACGTCACGTGATGCCACAGATGATACCATACCACTGCCTGCGTATGAGGGAGCGCAGCCTACACAAACCCATCCATCCGAAATCTATAGCCGGACATACTGACGGATCATCTATACAACAGTCCCCCCCCCCCCCCCCCCCGACCTCAATGATCTGCTCCAACCCCCCCCCCATTACTTAGCATGTACACACATCCCGGCGCAGGCTAAAGTTCAAAGCCATTCTAATGAGGACATTAACACTGCCGCCAGCGGACGAGACGAGAAGTGCAGCTTCCGGAGGAGCCCTTTGTCAGGCCGGCCCTGCGTGCAAGGCCGGCTGGGGGTTGTAGTCCCTGCAAGAGCCACAGCTGGGAGAGCTGGAGACTGAATGTACTGTACGTAATAAGGGAGGGGGGCAGATGCCACAGCGATTATAATGATCCAAGGGGGAAGGAGGGGGAGGGGATTTGCCGGCAAAACAATGACCCCCCCCCAGGTTGGATCCGAAAGGCATTTAGATAGACGACAGACACATTATATATATACACATCTCACTATACATCCTGGCTTCTACCATGTATATAGACATAACACAGCTATGTCAGTGTATAATTATATATATATATATATATATATATATATATATATATATATATATATATATATACACACAGCCATTACCAGAGACTGTAACTATATACAACACATACAGGCTGTATATTATATACATGTACACAATACCATCTATATGGACATAACACCGCTATATCAATGTATAGCTCTATAGAAATATTATATATATACACACACCTACATCCTTGCTTCTCACATACATTATATATATATATAATATATATAGTGTGTAATATATAAGAAGCCAGGGTATATAGTGATGGGCATACTATACACTGACACAGGATGGATATATATACACACACACCCCATCCTATATCTATGTAATACTCCTATAATATGTATACAAACCTGGGTCATAATAATATATAGCATGCCCATCACTATATACCCTGGCTTCTTATTTATTACACACAATGCTCCTGTATATAGATAACAGATATATATATATATATATATATATACACACACATACACACACATACACACACATCCTCTCATCTCTATATAATACTCCTACACCGTGTATAAAGTCCATACAGACAGCACGCATGATCTATAGGCACACGAGGGTCCCGTATACAGAGCACTCTCTATGGATATACAGAAGCCGTACCCCCCGCACTCTGCAGCCGGTAACCCCCGGGTGTATACAGCCCTATAGGGGTCACAGTCTATACTTCTCTCCACCCCGGGCACTTGCCGCGGCCGCCTCCGCCATGTGTGTCAGGATTGGCGCACATTTCCTCCTGGCGGGCAGAATGTCGCTCCGGAGCGCCCCGTCTGCCCACACACACATACATGACTGGAGGGTCCCCCCCACACACAATAGGTCGTCACAGGCCGGTCTCCACACGGCCCCCTGCGGCCTCCTCACCGTCCCCTGGAGCCCTCCGTCCCCTCCCGGCCGCCCCGCGCACTCACCCGGGGCCGGTATATACAATGTCCAGAAGCCTCCACGTTCCCTCCTGACGGTATATACTCCCGCTCCTCTCTCCTGTACACCGGCAGTGATGGTGGAGACCCCACCCCTTCCCTCGTCCCGCCCCGTTACCATGACCACCAGCGTGTTGCCCTAGAGATGGGCCGGCCTGACATCCCATAATAAACCTGAGGGAGTCTGACATCCCATAATAGCCCACACACTCTGGCCCCCCCCTCCCTTTCCCCAGCCATCCCATAATCATCATCACACAGGCAAAAAAAAAGTGTGACATCCCATAATAGTCCTCTCCTCACAGACCATAGTGATAACATGAAGGGGAGCCTGGCATCCCATAATAGTCTCCACACAGGCATCCCATAATGAGGCAGAGAGATTGACATCCCATAATAGTGCACACTGACATCCCATAATAACTTTAGGGAAGCCTGACATCCCATAATAAGTGTGGTGTGAGGGAGTGAGAGAGGCATCCCATAATAGGCTCTCCTGACAGCCCATAATGAAGCATCAGTGTGACAGCACCTCAGAGTGCCAGGTGTCCCTCAGCTCCATGAGGTGCCACCTACCTGTCACCTACCTGAGGGGCACCTCCATCACACAGCCACCTACCTCTCCATCAGCCACACACCTTAATGGCTGCCACCCAGCTTTCCCAGACACCTGAGCTCATCCTCGGCTGGTGACCGGCAGGTTCCCTCTGAGGGAGCCCTCACAGCAGCCATATTGGTGGTCACCCAGCTTTCCACAGGACAGAGGACGCCTCCGGGGGGGTTATTAAGGGTCTACACTGAGCCCCCACCCCGTTATATAATAAAACTGACGAGACCCCCCCCCCCTTCCCCAAACCAGAGGAACACTGCCAGAATCCACAAGGAATTGTCAATACTGCCATTATTACTGTAGTATTCCTATATGACCTCTGCACCCCCCTGCTACTGGAGTGGGCCGGTCCATGATCACTAGTGAACCCTATAGTGAGCAAAGTTCTGTGACCCACGGCGGGGGGATACAGGTAGTAAAATACCTGTGAAAGTGGCCTATGGGTGAACAAACACCCCCTATTTACCTCACACAGGTAAAATGTAAAATTTACACCCTTCATAAATAGACCTGACAGCAACATTTTTCAAGCAGACCTATTATATATTTTTTTACATTGGTGAAGATAGTAAGATTATTGGCCATATTACTGTTTTTGGTCATTTTAAAAAAGGGGTTAAAAATACCCCCCTATAGGTAACTATAAACCCCCCTTATACTGGGTCAGACAATGATCTCTACGCGTTTCAGTGTATACCGGAGCAGACACCTTGGATGGGGTCATAGACTTTGCTCTTTAGGCCTCTCCTACTGATACTGGTTTAGTCAACGATCCCTCCTTATACCGCGTCAGACAATGACCCCCCCTTATACCGGGGCAGATAATGACCCCCCTTATACCGCGTCAGACAATGACCCCCCCCCTTAAACCGGTGCAGACAATGACCCCCCTTATACCGCGTCAGACAATGACCCCCCCCTTAAACCGGTGCAGTCAATGACCCCCCTTATACTGGGGCAGATTATGACCCCCCTTATACCGGGTCAGACAATGACCCCCCTTATACCTGGTTGGACAGTGACCCCCCCTTATACCGGGGCAGATAATGACCCCCCCTTATACCGGGTCAGACAATGACCCCCCCTTATACCGGGTCAGACAATGACCCCCCCTTATACCGGGTCAGACAATGACCCCCCCCCCTTATACCGGTCAGACAATGACCCCCTTATACCGGGTCAGACAATGACCCCCCCTCCCTTATACCGGGTCAGACAATGACCCCCCTTATACCGGGTCAGACAATGACCCCCCTCCCTTATACCGGGTCAGACAATGACCCCCCCTCCCTTATACCGGGGCAGACAATGACCCCCCCTTATACCGGGTCAGACAATGATCCCCCCCCTTATACCGGGTCAGATAATGACACCCCCCCCCCTCCCTTATACTGGGTCAGACAATGACCTCCCTTATACTGGGGCAGACAATGACCCCCCTTATACCGGGTCAGATAATGACCCCCTTATACCTGATCAGATAATGACCCCCCCCCTTATACCGGGTCAGATAATGCCCCCCCCTCCCTTATATTGGGGCAGACAATGACCCCCCTTATATTGGGGCAGACAATGACCCCCCCCCCCTTATACCGGGTCAGACAATGACCCCCCCCCCCTTATACTGGGGCAGACAATGACCCCCCGCCCTTATACCGGGTCAGATAATGACCCCCTTATACCTGATCAGATAATGACACCCCCCTCCCTTATACTGGGTCAGACAATGACCTCCCTTATACTGGGTCAGACAATGACCTCCCTTATACTGGGGCAGACAATGACCCCCCCCCCCTTATACCTGATCAGATAATGACCCCCCCCCCTTATACCGGGTCAGATAATGACCCCCCTCCCTTATATTGGGGCAGACAATGACCCCCTTATACTGGGGCAGACAATGACCCCCCTTATACTGGGGCAGACAATGACCCCCTAATACTGGGGCAGACAATGACCCCCTTATACTGGGGCAGACAATGACCCCCCTTATACCGGGGCAGACAATGACCCCCCTTATACCGGGGCAGACAATGACCCCCCTTATACTGGGGCAGACAATGACCCCCTAATACTGGGGCAGACAATGACCCCCCTTATACTGGGGCAGACAATGACCCCCTAATACTGGGGCAGACAATGACCCCCCTTATACTGGGGCAGACAATGACCCCCCTTATACCGGGGCAGACAATGACCCCCCTTATACCGGGGCAGACAATGACCCCCCTTATACCGGGGCAGACAATGACCCCCCTTATACAGGGGCAGACAATGACCCCCCTTATACCGGGTCAGATAATGACCCCCCCTTATACCAGGTCAGATAATGACCCCCTCTCCCTTATATTGGGGCAGACAATGACCCCCTTATACCGGGTCAGACAATAATACTGGGGCAGACAATGACCCCCTTATACTGGGGCAGACAATGACCCCCCTTATACCGGGGCAGACAATGACCCCCTTATACCCGGGTCAGACAATGACCCCCCTTATACCGGGCAGACAATGACCCCCCTTATACCGGGGCAGACAATGACCCCCCTTATACCGGGGCAGACAATGACCCCCCTTATACCGGGGCAGACAATGACCCCCCTTATACCGGGGCAGACAATGACCCCCCTTATACCGGGGCAGACAATGACCCCCCTTATACCGGGGCAGACAATGAGCCCCTTATACCGGGGCAGACAATGACCCCCCTTATACCGGGGCAGACAATGAGCCCCTTATACCGGGGCAGACAATGAGCCCCCTTATACCGGGGCAGACAATGACCCCCCTTATACCGGGTCAGATAATGACCCCCCCCCTTATACCGGGTCAGATAATGACCCCCTCTCCCTTATATTGGGGCAGACAATGACCCCCTTATACTGGGGCAGACAATGACCCCCCCTTATACCGGGTCAGACAATGACCCCCCTTATACCGGGTCAGACAATGACCCCCCTTATACCGGGTCAGACAATGACCCCCCTTATACCGGGTCAGACAATGACCCCCCTTATACCGGGTCAGACAATGACCCCCCTTATACCTGGTTGGACAGTGACCCCCCTTATACCGGGGCAGATAATGACCCCCCCTTATACGGGTCAGACAATGACCCCCTTATACCGGGTCAGACAATGACCCCCCTTATACCGGGTCAGACAATGACCCCCTTATACCGGGTCAGACAATGACCCCCCTTATACTGGGTCAGACAATGACCCCCCTTATACCGGGTCAGACAATGACCCCCCTTATACCGGGTCAGACAATGACCCCCTTATACCGGGTCAGACAATGATCACTACGTGTTTAGTGTATACGGGGGCAGACATCTTGGATGGGGTCTTAGACTTTGCTCTTTCTCTCTTACGGTCATGTCCAGGACGACATCTAGGGGTCGCTCTATGACAGGGGTAATGGAGGGTCCTCTCTCCCCTGAGCAGCCCCCTACTCTATCAGCCACAGAAAGGAGCCGCTGCTGTGATTTGGTGGAAGACGGGGCTCCATGCATTATCCATTACCCCCCAGTTCCACCAGCTATCCCATAATCATCATCCCACAGGCAAAGTCTGACATCCCATAATAGCTGTATACTCACTTCCTATAGTAATAACATGAGAGCCTGACATCCCATAATAGTTCTATACCCACTTCTCATAGTAATAACATGAGAGCCTGACATCCCATAATAGTTCTATACCCACTTCCCATAGTAATAACATGAGAGCCTGACATCCCATAATAGTTCTATACTCACTTCCCATAGTAATAACATGAGAGCCTGACATCCCATAATAGTTCTATACCCACTTCCCATAGTAATAACATGAGAGCCTGACATCCCATAATAGTTCTATACCCACTTCCCATAGTAATAACATGAGAGCTTGACATCCCATAATAGTCTGTACAGAGACATCCCATAATAGTTTTATCTCCACATCCCATAGCATTAACACGAGGAGTCTCTGACATCCCATAATAGTCTCCAAACAGACATCCCATAATGAACCAGGGAGAGAAAGAGCCTGACATCCCATAATCATCCGCTCTGGCATCCCATAATAGCTAAGGAAACCTGGCACAGTGTGAAGGAGGGAACGTGACATCCCATAATATCAGCTATCAGTGTGACAGCACCTTGGAGGTGTCCCTCAGTGCCCAACTCCACTGACCTGGAAACAGTCACCGCCTGTCACATGGATAAATACTGCAACTTATTACATCATTTCATGAGCTCTGCTTGCTGTCTGTGAATGGGAACATCCCTGTTTGTATCCAGAGGCTAAAAAACCCTGTCCTGACCTCATCTCTGACAGATTGCTACAACTGTATCCAGTCTGGACTTCACCGATACATTGTACCTGCTCTGATACATTGTAGCAACTTACCAGGCCAGAGATAGAGAGGAGAGAGGAGAGGAGAGAGAGAGACAGAGACAGGAAGGAGAAAGAGAGAGGAGAGAGAGAAGAGGAGAGAGAGACAGAGAAAGGAGAGAGACAGAGAGGAGAGAAGAGGAGAGAGACAGAGAGAGGAGAAAGAGAGAGGAAAGAGAGAGAAGAGGAGAGAGAGGAGAGAGAGGAGAGGAGAAAAAGAGAGAGAAAGGAGAGAGAAGAGAGAGACAGAGGAGAGAGAGAAAAGGAGAGAGACAGAGAGGAGAAAAAGAGAGAGAAAGGAGAGAGAGACAGAGAGAGGAGAGAGACAGAGAGAGGAGAAAGACAGGGAGGAGAAAGAGAGAGGAAAGAGAGAGAAGAGGAGAGAGAGACAGAGAGAGGAGAGGAGAGGAGAAAAAGAGAGAGGAGAAAGACAGGGAGGAGAAAGAGAGAGGAGAGAGAGAAGAGGAGAGAGAGTGAGACAGAGAGGAGAAAAAGAGAGAGAAAGGAGAGAGAAGAGAGAGACAGAGGAGAGAGAGAGAGGAGAAAGACAAGGAGGAGAGAGAGAGAGGAGAAAGACAAGGAGGAGAGAGAGAAAGAGGAGAGACAGAGAGAGGAGAAAAAAGAGAGGAGAGAGGCAAAAAGAGAGGGGAGAGAGAGTGAGAAAGGAGAAAAAGAGACAGAGGAGAGGAGATATATTTATAGAGAGAGGAGAAAAGAGAGAGAGGGAGGAGAAAAAGAGAAAGAGAGGAGAGATAGACAAAAAGAGAGAGGAGAGAGATAGAGAGAGAGAAGAAAAGAGAGCGAGAGGGGAGAATAGAGAGAGACAGAGGAGAGAGACAGAGACAAAGAGAGACGAGAGAGAGAGAGAGAAAAAGAAAGGAGAGAGTGAGACAGAGAGAGAAAGGAGAGACAGAGACAAAGATAGAGAGGAGAGAGACAAAAAGTCTGTCTGTCCATAAGAGCTTACACTCTACAGGAGAGAGGTCTCTGTCCATAAGAGCTTACACTCTACAGGAGAGAGGTCTCTGTCCATAAGAGCTTACACTCTACAGGAGAGAGGTCTCTGTCCATAAGAGCTTACACTCTACAGGAGAGAGGTCCCTGTCCAAAGCTTACCTACAGGAGAGTCCTGTCATAGAGCTTACACTCTACAGGAGAGAGGTCCCTGTCCATAAGAGCTTACACTCTACAGGAGAGAGGTCTCTGTCCATAAGAGCTTACACTCTACAGGAGAGAGGTCCCTGTCCATAAGAGCTTACACTCTACAAGAGAGAGGTCTCTGCACATACTGTATACAGTGCCTTGTGAAAGTATTCAGCCCCCTGGAACTTTTCAACCTTTTGCCACATTTCAGGCTTCAAACAAAAAGATATAACATTTTACATTTTTGGTGAAGAATTAACAACAAGTGGGTCACAATTGTGAAGTGGAACGAAATTTATTGGATCATTTAAACTATTTTTGTAATAATAAAACTGAAAAGTGGGGCGTGCAAAATTATTCGTCCCATTTACTTTCAGTCCAGAAGTTGATCTCTGATCTCTGAATGATCCAATGTCGTCCTAAATGACTGATGAAGAGAAATAGAATCCACCTGTGTGTAATCAAGTCTCCGTATAAATGCACCTGCTCTGTGATAGTCTCAGGGTTCTGCATCATGAAGACCAAGGAACACACCAGGCAGGTCCCTGATACTGTTGTGGAGAAGTTTAAAGCCGGATTTGGAGACCAAAAGATTTCCCAAGCTTTAAACATCCCAAGGAGCACTGTGCAAGCGTCATATTGAAATGGAAGGAGTATCAGACCACTGCAAATCTGCCAAGACCCGGACGTCCCTCTAAACAAGGAGAAGACTGATCAGAGATGGAGCCAAGAGGCCCATGATCACTCTGGATGAACTGCAGAGATCTACAGCTGAGGTGGGAGAGTCTGTCCATAGGACAACAATCAGTCCAACACTTCACAAATCTGCCCTTTATGGAAGAGTGGCAAGAAGAAAGCCATTTCTCAGAGATATCCATAAAAAGTCTGGTTTACAGTTTGCCACAAGCCCCTGGGAGACACCAAACATGTGGAAGAAGGGGCTCTGGTCAGATGAAACCAAAATCCAACTTTTTGGAAACAATGCAAAACGATATGTTTGGCATAAAAGCAACACAGCTCATCACCCTGAACACACCATCCCCACTGTCAGACATGGTGGGGGCAGCATCATGGTTTGGGCCGGCTTTTCATCAGCAGGGACAGGGAAGATGATGGATGGAGCCAAACACAGGACCATTCTGGATGAAAAGACCTGAGACTAGGACGGAGATTTATCTTCCAACAAGACAATGATCCCAAACATAAAGCAAAATCTACAATGGAATGGTTCAAAAATAAAGGTCTCCAGGTCTTAGAATGGCCGAGTCACAGTCCAGACCTGAATCCAATGGAGAATATGTGGAAAGAGCTGAAAACTGCTGTTCACAAACGTCTCCATCCAACCTCAAAGAGGAAGAATGGGCAAGAATTTCATCTCTAGATGTGAAAACTGATAGAGACATCCCCCAAGAGACCGCAGCTGTAATCGCAGCAAAAGGTGGCGCAACAAAGTATTAATGCAAGGGGGCCGAATAATTTTGCACGCCCCA
The DNA here is from genome assembly GCA_900303285.1 of Rhinella marina. NCBI lineage: Eukaryota > Metazoa > Chordata > Amphibia > Anura > Bufonidae > Rhinella > Rhinella marina. Next base: position 609,861 of record ONZH01021237.1, on the reverse strand, counting down.
CTTTTCAGTTTTATTATTACAAAAAAGTTTAAATGATCCAATAAATTTCGTTCCACTTCACAATTGTGACCCACTTGTTGTTTATTCTTCACCAAAAAGTTAAAATGTTCTATCTTTTTGTTTGAAGCCTGAAATGTGGCAAAGGTTGAAAAGTTCCAGGGGGCCGAATACTTTTGCAAGGCACTGTAAGAACTGACACTCTACAGGAGAGAGGTCCCTGTCCATAAGAGCTTACACTCTACAGGAGAGAGGTCCCTGTCCATAAGAGCTTACACTCTACAGGAGAGAGGTCTCTGCCCATAAGAGCTTACAATCTAAAAGGAATGGAAGAAGTGTCACAATGGATTCCCGGTGATAACGTATTCCGGGGGTGATATAAGGTTGATCCGGGATTGTTGTTTTATGGTCTCGTTGAAGACATGAGTTTTAAGGGCATGATTGATAGCAGTCGGTCAGCAGTTTTGATCATGCTAAACTGCTGACAGCACCAGGCAGAGGATGAGGAGAGCAGGACAAATATACTATTTGAGAAGCTTGTCTCATCAGGAGTAGTGTGAATATGAACTTTTTATTCTACCAGATTCTGCTCCTGAAAGTGCCCAGGAGGTGGAGCTTCACTGTGAAGTGCCCCAGCCCCGCCCCTCTGCTCTGAGTGACAGCTGTAGCATCCAACCAGTAGCCCCCTCCAGCTGTCGCTCAGAGCAGAGGACGGGGTGATTGCCTTTCTTAATGGCTATAGATGAACATTGAGAACCTTCTGGATGTCCCACACATCAGAGAATATGAGATTAAAGGGGTTGTCCACATTCGGGGGCCTTAAAGCTTGACTCCTCCCACGCTGCTGGTTCCGGTTCCTTCAGTTCCCTGTTGCCATTGACGCCTTCTTGTTCAGAGTGTCAACATCTGCCATGACGGGGGTCATGTGTGCCACTGCAGCCAGTGACTGGTGACAGGTTCCTGTGCGTCATGTGATCCAATGACATGATGCATGGAGGGCATACATCACCACTGTAGCCAGTCATTGGCTGAGGCGGCACATGTGACCTCTATCAAACTGGGGGCATTATACTGTATGAGGGGCACATGTAGGGGCATTATACTGTATGAGGGGCACATATAGAGGACATTATACTGTATGAGGGGCACATGTAGAGGACATTATACTGTATGAGGGGCACATGTAGGGGCATTATACTGTATGAGGGGCACATGTAGAGGACATTATACTGTATGAGGGGAACATGTAGAGGACATTATACTGTATGAGGGGCACATGTAGGGGGCATTATACTGTATGAGGGGCACATGTAGGGGGCATTATACTGTATGAGGGGAACATGTAGAGGGCATTATACTGTATGAGGGGCACATGTAGAGGGCATTATACTGTATGAGGGGCACATGTAGGGGGCATTATACTGTATGAGGGGCACATGTAGGGGGCATTATACTGTATGAGGGGCACATGTAGGGGGCATTATACTGTATGAGGGGAACATGTAGAGGGCATTATACTGTATGAGGGGCACATGTAGGGGGCATTATACTGTATGAGGGGCACATGTAGAGGACATTATACTGTATGAGGGGCACATGTAGAGGACATTATACTGTATGAGGGGCACATGTAGGGGCATTATACTGTATGAGGGGCACATGTAGGGGACATTATACTGTATGAGGGGCACATGTAGAGGACATTATACTGTATGAGGGCACATGTAGGGGGCATTATACTGTATGAGGGGCACATGTAGAGGACATTATACTGTATGAGGGGCACATGTAGAGGACATTATACTGTATGAGGGGCACATGTAGGGACATTATACTGTATGAGGGGCACATGTAGAGGACATTATACTGTATGAGGGGCACATGTAGGGGCATTATACTGTATGAGGGGCACATGTAGGGGGCATTATACTGTATGAGGGGCACATGTAGAGGACATTATACTGTATGAGGGGCACATGTAGAGGGCATTATACTGTATGAGGGGCACATGTAGGGGCATTATACTGTATGAGGGGCACATGTAGAGGACATTATACTGTATGAGGGGCACATGTAGGGGACATTATACTGTATGAGGGGCACATGTAGAGGACATTATACAGTATGAGGGGCACATGTAGGGGACATTATACTGTATGAGGGGCACATGTAGAGGACATTATACTGTATGAGGGGCACATGTAGAGGACATTATACTGTATGAGGGGCACATGTAGAGGACATTATACTGTATGAGGGGCACATGTAGGGGGCATTATACTGTATGAGGGGCACATGTAGAGGGCATTATACTGTATGAGGGGCACATGTAGAGGGCATTATACTATATGAGGGGCACATGTAGGGGACATTATACTGTATGAGGGGCACATGTAGGGGCATTATACTGTATGAGGGGCACATGTAGGGACATTATACTGTATGAGGGGCACATGTAGAGGGACATTATACTGTATGAGGGGCACATGTAGAGGACATTATACTGTATGAGGGGCACATGTAGAGGACATTATACTGTATGAGGGGCACATGTAGGGACATTATACTGTATGAGGGGCACATGTAGGGACATTATACTGTATGAGGGGCACATGTAGAGGACATTATACTGTATGAGGGGCACATGTAGGGGGCATTATACTGTATGAGGGGCACATGTAGGGGGCATTATACTGTATGAGGGGCACATGTAGAGGACATTATACTGTATGAGGGGCACATGTAGGGGGCATTATACTGTATGAGGGGCACATGTAGAGGACATTATACTGTATGAGGGGCACATAAGGAGGTATTATACTTTGTTGGAAACGCATAGCGGCATTATACACTGTGTGGAGCACATATGTGCTTACTGTACTAGTGTTGTGACAGAGCGGAGCTTAGCGAGATATAGAGCGGAGTATAGCGGTACTACAGGGCGGAGCTTAGTGGAGTATTGCGGTACTACAGGGCGGAGCTTAGTGGAGTATAGCGGTACTACAGGGCGGAGCTTAGCGGAGTATAGCGGTACTACAGGGCGAAGCTTAGCGGAGTATAGCGGTACTACAGGGCGGAGCTTAGCGGAGTATAGCGGTACTACAGGGCGGAGCTTAGCGGAGTATAGCGTTGCTACAGGGCAGAGCTTAGCGGAGTATAGCGGTACTACAGGGCGGAGCTTAGCGGAGTATAGCGTTGCTACAGGGCAGAGCTTAGCGGAGTATAGCGGTACTACAGGGCGGAGCTTAGGGCTCGTTCACATCACCGTTCATCTTTCCGTTCGATTCCTCCGTTCAGAGGATGAATTGAACGTAAAGAAACGTATCCGTTTAAAATCCCATTCACTTGTATTGAACTGATAAAGTGTCAGTTGTACTCCGTTTAGCTCCATTCCGTCCGCTTTCCGCTATTTTAGACGGAGAAAAAATCCTACATGCAGGACTTTTGTTCCCGTCTAAAATAACGGAGATGTAACGGATCCGTTACTATTTGCATTGAAGTCAATGAGTAACGGATAGAAACGGAGTGCTTAAAATATGATCCGTTATTCCGTCCGTTTTGAAGATCCGTTTTATTTTCTGCGCATGCTCAAATGAAAATGTCTTCTGTCTTCAAAAGAAAAAAAAAAACGGATCCGTTAGAAAACGGGAATAACGGAACACAACGGACATAAACGGACGCATTATGTCCGTTATTATAACGGATCCGTTAGGTCTATCCGTTAAAATAACGGACAATATGTTGTCCGTTTGTATCCGTTTGCCTTCCGTTATTATATTTAGATCCGTTATTAGAAACGGATCTAAAATATAACGGAAATCCAAACGGTGATGTGAACGAGCCCTTAGCGGAGTATAGCGGTACTACAGGGCGGAGCTTAGCGGAGTATAGCGGTACTACAGGGCGGAGCTTTGAGGTGCGACAAGGGCACTCAGATATAACTTTGCTTGGGGTCCGATAAATCCCAAATCTGCCCCTGCATACATTTAATGTGTATGGCCAGTTATCTACTGAGCCTGCAGCAGTGCCAGGTCCCTCACTTCCTATAGGGGGCAGCACAGCAGACGTGTGGTAGGACTGATCCGCTTGGCGTGGCGTCACAGGCCAGGGTCCCATCCGCCCACTGATTCTTGGATGTTTTCCAGCTGTGACTTGTATTTCCTCTGCATTTCTACACGGCTATGATCTCAGTTAGGATAAATATCCCCGGTACTACTGATTGTCAGGATGGCGGTCTTATATCACTGCACCTACTCAATCCCCTTGAAGTTTCAGGGTGGGGAGGGGCCGCTTTTCAGGTCTGAGGAGGCTGATACGGAAACGTTTCCCTGCCCCCACAATGCTTTCAAGTAAACTTCCTGTAGTAAAAGGGTCGTATGGCCGACACGTTCCCTTTATGAGGAGGAGTCTAGGAAAAAATCAAGAAATTTGCAGCACTGGGGTATAATACCATGGGTGCCCGCTAATGTCAGGTGGGTTGTTCTAAAGCGCACCCGTCATATGCATAAAAGGCGAAAACGTCACAATGACTACAGGAGGGCAGCCTTCACTGGTCGGCCCCTGGGGACCCACATATCCTCCTGCCACAAGAAGACAGCGATATTACAAATGGCGCAGTAGGCGGGGCGTGATACAAAAATCTACATCTTCTTAAAGGGACACTTCCGTCAATGAGGGTCATTTACTAGCGCATAACTGGCGAAAAACAGAGTCATAGGACCCTGTTTTGCGACTTTTTGACGCCCACATGACAAGATTTTGTTGCACACAGAGTTTTTAAACTGTCCTCACCACTTTGGAGTTGCAGGGGGGTTGGCGACACCAACAACCCCGTATTATTTACAATTTTAGATGTAAAAGAATTTTTTTAATGTTTATTTTTTTAGAATTTTTTGGCAGTTTTTTTTCTACTATCCCATTGAAAATGACATACAATGGAAAGCCATTGTCTGTTTACTGCTGCTGTGATGGAAAGATGGTATCTGCAAGGTAAGCCTTGTGATAATAGTAGGTGTAGAATATGGATAACAGTATGACAGCTCCATAGTTCTCTTGATGGTCCTGGATAAAGGTGTCTACAGGAGAGCATTGCATTGGTTAATGTAATGTAATGTGTGATACTCCAATGGAGTCACTACAGTGGGGGTGGGGTGGGGGGACTCTCTGGTCTTAGTAATGGTCTGACTGAGAGAGTTGGGTTATACCATGATTGATGTCAAAAATGAAAATCAGACATCATATAGTCCATGACAATCTCTTTCTAACAATGCTAGAACCAGCCCTGTACCTCACATGGGTCCAGAGATCTTCCCCTTCATTGCTCCCACTGCTCTGCTAGAATCTCCTTAGGCTGACAGCTCAGGGGGTGTGTCCTTTCTCAGAGGGTGTATCTTTTCTCAGGGGGCATGTCCTTGCTGCTGTATCTCTCTTTCCCTGTAACTACCACAGCTTCTAAACAGTATATTTGTCTGGCAGCAGTTGGAGATTTAAATGGAGCACGTGCGACCACCTCAGTGAGGTGGACAAGAAATTAGGAAATGAACAAACAGCAGGTGGCGCTATACAGATACATTTTATTGAATAACTCTGAGACTATACAAAATTTTTAATTACATGCAATTACAAAAATATTCAGAATATTCAGGTGCTGGTTTGAAAAAAACGTAGGCTTTTAATATGCGATGAAACAAAATTTTGATGGACGCGTCCCTTTAAAAGTTCTTCAGAACTTCGAGACGAGGGGTTGAAAAAAAGCCACATGTTGGCCGTGGAGGGAAGTTAACTACATGCCAAGGTGAGTTTACACGTGGGGGGGGGGGACAGGATGTGTGGGACCTGGGCAGGGACAAAGGCTGGACAGACATTTGGCAGCTGCCCACGGGGGATGGGGGAGGGTTGGCCTGGCTAGTCTAGGTTCAGTGTTTTAGAAGGCCCCGGCTCAAGGAGGGCGGTGTCGTAAGCGGTCAGACTCTCCCGCGCTGGCTGGGGATCAGCCTCCGACACTCCAGCTGTTATAAAACTATAACTCCCAGCATGCTCCGGTCACTTCTATGGGGGTGCAGAAAGCAGCATTTTGCAAAACCAGACCTAGGAAATGTTCTTAGTAGATGAAACACAATAAGATCTTATGGACTTTGGCTTTATGGCAGCTTACAGACGCTTGCACAAATTCTGGGGCTGCACTACTGAGACAATCTGGTGACCACCACAGTGCTGGTTTTGGGGGCTTTGTGTAGCTCAGGTTTGTTGTGGCGGTTTTCTACTGACACACAATAGGATATTGTGCGCTGCGGCTTTACAGGCAGCTTACAGACGCTTGCACCGACGTTTAAATGTGCGCTGCTGCTGCTCCTTCATCTCGCCTCATGTCGGCTCCCGTGTGCTCCCCGCCTGGGTGAAGCCCCCACAGCATATGTGACTTTGGCATGAAGCCTGACCTCATGTTTTTTTTCTTCCATTTTCTTTGTTGCTTCTGATCGGGTGCTAAATCTACACATGACGATAGGATGGGTGTGTCCTGCGTGTATTGTGTGCCCGGCCACGCAGATCGGGTGGGGTCATGATGACTCACAGATGTTTATAGGTAGCTCCACCAAAAATATTTAATTCCCTCTTATTTTGTTATTTTAGCAGATGTTTAGCTCTTTTTCTCACTTTTGGTCAGGTGTTGATGAGATCCGGCACCTTCCATCACTGCCGCTTCCCTCGGGCCACGCTCTCTTAGCTATATTTTATTTTGTGCATTTAGACCATGTCTTATTCTCCTCCGATCACATCCAGAGCGGTGTTCACAAATCTGTAGGTTGCCCTTGAATACAGACAGCAATTAGGCTCCACCCTGCTGTCAGACATGTGACCACACAGCTTGTGATAATTACTTCCCTCCTATCTGTGATGGACACTGCGGGGTATATTTATCAAACCGATGCAAAGGGAAACTGGATTAGTTATTCACAGCAGCCAATTAGATTCCATCTTTCATTTTCCAAAGGAGCTGTAAAAAATGAAAGATGGAAGCTGATTGGTTGCTATGGGCAACTAAACCAGGTTTCCTGTACACCAGTTCTGATAAATCTCCCCCTGTATGTACCTATGACTCCCAACCTCCCAGATCTACTGGGATGGTCCAGGATTTTGGGGACTGTCCTGTGGCACCACTTTCAGCTGTATCTGCGTCCTCAGGACAGTATTAAACTTGGAGGCTATAAGGGAGCTTCATATAGCATGGGGGCACTGAGGGGGCGTCATGCTGTGTGTGGGCACTAAGGGGGCATCATATTGCATGAAGAGGCACTAAGGGGTCTTCATACTGCATGGAGGGGCACTAAGGGGGGCATCATACTGTATGAAGGGGCACTAAGGGGGCATCATACTGCATGGAGGGGCACTAAGGGGGCATCATACTGCATGGAGGGGCACTAATGGGGGAATCATACTGCATGGAGGGGCACTAAGGGGGTCATACTGCATGGAAGGGCACTAAGGGGCCTTCATACTGCATGGAGGGGCACTAAGGGGGCACCATACTGCATGGAGGGGCATTAAGGGGATCATACTGCATGGAGGGGCACTAAGGGGATCATACTGCATGGAGGGGCACTAAGGGGGCACCATACTGCATGGAGGGGCACTAATGGGGGAATCATGCTGAATGGAGGGGCACTAAGGGGATCATACTGCATGGAGGGGCACTAAGGGGCCTTCATACGGCATGGAGGGGCACTAATGGGGCATCTTACTGCATGGAGGGCACTAAGGGAGCATTATACTGCATGGAGGGGCACTAATTGGGGGAATCATACTGCATGGAGGGGCACTAATGGGGGAATCATACTGCATGGAGGGGCACTAATGGGGGAATCATGTTGAATGGAGGGGCACTAAGGGGGATCATACTGCATGGAGGAGCACTAATGGGGGAATCATACTGCATGGAGGGGCACTAATGGGGGAATCATGTTGAATGGAGGGGCACTAATGGGGGAATCATACTGCATGGAGGGGCACTAATGGGGGAATCATGCTGAATGGAGGGGCACTAAGGGGGATCATACTGCATGGAGGGGCACTAAGGGGATCATACTGCATGGAGGGGCACTAATGGGGGAATCATGCTGAATGGAGGGGCACTAAGGGGGATCATACTGCATGGAGGGGCACTAATGGGGGAATCATGCTGAATGGAGGGGCACTAAGGGGGATCATACTGCATGGAGGGGCATTAAGGGGATCATACTGCATGGAGGGGCACTAATGGGGGAATCATGCTGAATGGAGGGGCACTAAGGGGGATCATACTGCATGGAGGGGCACTAAGGGGATCATACTGCATGGAGGGGCACTAATGGGGGAATCATGCTGAATGGAGGGGCACTAAGGGGGATCATACTGCATGGAGGGGCACTAAGGGGATCATACTGCATGGAGGGGCACTAATGGGGGAATCATGCTGAATGGAGGGGCACTAAGGGGGATCATACTGCATGGAGGGGCACTAATGGGGGAATCATGCTGAATGGAGGGGCACTAATGGGGGAATCATGCTGAATGGAGGGGCACTAAGGGGGCATCATACTGCATGGAGGGGCACTAATGGGGGAATCATACTGCATGGAGGGGCACTAAGGGGGTCATACTGCATGGAAGGGCACTAAGGGGCCTTCATACTGCATGGAGGGGCACTAAGGGGGCACCATACTGCATGGAGGGGCATTAAGGGGATCATACTGCATGGAGGGGCACTAAGGGGATCATACTGCATGGAGGGGCACTAAGGGGGCACCATACTGCATGGAGGGGCACTAATGGGGGAATCATGCTGAATGGAGGGGCACTAAGGGGATCATACTGCATGGAGGGGCACTAAGGGGCCTTCATACGGCATGGAGGGGCACTAATGGGGCATCTTACTGCATGGAGGGCACTAAGGGAGCATTATACTGCATGGAGGGGCACTAATGGGGGAATCATACTGCATGGAGGGGCACTAATGGGGGAATCATACTGCATGGAGGGGCACTAATGGGGGAATCATGTTGAATGGAGGGGCACTAAGGGGGATCATACTGCATGGAGGAGCACTAATGGGGGAATCATACTGCATGGAGGGGCACTAATGGGGGAATCATGTTGAATGGAGGGGCACTAATGGGGGAATCATACTGCATGGAGGGGCACTAATGGGGGAATCATGCTGAATGGAGGGGCACTAAGGGGGATCATACTGCATGGAGGGGCACTAAGGGGATCATACTGCATGGAGGGGCACTAATGGGGGAATCATGCTGAATGGAGGGGCACTAAGGGGGATCATACTGCATGGAGGGGCATTAAGGGGATCATACTGCATGGAGGGGCACTAATGGGGGAATCATGCTGAATGGAAGGGCACTAATGGGGGAATCATACTGCATGGAGGGGCACTAAGGGGATCATACTGCATGGAGGGGCACTAATGGGGGAATCATGCTGAATGGAGGGGCACTAAGGGGGATCATACTGCATGGAGGGGCACTAATGGGGGAATCATGCTGAATGGAGGGGCACTAATGGGGGAATCATGCTGAATGGAGGGGCACTAAGGGGGCATCATACTGCATGGAGGGGCATTAAGGGGAAATCATACTGCATGGCACACCACCCAACTTTTTGGATGGTCAAAAATGGACACTTACAGCTCAGTTTGGGAAAGATCCAATCACCGGCTGCAATTAGCGATTGACTGAGAAGCATTTACCGCCATAGTAGCAGCTACAGATAGTTTAGTAATACAGTAAATTTGGTAAATGTATTAATGCGCATTTATTTCCCAGGTCAAAAAGAGGGACAATTAAAGATCAAACAGGGACTGTTCCTACAAAAGAGGCATGCCCTAAGGGGGGATCATGCTGCATGGGATGGGGGGGAGGGGCACTAAAAGGGCCTAATTCAGAGAGGGTGTGTATGGGTAGGAATTGGGCGGAGTTAGAGGTGTGGCTTAATTGTCACCCAGGGCTGTTGTCCCTCTTTGCATATCAGTTGTGTCCGTATAACTTGATACAATGGATATACGTGTACTGTGCTTCAGCGCACGGGTTCAGCTTCCAGAAACTGATGGCGCTGGACAGAAGAATGTAGCATGCAGCATTTTTCTCTCTTGCGCCATTTGACATCTGGTGCTATAAGCCCCTGGAGTCATTTTTCACCCACATTTACCCCTTTTTTCAGGAGTGACACGCCCGTCCGGCCCAACGCGGCGTAAAACCGCCCGTAAGACTTGATAATGTTGCACGGCCGGTCAAAAAAGGGACTAAAAATTGTCACAAGGCTCTTAATATATGACCCTCCCCCAATGTTTTCATTCACGAGCAGCTAGCAGAGGTCTTGAGCTGTGCAAAGAATTGTTAAGCAGAACAATGGGGGTCATTTACTAAAGGCTGTATTAGACAGCAAGATTCTGTCGAAGCATTCCTTCCCAGCAATCACCTGCCAGCAATCGCCTTTACATGCAGCGATCTCCTCCTCGGTATAAGGAGGGGCGATCGTTACTCCATCGTTCTTCCATATACTGAATCATTGTTCACCGGCAGCAGAGCGTGATTAGACGCCAGGATCTTCTGCCGGCAAACGATAATTTATGAGCATGTCAAAAGATGTGGATTCATCGGGCAATCGGCGGCAGTATTACACTGCCAGATCATCACTAACTAGTGTTACTACAAAATGTGTTCGTCTTTGCACACAAAAGTATTTTCTTTCCTTGTCCGTTCCGTTTTTTTTTTTTATGGACCGTACGAAGGACCTTTCATTTCAAAGGTTCTGCCCAAAAAACGGAAGTTACTCCATGTGCATTCCTTTTCCGTGTCCGTTCCGTTCCGTTTTTTTTTTTTTTTTTGCTGACCGTATGCGGAACCATTCATTTCAGTGGGTCCGCAAAAAAAAAACGGAAGTTACTCCATGTGCATTCCATTTCCGTATGTCCGTTCCGCAAAGAAACAGAACATGTCCTATCATTGTCCGCATTATGCACAAGGATAGGACTGTTCTATTAGGGGTCAGCTGTGCCGTTCCGTAAAATACAGAATGCACACGGACGTCATCCGTATTTTTTGCAGATCTGTTTTTGTGGACCGCAAAATACATACATTGTGTGCATGACGTCTGTGTGCATTCCGTATTTTGCAGAACGGAACAGCTGGCCCCTAATAGACCAGTCCTATCCTTGTCCGTAATGCAGATAATAATAGGACATGTTCTGTTTCTTTGCGGAACGGACATACGGAAATGGAATGCACATGGAGTAACTTCCGTTTTTTTTTTTTGCGGACCCACTGAAATGAATGGTTCCGCATACGGTCAGCAAAAAAAAAAAAAAAAACGGAACGGAACGGACACGGAAAGAAAATACATTCGTGTGCATGAGGCCTTAAGACCGGACAGTCATTTACTCCACTTTTGCACTGGCTTTGTTGGCGGAAGATTCGCAGAATTTATCATGGGGCGTGCGCCTTGTCATTAATTTGGCGCATCCCCAGCGGTCCACGCCCCTGGCTGGAGTCGTTTTTCGCCAACATGTACGTCTATTTCTACCTGTAAATACTGGTAAATTTGTCGGGGCCGGCACGCCCCCACCACTCCCTTAACACTCATACGGTGCGTTTTTTTTGCGGACTGTCTACGGAACCATTCATTTCTGTGGGTCTTAAAAAAACAAACAAAAAAAAAACGGAAGTTACTCCGTATGCATTCCGTTTCTGTATGTCCGCATTTCCGTTCCGCAAAAAAACAGAACATGCCCTATTATTGTCCGTATTACGGAAAAGGATAGGACTGTTCTATTAGGGGCCAGCTGTTCCGTTCCGAAAAATACGGAATGCACATGGACGTCATCTGTATTTTTTTGTGAATCCGTTTTTGCGGACCACAAAATACATACGGTCGTGTGCATGAGCCCAAACACGGGGTGTGCACCTTGTCATTAATTAGGCGCACCCTCAGCGGTCCATGCCCAGAGTCGTTTTTCGCCAACATGTACGTCCATTTCCAGGTGTAAATGTTGGTAAATTTGTCAGGGCTGCCACGCCCCCAACACTCCCTCAATGCTCCTTATTGTTGAATGCGAGTGCAACAAAACATTGCTACATGGGCGTTCAAAAAGTTGCAAAAAGTGAGTCGCGCAACATTTTTACACCAAAAACTGGCGTAAAAATGTTCGTCATGACCCCCAACGATCACATTAAACTGGAGAACCCTTTTCGTCTGCGTTCACACGTTACGGTTGTAGCGAGCAGTTTGGATGTAGTCACCCATTGTGGTGTTTTCTTGTCAATAAACTTTATTTGTAGTGTCACCCAGAACACTGCAGCTCCGCACACACCGGATACTTAGGTGCACACGTCATTCTTCCTGAGCGCTGTGACATATCTCTGATCATGCGACACAAAAGACGTCCCAGCATGCTCTGCGGCTGGATCTAGAAGATTAATGTGAGGCTTCTCCCGAGTCGCCCTCTCCTGTGGCCTCGGGGGAGACGCCCTCTGCAGAGACATTTACATATTTCCCAGCTGTCCCTCCGAGGACATAGATCATCTCCTCCCGTCCTGGCTCATGATCTCATGACGTCTTTTCTGGCTCCACTTCACTGATATCAGACTGATGTGCGGCGGTGTCTGCTCCTGGTGCATGGCACATTTTACCCAGAATCCTGCAGTACAGTTGTCAGAGATTATCTAATGGCCTGAAGCTATCTAAGGTGTATGGCCACCAAGACCTTATATCTTCTGGATCGGTCATCAGTATCTGATCGGTGGGGGTCTGACAACCAGGACCGCTGCCGATCAGCCATTTGAGAAGCGTCATACATTGTATAGTGGCTGGGCTTGGTATTGCGCTCAGTCCCATTGACTTCTATGGCGCTGAGCTGCTCCTAGGCCACGCGACCGATGAATGTGACGTCACTGCCCTATGTAAAGCAGTGAGAAGGTTGTGGCACTACTGCGAGCCCCACTGTCTTCTGAAACAGCTGATCAATGGGGGTCCCGGGTGTCGGACCCCCACCGATCAGATACTGATGACCTATCCTGAGGATAGGTCATCATTTATAAAGTCTGGGAAAACCTCTTTAAGGCTCTGTTCGCAGTACGTTTGAGCCCTATATTTGTCGTATAAACCAGGAAGGACGACAGGGGTATACCTCAAACGTATCCATAGGGGGATATTCACCCTACAGAGTCCAAAAGAGCACCATACACAAGGCCATCCATAGGTGAACGTTGGCTACACTCCAGACACGATGTTTGCAGAGCGCACGCTCCTTGTGCTGGAGGTCAGACCTTCACTGATCAGACATTGCTAGACTACTCTAAGGGCCCATTCACATAGACAGATCATAAGGCCTATAGTTGGGAACGAACGAGTGTATGAACACTCATTCCCGATAATCAGCCTGTGCTGCCGATCATACCTTGTTGGGTGATCCTTCTTGTATGCGCCACATACAGTCATCATTTGTAGGCAACGCATCTCATTGTATAAAGAGGGACGTGCTGCCAACAATCAGTGACTCTGTATGTGGATGAATGATCACAGTGGCTCTGCATTCATCTCCATGCAGAGTGGATAGTTGATCCGAGTGGTGATCATTCATCCCTATGCAGCGTGGATAATTGATTGCAGTGGTGATCATTCATTCCCATGCAGAGTGGATAATTAATTGCATTGCTGATCATTCATCCCTACGTGGAGTGGATAACTGATTGCAGTGACATTCATCCCCATGCAGAGTGGATAGTTGATCTGAGTGGTGATCATTCATCCCTATGCGGAATGGATAACTGATTGCAGTGGCGATCATTCATCCCCATAAAGAAAGCACTATGGCTGCACATAAATGAAGCTGAAGTAGCAGGTTAGTTCCAGGTCATTGCCCTTTATATTGGCCCACGTAAATGGAGCCTAAGGATACGTCATCCATATTTAAAGGGGAGGTTTGCTATGATTAAAACTCAGGGACACTCATCTTTTAAAACGCCCTCAGTCCTGGCGCTGTGATTCCTGGTGGTCTCTACCAGATGGGAGTCGACTAAGACCCATGCTAGGCCACAAGACCGCTGCACTCACTGCTGAGCCTCTGTCTAGATGTGTGTTATTTTTCTCATTGATGGTTTGGTTTCTTCACTTGCTTGTCATTTAAAATCTATCAGTTCTCCATGCTGAGCCTGGGCTTATATACAGCAACCAATCTGAACAAGCAGAGCTGCAGTGTAAAGCATGGGGGATGAACACAGAAGACGCCTAAGTCTCTGATGATATAGATGATGTGTGTTCAGACTACTGCATGCGACACCAAACTATTTTTGGTGTCCACATTATCCGCACTCTCCAGGAGATCTTCATACAGCCACCAGCTGACATTTCTATTCAGTTTTGCTCTTTGAACATTAGTAAGTAGCTGCTGCTTCTGCTTTGGGCCAACAGCTTTAATATTTTCTGGGAAAATTCATATACGACTGAGGTTACAACGTAGCAACCTGCGAAATCCATAGAACTACAACCTATTGGAAAGGAGATACATATGGACAATGAGTAAGCTACAAAAAGTACACCAGCGCCATCTGGTGTCCACACACAGGTATTACACAACCCCAACTAAAGAGAATAATACTACATGATGGGATCCTGTGCAATATCTATATACGTTAAAAATATTAAATGTGCAAATAAAATCAGGACAATTTCAGCAACTGGAACCTTTTGTGTCCTCACAGAGGCATATAATATCATATACATTATCTTCATAATACAATATGATGCAAAAGGGCATATTACAGTATCCATACAGTATAATGATGCATCAGCTGCACAGGTCCATTATAGAAGTGGTGTATAGGTCAGTGTATGGTATATAACGAAGGGACACCTCCCATAGACGTGTATGATGGAGAAAGATACATTATTGTATAGGTAGATACCAGTATAGACCACCAGTGTCCAATCCACATTGCAGTTGTCAGCCTAACATTATCCTAGCCCCCCCCCCCTCAAGTGTCAGTGTGATGATGTGACAGTGAGCCCCCACCTCCCTCAGTCGCAATGAGGGCCTCTGTCTTGATATATAATGGACCAGTACAATATCGGCAGTGGGTAATATATGTTATTACAGCATTACACTGACATAAAAGGAACATAATGATATCATTTAGCCCTTCCTCCTCCTCTTCTTCATCATCATCATCATCATCATCATCTCCTTCTTTCCTTTGATCTAATCTCACCTTATGGGCTCATGCACACGACCGTATGTATTTTGCGGTCCGCAGAAAACGGATCCTCAAAAAAATACGGATGGTTTCCATGTGCATTCTGTATTACCGGAACGGAACAGCTGGCCCCTAATAGAACAGAGTAACTTCCGTTTTTGTGGACCCATGAAATGAATGGTTCCGCATACGGGTAGCAAAAAAAAAAAAACGGAACGGACACGGAAAGAAAACATGTTCGTGTACATGAGCCCTATATCACATTAAGGTCTCATGCACACGAACGTATTTTCTTTCCGTGTCCGTTCCGTTTTTTTTTGCGGATCGTATTTGGAACCATTCATTTAAATGGGTCTGCAAAAAAAAAAAAATAAAAAACAAAAACACGGAACGTACACCGTGTGCATTCCGTGTCCGTATGTCCGTTCCGCCAAAAAATTAGAACATGTTCTATTATTGTCTGCGTTATGGACAAGGATAGGACTGTTCTATTAGGGGCCAGCTGTTCTGTTCCGCAAAATACGGAATGCACATGGACGCCATCCGTATTTTTTGCAGACCACAAAATGCATACGGTTGTGTATTCCCCCCCTCAGACATTGGTTGCGCGGTGTGGTCTCCTTCACTTCGGGGGCCCATTCTGGAGCTAGGAGTGGATCCCAGACGTGGCGCCCGAACCTATTATCCGACCTCGATGGCATATCCTAGTAATACGCCACCAATGTCCCAGATGGGCGTTCCCCTTTAATACTGAGAAATATATAAAGAAATATTCTCTGTGTTTGGCTAATTTGGCTCAAAAGGCATTTTACACAAAAATTTTGCTACATTTTAAGTTTTATGCCGCTCTCGCCACTTTTTAAAAAATTTGGTGGGGGATAGCGGAAGAGGCGGAGTCACCACAACACATGTCATAGAATTTACCCCAGAAAATTGTGCAAATTACAGTTGTAACCATTGCCGGCTTCTTGCCGATTTCAGTTTGTGGCTCACGGACCTCAATTTATTAAAGGGGTTGTCCTACGATAAATATTCTACAGGTTTCAAACCAGCACCTGGATCTGAATCTTTTCGTAATTGGATGTAATTAAAAATTTAGCATAGGCGCTGAGTTATTCAATTAAATCTATCTGTATAGCGCCACCTGCTGTTTGTTTTCTTTCTTATTTCTTTGACCCACTCATTGAGAAGGCCGCACATGCTCAGTTTTATCCTTCAACTGCCTCCTGAGCTGTGATAGGGAGAGCATGGACACACCCCCTGCGCTGTGATAGGGAGAGCGGAGACACGCCCCCTTGGCCACTTCAGAAAAGACACTCCCCTTGAGCTTTCAGCTTGATATAAATCTAGCAGAGCAATGAATGAGGAGATCTCTGGATCCATGTGAGGTA
Organism: Rhinella marina; assembly: GCA_900303285.1. NCBI lineage: Eukaryota > Metazoa > Chordata > Amphibia > Anura > Bufonidae > Rhinella > Rhinella marina. Next base: position 593,237 of record ONZH01021237.1, on the reverse strand, counting down.
CAGGGCTGGTTCTAGCTTTGTTAGAAAGAGGGTGTCATGTCCTATATGATGGTTGATTTTCATTTTTTACATTAGTCATGGGATAACCCCTTTAAGAGACATGCGCCTCCTAATAAATTGGTCGCATCTTTCGCCAGTGGGATTTTTCCCAAGACTGACATATGAAACATCAGTGTTTAGTAAATGACTCCCAACACATAGGACATACATAAATAATTAGCTCCTTGGCAGCGGCTGACCTACTTGTTGATGGTTTCCAGATAGAAACCATCAACAAGTAGGTCAGTTGCTGCCAAGGAGCTAATTATTTAGACCCTGCCTATTTAGTTCATAGCCAATGATAACTTAAAGGAACACTGTGGACAAAAGTGATACATTGTATCATGCCTAGTGCAGGGGGCGGAGCATGACACGGATTCTCTTTTTGGGGTCTCCCCTCTCATGCTCCGCCTTCTGCAGTTGGCCAGTTCATACCCTACCTGATTTCCAAGATGAAAATGGACATTAGCACATCCTATAGAGCGGTAAAGTGTCTTCGTTATGGAAAGAGGCAGGGCTGTGACTCACAGACCCCTCCCTATGCCGTGTTCTGACGAGTCTATATAATAGGTGTGCATTACTGACGCATCTCAGAGTCACTGCCATCTGTGTGTAAACTTGTGTTTCTACTTGAGGTCAATGAACTAACAATTTCAGTCGTCTGTATCAAAAAGGCTACAAATTTAAAGGGGATTGTCCAGAATTAGAAAAACACAGCTGCTTTCTTTCAAAAACAGCGCCACCCCCTGCCCAGGTTGTATGCGGTATTGCAGCTCAGACCCATTCACTTTTATAGAGCTGAGCTGCAATACCATATACAACCTGTGGACAGGGGTGGCGCTGCATTGCTGTCCTCTGTATCAAAAAGATTATAATTTTAAAGGGGATGTCCAGAATTAGAAAAACACAGGCTTCTTTATTTCAAAAACAGCGCCACCCATGTCCCAGGTTGGATGTGGTAGTGCAGCTGAGTCTCATTCGCAGTACTGCAATACCATACACAGCCTGAGGACAGGGGTGGCGCTGTTTTTGGACGAAGACAACCATGTTTTTCTAATCCTGGACAACCCCTTCAATAAACACTTTCAGAAAACCACACATCTAAAAAGTCTTGACATTTTTGGAAAAGTCCTTCCAGCTACTGTTCAAAAGGTTCAAGTATCCAAGGGTTCCTTCTGAATACGACTCAAATCTCAGATTCCTCGATCATCTTTTTCTTCTCTTTCCCATTGACGTGACCAGTTCTGACATGGAGCAAGCCGTCTTGCTTCTCGTTCGTCTCGGACTCTTTCTTGGAGGTCGTACTGACCGTCAAGCTTTTGGTCTCCTTGTTCTCGTTGTTCTTGGAGGTTCTTCCATTCCTATTCAAGTCCCGGCTGCTCCTTACGATTTGACTTAGCGTGTTCCGGAAATCCTTCCGTGCTGAAGTAATAGACCAAGGGGTCCAGGGCACAGTTGGTACTTGCCAGAAGAACGGTGACCGAAAGAATCCTCTTCAAGATAGGTTTGGAGTCCCACCAGTCAGGGACGAGTTCTGCTCGGAGGAGGCCATAGGCCACCAGTGTCGCGTTATAGGGGACGAAGCAAAAAAGGAAGATGATGAGGTTAATGATGAGCAATCGAATGGTCACCTTGTGTCTACGCGCTCCCCCTTCAGATGCCCGACACAGTTCCCAGAAGACGTGGCAGGAGCCGTAGAGAACCGCCCCGAGGGGCAAAAGGAATCCGATGACTTCAGCAACGAACAGCAACGGGAGCAGGTAGGTATTCCAACTGCTCAGCCCCTCGAAGCAGCGCGGCACCCTCTCATCTCCGTCCATGCAGTCTTTGGAGTTATGTACGAGGGCGGCGGGTACCGACCCGCTCACGATGATCAACCAGACGCAAAGACAGGTCAGACGGGCCACCTTGCGCCGGCGCAGGTGACGGAAACGTAGAGGGTGGACGATGGCCAAGTACCGGTCTACGTTTATGCAGAAGAGGAACAGGCAGCTGCCGTACATGTTGATGTGGAAGATGGATCCAGAGAGTCGGCAGAGGAACGTCCCAAACGGCCAGTGGTTGTTGGCGTAGTAGTAGATCCGTAGCGGCAGCGAGAGGGAGAAGAGGAGGTCGCTGAGCGCCAGGTTACAGAGGAAGGTGCTGACGACGGTGAGGGGTCGCAGCCACCGCAGGAACACCACTAGGGACACCCCGTTTAGTATGACCCCGAGGGGCATCAAGAGGCTGTAACCCACCAGGAGCACCATCCGGGATCGCGGAGGGGTATGTGCATCGCAGTTGTCCAGCTCAGAGACATTAGTCATCACCGGGAGCACCTAAGATAGAGACGGCATAGATTAGACCTTCAAGGAACATCTGCAATATGACAGTCATGGTACCCCCATAACATTGCCACCCACGTGTGCCTTCAGTCACAGGTCGCCCATGTTTCTGAAGATTGTATGTTTTTGGTTTCTTCATCATGGTGGCCATATGCTACTGGAGAACCCTACATATGCCCGAAATGCCATGTGAACAAATCCCGCGGCTTGTTCTGACAGCCCTGGTAGAATGAGACTGCCGAAGTCAGAAGGTCTCCTATATATTATGTGCTGTTATTTGGCCCCAATGGTCCGACCCTGGGGCCACAACTATGCACCCTGAACAATGTTCCGGCAGGCAAGTAAAGGATCGTCCGTAAACAAACCGCAGCATACAGTTCGCCACCCAAATGTGAACGGAATGCCTTCCGGACCCCATTATACTTTAATGCTGCCGGCGGACACTCCCTTCGCATCTGGCAGCGCCGGATCCGGTTCTTTCCGGCAGGCTGTTCCATCAGAGAATGAAATATGCAGATGCAGAGTTAGCCTAAGTTGTTAGGGGACAGATTTGCTGACGGTTTCCAGTAACTACCAGCAGAATTGTGAATGCAGCTCTGGAGAATATCCTTTGCAGGTGTGGAATATTGATTGCCTAGCTTCAGAATAGTTCCTGACTTCCCCTTCAACTAGATCATGAGCCGGGGGAGGGGAATGTGAGAGTTGGACCCTCAATAATTTCATATTCATAGCAAACCTAGAAAACCTCTTTAAAAGGGATTGTCCAGGAGTTTTTTTTTTTTTTTTTTAATACTGCCCCCACCGCTCTGTGTCAGCTCCGTGGCTCCCGGGGGCTCTTCATCAGTCTTCCTCTCCCTGGATGTGAACTTCCTGCACAGACTGGATCATGTGTGCCGCTGCAGCCAATGACTGGCCTCAGTGGTGACATGTTCCCAAGTGGCTCGTGACCCATCAGTGACCTGCAGCTTGGGGACACGTCACTGCTGAGACTAGTCATTGGCTGCAGCGGCACAGAGGATCCACTCCATGGAGGAAGTTCACATCCAGGGAGTGGAAGTCTGATGAAGAGACCCCGGGAGTCACGGAGCTGACACAGAGCGGTAGGGGCAGTATTAAAAAAAACCTCCTAGACAGGTTTGCTATTAATCGGTGGTGGTCTGACTCTCACAGGGGGACGTCGGGAACTATTCTGAGGCTAGGCGATCAATATTCCACACCTGCAAAGAATATTCTCCAGAGCTGTATTCAGAATTCTGCTGGTAGTTACTGGAAACCGTCAGCAAATCTGTCCCCTAACTACTTAGGCTAGCTTCACATCTGCATATTTCATTCTCTGACGGAACAGCCTGCCGGAATGAACCAGATGCGAAGGGCGTGTCCGCCAGCAGCATTAAAGTATAATGGGGTCCGGCAGACATTCCGTTCGTATCCGGGTGACAAGCGGAAAACCCGCCGGACACAAACCGCTGTATGCTTGTGTGCGGACCCTCCACTATCCCTGCCGGAACAGGCTGCCACACATCAGTTTTTCTAAATCCACTACCCACCGCCAGCTGTAAAGACTACAGTTCACCGCATATGAAAGACACTGAACCAGCAGGGGGTGTAGGAAGATTTCAGCTCTGAAGCCTACAGAAAATAATCTGCATTTCTCCATGATTAGAAACGTCTGCTGTTGTTTACAGCTGAAAGGTCACCCTGGGAACACCCTGTACTGACTACAAGGGCGATACAAGTGGCCTTCGCACCGAGACAATGTATCAAGCGCTGGGGACAGTCACTTCCCGTATAACGTGACACCCGGCAGGATCTGCGACACGTCCTATGTTTACGGATATTTGTAGGTGCAATTATCTAGAGGATATAATAAGCATCGTACCTGGGGGCCCGGGATGTGTCGGTCGTGTTTGTTTTGACCTGATGGAAATGAGTAACACAAATATCCGGGAATCTGAATATGTAAACGGCGTCTCACGAGTCTGGAACGTAGTGAGGAGTCACGGAGGCCGATACAAAGGGCAGGGGATGCATGTGCCGGCTACGAGGGAGGTCACTGGGACCTATAGGACGGCACATGTACATTGCCATATGACAGCTATCACTGCACACGTCAAGGGGACGGAAATTTTTGGTCTAGCAGTACAGGTTTTAACACTTTGTTTCCAGACTGCCGAGCAAAGAGGAAACAGTGGGTGTCGGGTGAGCCCTGTGTCTGGTCCTGCTGTTCCATCACTTCATGACATGGTATATAGCATCCAGATTGCTATTGATATGACTGTTCAGGGGGCTGGTCAGAACCGATGGATAACTCGGACTGTTCGGACAGTCCCTTTCTATACACAGGGCCGGATGAAGGTCTGTGGAGGCCCTGCATAGTGCCGCCCGGTGGAAAAATGGGATTGAAAGCCATAGGATATCTTCAAAAAAATATCATAAAGTATGAAAAAAGTAGCACCATGCAGTGCCCAAATAATGCCACTATATAGCCCAAAAATACCACCAGACACTGCCCTATTAAAGCAGCCATACAGTGCCAAAATAATACCACCATACAGTGTCAAAATTATACAAACATACAGTGCCCTATTAATACCACCACAGAGTGCCCTAATACCACCATTCAGTGCCCTAATACCACCATACACTGCTCTATTAAAGCAGCCATACTGTGTCCAAATAATACCACCATACAGTGCCTACTACCGCCATTCAGTGCCCTAATACCACCATACACTGCTCTATTAAAGCAGCCATACAGTGTCCAAATAGTACCACCATTCAGTGCCAAAATAATACCACCATACAGTGTCAAAATTTTACAAACATACAGTGCCCTATTAATACCACCACAGAGTGCCCTAATACCACCATTCAGTGCCCAAATACCACCATACACTGCTCTATTAAGGCAGCCATACTGTGTCCAAATAATACCACCATACAGTGCCCTAATACCGCCATCAGGGATGTACCACCAATGAGGCCAGGTGAGGCGATCGCCTCAGGCAGCACCAGGTAGGCGCAAGAGGGGGGCAGCAGAAGGGTCATGGCCTGAAGGAAATGGGTATGGCTAAGAAATTGGCATTGGGAAGGGGGCGCCATTTCAGTTTTCGCCTCAGGCAGCAGAAAGGCTAGGTGCACCCCTGACTACCATTCAGTGCCCAAATAATACCACCACACAGTGCCCTATTAAAGCAACCATACAGTGCCAAAATACCACCATACAGTGCCCTATTAATACCACCATACACTACCCAATTAAAGCAGCCATACAATGCCAAAATACCACCACCATACAGTGCACTATTAATACAACCACAGAGTGCCCGAATAATACCACCATACAGTGCGCTATTAATACCACCATATGCTGCATACATAGCAGTGCTATACAATGCTGCGATAACAGTGCCCAGGAGCCTGGCGAACTATGTTACTATGAACTGAGTCTTTCGGAGGAGGGTGGTAGCGGCACTTGGGCATTTTCCCCTCTGTCCCTCTCATACCATTAGTGTCTAAGCTTTACTTATCTGGCGCTTACCAAGTGGTTCCCCCAATAATGATTATTAGGGGTGCCAAAAGTGAGAATCGGGAACCTGGTTAAGAAAGAGGACAGAGGTGCCGGGGCCCCAATAAAAAAATCTGCAAAAGGGCCCTCCCATATGCCATTTATAATACTGGGGTCTTCATATGTGGCAGAGGGCTGTCTGGACCCCCCTAGGCACCACAGTCTGTGCATCTGCTGCCTCTGCAGGGGGGTCCCCCTTTAAGTGGTTTCGCCCTTGCTCGTCTCTGCAGTATTGGGGTAAGGGCCACTATTTTACAGTCGGTGACATTACTGGTCCACGTCTGGGCCAATGTATATCCAGAATATGGCAGGAGCTTCTTATAAACAACAGAGATGAACACCTGATGGAAAGAGGCGACCTTCTTGTGTCCGGTGACATCACCCCTCCCCCGTCGTACTGAATGCATTATGGGCTGCGGTTTACACATTTTTGGAACATTCCCCGCATTGTAATTAATTACTCACTTCCTCTTCACCTCATCACTGAGCATAGCAAGGAGACCCCTGCTGAAAAGGCAAGGGGACCCCGACAGAGAGCGGCAAGGGGACCCCGACAGAGAGCGGCAAGGGGACCCCGACAGAGAGCGGCAAGGGGACCCCGACAGAGAGCGGCAAGGGGACCCCGACAGAGAGCGGCAAGGGGACCCCGACAGAGAGCGGCAAGGGGACCCCGACAGAGAGGTGGCTTCCTAAATAAATTACCCACAGCCAAAAACTCCAAGATCTCTTCTTCTAGGGGTTTCTCCACGACTGGTCAATACAAGATCTTGGGGGTCCTACACCCAATACCCCCAACAATCAACTTTTAGGAGAGTATGCAGGGCATGGACAAGCTCTGCAGCTTCTCCACAGTATACCAGGAGCAGCGCCACACATTGCATAGTGGCTGTGCTTGGTATTGCACCTCAATCCCATTCACATGAATGGGACAGATATGCACAGAGGTCGTGTGACCAATGGCCGTGACTCCAGGGGAAAGAGGCAAACGCTGGAGCCTCTTCCAACAGATACCAGGATTTGGACAGTTTTCTCCTCCTTAATACGGTTTTGTAGACTCAGAGTTGCTGTGAGAGATCAGCACATGAACTGTTACTCATACATAATACACGCAGACAGGAAGATGTGGGCAGCCAGGCTGACAACCGGGCACGACAGCGACTGCGGCTCGATGCGAGGCGTACGCTCACTTGTAGATCCTGCGGTTAAGGTGCAGTCAGGTCACCAAAGACTTCCCGTCTCCTCCTGGCCTCCCTTTTTCTTGTCAGGTTCTCATCACCTGTTAAAATGGGGACAAACCCCCCAACCCCACAGGCCCCATACCACCTGCACCGGCTGCCTCTATGTCAAGGGAAGGGTTGCAATGAAAAGTAAAGAGACAGAGAAGAGTACCGCTAACAACAGGGGACAGCTCAGCCTCCTCCATCTCATGTCACTGAGCATGCCCACAACACTCTCCCTTAGAAGTCAATGAGTCATTTCCTGTCACCAGGGGTGCACCTAGCCTTTCTGCTGCCTGAGGCAAAAACTGAAACGCATGCCGATTTCTTAACCTAACCCCTTTGCCACAATAAAACTGCTCGTTGCCCCTGGCCCTTCCGCTGCCCACCTCTTGCCCGTTCCTAGTGCTGCCTGAGGCGATCGCCTCACCTGGCCTCATTGGTGGTGCGTCCCTGCCTGTCCTATATAATGTATCAAATGTGTGTATCAAAATAACTGAGGCATCAGACTACGCACGGTTTGTTTGTAGTCTGTAACCATGTAAATACACTTTGCTGCCATACATATCAATAATGCTAACGGACTCAGAAATGGAGGCCGGGCCGCAGGGCTGCACCTAGCCTTTCTGCTGCCTGAGGCGAAAACTAAAATGGCGCCCCTCCCTCCCCAATGCCAATTTCTTAACCTAACCCTTTCCGCTGTAAGCCCAATGGCCCTCTCGGCTGCCCCTCTTTGTGCCCCTACCTGGGGCTGCCTGAGCGCGATCTCCCCAGCTCTGACCTCATTGGTGGTCGGCGCCCCTGCCTGGCGGCCGAAAGCTGGTGGGGTTTAGAGGAAAAGTTACACCAAAGTGGGTGGTGTTAATAGGAGTTTTCCTAGGCATTTTGGTCCAGGGATGTGTTTGGTCAACTCTAAATATAACACAATCAATTTTCAAAATCTAAAGTACAGGGTGGAACCAGATACGCATATGGAATACGCCCAAGTCTATATCTGAAGTCTTCCAGAGACAAAAGCAATCTAAATGGTCTAGGGACAAGTGTATTCATTAGTATACAAAGCACTAGCGCCATACATGAAATAGTGGCTGCTGCTTGGTATTACAGCTCAAGCCTATTTCCACAGTATAGCAAGGCACAGCGCCAACTGAATACGTGGCTTGTGCCTTGGTCATTAACAGCTCAAGCCTATTCACAGTATACAAAGCACAGCGCCATACATGAATAGTGGCTGTGCTTGGTATTACAGCTCAAGCCTATTCACAGTATACAAAGCACAGCGCCATACATGTATAGTGGCTGTGCTTGGTATTACAGCTCAAGCCTATTCACTTGAATGGGGCTGAGCTGCAGTAAGACCATGTGACTGATAAATGTGGCGTTGCAGGCTGAACAAGAAGCTGCTGCATCCACCGGAGCGCTGTAACCCCTTTATACAATTGATTGCCAAAAGTTCCGGGAGTTGCCCCCTTCCAAACAGATATTGCGGATCGGTCATCCGTACATATAAGGAGCTGTCCTGCAAAAAATATATTACATTTTTCAAACCAGCAGCTGGATAGGAATACTTTTGTAACTGTATGTAATCAAAATTTTAAAATGGAATCTATCTGTACAGCGCTACCTGCTGTTTTTTTTTTTTTTTTAATTTTATTTTTTTATTTCTCGCTCCACTTTGCTGAGGTGGCCGCACATGCTCAGTTCTATCCTTCAACCGCCACCTTGCATATCTACTGTTAGAAGCGGTGACAGTAACAAAGAGAGAGCTGCAGCAGAAAGGACACTCCCCCTTAGCGGTCACAGTAATCAGAAAGGATGATAAAGGACACACCCCTTGAGCCACCAGCTTGAAATAAATCTTGCAGAACTATAGGAGCAACGTATGGGGAGATCTCTGGATCCATGTGAGGTCCAGGGCTGGTTCTGGCTTTGTTCTAGGTCTGATTTTCATCTTTTATATTTATCACGGGAGAACCCCTTTAAGTCATGGACGGCTTGAATTGGATTCGATTTTTGAACTCTATAAATGTAATAATCATTTTTCATTTTTATATAAATATTCTCTTAAAAAAAAACCTCAGAAATCATAACTTGAAATGTAATCATGATGTAAAATTTGACAAATTGAATAAAGATATATTGAAAAAAAAAAAAAATGTAATAATAATTAGAACTGATATTGTTTTCCGAAACTGAAATATAAAATTTCTTCTTGTGGGACCAAAAAAAATAAAAAATAAAAAAATAACAGTTACTGTAAGTGTCTTCCCCCGACTTCAGTATCTCCTGAACTGGTTTATCAGCTGGTCAGTGAACCATTTCCTGAGCGGTTCAATCTTCATTGTCACAAGAACGTTTGACTCATTTGTAAAGTGACTGTGGTGCGGACAGAGGTCACTTTCTTACCAGCGCAGCCGCTTATAATATCTGACAATTCAGAGTCCAAAAGGTCAAAACCTTTACTTCAGCCCAGCAGGGGCCCATAGGACAAGGTGTGTAATAACAGGGACTGGTACAAGGCGATGGCTGATTACACCGACGACCGTCTAATCTACCTGCGAATGAGTCATGGAAACACCATGAGGGCCACCAGGACAATAGCAGTGGGTGAGCTGCACCTTCCCATCACCTCAGGTCATGGATTTTATCAGTGGCTTCTGACTTCAATAGGATACAGGAGACAAAAGGTATACAAAAAATAGATGTAATATAGGGGATGGGTGCAATATAGAGAGGTGGTGGCTGCGCCTTGGGGGGGGGGGGGGGGGGGGGAAGAGGCGGTAACCATAAAATGGCTAGACTGAAGGAGAGGCTGCCCCTCAGAAAAGGGCAAGAGTGGAGGAGAGGCCGTTCATCAGAATAGGAGAGAATTGAGGATAGGCCATCCCTGAAAAAAAGGGCAAGACTGGAGGAGAGGCTGCCCCCTCAGAAAAGGAGAGGCTGCCCCCTCAGAAAAGGAGAGGCTGCCCCCTCAGAAAAGGAGAGGCTGCCCCCTCAGAAAAGGAGAGGCTGCCCCCTCAGAAAAGGGCAAGAGTGGAGGAGAGGCCGTCCATCAGAATAGGAGAGAATGGAGGATAGGCCATCCCTGAGAAAAGGGCAAGAATGGAGGAGAGGCTGTCCATCAGAAAAGGGCAAGACTGGAGGAGAGGCTGTCCATCAGAGAAGGAAAGACTGAAGGAGAGGCCGCCTCTCAGAACTTTCTAATATATTTTTGTTCCAATTCTTCACAATATTAAACATCTCTGCTTTCTGTCAGTGAATGGGAGCACGCCTGTTGATCTATTTTACTCATAGAGCGCTGACATATTCTGCAGCGCCTTACAGACGTTATCATCACTTACTGTCTCCAGTGGAGCCCCCTATCAGTATGTCTTCGGAGTGTGAGGGGAAAACGGAAAACCTGGAGGAAACCCAGGTGAACACTGGGAGAACATACAAACTTCATGCAGATGTTGTCCTTGGTCAGATTCAGCGCAGTAAGTAAGGCACCAGTGCTGACCACTGAGCTTACATCCTGAAAATACATCTGCACCAAATACTTCCCATAAGTATAAGCTGGTTACAATTGTATCCAGTGTAGACAATGCTCTGTGGACTGATACACTGTAGCAAACCTCCAGAAGCCATGTGTGCAGCTCCTCGGCTGGAAGCATTTGTATCCATGTCTGAAGGCTCACTGCAATATTTGGCTCCCATAGCTGTAAAGGGTTTGTCCCACGAAAAATATTCTACAGTTTTCAAACCAGCCCCTGGATCTGAATACTTTTGTAATTGCATGTAATTAAAAATTTAGCATAGACGCTGAGTTATTCAATAAAATGTATCCGTATAGCGCCACCTGCTGTTTGTTTTTTTTCTTATTTCTTCGTCCTGCTCACTGAGAAGGCCGCACATGCCCAGTTTCATCCTTCAACTTCCTCCTGAGCTGTGATAGGAAGAACATGGACACGCTCCCTGAGCTGTGATAGGGAGAGCTGAGACACGCCTCCTGAGCTGCAGCAGAAAGGACACTCCCCTGAGCTGTCAGCTTGATATAAATCTAGCCGAGCAATGAATGGGGAGATCTCTGGATCCATGTGAAACACAGGGCTGGTTCTAGCTTTGTTAGAAAGAGATTGTCATGTCCTATATGATGTCTGATTTTCATTTTTTTTTTTACATTATTCATGAGATAACCCCTTTAAGGTCGGCCATACACATTAGATCGCTCGCCTGCTTGATCCACTGACAGATATTGCCTCCAACCCCATAACTTCTCATTATGCGCGTGAGTAGAAAGCTAGAAAAAAACCCTTCTGTTCTAATAATTTGTAATTCTATTTCCTGAATGTGAATATAGAGGCGGCCATCTTGCCCGAGCTGTTCTTTACATCATTTAGTGATATGCTTTACGGCAGCCACCATGGGCCGTAGACAGGACGGACAGGAGAGGACCTTATTGACTTCTATGGGAGGGGTTTCTAGGCAGATAAGCTGTGATATCAACTATTGTAAATGGTGGATCCTGTGTTATTTATATGTAGGTGATACCAGTCATTGGAATCCTGACTGTAATGATAATGAGATGACTGATGAAAAGTGATCTGTACAGACCGAAGTGTAAAGTGGTGCCTATTATTAATAAGGAAAATTAAAAATAAAATATTATTTTAAAATAGGTTTAACATAACCATATGATTTAAACAGTTTGTCTGCTGACACATTCCCTTTAAGGAGCGGCTCAGAAGAGACTGGAGGACTGAAGACATATAGCGGATTAGATCTGACATCATTTTGAATAATTATAAAATGATGTAAGAGCCGGGGTGTTGTAAACAGCCCCCAGTAGATAAATGTTCATAACCCAATGTGTGTGGGCCGGGGGATGGCAGGCGCTGGGGATAGAAGGATCCAGAATGTTGGTTTTAATACACAAAATCCTTTGTTCTGCTGGGAGACAAGTGGCTGCCAGAAGTGTTTGGCGGCAGCTTGTCTCTCCAGCTCCTGCCGAGTAGACACAGTGGGGAGGTCGGGATGATATCGCTGTCGGCTGGTGCTCGTCTCCAGCCAATAACTGAGGGCCATTATCACACATCAGACTGTAGGATCACACCTTGTCCACTAGGGGGACACGCAGCCAGTGGAGCACGGAGACCTGCAGTGTCACCCGCTGCTGGTGACCTCCACTACTAAGCAACCACCAAACATATCGGTGCGACTGCTCAGTAAACAGTATCGAGGCATGAATCATTCTGGGACGTGAGGGACGCCCTAGTGAATGATTACAGTGGGAAATATCTCCTCGCTGCAGCTTCTTATTAAATGGTGTTCTCCTTGGCGTGGTGGATATTCTCCCATAAGGCATTATTGATAAATCTCTAAATTTTTGCTGCAGTTTCCAGTTTGGATTGGGATCATTTGCAGATGGACACCCTACTGCCACTACTCCCCTACTATGTGCCATTTGTAATACTCCTCGGGGGAGGGCACACCATATGTGCAACCTGTGCAGGTGCACAAGGGCTCTGCCTTAAAGGGGTTTTCCAGGATTTTTGTATTGATGACCAACACCCTGCACCCCTGGCAATCAGCTGTTTCAGTGTGACTCCAGTGCCACCACCACCACCACCAAATGTAATAACTATTCTGGAACATCTATTGTTATGGCTCTGTGTTGTGCCATTCCTTTATTATTCCTGCTAGAAGTTATAAATGAATTGCTAGCAGTCTGCTATGAAGGTACAGTTGGATATTACCAGTTGGGGGTGTGCCCCTGACATTGGCAGCACTGATTGGATAATGTGCATGGATACTCCCCCCCAAACTGGTAATACCCAGGTGGCTCTTCATTGCCCCAAGCCCTGGAGGAGGGGAGCAGAAGATGGGAGTAGTAGCGTCTCTGGCTGCAACAGTCATTCACAGTGTCAATTCTCATACCGATGCTCCTTAGGGTTGGGCAGTGACAGAAGGGCATACCCTTTCTTCACTTGGGGGAACACTCTAATGTCAGGCCTCCAGCCTCATGATAGTTGGGGTGCCCTTGGTGTTGGGGGTTTGGCGCAGGTACAAGTCAGCAGATGTGGCCTGGTGGCTGGAGTCAGTAACCAGGCCAGTTGTAGAGGATAAACGTCTCTCTTTACTAAAGTGCAGATTGGGAGTTGTAGTACATCCAACGGTATCAAACAGTTCCAAACAATTCACAGTGCAACCCCTCCTAGATAGCAATGTATGGCTATAAGCCAGGATGGGGGTTGTAGTACTCTTACTCTCTATCTCTCCAGAGTCTCTCTCTGCAGAATCTCAGGCTGGCGATATTACTCGTACAATGGCGGCTGTAATTCCCAGTGGAGGGGACAGGATTAAGATTTGACTGGCCAGACCATGTCCAAGTGTGAACGGTATCTTAGCAATGTCCCTCTCGCTGCAGTAAAGTCTCTATCAGTCCTAGAGCTTGTGCACGCGACCGTATGTAATTTGTGGTCCGCCGCAAAACACGCAAAACCCATGTGACGTCCGGGTTAGGGCTCATGCATATGAACGTATTTTCTTTCAGAGTCCGTTCCGTTTTTTTTTCGCAGACCATATGCGGAACAATTCATTTCTATGGGTCAGCAAAAAAAAAAAAAAAAAACACGGAAGCTACTCCATGTGCCTTCCATTTCCATATGTCCGCATGTCTGTTCTGCAAAAAAATTGGAATTGGAATGAAAAAAAGGATAGGACTCTCTTATTAGGGGCCAGCTGTTCCGCTCCACAAAATACAGAATGCACACAGATGTCATCCACATTTTTTGCGGATCCGTTTTTTTGCGGACTGCAAAATACATATGGTCATGTGCATGAGCCCTTACATCCGTTTTTTGGTGGATCCATTGTAAGAATGCCTGTCCTTGCTCATAAAAGGGACAAGAATAGGACGTTTTCTATTTTCTGGGGGGAACGGACTTGCGGACATACGGATACGGAATGCCCATGGAGTCATTTCCGTATTTTTGGAACAGACAAAAAATAAGTTTGTGTGCATGCGTGCTTAAACGGCAAAATACCTTACTGACTCCAGTGCTCGGCCTTGCAGATTCTGGACCTTCTTGGTTTTTTCCTTTTTCTGGAGCATGAAGTAGAGATGGCTTCTCTCTGAGCTAGGGGTGGACCTAAGTCCAGCACCCAGCCTCCTACAGGGGAAGACAGGATGAAGACCTAGTTCTCTGAGGAGTGAGCACATGAAGCTTCCTCTCACTTCCTCCACTAGCACACAACTGACTGGGCTAGGGGTGGACCTAAGTCCATCACCCAGCCTCCTACAGGGGCAGTCAGGATGAAGACTTAGTTCTCTGAGGAGTGAGCACATGTAGCTTTCTCTCACTTCCTTCACTAACACATTATTACTGCTGAGCTAGGGCTGTACCTAAGTCCATCACCCAGCCTTCTACAGGGACAGACAGGATTTTTAACCCTGACTGATCCATATAGAGATATGCTGGTACATTACAAGGCATTAACATTAAATAACCTTACATAGCAAAAGCAGTTTGCAAGTACCCTGTCCCGCAGTGCTGCCTTGGGGATTCATTCATAACTTCTAGGAGGAATAATAAAGGTACGGCATAAGAATAGAGACTCCAGAATTGCATGTGGTTACTGACATGTCAGGAGAAGAGACAGGTCCTCATTAAAGATAATTAAAGTGTTTGGTTTGGCTTTTTATTATTTTTCTCGGTGTCCTGGATTCGTGGGCGCTGCCCTCATATCTAATAGTATTTGCAGTGTGTGTCATGGCGCTTGCGGGGCATAGGAGTGGGGGTTTCGGAGCGACCCTGTGTCCTACGCTGGAGCCATATTCCAGGTCAGCCATGCATGGTCTGTGGCAGGCGCAGGGGAATGAGCACCATGTTTGTGGAGTCCACACCCTCATAATCATCAGAGATCACCCAAGACTTACAATCAGCTCGGTGATGGTACCGATACCAGACATGGACGGTCCAGACCCGGAGGTCTCCTCACCTGAGACATGCTTGGGACCTGGTGGCTGCAGCTGTCTGTTCTCCCCCTGCTTGGAGACCCCCAGGATTACCTCCATTAATCCCACATTGTGCCTGCAGGGTCTATGTCTATTGTTCACACTTCTATGTAACACCTGTGAGAGATACCTGCGATACTCAGACACCTTCACACAGGAAATCACTGGAAACAATGGGCATTTTCGTGCTGATTAGGTGGGATAATAATATGTGCACAGGCCCCCATCACCTGAGGCTGCAGGTCGGCCATAGTCACAGGAAACCCCAAAGTCAGCCTTCAGCCAGGCAGGTAACGTCTGCATTATCTGTGGTGTTACATAGGACTACAGCCTACAGGTGACATCTACTACATTATCTGTACTCAGAGCGTTATAACTGTGTTATCTGTGGTGTTACATAGGACTGCAGCCTACAGGTGACATCTACTACATTATCTGTACTCAGAGCGTTATAACTGTGTTATCTGTGGTGTTACATAGGACTGCAGGTAACATCTACTACATTATCTGTACTCAGAGCGTTATAACTGTGTTATCTGTGGTGTTACATAGGACTGCAGGTGCCATCTACTACATTATCTGTACACAGAGCGTTATCACTGTGTTATCTGTGGTGTTACATAGGACTACAGCCTACAGGTTACATCTACTACATTATCTGTACACATAGCGTTATCACTGTGTTATCTGTAGTGTTACATAGTACTGCAGGTAACATCTACTACATTATCTGTACTCAGAGAGTTATCACTGTGTTATCTGTAGTGTTACATAGTACTGCAGGTGACATCTACTACATTATCTGTACTCAGAGCGTTATCACTGTGTTATCTGTGGTGTTACATAGGACTACAGCCTACAGGTTACATCTACTACATTATCTGTACACATAGCGTTATCACTGTGTTATCTGTAGTGTTACATAGTACTGCAGGTAACATCTACTACATTATCTGTACTCAGAGAGTTATCACTGTGTTATCTGTAGTGTTACATAGTACTGCAGGTGACATCTACTACATTATCTGTACTCAGAGTTATCACTGTGTTATCTGTGGTGTTACATAGGACTGCAGGTGCCATCTACTACATTATCTGTACTCAGAGAGTTATCAGTGTGTTATCTGTGGTGTTACATAGGACTGCAGGTAACATCTACTACATTATCTGTACTCAGAGCGTTATAACTGTTATCTGTGGTGTTACATAGGACTGCAGGTGCCATCTACTACATTATCTGTACACAGAGCGTTATCACTGTGTTATCTGTGGTGTTACATAGGACTGCAGGTAACATCTACTACATTATCTGTACTCAGAGCGTTATCACTGTGTTATCTGTGGTGTTACATAGGACTGCAGGTGCCATCTACTACATTATCTGTACTCAGAGAGTTATCACTGTGTTATCTGTGATGTTACATAGGACTGCAGGTGACATCTACTACATTATCTGTACTCAGAGAGTTATCAGTGTGTTATCTGTGGTGTTACATAGGACTGCAGGTAACATCTACTACATTATCTGTACTCAGAGCGTTATAACTGTTATCTGTGGTGTTACATAGGACTGCAGGTGCCATCTACTACATTATCTGTACACAGAGCGTTATCACTGTGTTATCTGTGGTGTTACATAGGACTGCAGGTAACATCTACTACATTATCTGTACTCAGAGCGTTATCACTGTGTTATCTGTGGTGTTACATAGGACTGCAGGTGCCATCTACTACATTATCTGTACACAGAGCGTTATCACTGTGTTATCTGTAGTGTTACATAGGACTGCAGGTGCCATCTACTACATTATCTGTACACAGAGCGTTATCACTGTTATCTGTAGTGTTACATAGGACTACAGCCTACAGGTTACATCTACTACATTATCTGTACACATAGCGTTATCACTGTGTTATCTGTGGTGTTACATAGTACTGCAGGTGCCATCTACTACATTATCTGTACTCAGAGAGTTATCACTGTGTTATCTGTGGTGTTACATAGGACTGCAGGTGACATCTACTACATTATCTGTACTCAGAGAGTTATCAGTGTGTTATCTGTGGTGTTACATAGGACTAGACAGTGCTATAATGTTCTTTGCCTGTTGCTAGTTATTTTGCCTTCATATTTGTTATATGACCGTTTGGGCGGGGAGGGGACGTATGGCGGGCGTGGGTGATCTTGAATGGGGTGGGGGTGGAGTACTGTGCCTTCTGGGCTCTTGCCTCCCGCCCTCGTCTCCTTCCAACCAGTACCATGCCTGCTAGGCTCCTGCCCCCCAAGTACTGTTGCGATATATGGGCTCTGGCCCCACCCCCTAATTGCTGTGCCAGCTGTTCTCCCGCTCCCTACACTTTGCAGTGGTATTTGTAGTGACCAAGTTACATTGGCCTAACAGACCCCAGTGCCCCATAGCCAAAATGGCACAATTGGTGTTAAACACACGGCCTTAAAGGGGTATTCCAGTAGGTAAAAGTTATACCCTATCCACAGGACCCCCACTAATCACGAGAATGGGGGCTTCTTACCCCTGCTGCTCGCGGCCGCTCCATTGATTTCTATGGCCGAGTACAGCGCTCATCTATCTCCAGAACGCGCATGTGCGACCGGCCGCTCTGGTCATTTCAGGGCATGCAGGGAATACGGGGCCCCCATTCTTGTGATCAATGGGGGCCCCAGCGGTAGGACCTCCACCGATCTGATAGCTGTGGATAGGGGATCACTTTTACCTACCAGAATACCCCTTTAACTATTCTGCAGAACTCTGCCTCCTCCTCCTACTACATCTGCCCCGATGCCAGACACGAGAAGATCATCCTCATCTGCGGCCGCTGTGAAGGTTTATTAACATTCCTGCTAACCTCACAGTGATGTAATCCGCTGTATACCGCAATCCCACTGCTGCTGATACGATTACTGGATTGTTACATTGTATACACTGATGTGCTACAACCGTGTAAACAAACAAATGTATCACAGGGGCCCCTTTTGTCATGTGATCTATTGGCTGGTGTTAAAGTTGTAGTGCAGGCCTTACATATCGATGACCTATCGTCAGGATAGGTCATCAATATCAGATCGGCGGGGGTACCCCACTGATTAGCTGAGGAGGTGGTGATCCATATGAGCGCTTCTTCCTGTTCATTGCACTGCGCGTCGTCTCCTGCAGAGCGGTGTCAGGTACTCGCTCTATTCAAGTGAACGGGGCGATTACTCGTCGTTACACTGCACTGCCGAGATGTAGGGCTGATTCACACAACCACACTTGTACTGGGAAATACTGGCGGGCCATGTGTCGGCTGCATCTCCCGGACCCCGAAATGACTGTGTCAGTGTTTTCTGATCGCAGGGCTATTGTACTGCACTCACATGATCATGTCAGTACACAGCAATATGGAAAATAGCAAGGAGACATGCTGAGACTTGTAGTTCCGCTATCATTTGCCATTTATAGTACTGATGTCAGCGTACGTAGCCGATGGAGCTTTTGGGGGCACTCCCTTGGTTACCTACCTGACCTAAGGATAACTCAATCAACACACATAAGAGTCGAGTACTGATTTGTAGTCCCCCCTCCCTCCAGGGCACAGATACAAATGGGCAGTTTAAGGGATTTACAAGTCGTTTTCCAAAAATTTAAAGACGGCAAAAGTTAGAACAACCACAGAGGACGACGGATACCGAGCAGATGGCACCAACGCATTTAGATCTTGTGAACCCTTTATATCCTTCACCGATGGGACGTGGAATATTACTGGACGCCCAGGCAAATGCGAAACCGTCAGCTGAATTTATGGGGCAATTAGACATTTTGAAATACAAGGAAAGTTGTTATCACGTCTGTACAGGGAGGTTTAGGTCACGTGATCGGAGTCGGATCAGGTAATGGAAATGAATGGGAGAAGTCCTGCTACTGCGTTGGGTGTCATTCTCTTCTAGTGTACCATGACTCTTCACAATCTACCATGTCTAATGTATAAGGGCAGTAAGGCTAGGATTATATCGGGGCCGTGGGGGCTACACGCATCGGGGCCGTGGGGGCTGCCCCAGTCACGGTCAATGTGCAGCTCAAGGCATCTCTAGGGGCTGCACCGCGTCTCCGGCTGGAATCACGCGCAGGTTTTCAAGTGGATCCAGCTGGAGGGAGATGTACAAGTCTTTCCTTGGTATTTTCAATTCCTTTCGAATTCACTTCTTTCTTTGTCTCAAAAAAAAAAACTGCCTCAAAAACTGCATGTGTGATTTCAGCCCTACAGAGCAGGGCAGGAATAGGAAGCACTTACCTGACTGACGGTAAACATGATGACAGAGGGGAAGGTTTCCCATTCATGTCCTTGTGTAATCCCCCCTGTCCTGCGGGTGTCGGGGGAGCTGCACGTGTCGCTCTCAGTCCATGGGATGTGGGTTTGTGATGAGGCTTGTTCTCTGGGCGCACAGCATTTTGCACAGCACCTTGTTGGCTTCCTATCTCCTTCACGACACCTTTGATCTTTGTACTCTGCAGAGAAAGTTTTTCTGAGCAGTCCTCCTCCAGCTGAGGGCAGGGAGTGGCTGCTGCTCACCATGGGAGGTGTGTACAAGGATCAGAGGGCTGCACCGAGGAGCGCTCCCTGCACTGCAAGTCTACCAGCCCTTCCTTCTCTGTGCACGTTTTACAGGGCATTTCCCCTTTAAGTATCTGTTTCTAGGAAAGCTGGGTGACAACCAATAAGCCCAATATTAAAGAGGTTATCCAAACCCTATAATGCCCGGGTGCCTTATACAGACTGTAATTACCTCGCTCCCCAGCACCCACGCCGTTTCTGATCCCGGCACGGCCGCCGCTGCATCTCCCTGTCGCTCGGAGACGGGGGAAGCAGTCAATAGCAGGCCTCGATGGGAACTAGCCCTCCTAGCATCGTGGAGGTCTGTCCCGGTCGCGGCTTGCTATTGGCTGCCCCCCGATGCCGGATTGCGCGACAGGGAGATGCAGCTGTGGCCGTGCCGGGATCAGTAGCGACGTGGGTGCCGGGAAGCGAGGTAGTTACAAGGCATATGGGAGGGCGGGGAGCATTATAGGTTTTGGATAACCCCTTTAATACTGGGCTTATTGGTTGTCACCCAGCTTTCCTAGAAACCGATAATGTCAATAACTTAATAGGATATGGGGAAGAGGGGCATGATAGGTCTTGGATAAATCCTTTAAAGGTAGGATATCGCTAGGATATGCCCCCATTGTCTTATAGGTGCGGGTCCCACCGCTGGGACCCGCACCTACATCGAGAACGGCGCCCCGCAAGGCGGTGGCTGGAGGACTCCGGTTTGGTCACCACCAAGCGCACTCCCCATAGAAGTGAATGGGAGAGTACCGCACATGTGCGGCTACCATTCTCATTCATTTCTATGGGCTTGACGGAAATAGTCAAGCCAGCGCTCGCCTATTTTCGCTGGCCCAATAGAAAATGAATGGAGGGTGGCTGCGCATGCACAGTGCGCCCTCTCTCACTTTCAGGGCTTTGTTCTGGATATACAGTAGGTGCGAGTCCCAGCGTTGTTTCCCGCACCTATAAGACAATGGGGGCATATCCTAGCAATATGACCCCATTGTCCATCGTGAGACAAACACTTTAAAGGAGAATGTACCATGATACATATAAATAGGTGGATTTACCATTCAGGAGTCTGGGAAAGCTGGGTGACTGACCACCAATATCTTCACCATTACATATCTCACAGCTGCTGTCCCGGAGTCATTACACCTTGACATAGAGAAGGAGAATCTATTACTACACAACTAGGCAAATTTATCATTCAGAAATCTGGGAAAGCTGGGTGACAACCAATATTTTCCCCTATTCCATATCCAATAGGAACCGTTTAGTAGCTTGTTCAGACTCTTTATACAATGATAATGGGTGGCAAAATGTATTACTGCAGAACCAAGTATATATACCGTTCAGGAGTCTGGGAAAGCTAGGTGACAACCAATGCGCCTGCTATAACATATACGGCAGTAGTTGTCAGTTATCTTTCTCAGACTCATTGTGCATTGAATATGAAAGGAGGGGGATGGATCATTATATAACCAGGGTAGTGTACCTTTCAGGAGTCTGGGAAAGCTGGGTGACAACCAGTAATGACATATCTGATAGGAACCATTTATTGGCTTTTTCAGACTCTTTATACATTAACTATGGAATGTATTACTGTATAACCAAGTATATTTACCCTTCAGGAGTCTGGGAAAGCTGGGTGACTGACAACCAACATGTTCACCATTACAGATCTCACAGAGCTTTCCCTGAGTCATTACACATTGACATAGAGAAGGAGAATCTACTCTTCAGGAGTCTGGGAAAGCTGGGTGACGACGATATGCTCATCATTACATATAATAAATACACTTCATTTCTAGACAGGAGAAAGCAGTATCCGTATCTCCATATAACCAGCCACATCGCTCAGGAGTCTGGGAAAGCTGGGTGAAAACTGAAGATGACTGTGTTTGCCATTACAAATGTCACATCTAAAGTCTCCCAGCTTCCCCAGAAATCTTACATAACAGGCAAGGTCTAGAAGCTTCTGTTTTCTAGTATAAACTGTATATTTCCGTCCGAAGCTGAAGACTCGGCTTTACATGTAAACTCAAGTCTTCCAGGGAAACGTCATCCAAGAATTCTTATAGGCTGGCGATGGATTAGGACAGCACCGGATGGAAGACGACTTTCAAGAGCCGACACGTTCTCTGCGATGACACAGAGGTGAGGGGGGAGGGGTGCATGCAATCCATTCATGGATATCGTGTCCTTGAAGGAAATCTCAGAAGTCATGGGAATCCTCTCCTGTTTGTATATTTTGTTCCTGGAGTCGTCTTCCTCTCTCAATAAATGTATATCTACCGGTATGTCCCTGTCCAATCACTATTTCTGCAAC
Source organism: Rhinella marina (assembly GCA_900303285.1). Classification (NCBI taxonomy): domain Eukaryota; kingdom Metazoa; phylum Chordata; class Amphibia; order Anura; family Bufonidae; genus Rhinella; species Rhinella marina. The sequence goes on along the minus strand of ONZH01021237.1, from coordinate 571,177 downwards.
AATAGATGTCACCCAGCTTTCTGATGCTCCTATTATTATACTGGGGGAACGGGTAGCCCCTCAATAACTTCAGACCAGATCCCCGAAATCTACTAAAACTCATTCAGACAAAACATCTTATATCCCATTCAGATCCCAGATAAGACGTAAACTCATTCAGACTGCAAAACAGAATGCTAAAGTCACCCAAGACCCCAGTCTAGGAATAATTTCGGACCCAGACCAGATCCTTAAAATTAATTTAGACCAGCAGACCAGAGCCCTAATATTAATTCAGACCTCAGACCAGACCCCAAAATTAATTCAGACCTCAGACCAGACCCCAAAATTAATTCAGACCCCAGACCAAATGCCTAAAATTAATTCAGTCCGAAGACCAGACCCCAAAATTAATTCAGATCCCAGACCAGACCCTTAATATTAAACCAGACCCCAGACCAGATCCCTAAAATTAATTCAGTCCCCAGACCAGACCCCAAAATGAATTCAGACCCCAGACCAGATCCCTAAAATTAATCCAGACCCCAGACCAGACCTTTACATTAGTCCAAACCCCCAGAACAGACCCCCAAAATTGATTCCGATCTCAGACTAGACCCCCTAAATGAATCAGCTTCAGGACCAGATTGCTAAATGAATTCTGATATCAAACTGGAGCCTTAAATTAATTCAGATTACACTGAATTCAGACCCCAGACCAGACAAAAAAACCCAAAAACTAAACAAAAAAGTCTATGCTTCCTGCTCGCAGGTCCTCTTCACTTCCAGGCTCCACAGCACAGCACAGTACGGCCCGCTTGGTGTTGGACCAACTCTGGCTACGGCCTCCAAGCTAGATGTGATTGGGAATACCTCTCTAATAAATAATTCTTTATTTTTATGCCCAAAGTAATATTGCGCTGTCCCTTTAAATTGTAACAGAATAATGGTGAATAAATTAGTAGAAACAAATGATTAATTTATTTAGGACTAGAGCATTTTAAAATTCCTACGCTATTCATACGCATATTTTAATCTATACGCAAATGCGTACGCATTTGTGTATAGATTAAAATATGCGTATGAATAGCGTACGAATTTTAAAATGCGTACGCATATACGCAAAAATGGCACTCGAGCATGCTCGGCCGAGCATGCTCGCTCATCTCTATTTAGGACGTGTTGGGAGCGTGCTCCTGAGCTTTACACCTACGCCATCTTTCCTCTTCCCGCCATTTTAGCAATTTTCTACTTGGTTACAGTAGTACTACTTAAAAATGTATGCTATGTGGTGAGGTGTGTAGTAATGTGAGGTGTGGGGTGTGTATCTCGCCGGTTTGTCAGTTTAGCCAGGTGAGAACTGAAATCCAGAAGTGTTATGCCTCTTTCACACGAGCGGGAGACTCGCATGTCTCCCGCAACGCATCTACAGGGCTGGACTCCGGCACTGACAGGGATCTCATATAATGCTCTGCGATCCCTGTCCGTGCCGAGTCCAGCCCTGTAGATGCGTTGCGGGAGACATGCGAGTCTCCCGCTCATGTGAAAGGGGCATTATAGCTTCAGCAAGCATAGTTGCTGGAGCAGTTTTTTATTTAATGTTGCATGGGCTGGATTTCTTGGACTGGAAGACAGGTTGGAAGTGGGAGTCTTCCAGTCCACACACCCTAATCCGTTACAGGTTTTCCCTGGCCCCAGGTGAGGCCAGCTGGATTAATCAGGCAGGGATAAGTTAACCTGCACTGTGTGTTAGGCTCCATTCACACGTCCGTGTTTTGTATCCGCATCCATTTCCGCAATTTCGGACAATTATGCGGATAGGATGCGGATCCATTCATTTCAATGGGTCCCGAAAAAATGCGGACAGTACACCGTGTGCTGTCTGCATCCGTGTGTACGTACTGACTGTCCTCTTAAAGAAATCCTCCTGTCCTACTTCTATCCCGATTTTTGCAGTCCATAGCTCAATACAAGTCTATGGAACCTCCAAAAATGCGTAGGACATGCGGAAAGGCATCCGCATGTCATCCGCATTTGTGGATTCCGTTCCAGGAGGGTAGGAAAAAAAAAAAAAAAGATTTGATTCCTCCTTCTGTTTTTTGCAGATCCATCCTTTTCGTTTTTTGCGGAAAAACGTAACGGATGTGCTTGAAAAACTGAGTTTTTTGCAGAACAACGGATCCGCAAAAAAAACTGACCGTTTTCCAGGATGTGCACGTGTGAATGAAGCCTTAGAGAGAGAGAAAAGAAAGGCTGAGGAGGCCTGAGAGGTTGGAGCCTGCGGAGGCTCTGTGTGTGTGGTCAGCGTTTGTATTTAGGTGAGTTAGCTGAACTATGTTTAGTCAGAGTCCAGCCGGACAGGTGTTGTTTTGATGGTTTTGTTTTATGCTGGAGCAAAAAAAGTGTGAAAATAAAGTTGTGTGGATATGAAAATCCCATGTTGTGAAGAAATGTGTGATGGTGACCCCCTGAGAGAGGAATCGATCCCTTACAGCTATTAACCCCTTTTTACGGGGTTGTCTCATCATAGACAATGGGGGCATATCACTAGGATAGGACCAGCGGTGGGACCCACACCTATCATACACACCTATGGATATAGGCCAGAACGGAGCCCCGCAAAGTGGTGGCTGGAGGACTCCGGTCCGGCCACCACCAAGCTGGCTCCCCATGGAAGTGAATGGGAGCGCACCGTGCATGTCCGGCCACTGCTCCCATTCACTTTTATGGGCTTGACGGAAATAGCCGAGCCAGCGCTCAGCTATTTTTGGCGGCCCCATAGAAAATGAATGGAGGGGGTCTGCACATGCATAGTGCGCCCTCCTTCACTTTAGGGCTCCATTCTCAGTATAAGTGCGCACTCAGGGGTCCCGCTGGGACTTGCACCTATAAGACAACGAGGGCAAATCCTAGCGATATGCCCCCATTGTATGTGATGAGACAACCCCTTTAAAGTAGAACTCCTGCAAAAAAAATGTTATTTCATGTCCTGCTAGAAATGTACATAATGTAATCTGTAGTGAATGTCATTTTCTTACCAGTGTCTGTATTTTTGACTTATATAATCCTGAAGTTTCTTATCTGTGTCATGTGACTAGGAATTAGACCCACCAACTCACACAGCACCTTATGTGTGGACAGGAAGTCTAATTCTCTATGTATTCCTATGGGAGCCTCACTTTCAGTTTCATAGGAATGAATAGAGCAGTGACTGGCTTCCTGTCCTGGGTCAGTTGGAGGTCAGGGAGTTGGTCACATGACCCAGCTACAATAAGAAGAGAGGTTATTACTCACAATTTCATTCTCTGATAAGAAGATTACAATCACTACAGATTATATCATGCACCTTTCTAACAGGTCAGAGAATAAAATTTTTTGCGGGAGTTCTTCTTTAAGGATACAGACAACTGGCAGCAGCTACTTTTGTTTTTTTCCCATCTCTGCCAATCATTTTTATTTTCCTTTGATTTTTGCAGCGCGAGTTGTATTTTAGGATGGTGCCTTTTAGTGTCCCGTATAATGCATTGAGAAAAATCTATTTGTGGGATGGAATAGAAGAAAAAAATGCTTTTAACCCTTTATTATTAAGCATAACAGTATTTATTTTTGTCCAGTTGCATCTGAGGTTTATTTTGGTATATAATATTACCCAGTTAGTAATATTCTGTCTGGTCTAGGGCCTTAGACACAATGGCGGGTATATATATATATATATTTTTTTTTTTTTTTAATTATAATCATTTTATTTCTTGTTTTATTTTTACATTTTAGGAGGGGGGCACATGATTTTTTATATTTTTTTTTTTTACTTTTACACTACATATTTTCCCTATAAATTGGGCTCTCATAGCAATCCGAATTAAAGGGGATGTGTCATCAGAACATGACCTATTCTTTAAATCACATTTTTATGTTATAAACATTTTAGAAGAATTTTTGGTGATAATATTTTTAATTTTCTACGTCACTATTTAAGCAAAAAACCTAAAATCTTGCAGTTTTCTGTCTGGCAACTATCCTAATAATAGTCGCCACCTCTTGATCTGTACAGATTATCTGGATGACTTTACAGCCTCATTATATCACCTCTGTGTACAGACAACACAGGGTCCACCATTCACAATAGGTGATATCAGAGCTTATCTCCTCCCTCCTGACCTCTGCACAGGTCACAGAGCCTATGAGGTCCCCTCCTGACCATTGTGTCTATGGCCCATTAGGCTGCCGTAAAGCAGTAATTTTTTTAATGCTCTCTAAATGTTGTTAAGAACGGCTCAGGCAAGATGGCCGCCCCCATAATAATATTCAGGATATAAAGTTTAAAAAAAGATTTGTAATCAGAAAATAAAATCAGATTAGAAAAAAGGATATGTGTCGCTATCTGGTTTTAACTGGCAGATAACATTTTTGGTGACACATTTCCTTTAAGGGGAAAACCAGCCCTGATGATGTCCAATTCAGAGCTGTACTAGTTCCAGTTAGACCCAGCAGGAAAGTCGTTGTAGCTGCTGTTTTTACTTTATACACATTTCTGCATGCTGTCTGTGAATGGAAACAGCCTCATTTACATTTAGGTCTAAAGTCCCCAAACCTTTTATAAGGGATCTGCCATGGGACCAGGGACAGGCAGTGAAGGACACTGCTGAAAAATGCAGCCAGGTGATAGGACTGCTCCAGTGTGAAGGTTGAGTACATCTACTAACTGCCCTCTACTGATTAAAGACCCTTTTACTTAGGCTGAGGGTCAGATAATTATTGGGAACAACACAGGGATAATAAACACAGTGATGTCACAGTACAGAGATAATAACCACAGTGATGTCACAGTACAGGGATGATAAACACAGTGATGTCACAGCACAGGATAATAAACACAGTGATGTCACAGTACAGAGATAATAACCACAGTGATGTCACAGTACAGAGATAATAAACACAGTGATGTCACAATACAGAGATAATAAACACAGTGATGTCACAGTACAGGGATGATAAACACAGTGATGTCACAGCACAGGATAATAAACACAGTGATGTCACAGTACAGGGATAATAAACACAGTGATGTTACAGTACAGGGATAATAACCACAGTGATGTCACAGTACAGGGATAATAACCACAGTGATGTCACAGTACAGTGATAATAAACACAGTGATGTCACAGTACAGTGATAATAAACACAGTGATGTCACAGTACAGGGATAATAAACACAGTGATGTCACAGTACAGGGATAATAAACACAGTGATGTCACAGTACAGAGATAATAACCACAGTGATGTCACAGTACAGGGATAATAAACACAGTGATGTCAGAGTACAGAGATAATAAACACAGTGATGTCACAGTACAGGGATAATAAACACAGTGATGTCACAATACAGGGATAATAAACACAGTGATGTCACAGTACAGTGATAATAAACACAGTCATGTCACAGTACAGGGATAATAACCACAGTGATGTCACAGTACAGGGATAATAAACACAGTGATGTCACAGTACAGAGATAATAACCACAGTGATGTCACAGTACAGGGATAATAAACACAGTGATGTCACAGTACAGGGATAATAAACACAGTGATGTCAGAGTACAGGGATAATAAACACAGTGATGTCAGAGTACAGGGATAATAAACACAGTGATGTCACGGTACAGAGATAATGAACACAGTGATGTCACAGTACAAAAATAATGAACACAGTGATGTCACAGTACAGAGATAATAAACACAGTGATGTCACAGTACAGGGATGATAAACACAGTGATGTCACGGTACAGAGATAATAAACACAGTGATGTCACAGTACAGGGATAATAAACACAGTGATGTCACCGTACAGGGATAATAACCACAGTGATGTCACAGTACAGGGATAATAACCACAGTGATGTCACAGTACAGAGATAATAAACACAGTGATGTCACAGTACAGGGATAATAACCACAGTGATGTCAGAGTACAGGGATAATAAACACAGTGATGTCACAGTACAGGGATAATAAACACAGTGATGTCACAGTACAGGGATAATAAACACAGTGATGTCACGGTACAGAGATAATGAACACAGTGATGTCACAGTACAAAGATAATGAACACAGTGATGTCACAGTACAGAGATAATAAACACAGTGATGTCACAGTACAGGGATGATAAACACAGTGATGTCACGGTACAGAGATAATAAACACAGTGATGTCACAGTACAGGGATAATAAACACAGTGATGTCACAGTACAGGGATAATAAACACAGTGATGTCACAGTACAGGGATAATAAACACAGTGATATCGCAGTACAGGGATAATAAACACAGTGATGTCACAGTACAGAGATAATAAACACAGTGATGTCACAGTACAGGGATAATAAACACAGTGATGTCACAGTACAAGGATAATAAACACAGTGATGTCACAGTACAGAGATAATAAACACAGTGATGTCACAGTACAGGGATAATATACACAGTGATGTCACAGTACAGGAATAATATACACAGTGATGTCACAGTACATGGATAATAAACACAGTGATGTCACAGTACAGAGATAATAAACACAGTGATGTCACAGTACAGGGATAATATACACAGTGATGTCACAAATAAGGCCATGAGAGTAAAACCTTTACTTGCTGTTATACACTCACCGGCCACTTTATTAGGTACACCTGTCCAACTGCTCGTTAACACTTAATTTCTAATCAGCCAATCACATGGCGGCAACTCAGTGCATTTAGGCATGTAGACATGGTCAAGACAATCTCCTGCAGTTCAAACCGAGCATCAGTATGGGGAAGAAAGGTGATTTGAGTGCCTTTGAACGTGGCATGGTTGTTGGTGCCAGAAGGGCTGGTCTGAGTATTTCAGAAACTGCTGATCTACTGGGATTTTCACGCACAACCATCTCTAGGGTTTACAGAGAATGGTCCGAAAAAGAAAAAACATCCAGTGAGCGGCAGTTCTGTGGGCGGAAATGCCTTGTTGATGCCAGAGGTCAGAGGAGAATGGGCAGACTGGTTCGAGCTGATAGAAAGGCAACAGTGACTCAAATTGCCACCCGTTACAACCAAGGTAGGCAGAAGAGCATCTCTGAACGCACAGTACGTCGAACTTTGAGGCAGATGGGCTACAGCAGCAGAAGACCACACCGGGTGCCACTCCTTTCAGCTAAGAACAGGAAACTGTTCTAATAAACACAGTGATGTCACAGTACAGCGATAATATACACAGTGATGTCACAGTACAGAGATAATAAACACAGTGATGTCACAGTACAGGGATAATATACACAGTGATGTCACAGTACAGGGATAATAAACACAGTGATGTCACAGTACAGAGTTAATAAACACAGTGATGTCACAGTACAGAGATAATAAACACAGTGATGTCACAGTACAGGGATAATAAACACAGTGATGTCACAGTACAGAGATAATAAACACAGTGATGTCACAGTACAGGGATAATATACACAGTGATGTCACAGTACAAGGGATAATAAACACAGTGATGTCAACAGTACAGGGATGATAAACACAGTGATGTCACAGTACAGAGATAATAAACACAGTGATGTCACAATACCGACATAATAAACACAGTGATGTCACAGTACAGGGATAATATACACAGTGATGTCACAGTACAGGGATAATAAACACAGTGATGTCACAGTACAGGGATAATAAACACAGTGATGTCACAGTACAGCGGATAATATACACAGTGATGTCCACCAGTACAGGGATAATAAACACAGTGATGTCACAGTACAGAGATAATAAACACAGTGATGTCACAGTACAGGGATAATATACACAGTGATGTCACAGTACAGAGTTAATAAACACAGTGATGTCACAGTACAGAGATAATAAACACAGTGATTCACAGTACAGGGATAATAACACAGTGATGTCACAGTACAGAGATTATAAACACAGTGATGTCACAGTACAGAGATAAATAAACACAGTGATGTCACAGTACAGGGATAATATACACAGTGATGTCACAGTACAAGGGATAATAAACACAGTGATGTCACAGTTACAGGGATAATAAACACAGTGATGTCACAGTACAGAGATAAATAAACACAGTGATGTCACAATACAGACATAATAAACACAGTGATGTCCACAGTACAGGGTAATAAACACAGTGATGTCACAGTACAGAGATAATAAACACAGTGATGTCACAGAACAAGAGATAATAAACACAATGATGTCACAGTACAGAGATAATAAACACAGTGATGTCACAGTACAGGGATAATAAACACAGTGCTGTCACAGTACAGAGATAATAAACAGTGATGTCACAGTACAGGATAATAAACACAGTGATGTCACAGTACAGGGATAATAAACAGTGATGTCACAGTACAGAGATAATAAACAGTGATGTCACAGTACAGAGATAATAAACACAGTGATGTCACAGTACAGGGATAGTAAACATAGTGATGTCACAGTACAGAGATAATAAACACTGTGATGTCATAGTACAGAGATAATATACACAGTGATGTCACAGTACAGGGATAATAAACACAGTGCTGTCACAGTACAGAGATAATAAACAGTGATGTCACAGTACAGGATAATAAACACAGTGATGTCACAGTACAGGGATAATAAACAGTGATGTCACAGTACAGAGATAATAAACAGTGATGTCACAGTACAGAGATAATAAACACAGTGATGTCACAATACAGAGATGATAAACACAGTGATGTCACAGTACAGGGATAATAAACAGTGATGTCACAGTACAGAGATAATAAACAGTGATGTCACAGTACAGAGATAATAAACACAGTGATGTCATAGTACAGAGATAATATACACAGTGATGTCACAGTACAGGGATAATAAACACAGTGATGTCATAGTACAGAGATAATAAGCACAGTGATGTCATAGTACAGGGAGAATAAACACAGTGATGTCGCAGTACAGGGATAATAAACACAGCGATGTCACAGTACAGAGATAATAAACACTGTGATGTCACAGTACAGGGATAATAAACACAGTGATGTCACAGTACAGGGATAATAAACACAGTGATGTCACAGTACAGAGATAATAAACAGAGTGATGTCACAGTACAGGGATAATAAACACAGTGATGTCATAGTACAGGGAGAATAAACACAGTGATGTCTCAGAATGTGGTAAATTTATATGACATCACAGTGTAATAGTAATGTATTTTCCTTTGGCTTGTACTGATGTAAATTAAGTTTTCGGTAATTCTTTTAGGCTAGTTTTACACTAGCGCTGGTGAACAGCCTGCTGGATTGCTCTGCCTTCTGGCATTGCTGGAAACTTGTACGGCTTTGGTTTTCTTACCGCCAATTCACTGCATATTTGCCGGGATGCGGCCAGATTACCGCCGGCCCCCTTTATAGTTATTGGGGATGGAAGGAGCCTTACAAACTTCCAGCAGTGCTGGAATGCACAGAGATCTGACAGGCTACTCCCTGCCGGAACAGCCTGTCAGATCTCGGCTGCTAGTGTGAACCTAGCCTAAGATCATCTAATGGAGTTCACACCTATCACTGTGGAGTCCAGGATGGGGAGAGATTTGTCCTTGTTTCGGAGTTCACCGTATCAGGCATAGCCAGAGGGACTGCTCACGCCAGATCCCAATGGCAAACTATGGGATCTGTCCGCATTTCGACATAACTGAGGAGAAGCTGAGATTGTAGCTGTACAGTAAAGTCTCTGTGTACATTGTGCATTGCGTCTACGGCCAACTATACAGAGTCCTTATCAGAGCAGGGGACGCGATAACGTCTCCACGTGACTTTGTTCCAAGGAGTCTTATGTCCTTTGTTTTTTCCGAAAGTCATTGCCTGCTCCAGTCCCTCCCAAATTCTTGGGCTATACCAATTATCTCATCAGTGGGGGGTCCGGGGTCCCCTGTGTCAGCCCTAGGGCAAAAAGAAAGAGAAATAGCCAAGCATCAGCGCCTAGAAGTCAGTGGGGGCCATCGTTCATATGTGGATCAGAATTGCCGCTTCTCTCCCTCTCTTCGGAGTTGGCTCTATTTCTATGGGGGATAAGCGGCACTAGATGTGTCAGGTAAACGCTTATCCCTTGTGCCTATACAAATAAACCTAGACACCCGCTGAGCTAAGAGAGGGGCTGGACGGTTATCGCAGGTCTGTGGCGGGGATTAGATACACTGGCTCAGCATGGTAAATTTAGATACATGGCCTCAGCAGGCAGTATCACACATCCTATGCTTGGATACATCAGCTTGGCAGACTTGTATCTAAAATAATTAGATTAGATTTATGGACACACATTATAGGCTTAGATCCATTGGCATGGTAGACAGTATCCAAGTTGAAAGGATTCGATTAATGAGCTCAGCATTTGGCAGGGTGCAGGGCAGGAGTATGAATGCATGGCCGGCGGATTGTGGAGACAATGGGCAGGCCTGCTGGTTGTAATAAATAGTCTCTTTACTGAGTTGATGATGAGAGTTACAGTACATATAGTATCAACACCACAATTCAGAGGTATTTCACAGTCAGTATTTCCCAATGGCCGTATATAGACAAGTGTAACTGTCATATTTTTTTTTATTTGCTAGTTTAATACAGCTAGGCATGAATACCTGAGACAGTCTGTCAATGATTGTCAAAAGATCTGTAATTATCTTATTATAACAGCAAATTAATGTCCCCTGTTCCTTTACACTGGTCCTTTAAAAGACTGTTGCCATGCCTCTTCTAAGAAGACAGGGAGACAGAGGGGCGGTCCTTCACACTGCATGCCTGCATTAGGCTTCAGAGTGAGGAGGCGTGTCTCTCAGTAATCCAATCTGATTGGCTGGCAGGGAGCTGCTGGCTACAGCAAGTGTGTATGTGAAGTGAGGGAAAGCAGTTTTGGCCTCAGAGAACTGGCAGAGGAGCCATCTTGAGAAGATCCTCATAGTCTAGAGGTTAAAACAGCCGTAACTAAGGGAAAAACTCAAGGATAACAGTGATATGTGAATAAACTAAAGATTGCTTTATGCATAATGCTGCACCAGCAGTAACATTAATTTAGATTTTTTTTTAATGAAAACATGAGAGGTACACTTTAATAATGATGGCAGTTGTAGTACTCCCAGTCTCTCCCTCTCAAAGGAGACTTTGCAATCACTCCAGATAACCGTGCTGCCCTGTTCTTATTAATCATTTCTGTAGTTCCTGTGCTGACGGGTGCAGATTTAAGATCCAGATGGCCAGTTTATATCAAAGTGTGGCAGGTGCCTCAGTAATATTCTCTCTCCACAACAGCCCCCTTGCTATTGTTTCCTAGGCAGGTGAAGGCTCAGAGATAAAGGTTCTCTGAGCTGGAGGCCTGGTAGCCCATTACCCTGGCTACATAACCAGTAAACCAAAGTTAGCCATGTAACTGCCTACACATTTGCCAGTGCATTTACACACTGCATAGAAAAAATAACAGTTTTACCTAGAAATAACTGCATTTAACTTGGTAACTTTGAATTAACTGTTTCAGCAGTAATTAACCCTTTGCAGTGCCTCACTGGGGTACTGCAAGTGTCACATATGACAGGCTTAGATGCATCAGCCTGGCAGACAGCATCACACAGAGTGTATCCCACATGATAGACTTAGATACATCAGCTCAGCAGCCCGTATCATACATGATAGACTTAGATACATCAGCTAAGCAGACGGTATCACGCATCATAGACTTATATTCATAAGCTCGGCAGACCGTATCACACGATAGACTTAGATACATGAGCTATGCAGACTGTATCGCACATCATAGGCTTAGACTCATCAGCTCAGTAGACTGTATCACACAATAAACTAAGATACATGAGCTAAGCTGACCGTATAACACATTATAACACATTATAGGCTTAGATTCATCAGCTTGGTAGACTGTATCCCGCGATAGACTTAGATACATCAGCTCAGCAGACAGTATAACACATCATAGACTTAGATTCATCAGCTTGGTACACTGTATCCAAAAAAAGATTAAATTGAGGTCAGCAAACGGTATCATAGGCTTAGATACATCAGCTCAGCAGACTGCATGACACATGATAGACCATATCAGACAATACGCTTAGATACAGTGGTTCAGCAGACACTATCAGACACAATAGGCTTAGATACATCGGCTCAGCAGACTGTATCACAACACTGGCTTATAAAACATCATCGCACAAGATAGGTTTAGATACGCTGACTCAGATGAGAGTATCACACATCACAAGCTTAGGTACACGTGACACATACATTCCTATCAATAATCTGCCTTCTCAGATTTGTGGCTTTTTTAACTGAAATTTCGGACTTTTTATCTGAAAAATTCTCATCTTTTTAATCTTCCTTATCAGAAAAGTCAGCGGAAAATGTATTCATCTGATAGAAAATATATTTTCTGTGCTTTCACTTTCATGACGTGGAGATTTAATCCCGTCCAGATCACTGTCCGCATATACTGATAATTACTGAGCCGTTGATTTAGTTTTTGAGAACAACACAACCAAAATTTCAGGAAAAAACGAGGTTGCGCACATTTGCTGTGACTCGCTAATTGCAGGAAACCCAGCGGTGTTTTTTGCGATATGCTGCGACCCCTTTCACTCCTATGGCCGCCCCTGTACACTGCACCTGGTCCTGGCCCAATATCCTAAGGCTACATTCACACAACAGTGAAAAACGGCCGCGTGACAGGCGTTTTTGTAAGGGCCGCCACGTGGCCATTTCTAGAACAAATTGAAGTCAATGGGGCAATTCATGTGTTCTGTTTTTGGCCTTTTTCACAGTCAGACGGACCCCACTGAAATCAATGGGAGCGTTTTTAAAAGCCGGACAGACAGGAGAGCACCCGTCTAATGGCCATACGGATGCACGAGTGCAAAATGGCCTTTTAGGCGTTAAGAAAACCTCACCTCATCCACTTGGAAGCATACGCCTGATGAAGAGACTGAGGTTGGCCATTAAAGGGTTTGTCCCACGAAAAATATTCGACAGTTTCCAAACCAGCACCTGGATCTCAATTCTTTTGTAATTGCCTGTAATTAAGAATTTTTTTGCAGCCAGTGAGTTATTCTATACAATGTATGTGTATAGCGCCAGCTGCTGTTTGTTCATTTCCGTATTTCTTTATCCTGCTCACTGAGATGGCCGCACATGCTCAGTTTCATCCTTCAATTGCCTTCTGAGCTGTGATAAGAAGAGAGCTGTAGCAGAATGGACACACCCCCTGAGCTGTGATAGGGAGAGCTGAGACACGCCCCCTGAGCTGCAGCAGAAAAGACACTCCCCTTGAGCGGTCAGCTTGATGTAAATCTAGCAGAGCAATGAATGAGGAGATCTCTGGATCCATGTGAGGTACAGGGCTGGTTCTAGCTTTGTTAGAAAGAGATTGTCATGTCCTATATGATGTCTGATTTTCATTTTTTACATTAATCATGGGCAGTGTCAGACTGGGGCGCCTCGGGCCCACCATTAAAATGTATTTTGGGGCCCACCGTACGCATACATTCACATATTACCTGCTCACACAGCAGGAGATGCTACCAGATGATTGAATATGGGGGTCCCCGCAGCATCTTTGAGAAGGTCCTGGGGAGAAGAGGACACTGGTGGCTTTCCTCTATACCTAGAAGTCATCTCAGCTCTGATCGTGTCTATAATAATAAACTGGGGAGTTTCTTTAATAATCTATCACATTTTTTATATGAACATAGGCTGGTTGAGGTGCTGTATATTGAATATATGTATGTAGTGCAGTAAGTCTACTGTGTTATGTGTCACTTGTGCAGGGAGACTAGGGGCCCACCTTGCTCAGGGGCCCACCGGGGGATTCACCTGTACCCCTGTGGGCCAGTCTGAGCCTGATCATGGGTTAATCCCTTAACGTATCATGAGGGATTTTTATGCAGTAGGCTGCTGTGGTAAGTTCGCTCCAGACGTGACGGGTGCCGGCTGTATCATATCCTGTCGTTTAACCCTTCAGATGCCGCGATCAACTCTGATCTGTGTAGTTGGGCAGAGGGATGCGGCTCGCTCTGCCATATTATTGGAGACCTGGCAGTGAAATTGCGGGGCTTCGATCGGTTACTACGGCAGCCTAGATGCTTGTGAAGCCTTCTAGGCCTGCCATGGTAATCTGTCTGTTGAACTGTGCACAAGGCACAGCTCAGCAGGGACAGTGTAAAAATCCTATTCACTCTAATGGATCTCTATTAGGTTGAATAGGACAAGGGATCAAAAGATCTCATGTACTAGGCCCCTAAGGAGGCTAATAGTTAAAGAAGAACTCCCACAAAAATTTTTATTCTCTGACCTGTTAGAAAGGTGCATGATATAATCTGTAGTGATTGTCATTTTCTTATCAGTGACTGTTTCTGTGAGTAAAAACCTCTCTTCTTATTGTAGCTGGGTCATGTGACCAACTCCCTGACCTCCAACTGACCCAGGACAGAAAGCCAGTAACTGCTCTATTCATTCCTATGGGAGCCTCACTTTCAGTCTCATAGGAATACATAGAGAATTAGACTTCCTGTCCACACATAAGTCTATGTGTGAGTTGGTGGGTCTAATTGCTGGTCACATGACACAGATAAGAAACTTCAGGATGATATAAGTCAAAAATTCAGACACTGGTAAGAAAATGACATTCACTACAGATTATATCATGTACATTTCTAGCAGGACATGGAATAAAAATTTTGTTGAGAGATCTTCTTTAATAAATAAAAAGTTTAAAAAAAAACAACAAAATACTAAAAGTTTGAATCACCCCCTTTTCCCAATTTTACAAATACAATATATAAACAATACAAAATAAACATATTAGGTATTGTCGCATCTGAAAATATCTGAACTATAAAAATAAGTTTGTTACGCAAACAAACAAGCCCTCATACAGCTCTGTAGACCGAAACATAAAAAGTTCTGGCTGTCAGAATATGGAGATGCAAAAAATAATTTGGATTTTGTTCAAAGATTTTTTTTTTTTTTTTAAAAAGTAATTAAAATAAAAACTATACAAGTTTGGTATTGCCACAATCATATTGACATACGTATTGCATCCGTTTTTTTTCTTGCATATCCATTGTAACAATGCCTATCACTGTCCGCAAAAAGGACAAGAAAAGGATATTTTTTATATATATATATATATATATATATATTTTTTTTTTTGCGGAATGGCCATGCAGACATACAGAAGCAATGCACATTTAGTCAGTCATTTACGGTTTTTTTTTGCAGACCCATTGAAGTGAATGGTTCCGCATACGGGCTGCAAAAAAACCGGAGCGGACACACAAAAATAAGTTTGTGCGCATGAGGCCTAACACCGTACCAGACTTTTTCCTTTTTCTGTAGCCTAATAATACACAGAATAAGGGCTCATGCACACAAGTGTATTTTTTGTCCGTATCCATTGTTTTTTTTTTTCTTTTTTGCAATCTGTATGTGGAACCATTCACTTCAATGAGGCCACAAAACACATACAGAAATGACTCCATGTGCATTCTGTGTCCGTATGGCTATTCCGCAAAAGAATAGAACATGTCCTATTATTGTCAGCATTATGGACAAGGATAGGACTGTTCTATTAGGGGCCGGCTGTTCCGTTACGCAAAATGCAGAATGCACACGGACGGTATCCATGTTTTGTAGATCCTCAATTTGCATGTGGTGACAAATCCTATCTCACCACTTGCTGGATAAGTGTGGCATTTTGTATCATAGGATTTGGTGCCACCTGCTGGATGAATGTGAATATATTTTGGATGCATGAAAAGAATCATTGGTGGTTATACGCAGAGACCAAAAACTGCTTAAAGGGTTTCTGTCACCAGATTTGGGCATACTAAACAGTATGGCATTTGCAATGTGCAAATGCCACCTGATGCCCAATCTGGTTTTCTTACTGTAATCAGATCAGCCGTTTTGTTAAAAAAAGCACTTTTATAATATGTAAATTAGGCGTACTAGGTGCAAGAGGCGTTTACCTTGCACCTAGTAATCGCCGTGTTCCAACCTCTAGTGCCGCCTCCTGCTTCCTGATTGACAGGGCCAGGCAGCTTGCTCGATGAGCTGCCGGCCCTGTCCTCGCTCGAAATCCCGCGCCTGCGCCGTGCGGAGTAAAAGCGGCGCAGGCGCAGTGAGTTCCGCCGGCTCCCGGCTCTCTCACTGCGCCTGCGCAGGCGCACTGAGAGACCCGGGAGCCGGGCGGCCGGCGGAACTCACTGCGCCTGCGCCGCTTTTACTCCGCACGGCGCAGGCGCCGTGCGGAGTAAAAGCGGCGCAGGCGCAGTGAGTTCCGCTGGCTCCCGGCTCTCTCACTGCGCAGGCGCACTGAGAGACCCGGGAGCCGGGCGGCCGGCGGAACTCACTGCGCCTGCGCCGCTTTTACTCCGCACGGCGCAGGCGCAGTGAGAGAGGCAGGAGCCGGGCGGCCGGGTGAACTATCTGCGCCTGCACCGAATTTAGCCTACACGGCGCAGGCGCGGGATTTCGAGCGAGGACAGGGCCGGCAGCTCATCGAGCAAGCTGCCTGGCCCTGTCAATCAGGAAGCAGGAGGCGGCACTAGAGGTTGGAACACGGCGATTACTAGGTGCAAGGTAAACGCCTCTTGCACCTAGTACGCCTAATTTACATATTATAAAAGTGCTTTTTTTAACAAAACGGCTGATCTGATTACAGTAAGAAAACCAGATTGGGCATCAGGTGGCATTTGCACATTGCAAATGCCATACTGTTTAGTATGCCCAAATCTGGTGACAGAAACCCTTTAAAATCAATACTGCTCACACAACTGGGGCCTTGTTACAATATATTAGTGTAAGGGCTCATTCTGATGCCCTATGCCAGTGGTGGCGAACCTATGGCACGGGTGCCACAGGCGGCACTCAGAGCCCTCTCTCTGGGCACCCGCACCTTTGAAAAAGTCTATGGCGTATCAGTATGTCTTAGGCTTCACTCACACATCCACATGTGTTTTGCGGATCCGCAAAACACGCTCACCGGCCATGTGCCGGCAGTATAGAAATGCCTATTCTTGTCCGTGGCTCCAGACAAGAATAGGACATGTTCTATTTTTTTGTGGGGCCGCGGACCGGAAGTGAGGCAGTGTGCCGTCCGCATCTTTTACGTCCCCATTGAAAATGAATGGGTCCGCAAATTGCGGAACGGATGTGGACCCATTTTCCGGACGTGTGAATGGGCCCTTAGACTTTTCGTGCTATTCATCAGCGCAGGGCGCACTATGACCAGCACAGGTAGTGCACTGAATGTAGGCAGGATATTATAGCTAAGTGATAAAATACATAGAATATATACTATACTGGACTGTAGTATTCAGGTTACATTGCCGTGTTGGCACTTTGCAATAAATAAGTGGGTCCTTGGGTTGCAGTTTGGGCGCTCGGTCTCAAAAAGGTTCGCCATCACTGCCCTATGCTGTCCGCAAAAATGTAGATCCGTTTTTTTGCGGACAGTTCAGCATGTCCACAAAAAAAACTGATTGCATTCCGCATTTTTGCAGACCCATAGACTTCAGCGGAGCCATGTCCTGATTTTCACTGACAAGTATAGGACATGTTTTTTTTGTTTTGCGGAGCCTCAGAACATATGTAAAGGGCCCCATAGGTGCAAAAAACAAACAAAAAACAAACAAAAAAAAACAACGATCTGCATTTTTGCATACAGCTGTCTGAATAAGTCCTAAGGCTCACGCACATGAAGGTGTACCACCCATGCTGTGCATTGAGGACCGCAAAAAACCCAAAACTTGAAAGGGTCCGAGATCCGTCTGCGTCGCAAAAAAAATAAAGCATGTTCCATTTTTTTTTTTTGTGGTGCAGAGGCAGGGACCGACCACTCCGTGCCTCTGCTCGTATGTTCTGGATTCAAGTGAATGTTTACCAGGCCGCAATACAGGCATGGCTGGCCTAACTAAGAACATACTGGTCAATGCGGGTCTCCTAGTCTGACACACCGTAACAAAAACTCAGCTGCGTGAGTCACTTTACTGAGACGTAGTTGGTCAGCACTCCTGTGTCTAATGAGGAGATGGTGCTCTGTGGTAAGGTAGTCACACACAGGAATGAGGGATGGTTGGCACCTCTACAGAGCGGTGACAACCATACGTCATTCCTCATGCCTTCTACACTACGGCCGTGATCAAGGTCAAGTATGACCGAAACGTTGGCCCAGTGTTATTGTTAATATAAATGTGGATGGATTGAATAAACTGCACTAATAGACAAAATACCACTTTTTTGAGTGCCGTGGTTCCTTTCAGAAAACGTGAGTCACTTTACTGACAGCAAGCAGAGATCTTAAAAATGAGGTGGAATGATGAAAAATATGACGTGTTTTAGACATTTTTAAACAGGGGTCGCAACAGTTTTGATGTGTATAGAAAAAAAGCTAGATTTGCTCTGGACGGGCGCCATGTTTGCTGGCTAGGTCATTGCTCCAATTTCTTTATACTACAAGCACCATTTTAATAAATCTGATGGACTTTTCCACCATTTTTGCTGACCATTTCTGTCAGTCTCCTCAGGATAGGTCATCAGTATCTGATCGGTGGGGTCCGACACCCGGGACCCCCGTCGATTAGCTGTTTGAGAAGGTATCAGCGCTCCTGTGAGCGCTGCAGCCTTCTCTTAGCCTTTCCTAGTTCAGTGATGTTTCATCGGTCACGTGGCCTAGGAGCAGCTCATCCCTATTCAAGTGAATGGGGCTGAGCGCGACACCAAGCATGACCACTATACAATGTACGGCGCTGTGCTTGGTAAGCGGTGAGAAGGTAGCAGTGCTCACAGGAGCGCCGGTACCTTCTCAAACTGCTGATTGACAGGGGTCCCGGGTGTTGGACCCCCACCGATCAGATACCCCCACCGATCAGTAGTAAAATCCTGGAAAACCCCTTTAAAATATGGGATGCAAGGGGAATTACTGAAGTGTGTTGTTACGGACTACAAAGCTCATCCTCCTGCTTTATATTGTTTTTTATTCATCTCTGTTCATCAGCTGTCTCCATAGGCTCCCCGGACAGAATTGTCTTGGTTCTTCTGGTGGTTTCTTGGTTAGGTTCTGTACAGGACGTGCTGTCGGAGTCCTCCTGACCTGGAGATGCTGTGTTCTCCTCAGGGTCTTTCCTTTCTTGATGATAGGACACTGCCGAGATATCTGGAATCTCTTCCCTTATGTGAACTGACACTGCTGCCTTATACTTCTTCTTGGGTTTAAAGTCTGCCCCTGCTGAGTCAGTGTCTTCTGCTTTATCATAGTCGGACACCTCTACCTCCTTATCAGGGACGGCGAAATACTCCAGTTTTGGATGGAATATCATTTGGTCCAAATCTTCCTTCAGATTATTCCGGTCTGGCTTTGTTTGGCTGATGTGGCCCTTTGTAATGGATGGGCGTCTGGGGGCGCTTATACTTTTAGGGAGGTTCGGCTGGTTCCTGCGGATGGGTTGCTGGTCACACACTACAAAGCTAAATTCCAGCAGCTTGTCAGTAAGAGAGCGCAGATAGGATGACACCCGCTCCTTCTCATTCTCTTTATCAAAGAAAAGTGGCCGTTGTGAAGCTCGGGAGCCAGATGCATATGGGAAGACTGGAACTGCAAGAATATAAATAATATAATACTGTATCCTATATACAGGAGTATAACTGCTATAATTCTGCTCCGATGTACAAGAATATAACTGCTATAATTCTGCTCCGATGTACAAGAAGTGAACTACTATAATATTGCTCCTATGTACAAGAATATAACTACTATAATACTGTTCATATGTACAAGAATATAACTACTATAATACTGCCTCCTATGTATAGGAATATAACTATTATAATACTGCTCCTACGTACAAGAATATAATTACTATAATACTGCTCCTATGTACAAGGATATAACTACTATAATACTGTTCATATGTACAAGAATATAACTACTATAATACTGCCTCCTATGTACAAGAATATAACTACTATAATACTGCTCCTATGTACAAGAATATAACTACTATAATACTGTTCCTATGTACAGGAATATAACTATTATAATACTGCTCCTACGTACAAGAATATAACTAATACCTAGTAAATAATATACTGCTCCTATGTACAAGAATATAACTACTATAATACTGCCTCCTATGTACAAGAATATAACTACTATAATACTGCTCCTATATACAAGAATATAACTACTATAATACTGCCTTCTATGTACAAGAATATAACTACTATAATACTGCTCCTATGTACAAGAATATAACTACTATAATACTGCTCCTATGTACAATAATATAACTACTATAATACTGCTCCTATGTACAAGAAGTGAACTACTATAATATTATTATTATTATTATTTATTATTAAAGCGCCATTCATTCCACAGCGCTGTACATGTTAAAAGGGGTTTACATACATAGTCTAGACAATTGCTCTAGGACAAACAAGTTACAGACTGGTACAGAAGGAGAGAGGGCCCTGCCCGTGAAGGCTTACAATCTATGCGGTATGGGAGAAGGACACAGTAGGTGAGGGTAAAGCTGGTCATGGCAGTGTAGCAGCAGCAGGGTCACAGGTTGTAGGCTTGTCTGAAGAGGTGGGTTTTCAGATTTCTTTTGAAGGATTCCACTGTAGGTGAGAGTCTGATATGTTGGGGTACAGAGTTCCAGAGTATTGGGGCTGCGCGGGAGAAATCCTGGAGGCGATTGTGTGAAGAGTTGATAAGAGGGGAGGAGAGAAGGAGGTCTTGTGAGGATCGGAGATTACGTGTGGGGATGTATCCGGAGAGTAGTTCTGAGATGTAGGGAGGGGACAGGTTGTGGACGGCCTTGTATGTATTTGTTAGTATTTTAAACTGAATTCTCTGGGGAATGGGGAGCCAGTGAAGGGATTGGCAAAGGGGAGAGGCAGAGGAGTAACCGGGTGAGAGGTGGATTAGTCGGGCAGCAGAGTTGAGGATAGATTGGAGGGGGGCTAGGGTGCTAGATGGAAGGCCACAGAGGAGAATGTTGCAGTAGTCTAGGCGGGAGATGATGAGGGCATGTATTAGTACTTTGGCAGACTCATAGTTGAGGAACGCACGGATACGGAAGATATTTTTGAGTTGGAGGTGGCAGGTGGTGGAAAGGGCTTGGATGTGTGGTCTGAAGGAGAGGGCAGAATCCAAGGTCACTCCAAGGCAGCGGACCTGTTTAACGGGTGTGCAGTCGTTGATGGTGATAGATAGGTCTGTTGGGAGGGCTGTGCAAGATGGTGGAAAGATGATAAATTCTGTTTTATCCATGTTAAGTTTTAGAAAGTGTGAGGAAAAGAAAGAGGATATTGAAGATAGGCATTGTGGGACTCTGGATAGTAAGGTGGCGATGTCTGGACCAGAGAGGTAGATTTGTGTGTCATCAGCATATTGCTCCTATGTACAAGAATATAACTACTATAATACTGCTCCTATGTACAAGAATATAACTACTATAATACTGCCTCCTATGTACAAGAATATAACTACTATAATACTACTCCTATGTACAAGAATATAACTACTATAATACTGCTCCTGTGTACAAGAATATAACTACTTATAGATACTCTCTGTGTACAAGAATATAACTACTATAATACTGCTCCTATGTACAAGAATATAACTACTATAAATACTGCTCCTATGTACAAGAATATAAACCTATACTATAAACTGCTCCTGTACAAAGAACTATAACTACTATAATACATAATACTCCTATGTACAAGAATATAACTACTATAATACTGCTCCTATGTACAAGATATTAACTACATAATATGCTCTCCTATGTCAAGAATATAACTACTATAATACTGCTCCTATGTACAAGAATATAACTACTATAATACTGCTCCTATGTACAAGAATAATAAACTATAATATACTGCCTCCTATGTACAAGAATATAACTACTATAATACTGCCTCCTATGTACAAGAATATAACTACTATAATACTGCTCCTATGTACAAGAATATAACTACTATAATACTGCTCCTATGTACAAGAATATAACTACTATAATACTACTCTTCTATGTACAAGAATATAACTACTATGTAATACTGCTCTAATATCCTATGTACAAGTACAAGAATATAACTACTATAATACTGCTCCTATGTGTGTACTATGTACTATGTACAAGAATATAAATACTGCTCCTATGTACAGAATATACTATAATACTGCTCCTATGTACAAGAATATAACTACTATAATACTGCCTCCTATGTACAAGAATATAAACTACTATATAATACTGCTCCTATGTACAAGATATACAATAATAAATACTACTAGACTATATAATACTATAATACTCTGCTCCTATGTACAAGATATAACTACTATAATACTGCTCTATGTACCTACTATAATACTGCTCCTGTAGAAGAATATAACTACTATAATACTGCCTCCTATGTACTATGTACAAGAATATAACTACTATAATACTGCTCCTATGTACAAGACTATATAATACTACTATAATACTGCTACCTATGTACAAGAATATAACTACTATAATACTGCTCCTATGTACAAGAAATATAAACTACTATATAATGACTGCTCCTATGTACAAGAATATACTATAATACTACTACTATAATACTGCCTCCTATGTACAAGAATATAACTACTATAATACTGCTCCTATGTACAATAAATACTACTATAATACTGAATATAACTACTATATACTCTCCTATGTACAAGAATATAACTACTATAATACTGCCTCCTATGTACAAGAATAATATAACTACTATAATACTGATACTACTAATATGTATGTACAAGAATATACTACTACTACTATAATACTGCTCCTATGTACAAGTAATATGTACAAGATATAACTACTATAATACTGCTCCTGTAACAAGCTACAAGAATATAACTACTATAATACTAAAGAATATAACTACTTGCACCTGTACAAGAATATAACTACTACTCCTATGTACAAGAATATAACTACTAAAGCTCCTACTATGTAAAGAACTATAATAACCTATAATATATACTATAATACTGCTCCTATATAATAATGTACTAATAGCCTATGTACAAAATATAACTACTATAATACTGCTCCTATGTACAAGAATATAATTACTATAATGCTGCCCTCCTATGTAACAAGAATACAATAATAACTGCCTTCTATGCTTCTATGTACAAGAATATAACTACTATACTACTATATCTATGTAAGTACAAAATACTAATAACTGCCCTATGTAAGAATATAACTATAATACTGCTTCTAATGTACAAGAAAATGCTATAATACTGTCCTATGTACAAGAATATAACTACTATAATACTGCTCTATGTACAGAGAATATAACTACTATAATACTGCCTTCTATGTTACAAACTATAATAACTATGTACTATAATACTGCCTATAATACTGCCCTATGTACAAGAATATAACTACTAATACTGAACTATAAACAAATACTAATGCTGCCTCCTATGTACAAGAAATATAATACTAATAATAATGCCTTCTATGTACAAGAATATAAACTACTATAATACTACTATGTATATGACTATATAACTAATATAATACTAACTACTATAATACTATGTACAAGAATATAACTACTATATAACCTATGTAATTACTATGCTGCCTCCTATATACAAGAATATAACTACTATAATACTGCACCTATGTACAAGAATATAACTAATATAATACTGTCTCCTATGTACAAGAATATAACTACTATAATACTGCCTCCTATGTACAAGAATATAACTGCTACACTTATCTGCTGTATCCTAGAGAGTTTCTATTAGAAGGTAGCAATTGTGAGTGTAAGGTCAGTTTGTGCTGCAGTTAATCCAACCATAGCCACCATGTGTGGATATACCGTATATACAATAGTCTGGCACGTTCTTTTCTTACCTGGTGGTCTGACCATTTCCTGTGAGATTTCCTCTGAATTAAAAAGATCTAGAATTTCATGTGAACATGGAATCCTCTGTTGGATAAAGAGAACCTTCTTAGACAATGGATTGTGATGACTGGCTGGTCATAGAGAGGACAACTGTCCACTGGATGCTTGGACTATCATCCCCAACATCTCAAGAACAGTTGGGATCTGTCAACACATATCTACCGTCTAATGACGAAAGCTGGCCATACACATTAGATCTATGTTGACTGATCCTACCAATTTCGTAGGGTTCGCTCTACTGTCTACAAGTGTATGGGGCCTGCTGAAAGATTGTCTTGAGTGAGAAGCACCTCTATTTATTTCCCTGCAGCGCCACTCCCAGGGGAAAATCAAGCATAACACAGTGGTAATTCAAATCAATGGGTTGTTTGTCCAATGCAGGACAGGACAGGTCCTCCAGAGTGAGACCCTCTTTGATGGCCTAGCCTTAAAGAAGAACTCCTGCAAAAATTTTGATTCCATGTCCTGCTAGAAATGTACATGATGTAATCTGTAGTGAATGTCATTTTCTTACCAGTGTCTGTATTTGTGAGTTATATCTCCCTGATGTTTCTCATCTGTGTCATGTGACTAGGAATTAGACCCACCAACTCACACAGCATCTTATGTGTGGACAGGAAGTCTATTTCTCTATGTATTCCTATGGGAGCCTCACTTTCAGTCTCATAGGAAATAATAGAGCAGTGACTGGCTTCCTGTTCTGGGTCAGTTGGAGGTCAGGGAGTTGGTCACATGGCCCAGCTACAATTAGAAGAAAGGTGATAACTCACAAATACAATCTCTGATAAGAAGATTACATTGACATGCATACATGAAGAGGACAAGATGATTGTGGTCTCAGCTCCATTCAGGTTGATACTTCTGGAGAACCTCTGTAAGGTTGAGATTCAGAACCTACGATGAAACACCTTTCATTTATGGGACAAGAATTCACAAGTTGGTCAGTGACTAAGCGGTAGAATCTCTGTTTATATGAATGTTGATGTATGGGCTCCTCAGTCAACATAATGGCTCTGGTGGCCTCTTCACCTGCTATTCAGGATATTGGTTTGATCCATACAACTGAACTGGTGGACCATCTCCCCTACCTTTATGTAGAACTGGTTCTCTGTGCAGCGGAACAGTGCAAACTGGCAGAAGGATTCGAATTGGGGGAATGAATCCAATTCTGTGCAAATTGGTCCTGCAACATTAACATCAGTGTCAGTTTGTGCTACATGTTCTCGAATTTGGTTCAGTCTAATTTTGCAGTCTATACACAATATTCATAGTCACCCTTGGGAATGTGTCCATGGTTCTCGACCAAGTCAAAGCCATAAATTCGTGGGTCTTCACACCCGGAGGCGTGGCGGATCTTGCAGAGCTGCTTGGCTTTCCATTCAGGTTGGAGGAGCTTTATAAATTGCTCATACTCTTCCTCAGACAAGGGGGTGCCGGGATGGGCTAGGTAGTGGTGGTCTGCCGTACTGCATGTCAGAATCACTTGAGTCCACCAGAAGATGATGAAAGCTGTGTACAATGCAAAAGAGAGGTTAGAAGTGTCTGATTGGTGGAGGCCCAACTGATGGAACCCTCCACCATTCAAGAGAACACCTAACGAAAAAATATAAATGTATTTTCTCCCATATAGTCATAGATTATTGAAAATTTTGGATTGCCTGCAGACACCACTAGGGGGAGCTTAGGATCTTCTAGAAGACAACCTTTATCATTGAGATCAATGAAAGCTGTATAGATGTAGTGAGCTCCCTCTAGTGGTGGCTACAGTAAGTTAAAGTAGTTATCCCACAAAGAGTATTTTTTATGGTTAAAATCCCCCTATAATTATAAACATTTTGGTATTTAGCATGTTTCGTGTATTTTTTGTATAATGGAACCACCTGTTATTTCTATTAAACAGCCTTTGTACGTCCACCTCAGTAAATATCCTAAGGTGGACACACATGGTCAGATTTATCGAAGTATTTACTCCACTTTTATGGCGTCACACTGTATTCGCATTGTAATTGGCAACTTTTTACACTTCTTGACACTTTATAAAAGTGGTGAGAGGGCGGGCCTTGATGGAGGGGCGGGACCAGATGACGGCTGACAGGGTTATATAATTAACTACCAACGGACTTTAGACTAGGGCTGGTGCAGGAAATGCCAGTCTTAGTAAATCCGCCCCACTTGTTCAGTCTTTCCTCTGTCTCTTTGCTCCTTCATTTATAAGGAGGGATTTCGGGTGTGGGGAGGTGTCTTCTTCCGAAGCTGCAGGGTCCTCTCTGTTTCTCAGGGATGATAATGAGCGAGTGCAATTGCGCTTGCTCAGCATCTTTCCCAAGGAGCAGAGAGGACACAGCACTTTCCAAAGCATCCAGTTCATCGCAGACCAGAAGGAACAGAGAGAGAGAGAAGACTAAGCACGTGTGTCCACCTCTTCACATTTACTGAGGTGGACGCAGAAGGCTATTCAATAGCAACAGCAGGTGGCGCTATACGAATGTTATTTTTGGAATATCTTTGGATATCAGCATTTTTTTTTACATTTAACTATAAAGAACATTCATTATGGGAAAATCCTTTTAAGGCTACATTCACACAAACGTTGTTTTTTGCGAATCCGCAAAATACGGACACTAGCCCTTGTGAGTTTTGCAATTTGTGGAAATCATAGAAAGCGGTGGCATGTTCTATTTTTTTTGCAGGCCCGTGGCATGGAGCAACGGATGCGGACAGCACACGTTGTGCAGTCCGCATCTTTTTAGGCCCCATAGAAATGAATGGGTCCGCACCCGTTCCGCAAAATTGCGGAACTGCTGCGGACTCATTCATACGTTCGTGTGAATGTAGCCTAAGACTATGTTTAGAGAAGCAGAGGATTTGGTGATATGTTTCAGAAAAGCAAAATTTCGACCCCTATACATTATAAAATTCCCTATATAGATATTAACCAGCACAGAATTTAGGACTATAGGTGACAGTTCTCATTACCGTTGTGATGTCTCCGCTGAAATATCATCTTTGAACCAAACAATGGAATGTCGGCTTCATATGAAAAACTGCAAATCAGTGACATCACAAAGAACTGGGATTCCAATAGCAATGACTGAGCTCCATAGGTCAGAACTGCAGCCAATCAGAGTGCTGGATAATTAAACTCTGGCCTCTGATTGGCTGCTGTGTTCAATGCTGCAGTATACCGTATATCCAATCATATATGTGAGGAAGTGTACGAAGACATAACTGGCCCCGCTGACAGTGCGGTTTATGAGCACTGCTTATGATTTGCAACAGGGACTGTGAAAAGGAGGAGTGGCCTGTGAACAGGGGGCATGGCTGGTAAACAGGGGAGTGACTTATGCAAAAAAAAAATCATGTACAATATCTATTCTCTCTGACGGGGATTTTAAGAAATGACCATGTATGTATTGTGGGAAAATTTGAGTTACTATGAATACACTTACATAAAACCTGCATAACAGATGTTTGCCTTTACATCTACTTATCTTTGAATGTCTCAGCTCACGGCGTGGAAAATGTCTACACCTCATCTCTCTGCAGATGTCTTATTGCTTTAGGATTTCCCCTACATTGTAGACTAGAATCTAACTTTCATTTTCTAAATATATCACATAACCTGTATTTCCAGTAATGGTAGCTATGACTGTAAACTGACATAATGGACCTCACCTCAAATACAAGGGGAATTCTTGTGTGTGTATAAATAACTACTATAATATTGCTCCTATGTACAAGAATATAACTGCTATAATACTGCTCCTATGTACAAGAATATAACTACTATAACACTGCTCCTATGTACAATAATATAACTACTATAATACTGCTCCTATGTACAAGAATATAACTACTATAATACTGCTCCTATGTACAAGAATGTAACTACTATAATACTGCTCCTATGTACAAGAATATAACTACTATAATACTGCTCCTATGTACAAGAATATAACTAGTATAATACTGCTCCTATGTACAAGAATATAACTACTATAATACTGCCTCCTATGTACAAGAATATAACTACTATAATACTGCTCCTATGTACAAGAATATAACTGCTATAATACTGCTCCTATGTACAAGAATATAACTAGTATAATACTGCTCCTATGTACAAGAATATAACTACTATAATACTGCCTCCTATGTACAATAATATAACTACTATAATACTGCTCCTATGTACAAGAATATAACTACTATAATACTGCTCATATATACAAGAATATAAGTACTATAAGACTGCTCCTATATACAAGAATATAACTACTATAATTCTGCTGCTATGTACAAGAATATAACTACTATAATACTGCTCCTATGTACAAGAATATAACTACTATAATACTACTGCTATGTACAAGAATATAACTACTATAATACTGCTCCTATGTACAAGAATATAACTACTATAATACTGCCCCATGTACAAGAATATAACTACTATAATACTGCCCCTATGTACAAGAATATAACTACTATAATACTGCTCCTATGTACAAGAATGTAACTACTATAATACTACCTCCTATGTACAAGAATATAACTACTATAATACTGCTTCCTATGTACAAGAATATAACTACTATAATACTGCTCCTATGTACAAGAATATAACTACTATAATACTGCCTCCTATGTACAGGAATATAACTACTATAATACTGCTCCTATGTACAGGAATATAACTACTATAATACTGCCTCCTATGTACAAGAATATAACTATTATAATACTGCCTCCTATGTCCAAGAATATAATTACTATAATACTACCTCCTATGTACAGGAATATAACTACTATAATACTGCTCCTATGTACAAGAATATATCTACTATAATACTGCTCCTATGTACAAGAATATAACTACTATAATACTGCTCCTATGTACAAGAATATATCTACTATAATACTGCTCCTATGTACAAGAATATAACTACTATAATACTGCTCCTATGTACAAGAATATAACTACTATAATACTGCTCCTATGTACAAGAATATAACTACTATAATACTGCTCCTATGTACAAGAATATAACTACTATAATACTGCTCCTATGTACAAGAATATAACTACTATAATACTGCCTCCTATGTACAAGAATATAACTACTATAATACTGCTCCTATGTACAAGAATATAACTACTATAATACTGCTCCTATGTACAAGAATATAACTACTATAATACTGCCTCCTATGTACAAGAATATAACTACTATAATATTGCCTCCTATGTACAAGAATATAACTACTATAATACTGCTCCTATGTACAAGAATATAACTACTATAATACTGCTCCTATGTACAAGAATATAACTACTATAATACTGCTCCTATGTACAAGAATATATCTACTATAATACTGCTCCTATGTACAAGAATATAACTACTATAATACTGCTCCTATGTACAAGAATATAACTACTATAATACTGCTCCTATGTACAAGAATATAACTACTATAATACTGCTCCTATGTACAAGAATATAACTACTATAATACTGCTCCTATGTACAAGAATATAACTACTATAATACTGCCTCCTATGTACAAGAATATAACTACTATAATATTGCCTCCTATGTACAAGAATATAACTACTATAATACTGCTCCTATGTACAAGAATATAACTACTATAATACTGCTCCTATGTACAAGAATATAACTACTATAATACTGCTCCTATGTACAAGAATATAACTACTATAATACTGCCTCCTATATACGTACAAGAATATAACTACTATAATACTGCTCCTATGTATGTATACTGAAATGGAAAAAAAGTCAAAATGGCTGATTCGCTGTCTTTTGGTCGCTTCACCTCCCACGGAAAGTTGAATAGTGATTAAAAAGTCATACACACCCCAAAATCGTATCAATAAAAACAGGTCACCTGCCACCACACAGCTCTGTACACATAAAAATAAAAAAGTTATGGTCAGAATACGGCAATGCAAAGAAACATTTTTGTTTTTTCCAAAGTTTTTATTTTTTTTCAACATTAAATCGCAAGAAATACTATAGATATGTGGTAACGCCATTATCGTACTGACCCAGAGAATGAAATGAATCAGCCAGTTATACTGCATAGGGAATGCCGTAAATACAAAATCCATAAAACTGTCACCTCATTTGCAGTTTTTATCCAGCTCCTCACTACACTGGGTGCAATATTAAATGGTGGAAGTGCAACTTGTCCCATCAAAAATAAGCCCCTGTACAGCTATGTGAACGGAAAAATAAAAATGTTATGGCCCCTGGAAAGGCAGGAATTGAAAAACGAAAACACAAAAAGCGAAAAACCCTCCAGGGCTGACACAGTTAAACATGAAGAGGCAAAAACTGAATATAAAAGAAAGTCATTAATGGGTTAAAAATAGTGTAGGGCTCTTTAACATCTGCAGAGTATTGCATCCGGTTCTGTGCAGGTTGAGCGGTCTGCAGAGCTCGCTATGTTCTCCTTTTCAGATGCTAGGAAGCGTCATGTGACTGCTGCTAAACTGAAAGTGAAAACCGTGGCTGGGAACTTGCCGTTTTATTCGTCCGCAGGCTGCAGTGTGTGTTGTGTACGGCGTTGTGTGTGTGTATGGTGGTGTACACTTGCTGTGTACTGTGTACTGTGTATGGACAAGTATATGGTGTGTAATCCGCTGATGCATTGTGTGTACCACTGGTTGTATGTCGTGTTGCTGTGAGCGGTATATAGCGGTATATTATATTATTGTGTACTGCCGATATGAAGACTGTGGGACTTTTGCATCTGGGATTCATCCTGACTCTACACAGTGAGCAAAACTGAGGGGGGTGTTTAAGGGGTGGGTGTGTCCCTTTAAAAAAAAAAAAAAAAAAAAGATGGCGTCCAAAATGATGGCGATGTTATATGCTGGTTGTGTCCTTAAAGGGACAGTAAACGTCTAAGTTATCTATTTACCGTGCAGATGAATGCAATCTACTGCTCCCTGTTATTCTGCATTTCAGAAAAAGCTCTGAATGGGGTCAGGCAGAGCTAATCGGAGCTTTGAGTGCAGCTTTGGATGTGACTAGAGTATAAGATCTGATTAGTACTAGATAATAGTTGCCGTTCATTCTTTTTAGGTGTGGTGTTGTGGGGTGCCGCTGTGCCCCACTTGCAGTATGCTGTGGACATTTTGCTCCCCTGTGACTACGCACTGCTGGATTCTAGCATGGGGGGGATGGGCTTTACAAGACAAAGCGTGATGTTGGTCCTGCAGAACGTGACGGTGATGGGAGAGGAGCCAGCGGACGCTCTGCCAAAGTATCAGCCTCCAGAGAACCCGGAGATGACTGTTTTCCTGGCCACAGGTGACTATTCGTGACAGTACAGCACCGGCAGGCGTTATCACCCAGCTTTCCTAGACTCCTGACAGTGGCGAACCTACCAGGGAGGCTGGACGTACTAGCAGGTACCTCCAGCTGCCACTAGGGGGCCTCACTGCAACATGCAGATCCCAATATTAGCTGTATAATTACATCTGCTTTGAGCGTCCCCTAGTGGTGTCATCAAGTCACAAAAAAGGTTGGTTTAAAAAAACAACAAAAGACAAGTCATCAATATCTGATTAGTGGGGGTCCGACTACCGACATCCTCGCCAGTCGGCTGAATGGAGTGACTGCAGCTGGAGCACAGTATCTACTTCATTGCTTGCCAAGAACAGTACCACACGTTTCATTGTGGCTATGCTTGCTACTGAAGTTCAATTTCATTAACCTGAATAGGACTGAGTTGCAATACCAGGCACCGCCACAACGAAATGTATGGCACTGTACCAAGTAAATGATGTAGGAGTTGCCCTGACCCCTTTATTCAGCTCATTGGGGGGGGGGGGGGGGGGGGTAGAAGTCAGACCCTCTTCATTTAATAACTTAAAGGGGTTCTCCAGGAATTATTCAAAATGTCCGCCAGAAAATTGTCCTAGAATGTGAGCAGGACTGGTGGTCAACAATGCAGAGCTGCCTGGGGGAGTGAGGGGACGGCCTCGCTAAGCACTACACGCTGGCACTTGCCTACATCACATTTTGCTGAGCGTCCCTGTCGGGCTGCTCAGCCACGATGGCATATCATAGGTAGGCTCACGTCATTACCGTTTATCATAGAACATGTAGTAAAGCTCCACACTCTCCCCCAAGCAGCTCTGCAAATGGAGGAAACCATTCCTGCTCGCATTCCAGGACAGGTTGGTGGTGGCCATTTAAATCATTCTTGGCTTAGTTGCCTATAGCAACCAATCACAGCGCAGCTTTCATTTTGTCTTTTGCTTTTGAAAAATGAAAGCTGAGCTCTGATTGGTCGCAATGGGCAACAATGACCGTTTTTCTTTTCACAAATCTGCTCCTGTTTGGAGGACCTCTGGGTGTGAAGAGGGGCCCAATTCTGAGTTTTGCCGGCACCAGAACGACGCAGGTCCGTCCATTGCATAATGGAGCTGGTTACTGCAGCGCTTCTCCCACTCAGTGACCAGCTCCATCCATTACAGAGTGGACAGAACTGACGGTGGGTGTCGGGCCCTCCCCAATCTGATACTGATAGCCTATCCTGAGAATAGGCCATCCAGATCAAAATTCTGGACAACTCTCTCCTTTAAGGATATTGGGGAAGCTACGTGACAACCTCTGTAGGCAGCCATATTGGTTGTCACTGAGCTTTTCCAGAAACAACGTGACAACTTTCCCAGAACAATGTGACTGACGACAACTCAATAAATGCTTCATTTTTAATAATTTAAAGGGAAATGCCTCTAACACGTGCCCCTCTTTCCTCCCTGCAGCCGACCTCGCCCCGCTCTCGTTTGCAGAACGATTGCTGCATGTGGAGTGTGAGGGAGAAGAGGTTGAATGTGAGATCTCGCCGATCTATTCCCAGTTATTTACCGCTCACATCCGACTACCGGAGCTCAGCATTGCCATCATGGCCAGAGCGACATTACCCATTGATAGACCAGACGAGCTGGCTAATGACAAGACTGTGGTGCCCATGACAGGTGAGACGGTGACAACACTGACGGGGAACTCACTAATGGCACTACCAAAACTCTGTTGCAGTTGGCACCGCCAGTCGGTGGCCCAAATCGGCCCACAATTATCTAATAAATAGGCTCAGAGGTGTCGCTTCAGGCTCCTTGGCCCCAATGTTATCAGACACTAGGCCAAGGTAATACGTGCCAATGTTCCTGGAACGTATGGGAGGACCCGGAAAATCCCCTAGGTGCTGAGGAATCTTCCTAGCACCCAGGGGTATAGCTAAAGGCTCATGGGCCCTGGTATAATAGTTCAGCTTGGGACCCCCTTTCTCAGTGCTTTGTGGCCAGGGGGCAGGGAAGCACATAGCACCCACCCTCACCTCCCATCTCCCATTCCCACCATGCCATATTCTTCACCTAACCCCTTCCCTCCAGCCCTTGGTATAACCTGACCAGCATACGCTTTCTATAATACCGGTGTCTTCTTATGCGGCACAAGGGTCTTTGGGCCCCCTCAGACTCCTGGGCCTGGTAGCGACTGCTACCTCTGCCCCCCTATAGCTACTCCCCTGCTACCACCTCCCAGATATCAACCTCTAGTTGTGTGTGGTGCCAGGGCTGTGTCATTAGATACAGTCCTAGTGGCCAAATACAGAGGAAGAGGGCAGTGCCATGGCACACAAAGGGGTGTGTTTTGGCAAAAGAAGCTTGGATCTCCCTGAAAATTTTTTGATTTTCACACGCCCTAATCTTTTTGGTAACCCAAGCTAGAGAGTTAGCAAGTATGGACAATGTGCAGCTGCTATCTCCACACCTATTATATCTACGCTTCTGAATTGGGCCCTTTCACACCCTTTAACTGGTGGGTAGTGGGAGGGTGGCAGCCGACAGGTAGGTGTGCCTCCTATTCTGCCCTCAAGGAGGCTTTGTGGCCATAGAACTTTTTACAGACCAACTTGTAGACAGACTTTCCCTTTCCTAATTGTAATCAAACAAATTGTTTTGATCTCAATGGGCCATTTTGGGCATTTGTTATGATATTTTTGGTTGGCTTTTTGTAATTTTGGTCCAGTATTTTGAACCAAAGCAAAGTCTTCATTATAGTGATTACGAGCCTAAATAGTGAGGTATGATATTGAGAACATTTGTGAAAGGTGAACCGGTTCTTCATCGATACCTATGGTCAAACATCCAACATTCGTGAACGTTTTTGAGCACATGGTCACACCTGGTTGGACCTACTGGTAGACCCAAAAGAGTGGTGTCTTCTTATTCCAAAATCCTTCTTAGAAGGCCTATTGCCCAGCTAACAGTGACCAGCAAGGCCAATTTGATGTGGCAGGGAATGGTGTTGTCCCCGAATTACCAGGTCCCTTGGTCCTACAGTCTGATGAACCCATGTCCTTCATCCTTGAGTCTTCAGACTTCATATCTCTGTGTCTCCCTGTCTTCAATATTCTTACTCCCTTTAGTGGACTTTCTTGTATCCTCCTCTCCGCCATCACAGAAGCGTTCCCTCACCGACGAAGTGACATTAAATTGTGACGTATGGAGTGGCACGGAAGTAAGCGTGGACTGGCATCTACAGAAAGATGGCACCGGGCACAGATTAAACCTTGCGGACTCCCGGATAACTTTACAACAGGAGACGCAGGAGAAGAAGCTAGCCTCGTCCCTGACTATAAGACAACTCCATGTCCATGATGAGGGCACCTACATTTGTGCTGTGACTTCTGGACAACACAAATTACAGCAAATTCTCCAGCTACAGATCAGAGGTAATTTAATATACATTGACTGGTGAGACCTTTGAGGGCAAAGTCTTAGGACAAAGTCTACATGACTCACAAAATACAATATCTACAGTATGTTTGCTTAGAACCTATTGTTTGGATACCTACATAGAGAAAGGAGGGGTCTCATTTCATGTGCTAACTATTGTGTAGACCTTGTAGAAACCTATATGTCTCCATGGTTACAGACTACGAACCAACCCTGTGTAGTCTGATCCCAATGTCAAACTTACTTCCATCCTTCTCTGCAGGGGCGTAGCTATAGGGGGTGCAGAGGTAGCAGTCGCTACCGGGCCCAGGAGCCTGAGGGGGCCCAAAGACTCTTGTGCCGCATAAGAAGACACACAGAGCACTAAGGGGAGGGGGGCCCAAGCTGACCTCTTGCACCAGGGCCCATTAGCCTTTAGCTACGCCCCTGGTTCTCTACATTCACTGGATAGGTTAGCAAGGTGTAGAGAATAGATGGATAGCAATATGACTCCAAGATCATACAGGGGCTGTAGTCTGTAACCATGGAAACACATCATTCTGCACAGGAGCTGTATACTTAAAACAGTAGACTGGAGTATCAGTATGTAGTCCCGTGATGTATGTATGGGACTACATACATGTCCAATGTTGAACCTACATACTGTAACCATGGCACATGGAAAGATCTGCGGTGCCCTCTTGGATGGCAGATACCAGCTTGTAAAGGATGAGCGGCGCCTAACATGGGGTCAGTTCCCCCATTCTCACAGATCTGCTTCTCCCCAGAGCCTCCTCAGGTTACAGTTTCTGTGAGTGCAGACCCAAAGACCACTGTGACTTGCCGCACTGACCGCTACTACCCGTTGGACGTGGAGGTGACCTGGCTGCTGAACGGCTCCCCATTAACCGACATCTCCCCAATCACCTCCAGTCATCGCAAGAATAATGATGGGACCTACAGCTTAAGCAACTTCCTCCAAGTTCCAGTCCCTCAGCCCGGCGCTCCTCCGGATACTTACACCTGTGCCGTGTCACACGTCTCAGTGACTGATCCAATAATGGCTGAGGTCAATGTTCTTCCTGAACGTAAGTACTGGGTGTGACTGTGACTAATTCCACCAATGGGACTACCTTTTACTGGTTTGAGCTGTAACTATCTTCTTCTCTATTCACGTCCAAAGCAAAGAATTCTGCTGGTTTCTTGTAACTAGATGGCGGTGCATTGTAGGATCTCCGGTAATATCTTTAGGGTCCACGCGCAAGGCAAAATAATCAGATATTCTGGAACGCTAAAGAGGTTTCCGGGAATAGAATATTGATGATGTAGTTTGTGGATAGGCCTTCAATATCTTTTCGTTGGGGGTTCTGACTTCCGGCACCACCACCGATCTGAAGAAGCCGCAGTCCTCTGGTGAGAGCTGTGGCCTTTCACTAAGCCAGTGATGTCACGATCATGGTCACATGGCCTATGTGCAGCTCAGTCCCATTCAAGTGAATGGGCCTGGGATGCAATACCAAGCACAGCCACTACACAATGGATGGCGCTGTGCTTGGTAAGAGGTGAGGAGGCCGCAACCTATATAAACACTTGGCCAGTGGGGGTGCTGGGTGTCGGACCCACACTGATCAGACATTGATCACCTATTTTGAGGACGCGCCATCAATATTGAACTCTTGGAAAATTTGGGACCTCCAATGATGTTGGATTGTTGGATGTTACACTGTCTACATTTCTTGGTAGAGAAGAAATTTGCATTAATATGGGTCAAATAGCCCCAAATTAATTTTCTAATATCCTATTAGCTATGTAATAAATTATTAGAGGGGAGGGGACAAAGGGAGGACTGAGCATGTCTATGATTTACATGAATAGCCTATTGATGTCAGTGTGAACCATGTAATACCTAATTTCTCCAGTGGTGGCACTGTAGGGAAATCAAACACTCGCTATTGGATCCCGCCCAAATGATTGCAGCTGATCACTGGAGATCCAATTAGCGGGACCTCCTGTAATCAATGTATGGGACCTTTCTGACATAAACGAACTGTCCAAAGCAGTCTACTCCTTTTAGAACTGGAGAAGAGACAGAAGATCAACCCAGAAATTGATTTATTTCACATGAAAATGGAGGTGTGAAAATTAACACTTATATTGTCTTTTTCTCAGAAGCTGATGTGTCTCACACAGTTCTTCTCACCATCACGTTCACCATCTTGATCCTCATCATCCCTCTAGTTCTATGGAAAAGAATCCAAAGAGAGGAGAAGAAAAAAGCTTAACAATGGCCACAATCCGACGAGGACTGTCATGGAAACAAATGTCTTTTATATATATATTGATGAAAATGGGAATGTGAAAGTGAAGCTCCACCTTTACCTTACATTGGCTCTGCAGTCGGCTAATGTAACATCCACATATTTTTAATTTATTTTCATCTTTGTAAAAGTATTTTATAGGGAAACCATCAATAAGCAGGTTAGCTGCTTCTAAAAGATCACTTGATGCCCCTCAAAATTCAACTTTTCTAAAACCTAATGAAACCCAGAAATAAG
The DNA here is from genome assembly GCA_900303285.1 of Rhinella marina. Taxonomy (NCBI): domain Eukaryota; kingdom Metazoa; phylum Chordata; class Amphibia; order Anura; family Bufonidae; genus Rhinella; species Rhinella marina. The sequence continues at coordinate 533,802 of ONZH01021237.1, read as the reverse complement.
TGCAGAGCCACCTTAAAAAATATTAAAATAGACAAGCCACTAAAGTCAGAAGACATACACCCCTGTGTTCTTAGGGAACTAAGTATAGAGATAGACAAACTATCATTTCTAATATGTAAAGAGATTCTGTCAGTTTTGACCATGCTAAACTAATGACCACACCAGACAGGGGCTGGAGAGAACAGCACAAACATAGCATTTGTTTTATTATCAGGAGTAGTATGAATATGAAGTTTTATTCTGCCAGTTCCTGCTCCTTAAGTGCACTATAGGCGGAGCTTCCCAGTGAATTCCTCTCTGTATTGAGCTACTTCACAGCCCCATCCCTCTGCTCTGACTGACAGCTGTAGCATCCAACCAGGAGACCATTACAGCTGTCACTCAGAGCACAATTTGGCAGAATAAAACTTAATAGCCACACTACTCCTGATAATAAAAGCTCCACAAATGGTATATGTGTCCTGCTGTTGCCACGTACTTACCTGTCTGTGCTCCGGCAGTCAGCCCGACCTCTGTGTTGGAGCTCAGCCTTGGTCATTCCATTGCTTTGGCAACCAGCCCTGCTTACAGACGGGCTGGTCAACCTATCATGAAGCCGTTGCCAATCAGGTGCCAACATCACATGGTTCCTGTCGGTGGGAGATTTAAAAGGGCAGCTGCTGGCAACAGGTGCCTGTTATTGGTCTTCATTGCCACAATAGCGCTTGTACATTTTGGAACTCCTGGATCTTGACTTCTGCTATGACTCTGACCTTGCCTCTGACTGCTGATTATATTTCTGATGTTACCTCCTGTTTGGGCCCTGATGTTTTACCCTTTGGTTCTGTCTTTGTCATTTGGTATTTTGACCTCTTTTTGTTTAGGTCCCTGCACTTAGTTAAGATAGGGACCGCCAACCAGTTGGAGGCCATCATTTAGGACGGATCGTTCAAGTAGGTAGGGATAGTAGTGTGGGTAGAAGTTCAGGGTTGCATTATTCCCATGACAGCTTTCTGCAGCAGTTTTGGCAATGCTTAACTGCTCTCTTATTAATCCAGTCACTCTCCTTTGAACCCTCTCTAGCTCTCTTATATTCTATTTATAAAGTACAGCTGAAAACTGCACCCTGCATTCATGATGAGGGGGTGCAGCTCTGTCTTATCTAAAGGAAAATAACAAATCCATCAACAGCAGCTTGCTGATGGTTTCCAGGATGTATACTATAGAAACAATGTTAATTAAAGATGGAGTGTATATTTTATGGAAAATTAAAATATTTTTTTTTATAAATAAAATAAATTGTGTCTTTCTTGTCTTTACAGCAGGACATTAATAATCTGACCAAATGTGACTTGTACATTTTACATTTATTTTCCGCCATTATAAATTCCTTACCTCATGCACTTTCATATAACTGCCAGCAGGTGGCGCCATGGTGGTAGAATGTAATAGAAGGTGTCTGCTGTCATTTCCCACAATATGGAGCATAAAGCAGAGAACGTTCCTGCGCAGGTGCCAGAGATGTGATAGAGGAAGACTTGGAGGAGAAGACTTGGCTGCATCGGGCATCACATGAGGTAGTTATAGAAGGAGCAAGGAAACCAATGCAGGATTCCCAGGCGTCCGACAGCCGCTCATTATGTGAGGTAATAGACTAGAAGGGAGATAATAACTGAACAGACATTTAACTCTTCCCATCCTGTTACTAAATACATACATTCTCCATGAGATGGAAAGTCGTGTGCATCATTTCTAAGAACTCTGGATTGTGCTGTTCCTCTGTTATTCCTCTTGAAAATGTATACATAATTCGACAACTGAATGTTACCAATGTAGACACTGATTGGATAGTGGCAGAGAGAACAATAGCACGCCTTACTGACAAGAGAAACGGTAAGACAGGAATGGTTATTTCCAGGAGGACTAAGAGAGGAACAATACAAAATTGATGCCTAAAACAAGTCTGGGAGAGGGAGTCTCCTGTACAGTAAATAGAATTGATGGTGAATGCATATCTACATCAGTGACCACCAAAAGGGTGGTCAACCAGAAGGGAAGTGAAGTTGTCGCGGGCAACCTGGACTTCCACACGACTGGTCTCCTTTAAATATTATTTCTTAATTAAAAATTAGAAATTTTTTCTCCTTATAGTATAAAAATGAATTTCTGTCTGTCTGTTCTTTATTCACGACTACTGGACCGATTTTCACCAAATTTGGCACACAAGTACATCAGGTGTCCGGGAAGGTTTTAGACCAGGTCTCCTCTCTAGGACGTACTGTTCCCGAGATATTCCCAAAATTTGACCTGCATTAGCCAATATTAGCCTGGGAGCCTTTCTCTTCAAATCCCAACTGCCATATTCTCTACAGACACACACAGGTTTAGTGCAGGTTTCCATAACAACCCAGCCATTTCTTTTCACTGCTTTAAAGGGGCAGAGCACTGTGGATGACACTGTTAAAGGGGTATTCCGGTTACCATAAATATACCTTATGTTTTAGACTAATATTAGACTACGACCATTCAGTAGTAATAAAAGATGTTTTCTTCCAATGCTACCCATTGCGTGTCCTCATAAATTACCATGGTATGGACCTGTAATTCAGGCCACCCTCAAAAGAAGGACTTAAAACCCCTGACCCAGGTCTCGCTAAGCCACGCCCCGACTCGGTCAGGCCACTCCCCCTCCCACTCCGCAGCCAACGGAGATTGCAAAAATTACATGTAAAAATCAACTTCTGTCAGCTGCAGGGGTGGGAGGGTGAATTTCTCTCTGCAATGACACACAGAAACATTAAATGAAATATACCTGTGCAAAGCCAGGTCCTTCTGCTAGTATATTATATATGAGCTGCTCTGATAAAGCAGCCATGCGCTGTTTGCCCTTCTGCCATGTGCGACCCTGACCACCATGACAACACCATCCACTGTGTGAATGTTATAAGCACTCACCAGATATGATGACCACCAGAGCAATGCACATTAGCCCCATCGCCATCAGCACCTGGGGAGGAGAGGGTTAACAACGGTCAACGACCAAAGGCGTCACCAGCTATGATGTCCGCCATTGGACGACTAACGCCTCTGGTCACTAGGATCTATGGTTTAGGTAAAAATGTTCTATCCCCTAATATCGGAGCTTGGGTTTGAGGTTTCAAGGTGAGAAGAATATTCCCTCCTTCCTCCTATGCAGTTGGTATGGGGCCCTGGGAGAGAGTGGGGCCCCAGCCTTCACTGGTCCCACCCCCTATGCTACTGTCCAGTGGCCAGTTGAGAGAGGTTCTGTAACTTCACCCCTGAGTTTTATAGGTACATTTAAATGTTGCAAACCGACTTTTCCATCCCCCCCCACAAAGAAGAAAGAACATGTGCTTTACATGGCTTATTAGCTGCCCTCTAGTGGTCAAGTATAGGTAATACACATAAAATACTGTTTAAACAATTTATATGGAAACCTACTTCTCGCACCGCTCCCGCCCACAGTTTGTGTGTGACAATGCAGCCGACCCCCATTACCTTGAGCTGTTTTTGGGAGAAAGCAGCCATGTTTTTCTAATTTATTTAGATTGAACTAGACTGAACAACCCCTTTATCATCAGCAGTGGGTTTGGATAGGTTTTTGGTGATCCTCCCACCAGGAACAAGGACTGGCATGAGAGATTACAATCTGGGCGCAGTATGGCATAATACAGGGCACCCCCTGGACACTGGAGCACCATGTATCCCGGGTACAGACCTGGTCTCCCCTCCTTTCCATTTTTCTATAGTATTTGCTGCAGTTGCATTTTACATCCTCATCAATTCCCGTAGCGGCCGCTCCGTCCTCTGAGGGTTTAATATCTCCGTCCATGACTTATTCCAGGTTATAATTCATAATGTTCACAACCTGTAGAAAAAAACGCAATACTCAGGCCCTAGTACACGCTGGTGGAGCAGGATGAGGTGACGCAGTGTACTGGTGGAGCAGGATAAGGTGATGCAGTGTACTGGTGGAGCAGGATGAGGTGATGCAGTGTACTGGTGGAGCCGGATGAGGTGATGCAGTGTACTGGTGGGGCCGGATGAGGTGATGCAGTGTACTGGTGGAGCAGGATGAGGTGATGCAGTGAACTGGTGGAGCAGGATGAGGTGATGCAGTGTACTGGTGGAGCAGGATGAGGTGATGCAGTGTACTGATGGAGCAGGATAAAGTGATGCAGTGTACTGGTGGAGCAGCATGAGGTGATTCAGTGTACTGATGGAGCAGGATGAGGTGATGCAGTGTACTGGTGGAGCAGGATGAGGTGATGCAGTGTACTGGTGGAGCAGCATGAGGTGATGCAGTGTACAGGTGGAGCAGGATGAGGTGATGCAGTGTACTGATGGAGCAGCATGAGGTGATGCAGTGTACTGGTGGAGCAGCATGAGGTGATTCAGTGTACTGATGGAGCAGGATGAGGTGATGCAGTGTACTGGTGGAGCAGCATGAGGTGATTCAGTGTACTGATGGAGCAGGATGAGGTGATGCAGTGTACTGGTGGAGCAGCATGAGGTGATGCAGTGTACTGGTGGAGCAGGATGAGGTGATGCAGTGTACTGGTAGAGCAGGATGAGGTGATGCAGTGTACTGGTGGAGCAGCATGAGGTGATTCAGTGTACTGGTGGAACAGGATGAGGTGATGCAGTGTACTGGTGGAGCCGGATGAGGTGATGCAGTGTACTGGTGGAGCAGGATGAGGTGATGCAGTGTACTGGGAGAGTAGGATGAGGTGATGCAGTGTACTGGTGGAGCAGGATGAGGTGATGCAGTGTACAGGTGGAGCAGGATGAGGTGATGCAGTGTACTGGTGGAGCAGGATGAGGTGATGCAGTGTACTGGTGGAGCAGGATGAGGTGATGCAGTGTACTGGTAGAGCAGGATGAGGTGATGCAGTGTACTGGTGGAGCAGCATGAGGTGATGCAGTGTACTGGTAGACCAGGATGAGGTGATGCAGTGTACTGGTGGAGCAGGATGAGGTGATGCAGTGTACAGGTGGAGCAGGATGAGGTGATGCAGTGTACTGGTGGAGCAGGATGAGGTGATGCAGTGTACTGATGGAGCAGGATGAGGTGATGCAGTGAACTGGTGGAGCAGGATGAGGTGATGCAGTGTACTGGTGGAGCAGGATGAGGTGATGCAGTGTACTGATGGAGCAGGATAAAGTGATGCAGTGTACTGGTGGAGCAGCATGAAGGTGATTCAGTGTACTGATGGAGCAGGATGAGGTGATGCAGTGTACTGGTGGAGCAGCATGAGGTGATGCAGTGTACTGGTGGAGCAGGATGAGGTGATGCAGTGTACTGGTGGAGCAGCATGAGGTGATGCAGTGTACTGGTGGAGCAGGATGAGGTGATGCAGTGTACTGGTGGAGCAGGATGAGGTGATGCAGTGTACTGATGGAGCAGGATAAAGTGATGCAGTGTACTGGTGGAGCAGCATGAGGTGATTCAGTGTACTGATGGAGCAGGATGAGGTGATGCAGTGTACTGGTGGAGCAGCATGAGGTGATGCAGTGTACTGGTGGAGCAGCATGAGGTGATGCAGTGTACTGGTGGAGCAGCATGAGGTGATTCAGTGTACTGATGGAGCAGGATGAGGTGATGCAGTGTACTGGTGGAGCAGCATGAGGTGATGCAGTGTACTGGTGGAGCAGGATGAGGTGATGCAGTGTACTGGTAGAGCAGGATGAGGTGATGCAGTGTACTGGTGGAACAGGATGAGGTGATGCAGTGTACTGGTGGAGCCGGATGAGGTGATGCAGTGTACTGGTGGAGCAGGATGAGGTGATGCAGTGTACTGGGAGAGTAGGATGAGGTGATGCAGTGTACTGGTGGAGCAGGATGAGGTGATGCAGTGTACAGGTGGAGCAGGATGAGGTGATGCAGTGTACTGGTGGAGCAGCATGAGGTGATGCAGTGTACTGGTAGAGCAGGATGAGGTGATGCAGTGTACTGGTGGAGCAGGATGAGGTGATGCAGTGTACAGGTGGAGCAGGATGAGGTGATGCAGTGTACTGGTGGAGCAGGATGAGGTGATGCAGTGTACTGATGGAGCAGCATGAGGTGATGCAGTGTACTGGTGGAGCAGGATGAGGTGATGCAGTGTACTGATGGAGCAGCATGAGGTGATGCAGTGTACTGGTGGAGCAGGATGAGGTGATGCAGTGTACTGGGAGAGCAGGATGAGGTGATGCAGTGTACTGGTGGAACAGGATGAGGTGATGCAGTGTACTGGTGGAGCCGGATGAGGTGATGCAGTGTACTGGTGGAGCAGGATGAGGTGATGCAGTGTACTGGGGGGAGGGAGCAGGATGAGGTGATGCAGTGTACTGGTGGAGCAGGATGAGGTGATGCAGTGTACTGGTGGAGCAGGATGAGGTGATGCAGTGTACTGGTAGAGCAGGATGAGGTGATGCAGTGTACTGGTGGAGCAGCATGAGGTGATACAGTGTACTGGTAGACCAGGATGAGGTGATGCAGTGTACTGGTGGAGCAGGATGAGGTGATGCAGTGTACAGGTGGAGTAGGATGAGGTGATGCAGTGTACTGGTGGAGCAGCATGAGGTGATGCAGTGTACTGGTGGAGCAGGATGAGGTGATGCAGTGTACTGATGGAGCAGCATGAGGTGATGCAGTGTACTGGTGGAGCAGCATGAGGTGATTCAGTGTACTGATGGAGCAGGATGAGGTGATGCAGTGTACTGGTGGAGCAGCATGAGGTGATGCAGTGTACTGGTGGAGCAGGATGAGGTGATGCAGTGTACTGGGAGAGCAGGATGAGGTGATGCAGTGTACTGGTGGAACAGGATGAGGTGATGCAGTGTACTGGTGGAGCCGGATGAGGTGATGCAGTGTACTGGTGGAGCAGGATGAGGTGATGCAGTGTACTGGGAGAGCAGGATGAGGTGATGCAGTGTACTGGTGGAGCAGGATGAGGTGATGCAGTGTACTGGGAGAGCAGGATGAGGTGATGCAGTGTACTGGTGGAGCAGGATGAGGTGATGCAGTGTACTGGTGGAGCAGGATGAGGTGATGCAGTGTACTGGTAGAGCAGGATGAGGTGATGCAGTGTACTGGTGGAGCAGCATGAGGTGATGCAGTGTACTGGTAGACCAGGATGAGGTGATGCAGTGTACTGGTGGAGCAGGATGAGGTGATGCAGTGTACAGGTGGAGTAGGATGAGGTGATGCAGTGTACTGGTGGAGCAGGATGAGGTGATGCAGTGTACAGGTGGAGCAGGATGAGGTGATGCAGTGTACTGGTGGAACAGGATGAGGTGATGCAGTGTACTGGTGGAGCAGGATGAGGTGATGCAGTGTACTGGTAGAGCAGGATGAGGTGATGCAGTGTACTGGTAGACCAGGATGAGGTGATGCAGTGTACAGGTGGAGTAGGATGAGGTGATGCAGTGTACACCTTCAATAATAATAGAGACTGTTAAAAAAGAGAATCAAAGGAAATGATCATATTCTGTATCCAATACATGCAAAGTAAAAAAAAAATTATAGAAAATAACATAGAGGTCATTTATTAAGACCGGTATTTTAGACCCAGGTCTTATTAACCCTGTGCGCTGGTCGTGGGTCCACCAAAGTTATTTAGAGGCGCCGGCTTCTACATAACTTCGGCTCATCCAGCGTCAGTCTAAATGTAATATGGCTTCCTTGCTGTCTTACAGTGAGACCATTTTGTATGCCTAAAACAGGAGTAGAAAGCGCCGTGGCCACTTTTTTAGACCTGGCGAGAGCAGGGAAATGTCACAGATTGTGGCGCAAATAACCTTTGTGCAGCAACTTGTGCCAAAAATATGCCTAATATAAGCGTATTTCTGATTGTAAATGATTTATATTCTTGGCTGTAAGTACTATAAATCTATACTGGAATATAGACCTGTTAAAACTTTCCATAAATCAGCAGACAAAACGCATTATTTGTAGTGACAGAATAGATTATTGTCCTAAAATACCATAAATAAAATAATCCATTAATAAAAACTTACAAAATAGTTTAAAGTAAAAGAAATCAGAATCCTGCAAAGAAAAATAAAAATGCTGTGATGTGTCCTGTTTCTGCTGCATCATGTCATCACTTGCTCGTCCAATGAGAAATGGCGCGGCTTCCCGATTCTAACCTTTCATTCCCGCACTGTCCCCGTCACACTGAACAATCTCCTGGTATGATCAGTGTAGGCCGCGGCAGAGAAGAGCCACAAGCTGCAGAACCTGAGGTTTCACTAAATCTAATGATATCACAGCGCTCGCTGATACTCACATCTCTCCGGCCTTGTCTGTAGGTGAAGTCCTTCCCTCTCTCTGCAGACGGTTATATACACGGTGATGACGTCATCCCTGAATCACCGCAGTGCCAGTGATGGAGGGATCAGGGCAGACGTCCAAGGAGATATCATAAATTCACTCAATGATGTGAGCCCTGCAGAAATAAGTAAGGGCTGATGCAGACGGCCATTTGTGGTCCCCAATGCGCGGGATTTTTGTAGCATTATTGTGCAAAGTATAGTGATTCTCATTGGAAACCGTCAGCAAACCTGATGTTAGACACGCCCCTGAATAGCTTAGCTGAGCTTCTATATTGTAGGGGGGCAGGTGGGGGGGTTAGCTGGAAAAACAGAAAGCCATCACTTCCCAGAATGCAAATTACTAGATCAATTGCTGTGGCTTCACAGCTGAAATGTGGCAATATTCCCTGATTGTTCAGTGTCTGCACAGAGCTTCCTCTGGGGCGTTATATTCCAAGCAGTGTAATCTGTAACATTTGGTCCAGTATTTTGATGTAGGAAAAAGTAACTGTCCCTGAGGTAAGCTGTTAGTGGTGTGTCTGTAGTCAAGCTTGCTGAGGGTTTCCAATAGAAATCAGCAGAATAGTGAGTGCAGCTCTGGAGTATAATACAGGATGTAACTCAGGATCAGTACAGGATAAGTAATGTATGTACACAGTGACTACACCAGCAGAATAGTGAGTGCAGCTCTGGGGTATAATACAGGATGTAACTCAGGATCAGTACAGGATAAGTAATGTATGTACACAGTGACTACACCAGCAGAATAGTGAGTGCAGCTCTGGGGTATAATACAGGATGTAACTCAGGATCAGTACAGGATAAGTAATGTATGTACACAGTGACTACACCAGCAGAATAGTGAGTGCAGCTCTGGGGTATAATACAGGATGTAACTCAGGATCAGTACAGGATAAGTAATGTATGTACACAGTGACTGCACCAGCAGAATAGTGAGTGCAGCTCTGGAGTATAATACAGGATGTAACTCAGGATCAGTACAGGATAAGTAATGTATGTACACAGTGACTGCACCAGCAGAATAGTGAGTGCAGCTCTGGAGTATAATACAGGATGTAACTCAGGATCAGTACAGTTGTGCCCCGAAGCAAAGGTACTTTGAAACCTGGACAATTTTGGACATGTTCCCCTATTGCTACTATGCAAAGCCATTAAATCACTACTTTAGTGCACTCTGAAGGGTTAACTTGCACTATGATTTATTATGTTGTTTACACTTATAATATTTTATATTGTTGAACTGCATTTTATATGTTTATTGTAATGCATCCTGTTCATTTGCACTGTTGTTGTACTGTATTTGCACTGCAAAGGGTTAATGCTCAGCCAGCTAATACTGAGAGACTTTGGGACTTTACAGCCTGTGCACTGAGAAGCTAGTCATTTTCCATTGCCGTCATAAGGGACTATGAAGAGCTGCGTTTTTGGAGGGAAAAATCAGACACCCGTGACCTTTTGACTGTCTGGTTTAGCTATGTCAGACGGTTGTTTATGTCTGAAAACTACTTAGTCATTTCCATTGATTGTTTCTGTTTAGGCTGTGCTTCTCCACTCCACCTAGAAGGTTCTAGTTCAGCTAGAAACTGTATATAAGGAGAGTAGTCAGAGCCTCTAGTGGTCTGCAGATAAGGACCAGTGTTTAGTAGGAATCACTCTGCCAGACTGCACGAATGACCAGAAGATGCTAAAATGGGGATACCCTGCCCGGCGACTGAGCTTTAGACTCGGGGCCACTAGGCTTTGACCAGGGTATTAGCCTTCTGAGAGAGAGGGACAGCTAGCTCAGGCCTTTTCTCAGCACAAAAACTTCTTCTGCCAGGGAGGAGACTGGAGAAGCCATCTCAGTGCCTTGCCGGTATTGTTTTACACTTGAGTTCCTCCAGTAAAGAAGCACACTGGTTTACTGCAGACCCTGACTCTCTGGACTTATTTCCCAGTGGGGTAGATCACCAGCTGGAGGTAAAGTTCTGCTGGTGTCCTAGGAAGCCTCCTCTGAAGCAGCACTGGTGGGGTAGACTCTGGAGTGGTTCTTCAGGGCTTGCCAAGTGGAGGTGAAGTAGTGCTGGTGTCTTAAGAAGCCATCTCCTGAGCTGAGTGTGGTGTCTCCTGCTTTGTTGTGTCTAGAAGCAGTAACTGTGAAAAGTCTTTGGCCGTCAAGACACATGGGGAAGATTTATCAAAACTGGTATACAAACTGGTTAAGTGGCCCATAGCAACCATACCTATCAACATTTGAGTTGGTAAAATTGGGGCATATAAGCCTCCCCCCTGGGAATGCCATGAACCCGTCTGGAAACACCTACTTGTGGGTAGGAGCGGACTGGGAACTTAAAGTGGCCCTGGAAAAAATACTAAAAGTGGCCCCGTTTTGTAGTCGGGTTAAAATTGATGGAAGGCAGGGCCAGCAATACCATATTGTGCACATTATACCATCCCAACAGAGCCTAATACCACAGTCCATCACAAAATACTGCCAGCAACACAAAATACATCTCCAAAAACTTCCACTAATCAGCCATGAGGAGGGCCCAGGCGGCCCCCTGGGAAATTTCCCAGTAAGGTCTATGGCCAATCCACCCTTGCTTGTGGGCAAGGTTTGCGTTAGCCCCGTCCATTTTTGGCCCAGGACAGCATGAATTTGCTAGCACTGTCTCTGAAAATCAGGGTCAGTCCTGGGAAATTTGGGACAGTTGGCAGCTATGAGTAACCAATCAGATTCCACCTTTAATTTTTCAAAGGAGCTCTGAAAAATGAAAGGAGGAATCTGACTGGTTGCTATGGGCAACTAAGCCAGTTTTCCTTTACACCAGTTTTCAAAGGCCTCCCATTTCCTGCTGATATTTACTGTATATGACTATTTCTATAGATATGGCTACAGGCTCCTCTACGGCACTGGTGTCCTGGGAAGCCTCCTCCCGAGAGGTGCGAGGTGTCTTCTGAACCTAGACACTATGTGACGAGTGCTCAGTCTCATCGCTGAGACTCAATATTCAGCCGGCTCAGCTGCTGGAGGGCCACTCGGCCTCTGTGTTCATCAGACATGCTTTCCTTGTGGCAGGGAGGAGGACGTCTCTCTGGCAACTGCCCACTTCCAGAAGCTATGTTATTTACATATTATTACATTGCTCGTGCGCTCCTGAGAACCCATCAGCAACCAAGAGGGAGCATCTGCACAAGCATGGCTACCAATGCAGGGTCCCAGCGGTGGACGTAACCATGTTAAGCCAAACACAGAAACTGAACTGAGCATCATATTTCATAAATGGTGCAGAATAAAAAATAAAAGGTATTTACAGACATTCTTAATACGGTACATATTTAAAGGCTATGTAGACGTTTGGGGACAATCTTTCTTTTATTATTGCATTGTATTTATTTTGAGCTAAAAATCATTTTTTTTCAATTGGTCTTTATTAAAAATATGGAATCCCTTTCTCTGTATAGAGCCCAGATGCACTACTAGATGCCTGTGGATTTTCTGTCTTTTCTGTCATCTGAGGAGCAGACAGACTCCTTATCTCTGCTCTTTGGCATTATAAACACTCATTAAAGCTCAATCCTGATAAGAATGTGGCTTAAATACGTGCTTATGATGTCTTAGTAGTTTAGAGATAAGGGTGATTAGATTACCGATACAAAGTGAAAGCACCAGTCACACAGAAAAACAGTTAAAGCGTAACTGCCGTTTCAGTACCAAAAATTAAATTCCTAACATATGTGATGCTGAAGGGCAGATATTCATGAATCTGTATTTTTCAGTTAATTTTACCTTTCTGATGTCTGTATTCAGCCCTTAGCAATCATATTTCTCCGTGCCTCTATTTCAACATCTTCCTAAGGTGGCCTCTGCTGCTCTTCCTGTGGTGATGTTTGCCCTCTCCTTGAGGCCATCCTGTATTTCCCTCACTTCCCATAAGCCTTTGCTCTCCTCACATGAACTAGCAGGACCAATCAGAATACAGATAACATCCCCACTATTCCAGAGCAGCTCATATACCGATAACCAGACAGAAGCCCTGCATTACATGAAGTCAGTAAGCATTTGCATTAACCTCTTAATAGTCACTTGTCCCTCATTATCTTCCATACTGACAGTGGCTGCTTTAGCTGCTCCTATCTCTGGTTTGGTACTATCTAGAAATATGGGCTTTGTATTGTCTTAAAGCTGACATTCTGGGCTTTAAGGCAATACCAAAATGACATAAATCTGTTAAGTATAAGGGGAAACATCACACATAGAAATTGGATACTGTGAATGAAGCTGAAAATGAAAGTGAAAGCAGACTTTATTCACTATTACTCCCGACTCGTTTTCTAACAGTGATTTCTCCTCTGTTGATTGGACTAGAGCTCACGTCTGGTCTTGAATTAAAGCCTGGACTGTCCTCTTTCAAACAAGTTGCATGTTTCTAGCTGGTACCATTCAGGAGATAGCCTCTAAAGAAGCTCTCCCCCCTCCACTTTCTGCCTCAGCCCAGCACCAGGCACTCAAAGCTAAGCACCCCCCCACTTCCTGCTGATCCGTCTTCTGCTATGAAATAGAGAAGACGTTCTGCCCTTGACTACAGCTTGAAATAAGACCAGTTGGATAGGAAAGTAGCATGCATCTGTGGGGGTTAAAAGCAGGTAAAACTGAGAATGATCAAATTTTAAAGCACAAAAGCACTTAAACAGCAGGGTGTACTATACCATTAGGGAATAAAAAATAAAACAGCAGTTACACTTTAACCTTTTGTGACAGAATGGCTCAATATTTTTTAATAAAGACTAATTGAAAATATGATTTTTAGCCAAAAATGAGTAAAATGCAATCATAAACAAAAATTACCTCCAAAGGGGTACTGAGCCTTTAAATATAATCCATGAGACGGGATACCCCTTTAAGTAACTAAAGGCAAGACGTTGAGCATAAGTTGCTTTATTTACTGGGAAAACGCTCCACAACAGGAGCGTCAATAGAGCGTAGGGATTCAACGGGTCCTCGGCAGAAACAACCAGCACTGGAAGGTGGATCTAAAACGAATCCTTCAGCTTTGGACCTTTTTCAATATGGTGCTGATAGACCTGGCTCACCACTGCTCATGCGCCACCTGGACCTGCTCACCCAGTGCAGGCGCATCATCGAGTAGGCTCAGGCTCTATGGCTTTCCCCTATGGGGTAAAAATCTGTGGTTGCCATTGTAATGGCAGGAAAAATTTTGACCATGTTGGGATTCCTCCATCCATAGCGGATGTGTGGTGGTCTCAATAGCCCGCGGTTCCTTTAACATTTTAGCAAAGTGCAGCTCTCAGACCAGTTTAAGAAATCTTTCAGACTTATAGGATATATTTTTACACTATTATAATGAAATATTTTCACCAGCGAATAATAATAATTTCCAACGCAACTTTTCATGCATTTCCCAGCAGGTGGCGCTACATCAAGAGCTCATAATCCCATCAGTTACAGAAGGTGTTGGCGGCTGTTCGCTGTCAAGACAGTGCCAGCTATATCTGTACACACCTTCACAGACATATCATAAACTGCAAAAAACTCCTAGAACATCGTCCGTGAAAAGGAGCATCATCTCAGATGGAGGAAGATCCGTTGAGTAGGCAGCACTGGTGGACTGGAGGTGCAATGAGATGAACAATCAATTCCTACATGATGAGGTCAACGTCCGCTGCTCCTCAGGTGAGGCAGTAGACTGAAAGGGAAACAGTAGAGGAACAAGCATTGTCTTTTTTTTACTGATACAGTGCTCCCAATCTTCTGCATAGACATACACTTAAATCATAAAATCCTGGCTACCTGAAGCCACCACTAGAGGGAGCTCACTGCACTCCATTTTCTCATTGAGTTTACTGTTTAAACCCTTCCCGTCATCCACTGTAAATCTATGGGTCTTTAAAGATGGCGCCTACTCTGGAGCGAGCGCCTTAGCTGCCAGTTGCCTACTGTTTCACACAGCAGACACCCGGGGCTAATGTATGCAACTGGTGATAACGCCAATCACAACATTTAACCCCTCAAATGCCGTGGTCAAGAGAGAGCTAAAAAACCCGGGAGTGTTTGATTCCCAGATTGGAACACCTTGCCCTTGTTGAGATTGGGACAGGCGTTCCTCAGTAGTAATGTGCCTAAATCTGTACAAGGCTTCCGAGTCTATTAGTGGTATATTCCAATGCAGGCCTGTAGGTGGCAGCACTGCATTGAAACATACAGAATTTTCTATTCAGTAATGGATTAAATTCCATTACCGAATAGAAATGGCAATCTAATGATTGAATGTTGGAGTCGCTTAAAGGGCAGGGGGAAGGGGGTCTAAAAATATTTAAAAAAAGTAAAAAAAAAAAGTTTTTACAAATATATCCAAAACACAGAAAAATAAAATTCACCCACTTTCCCCAAAATTAAACCATAAAATAAACATCATATGCATTGCCGCGCCTGAAAACGTCCGTACTATTAAAATGTAAAACTATTTATCTCATATGGCAAATGGCGTAAAAATTTAAAAAGGCTGAATCCCCTTTTTTCACTTCACCTTCATAAACAAATGAATTAAAAGTGATCAAAAAGTGATCAAAAAGTCACACACACTCCAAAATGGTATCAATAAAAACTACAGATTGCCACGCAAAAAATGAGCCCCCACAAAGCTCTATAGACATGGAAAAGTTATGGGGGTCGGAATATGTATAAAAGTCATTGTGGAGAAATGAGGAGCCTGGTGTTACGGGGAGCCGGCGGCGCCCTTCCTCCGACTCCCACTGTTGTTCAAGAGCAAGGATGAGATCTGAGTCCTCGTCTCCATGACAACAGGGGCGGGGTGGACCCGGTGCGCGTTCAGTCTTAGCGCGGCCGGCGTCCTCCCCCTCCCCTTGACGACCGGCAGAAGGAGCTTCGGAGCGCTGGCAGGAGGGCCAGTGCTCAGCTATGAATATGTGTGCTATAGGTCACGTGACCTACCTCTGAGTATTGGCAGGGAGCACTTCCTGTTTCAGTTTGAGAATTAGGTCACGTGACGCTGCCTCGTCACATGATCTACTTGGAGCCCTATTTAAACAGGCAACCTGCCAGTCTTTCATCCAGAGCGTGTTACCACTGCGATTGCTATCTGTGAATTTGGCTTGTGTACTCAACTACACTCTCGTCTATCCCCTGGTACTTTGTTATCTCTCGGTTTGACCTCGGCTTTTTATCGGATTTGGCTTTCCCCTGTAGTTTGACGTGTCCTCCAGGATTGACTTTGGCTTTACGACTCTGCATTTCTGTATTGTGGTCCTGTTTTCGTTTATTGTTTTCTCCTGTTACTCCCTTTCCCTGTACACCCCTGCACGTATCTAGGCTAGGGGTTGTCGCCCAGTTGTACGCTTTGTTGCCTAGGACAGGTCGTGTAAGTAGGCAGGGTCAGAGTTGGGGTTCAAGTCAGGGCTGCACTTACCCCCTGATGTGACACCTGGAGGCATCTAGTCCGATACCTGCAGTCTCCTCAAAAGTTCTCCAATGTGTATGAATATTACTAATACGGTATTACTCACTGCATATAATGATCACCAGGAAGACACAGGTCAGTCCCAGCAACACCAGCATCTGGGGAAGAGAGGGTGATACATTGTAACCACACTGATACTTTGTAACTACAGTGCCTTGCGAAAGTATTCGGCCCCCTGGAACTTTTCAACCTTTTGCCACATTTCAGGCTTCAATCAAAAAGATATAACATTTTACATTTTTGGTGAAGAATCAACAACAATGGGTCTTTTTTTGTAATAAAACTGAAAAGTGGGGCGTGCAAAATTATTCGGCCCCCTTGCATTAATACTTTGTTGCGCCACCTTTTGCTGCGATTACAGCTGCGGTCTCTTGGGGTATGTCTCTATCAGTTTTGCACATTTAGAGACTGAAATTCTTGCCCATTCTTCCTTGCAAAACAGCTCGAGCTCTTTGAGGTTGGATGGAGACGTTTGTGAACAGCAGTTTTCAGCTCTTTCCACATATTCTCAATTGGATTCAGGTCTGGACTGTGACTTGGCCATTCTAAGACCTGGATACCTTTATTTTTGAACCATTCCATTGTAGATTTTGCTTTATGTTTGGGATCATTGTCTTGTTGGAAGATAAATCTCCGTCCTAGTCTCAGGTCTTTTCATCCAGAATGGTCCTGTATTTGGTTCCATCCATCTTCCCATCAATTTTAACCATCTTCCCTGTCCCTGCTGATGAAAAGCCGGCCCAAACCATGATGCTGCCACCACCATGTCTGACAGTGGGGATGGTGTGTTCAGGGGGATGAGCTGTGTTGCTTTTATGCCAAACATATCGTTTTGCATTGTTTCCAAAAAGTTGGATTTTGGTTTCATCTGAGCAGAGCCCCTTCTTCCACATGTTTGGTGTCTCCCAGGGGCTTGTGGCAAACTGTAAACCAGACTTTTTATGAATATCTTTGAGAAATGGCTTTCTTCTTGCCACTCTTCCATAAAGGGCAGATTTGTGAAGTGTTGGACTGATTGTTGTCCTATGGACAGACTCTCCCACCTCAGCTGTAGATCTCTGCAGTTCATCCAGAGTGATCATGGGCCTCTTGGCTGCATCTCTGATCAGTCTTCTCCTTGTTTAGAGGGACGGCCGGGTCTTGGTAGATTTGCAGTGGTCTGATACTCCTTCCATTTCAATATGACGCTTGCACCGTGCTCCTTGGGATGTTTAAAGCTTGGGAAATCTATTGGTATCCAAATCCGGCTTTAAACTTCTCCACAACAGTATCAGGGACCTGCCTGGTGTGTTCCTTGGTCTTCATGATGCAGAACCCTGAGACTATCACAGAGCAGGTGCATTTATATGGAGACTTGATTACACACAGGTGGATTCTATTCATCTTCATCAGTCATTTAGGACAACATTGGATCATTCAGAGATCAGAGATCAACTTCTGGAGTGAAAGGAAATGGGACGAATAATTTTGCACGCCCAACTTTTCAGTTTTATTATTACAAAAAAAGTTTAAATGATCCAAAAAATTTCGTTCCACTTCACAATTGTGACCCACTTGTTGATTCTTCACCAAAAATGTAAAATGTTATATCTTTTTGTTTGAACCCTGAAATGTGGCAAAAGGTTGAAAAGTTCCAGGGGGCCGAATACTTTCGCAAGGCACTGTATCTATTTAGTATGACATTTATGCCTATAGCGGGATACATCAGGTAACACGCTCTGGATGAAAGACTAATCACAGGCATTAAATACATAAAACAGATGCTGTAAACCTGAAGAGGACCTGACATTACATCCACTCCAGACCTTGCAGTTCTGCCACCAGCATTTCCTCCTCGGCTCTGTTGTGTGGCACTGGAATCGCTCGCCTTCAAGTTCTGAGATCCCGACGACTACAATCTTGTCCTCATTCTTCTTCATAATCCTCACAACCTATAGAGTGAGAGGAAAGAAGAGGTGGGAGATACAGATGAGCAGGATGAGGTGATACAGGGGGAGATGTGTGGATACAGAGGAGCAGGATGAGGTGATACAGGGGGAGATGTGTGGATACAGAGGAGCAGGATGAGGTGAACCTGTGTGACAAGCTCAGATGGGGGTTATCCCCCTACTTTCCCTAGTCCCTGGTAAATCTTCTTGGTCAATCCTTTGCTCCCATGCTCTTGGATAACTAAACACATTTGTGGTTTAGGAGTCCAGGAAAGGATGATGGGGGTTGTCATGGCGGCCATACTGCTTGCCTCCCAGCTTTCCCAGAAGCAGACATAATGAAGGCTGATAATTCCTTGGATTCACCTCATCAATCTGCTCTTGAGTAAGATTGATTATTGGGTTGCTGACAACATTGTATTCTGGCTCCGGGGCATCGTCTGTGGCCACAGCAGGGGGCGACCTGAGGGGTGAATAGGAGAAATGGAGAAGATTAGAGTTTTCCAATTTCTTGAAGATTAGCCCCTTCTATAATATGTACTGATATGTAATATGACCAAGGGCATAGCTATAGGGGCTGCAGGGGAAGCAACTGCACATGGGGCGCGGAGCCCAGAGACCCCTCTGCTTATACAATGACCCCAGTATAATGAATGGCACATGGAATATTCTCTGATAAGTATCTATTACATAGAAAAGTGTTTTCACAATTCAATTTATAGTTATAGTAACTGGTTCACTGCACAAGATTTGGCGTTATTCAGTAACATGCACAGTACAGCAGCTGAGGTGTGTATTATGAGGTTCTGCAGCAGCTGAGGTGTGTATTATGATGTTCTGCAGCAGCTGAGGTGTGTATTATGAGGTTCTGCAGCAGCTGAGGTGTGTATTAGGAGGTTCTGCAGCAGCTGAGATGTGTATTAGGAGGTTCTGCAGCAGCTGAGGTGTGTATTATGATGTTCTGCAGCAGCTGGGGTGTGTATTATGAGGTTCTGCAGCAGCTGAGGTGTGTATTATGAGGTTCTGCAGCAGCTGAGGTGTGTATTATGATGCTCTGCAGCAGCTGGGGTGTGTATTATGAGGTTCTGCAGCAGCTGAGATGTGTATTATGATGTTCTGCAGCTGAGGTGTGTATTATGATGTTCTGCAGCTGAGGTGTGTATTATGAGGTTCTGCAGCAGCTGAGGTGTGTATTATGAGGTTCTGCAGCAGCTGAGGTGTGTATTATGAGGATCTGCAGCAGCTGAGGTGTGTATTATGAGGTTCTGCAGCAGCTGAGGTGTGTATATGAGGTTCTGCAGCAGCTGAGGTGTGTATTATGAGGTTCTGCAGCGGCTGAGATGTGTATTATGATGTTCTGCAGCGGCTGAGGTGTGTATTATGAGGTTCTGCAGCAGCTGAGGTGTATTATGAGGTTCTGCAGCAGCTGAGGTGTGTATTATGATGTTCTGCAGCGGCTGAGGTGTGTATTATGAGGTTCTGCAGCAGCTGAGGTGTGTATTATGATGTTCTGCCAGCAGCTGAGGTGTGTATTATGAGTTCTGCAGCAGCTGAGGGTGTATTATGAGGTTCTGCAGCAGCTGAGTGTGTATTATGAGGTTTCTGCAGCAGCTGAGGTGTGTATTAGGAGGTTCTGCAGCAGCTGAGGTGTGTATTATGATGTTCTGCAGCAGCTGAGGTGTGTATTATGATGTTCTGCAGCAGCTGAGGTGTATTATGAGGTTCTGCAGCAGCTGAGGTGTGTATATTATGAGGTTCTGCAGCAGCTGAGGTGTGTATTATTGAGGTTCTGCAGCAGCTGAGGTGTGTATTATGAGGTTCTGCAGCAGCTGAGGTGTGTATTATGAGGTTCTGCAGCAGCTGAGGTGTGTATTATGAGGTTCTGCAGCAGCTGAGGTGTGTATTATGAGGTTCTGCAGCAGCTGAGGTGTGTATTATGATGTTCTGCAGCAGCTGAGGTGTGTATTATGAGGTTCTGCAGCAGCTGAGGTGTATTATGAGGTTCTGCAGCAGCTGAGGTGTATTATTGATGTTATGCAGCAGCTGAGGTGTGTATTAGGAGGTTCTGCAGCAGTGAGGTGTTGTATTATGAATGTTCTGCAGCAGCTGAGTGTGTATTATGATGTTCTGCAGCGGCTGAGGTGTGTATTAGGAGGTTCTGCAGCAGCTGAGGTGTTATTATGAGGTTCTGCAGCAGCTGAGATGCCTATTATGAGGTTCGTGCAGCAGTGAGGTTGTGTATTATGAGGTTCTGCAGCAGCTGAGGTGTGTATTAGGAGGTTCTGCAGCAGCTGAGGTGTGTATTAGGAGTCTGCAGCAGCTGAGGTGTTTATTATGATGTTCTGCAGCAGCTGAGGTGTGTATTATGATGTTTTGCAGCAGCTGAGGTCTGTATTATGAGGTTCTGCAGCAGCTGAGGTGTGTATTATGAGGTTCTGCAGCAGCTGAGGTGTGTATTAGGAGGTTCTGCAGCAGCTGAGGTGTGTATTATGATGTTCTGCAGCAGCTGAGGTGTGTATTATGATGCTCTGCAGCAGCTTGAGGGTGTGTATTAGGAGGTTTCTGCAGCAGCTGAGGTGTGTATTATAATGTTCTGAGCAGCTGAGGTGTGTATTTGGTTTGAGGGAGTGTTTTTTATTCTGCGGCAGCTGAGGTGTGTATTATGAGGTTCTGCAGCAGCTGAGGTGTGTATTATAGGTTCTGCAGCGCTGAGTGTGTATTAGGAGGTTCTGCAGCAGCTGAGGTGTGTATTAGGAGGTTCTGCAGCAGCTGAGGTGTGTATTATGAGGTTCTGCAGCAGCTGAGGTGTGATTAGGAGGTTCTGCAGCAGCTGAGGTGTTGTATTAGGAGGTTCTGCAGCAGCTGAGGTGTGTATTTAGGAGTTCTACAGCAGCTGAGGTGTGTATTATGAGGTTCTGCAGCAGCTGAGTGTGTATTAGGAGGTTCTGCAGCAAGCTGAGGTGTGTATTAGGAGGTTCTGCAGCAGGCTGAGTGTGTATTAGGAGTTCTGCAGCAGCTGAGGTGTGTATTAGGAGGTTCTGCAGCAGCTGAGGTGTGTATTAGGAGGTTCTGCAGCAGCTGAGGTGTGTATTAGGAGGTTCTGCAGCAGCTGAGGTGTGTATTAGGAGGTTCTGCAGCAGCTGAGGTGTGTATTATGAGGTTCTGCAGCAGCTGAGGTGTGTATTATGAGGTTCTGCAGCAGCTGAGGTATATTATGAGGTTCTGCAGCAGCTGAGGTGTGTATTAGGAGGTTCTGCAGCAGCTGAGGTGTGTATTATGACTCTACAATGAGATGTATCTGTCCTTTCTTCCTCCAGAATAGTATCATCGCCGCCTCATATACAATTTAACCCTATGACGGACAGCCACCCTCTGGCTTGGATACAATCAATAGACACTGAATAAAATGTGACTTCTGTACTGAGGTCTTGTACTGCTGTAGTCACCGGTGGCCCTCTGCTCAGTGTAGAACTACAAGTCCCAGCATAACAGAGGTAATAGGTATGACTACTCCCAGGTAGAAGCCATGTGACACAGATGTCGTGGTGCTGTATGTTACTCACGTGTCTCCGGTCATGTCTGCTGGTGAGGTCCACCTCTCTCTGTGCAGCCGGTTATATCTGAGGATGAATCAGCGGGGCGCTCACTGCAGGGCCAGCGACATCGGGGATCTGGGCAGCTGTCCAGGGAGCGACAATCAGAGAGGACTCCAGTAATTCAGCTGATTGCATGGTCTTAAAGTGCACCCATCATATCTCTTCTCCACATGTATGGTATGAGGTAGGTGAGGGCGCCCCCATCGTCCCCACACATTGCTATGGCAGGTAGAGGCCTGACCTGTACTGGGTAATACTGACACATAGTACATTGCAGGGTATTACAGGTTACATCTCCTAGTGGGATGAGAAAAAAAAACAATGCAATAAAATACTTGAGAAAAAAACGTATTAAAAATACTGAAAAGATATAAGCATAATTTGCATCTCCGGCTTCTTAACGACCCAAACTATTAAATGATCACATTATATAACCCATATGACAAAGCTGTAAAAAGAATTTAAAAAACCCATAACAGATTTGCCCTGATGATCCCGAGGGGGATAGCTGTTAGTCATACAATTTACCTGCTCAGACTCCATACTATGGTCCTGGACGTAAGAGAACAGAGGGAGGAAGCTGGGAAATGAGGTCATGTGACACAGCATCCTCACCACCCATATGTACTGCACTTATAGCCGGAGTCTCTTGTGGTGTGCACCTTCTTTTACTTCACCATCACTCTGATCATGTGTTTTCAGCCTTTTCTACATTTTTATTTTTCGCTTTGCAGCTCTTTGATTTTTCAATATATAATTTATGCATTCAGGGTGTCATACACCTATTGTCCACTGGAGGGCAGCAACACACAACAAATAGGATGACATTACTGATGGTCACCAACCCTGGCTTCTGTCAGCAGACTATGGATTTCTATGTGTGTTAGAAGAGGGTTAGTATCCTGGAGCTCCTCACTAAGTTATTAAACTGGTTCTGTGCTGTGTACCCTTATCAAAAAGGGGCCGCAAGTTTAATGGAAAAAATCTGTACAACTTAAAGGAGGCTAAAGACGCTGTTGGGCCACCTCTAGACTGGATACAAGATGAGATACGGCCTCTAGACCGGATACAAGATGAGATACAGCCTCTAGACCGGATACAAGATGAGATACTGCCTCTAGACTGGATACAAGATGAGATACTGCCTCTAGACTGGATACAAGATGAGATACAGCCTCTAGACTGGATACAAGATGAGATACGGCCTCTAGTCTGGACTCAAGATGAGATACGGCCTCTAGCCTGGATACAAGATGAGATACGGCCTCTAGACCGGATACAAGATGAGATACGGCCTCTAGCCTGGATACAAGATGAGATACGGCCTCTAGCCTGGATACAAGATGAGATACAGCCTCTAGACCGGATACCAGATGAGATAGGCCTCTAGACCAGATACAAGATGAAATACGGCCTCTAGCCCGGATACAAGATGAGATATGATGTCTAGCCCCGCATACAAGATGAAATACGGCCTCTAGCCCGGATACAAGATGAAATACGGCCTCTAGCCCGGATACAAGATGAGATACAGCCTCTAACCCGGATACAAGATGAGATACGGCCTCTAGACTGGATACAAGATGAGATCGGCCTCTAGACCGGATACAAGATGAGATACGGCCTCTAGCCTGGATACAAGATGAGATACAGCCTCTAGACCGGATACCAGATGAGATAGGCCTCTAGACCAGATACAAGATGAAATACGGCCTCTAGACCGGTTACAAGATGAAATATGGCCTCTAGCCCGGATACAAGATGAAATAACGGCCTCTAGCCCGGATACAAGATGAAATACGGCCTCTAGCCCGGATACAAGATGAGATACAGCCTCTAACCCGGATACAAGATGAGATACTGCCTCTAGACTGGATACAAGATGAGATACGGCCTCTAGCCTGGATACAAGATGAGATACAGCCTCTAGCCCGGATGCAAGATGAGATACGGCCTCTAGACCGGATACAAGATGAGATACGGCCTCTAGCCTGGATACAAGATGAGATACGGCCTCTAGACCGGTTACAAGATGAAATATGGCCTCTAGCCCGGATACAAGATGAAATACGGCCTCTAGCCCGGATACAAGATGAAATACGGCCTCTAGCCCGGATACAAGATGAGATACAGCCTCTAACCCGGATACAAGATGAGATACTGCCTCTAGACTGGATACAAGATGAGATACGGCCTCTAGCCTGGATACAAGATGAGATACAGCCTCTAGACCGGATACCAGATGAGATATGACCTCTAGCCCGGATACAAGATGAGATATAGCTCTATACCGGATACAAGATGAAATACGGCCTCTAGCCCGGATACAAGATGAAATACGGCCTCTAGCCCGGATACAAGATGAGATACAGCCTCTAACCCGGATACAAGATGAGGTACGGCTGGTCATGGAAGCATACAGGTTCCCTCTCTCAAAGTCTGTTGACTGGGCAAAATGCTAGCAGTGAACAATCATTCAGCAAGGGGCACGCTAGACAAAAGTAGCCTCTGAGAGCCTTTTATAGGGCAATAGGGGAAACACTTTTACACCTAGACTGTGGGGTAGATTTATCAAACTGTTGTACAGGAAAACTGGTTTAGTTGCCCATAGCAACCAATCAGATTGCACCTTTTATTTTCCAAAGGAGCTCTGAAAAATGAATGGTAGAGTCTGATTGGTTGCTATGGGTAACTAAGCCTGTTTTCTTTAACACCAGTTTTGCTAAATGTCCCCCCCCCAGTGTCTAACCTGAGCCACCTGTGACCATTTACATATCGGCCTGAGACAGAAGTGCATGTTGCCATTTCTATCTGGGTGCGGTATTTATTTTGGTCCGTCTGACCCGTATCTGAAGAATAAACACTGAACTATTGTGGATTCCTTGTGACTGATAGGCCCTGATGTAGTAGTCCAAGCAGTCGGCGACTCTCGCGCTGGTGGCACCACCACACACTACTTTGCACATTGGGCCCCATGTAATGCTTTGTTTTTCCTGTGGTGGCGCTGTAGTCTACGGGAGGTTGGTTAAAGTTATCCCCTATCCTGTGCTGCGCTCGGCTATCTCTGAAACTCCCATAGGAATAAATGGAATGGCCGCCAGCATGGCGACTGGTTGCTGCGTTCTTTTCAGGGGGGCTGCAGGGGTTACCAAGCCTCTACTCTAGTGGATAGACGATAACTTTAACCAACCAGAATACCTCTGTAACACATTACATCGAAGACCATGTCCCTAAATCTTATACGTAACGCGTCCCGATACACCCCAAAGGGCCAGGACTACAAGCGGCGCTCCAGGAGGGTTCACTTTACAGGGGTTAATGGAGCTGAAAACAACGAAAGACTTAGAAGAAATAAGAATAATTTATTTGGGGCGCAGAAGGCGGGGCGGCGTCAGCGCTGTTTTCCGTAGCGGTTGAACCTCTTGTACAGGTAGCTGATCCTTTTGTTCAGTTTATGTCTTTCGTCATAAAACATACGACTTCCGATCATCATCTTCTTCCTAATGCACCTCTGCAGCTCGTTCCCCCGCCAGCCTCTGAGCCACGACGGGCCGATGATCAAGTGCTTGGGGTGCGCTTTAAAGTCACCTGCAATATATATATATTAAAAAAAAAAGTTAATAAATCTGCAGATCGAGACTGGTAACAGTCTATAAGCTTTGTATTAAGTTGAATGGGAGGAGGGGGATGCAGCTGCAGACTGTCCCTCTCTGTGAGACTGTATGCTGCGAGAGGGGAAGAGGAGCAGCACAGAAGACTGAGAGGAAACAAAATATGCAGACAGAAAATACATTATAAATTCTTAAAGGGTTATTCTCATTTTAGACAATGGGGGCATATCGCTAGGATATGCCCCCATTGTCTTATAGGTGCGGGTCCCACCGCTGGGACCCGCACCTATCTCCAGAACGGAGCCCCCGAAATGAATGAGGGCGCACTGCGCATGCGCAGCCGCCCTCCATTCATTTCTATGGGGCCGCCGAAAATAGCCGAGCGCTGGCTCGGCTACTTCCGTCGGCTCCATAGAAATGAATGGGAGCGCACCGCGCATGCACGGCCCGGCTCCCATTCATTTCTATGAGCGGCGCGGGGAGCTGCGCCTGGTGGTGGCCGACCCCCGGAAACCTGGGGTCCTCCAGGCGCAGCGCTCCCCGCTCCGTTCTGGAGATAGGTGCGGGTCCAGCGGTGGGACCCGCACCTATAAGACAATGGGGGCATATCCTAGCGATATGCCCCCATTGTCTAAGATGAGAATACCCCTTTAAGGCGCCTTTTAACACTGCGATAGCAGGCTGCGTCTGAGGCCTCCGAGACATTTTACAATGGAAACCATGGATATATGCAGTTAACAAATGATACTGAGTGGCAAATATTGCACATAGGCACCAATGTTTACATAAAATATATCTATTTATGTGTTTATACATGCTGTTGTAAAAAAAGAAAAAAAAAGTATAAGTAATTTTTTTTTTATTTTTAAGAATTAGCGCCACTGTAGTCCATTGGTTGCATTTGGTATTGCAACTTTTCCGTCTACGATCTATAATTTTTTTCTGCGCTGGAATCATGTCTGCCCATTCACAGGACAGGAGATTCTGCGCTCTCATGCAGCAGCAGTAATGAGCAGAGTAGACGTGAATCCAGCCATGAGGTTACATAGTAAATCACTTATAAGCTGCAGTCTCTGTCAATCTCTCTGCCCCTCCCTTCTCCATAGACTTCTATGTAATCTGATCCTTCTGTGTTCACTCAGAGTTAGGCCCCTTTCACACGAGCGAGTTTTCCGCGCGGGTGCGATGCGTGACGTAAATGCATAGCACCCGCACTGAATCCTGACCCATTCATTTCTATGGCACTGTGTACATGAGCGTTTTTTTTTTCACTCATCGGTTCTGCGTTGCGTGAAAAACGCAGCATGTTCTATATTCTGCGTTTTTCACACTGCAGTGAAAAACGCATTGCATCCTGAAGAAAGTCCAGATACAGTGCATTTTTCACTGATTGTTGCTTAGAGATGTTTGTAAACCTTCAGTTTTTTATCACGCGCGTGAAAAACGCATCAAAACGCATCGCACCCGCGCGGAAAAAACTGAACAACTGAACGCAATCGCAGATAAAACTGACTGAACTTGCTTACCTACAGACCTAATCCGTCACGCTCGTGTGAAAGAGGCCTTAGGGCTCATGCACACAACTGTATCCATTTTGCAGTCCACAAAATATGAATGACGTCCATGTTGCGTGTTTTTTTTTTTTTTTTTGCAGACACATTGACTTCAATGGGTTCGTGGTCTGCATTTTGCAGCCATGAATAGGACATGTTCTATCGTTTTGCGAAACAGACAGATGTGGACAGCACACAGATGACATCCATGTGTGGTCCGTTTTTTTTTTTTTTTTTTAATGAATGGGTCCGTGTGTAATCCACAAAAACAATGCAGATCGGACAAAATGTGGTCATGTGCATGAGGCCTTGGTAAAGAGGAAAGAAAGCAGGAGCCCGATAAAAAGAGAAGGAAGCATTTGTCTCTGATAACATATATTACAAAGTTTCTTATTTTCTTGGAAATATTTTCTTATGTTCATCTGTACTATCCATTTATTGAAAAAAACGAAAAAAAAAAAAAAACCATGATACTCTCATCTCATAAACCCCTTTAAGGGGTCCTTCATGGTCGTATTTTCTAGTATTTTAATAGGTCAGTTTTTTTTTTAAAAAATACGTCATATGTGTTTTTTTTTTTTTAATTTTGTGTCATTTTGCGCATGCATTTTTTTTGCCTAGAGGAAAAAAAAAAAAAAAAAAAAGTGTGCAGCATTTCTAAGTGCAGTAATGGGCTGTGGTCCTACAGCCCTGAACTGAAACCTACAGCTCTCCAGCTGACACTGAACTACAACTCCCAGCATTCTCTGACAGCCATAGACTGTCTGGACATGTTGGGAGTTGTAGCTATAAGCGGGAGAGCGCTATGTAAACGATTTATTCCACTATTTATCTTTGACTCACCCAAAATCCCGATGTTATCATAGACCCCGAACTGTGCTCTCTTTTGGTTCCAGCGATCTATATTCTTCGGCTGCGGCAAACAACCCCGGGCGAGACTGGCGCTCCCTGCAAGACACGGCAGAGACGGGTTACAGCAGTCACCTACCTTCCTCATCTTGGATCTGCTTCTTTAAGGCCCCTTTCAGATGAGCGAGCGTCACGCTCTGGACTTGCAGCGAGGCATCTGGCCTGAACTCCCAGCACTGCCGGGGGTCGCATAGCATTATACTGATTTGGAATGTATTAGATAACACTGACAGCATTATGTCAGTGTTATCCAATACATTCCAGAACTGTAAGGGTTACATAGTATCATAAATCAATATAATGCTATACCATCCCCGGCAGTGCTGGGAGTTCAGGCCGTGTGCCTCGCTGTGAGGCCAGAGCGTGACACTAGCTCATCTGAAAGGGGCCTAAAGGGGTTTTCCTGGGAGTTCAATATTGACAGCCTATCCTCAGGTGGGGTATGAGCCGTG
The DNA here is from genome assembly GCA_900303285.1 of Rhinella marina. Lineage (NCBI taxonomy): Eukaryota > Metazoa > Chordata > Amphibia > Anura > Bufonidae > Rhinella > Rhinella marina. The sequence goes on along the minus strand of ONZH01021237.1, from coordinate 505,956 downwards.
GCCGATCAGCTGTTCAAAAGGCCTTGACCTCTTCCTAGGCAAGTAACATCACATCCATCAGTCACATGGCCTATGTACAGCTCAGTCCCTTTCAAGTGACTGGGCCTGGGCTGCAATACCAAGCACGGCCACTACACAATGGACGGCGCTGTGCTTGATATCCAGTGAAGAGGCTGCAGCTTTCACCGGAACAAGCACGTGCTCTTCAAACAGCTGTCCGTTGGGGCCACAGCCCCGCCAATGATGACAGGGTATCAATACTTAATGCCCAGAAAACCCCTTTAAAGGTTCACCTCTGAACCCGGACATACCCATAATTTCACCCAGGCAGCCTGCCTGATGTTGGCATCTCATGCTCTGATGCCCTCCCTTGCCCTGGACTAGATCGCGCAGGGCAGGGGCTCTTTTGTTTACCAACACCGCCTGGCAGTGTGTTCGGTGACATCACCAGCTAAAGTCCGCCCATCAGTGCCGGTGATGTCACCAGGCTCACTACTCAGCGGAAGCCTCCGCCTGGCAGAGCCCGGTTAGTCACCGCAACTGGGCAAAATGCCTTGCCCTGCGCAATTTAGAGCAGAACAAAGGAGGGCATCGGAGCACGAGATGCTCCGATGCTAACATCAGGCAGGCTGCCTGGGTGAAACTAAGGGTTGACAACCCCTTTAACCTTCGTGATATACCAGGTGGGTTCTTAGGCCCCGTCCTGCAATCTGAGGTGACCACCAGTGATCACACACAGTAAGAGACGTGTCCGAGTCTCTCTCCATTGATGTCTATGGTCAGTAAGGTAACAGCCAAGCTCTTGTAGCTGGAGGACCACTTTAGCTTGTAGAAAAGGGGGCCTGGCAGTCGGAACCCCACTGACAAGGAAGAGATGGAATATCCATTTACAAACCGATTCACCCCATCCTGGCCATACAGATTTTCTGAAAAACTCACCTAGAGAAAACGACCGGGACGCCTGAGACGCCAGGGGGGCGTTCCCCCCGAGCAGCCGCATCACAGCCCACATCTACAACGACACAGGGATGATGGTTACATGACTGAGGATGGCAAATTACTAGACGAGGCGGAGAAAAAAAAATAAGGGAGAGTTACCTTCTTATTCTAAGCCTCCGAAGAAGATCAGTCACAGGACCTGAAAACCAAAAAGAGGAAAAAAAAATCTGAAAAAACTTCAAAAGCAACAAACGCTAAATGGAAAAAAACGTAAACCCTGGACTGCACTGTAACAACAGGACTGGAGAGAGATGTGTGCTGCTGAGGTGTCCGGCTCCCACAGGATAGCAGAGAGGATACACAGTAACAACCCCTCTGCTGTGAAATGTTTCAGTTCGGTCAGCCTTTACTGACAGCAAATGTCGAAGAATTGGGAAACAAAGCAGATCAGGAAGTTGTAGAATTTGTAATTATACAATCGTTAAAGGGGCACTCCAGCATTTAAAGGGCATCTGTCAGCAGTTTTGTACCTATGACACTGGCTGACCTGTTACATGTGCACTTGGCAGCTGAAGGCATCTGTGTTGGTCCCATGTTCATATGTGTCCGCGTTACTAAGAAAAGTGATGTTTTATTATATGCTAATGAGCCTCCAGGAGCAACGGGGGCGTTACCATTACACCTAGAGGCTCTGCTCTCTCTGCAATTACCACGCCCTCTGCACTTTATTTGACAGGACCAGGCAGTGAAAATGTGATTATACCTGGTCTTGTCAATCAAAGTGCAGAGGCTCTAGGTGTAATGGTAACACCCCCGTTGCTCCTAGAGGCTCATTTGCATATAATAAAACATCATATTTCTCAGCAATGTGGACACAGATGAACATGGAACCAACACGGATGTCTTCAGCTGCCGAGTGCACATGTAACAGGTCAGCCAGTGTCATAGGTACAAAACTGCTGACAGATGCCCGATCAGCACCAGCAGTAGGTGTAGTGGGGGCTGTTACTGCAGCGCTGCTCCCATTCACTACACAGGGTCTTTTTTGCTGTCTGGACGACTGGTGAATTTTAAGCTTGTCTTATTTGCAGTGCGGCATAATTTTTGACGCATTAAAGCCAGAAGCATGGAGATGGAGCGGAGGGGCCGTCCCTATGGCTTGTAGCGGAGCGCGGCTGTGCCATGTGATGCTTTGGCGCAATATGGCGTTACAGGGAAATTGCTGCATTAAAGTTGTTCTCTCACTTCAGTAAGTGCCCTCTATCATGTAGAGAAAGTTAATACAAGGCACTTACTAATGTATTGTGATTCTCCATATTGCTTCCTTTGCTGGCTGGATTCCTGTTTCCATCACATTATACTCTGCTCGTTTCCATGGTTACGACCACCCTGCAATCCATCAGTGTTGGTCACACTGTAGGAAAAAGTGCCAGCCTCTCTGGTGGTCAGGCCGAGGCATTTTCCTATATTGTGGAAGCACGACCACCGCTGATGGATTGCAGGGTGGTCATAACCATGGAAACGAACAGTGTATAATGTGATGGAAAAATGAATCCAGCCACCAAAGGAGGCAATATGGAGAATCACAATACATTAGTAAGTGCCTTGTAGTACCTTTCTCTACATGATAAATGCCACTTACTGAAGTGAGACAACCCCTTTAAGTGATGTTGGATCCTGTGCAATTATACATAGATCTTATACAATGGCTGAAAACTGTGACAGCTGTGGAACTACAACTACCAGACGTCACTGCATGTTGGGAGTTATAGTCCCACTACTACTATTGGGCATTGTGTAGAGTAAGGGAACACCGGGCAGCAAGCTCAGCCCTGGACGCTATCACCATCATACCCGTCCTGACAGCAACCAACCCGCAGCTGCCTCCGTCCGGTTCACAGGTCACTCGCTTCTCATGGAAGTCGCCATGTTGTTTTCCCAGGGTGCAGCGGAACGCCTGAGCCACGCCCCCAACTCCGGACCTGGTGACGTTCCAGTCACGGCAGCCATTTTGTTGTAGACTTTACCTAGATAAACGCAAAGGGAATGGTGTCGAAAATAAACCCCGCCCAGTGCTGCTGATTGGCTATTTTCTCTGTCAATAGAGACCTGCGTGACGTTAAGAGACCACGCCCTCTCATGTACTGGAAAGGTAGTCACTGTGGTTTACAATGTGAGTGTCACACATGTGATGATGTAATTTTATGACGAATATCTAGTTTAATTTGAAGTATGTTCTACATGTGAGAACGATTACAGGAACAATCATGAAAACAATGGAGAATCAATAGTGTCAGAGCCAAACCTGTCTGATGACCTCACAGGTGGTTGGTTGGATTCACCTGCTTGGAGTCCCAGATGATGATGATGATGACTTGTGTCCATGGGGCTGTAGCTTATCTGTTGCTTTGTCCTCTTTGCATTGTAATTGCAGACTCTGACAGGTACAGATATTGTAGATGGTCGCCCTCTGTAGAGCAGATGGCCCGGCTTGCAGATCAGGACTGGACTGGCTATGTTGGCAAGGCATCTGGATGCATTGGGGCATTGTGGTAATTTTCTGCCCATGCAGCGCACACAAATGGCAGACTATGGAAGGCTCGTTGGCACACCTTCGGGATTGGCTCTTTCCATGTCTCGCCATAAGGCACCTGGATCCTCTGGCTTGTGTATGACTCCATGGAATCTTGTGTGGTGGTAACTGGAGATTCCGCTTTGCCAGCTTCCAGCTCCTCCCAGTGGATGGAGGAGAAAAAGAGATGTTCACGGATGTTTCCATTTTCACCTAATCTCTGCGACTGGTCTTTACATAAGAGCCTCGCTAAGAAGTCACCAGTCACTGGTCCACATTGGGTGTAGGTTGCTTGATGGTCTAAGACCTTTCTTTCCACTTGTGCGCGAGTTCTTCCACGGAAGGGGTTCACTCCTAGTAACACCAGGTGCATTATTGCCCCGTAGGCAAACCAGTCTACACCAGAGCTATACGGATGGCCCATTATCATTTCCGGTGCGGCCAAACCTGGGGTTGACATAACGTCTCTGGCCAGTGTTTTTCCAAACACGTCGTCCAGCGCAAGCCCAAAATCTGTGATCTTGACGTGGCCGTTACAGGTTAGCAAGATGTTTTCCGTCTTCAGGTCTCTGTGGATAATGCCTTTTGAATGGATGAACTGTAATCCGCAAACCAACTCGGCGCCGATGAATTTTACACTTCCCAAAGTTGGCAGCGGAACTTTATGTAGATATTCATGGAGAGTCCCACCGCCAACCAACTCCATCACGTAATAGATGTAATTCTGGGTATGAAAGGCTCCATACCCGTGCACCAGGAAGATGTTCTCCTCAGCCATCTGTAGGACTTTCCTCTCCACCAGACCGTTGGCCTGACATAGCAGGACCCTCTTCTTCACCGATTTGATGGCGACGCGTTGTTTCCGTGCGCAGTCTGTGGCAAGCATGACTTTGCCAAAGTATCCCTGTCCTAGAAAACGGTGGTAAGTGAACTTGTCCACTGTCAAGGGGAGCAGAGCTTTGCTGGGCTGTACCACTTCTTCAGTTTTTGGAATTTTCCCATCATCAAGTCCTTTTTTTCCAGGACTGTCCACCTTGGCTTTCTTCATGGGACCAGCATGCTCATCATCCTTCTGTAACGTGTAGCCCTTATCTTTCATTGCTCTCCTTTTCTGGCCATTTTTCTCTTTCGGCCATGTTCCTTGACCTTCGGCAGACCGTTCATTCACGTTCCTTCCATCACATCCAATCTCGTCCCTTGGCCTTTGATGCGATCTTAGGTTGTAACCTGTTCTTTGGAGATTTCTGGAGTCCTCACCTGATCTCTCACTAGATCTGAGATAGTACTCTGATGTTATCTTTTCTTTTGACTTGCCTTGTTGTTCCTCGCCCTTCTCTTCTGGCAATGTTGGAACAGGTCTTAGAAAATCTTGAGTTCCTCCATGTTGTCCCGGATGGATCTTTACGGGATCTGCAGTTCCTGTCCGGGCCTTTGCTTTGGTCATGATGTTATTCTGTATCTGTTTCATACATCCTATAATCCGATTCCATTGACTTTGCAAGGCTGCTGTGATTGGGTTACCTGCATGGCCCTGGCTGCACCCCTCTTGTGGGTCCTGGCCTTTCTCATTGGCTCTCCTCTTTGGGGTCTCTTCCTTTGAAGTAGGTGTTTTCTTCTTCCTCTTTCTACTAGAGCCCATGTGGAGTCCAAGTCTTCAACTGAGCAGAAGAATTCAATGCCATAGCAAGTAGCACTGAAACTGTCTTAAAGACTGAGGCACCGAGGCCACAGCAAGTGGAATTCTTGGTGCCATCAGGTATTGTGATGTCATGGTTCCATGACAACACCCATAGAGGTCAGAAACGGTGTAGCACGGCACAGCTGATTCAACGATTATTGTGATGTCATGTGGCTGTGATGTCACTGTTTAGAACCATGTGACATGGCACAAGCAAGTACTCCTGTACACCTTTGGTTCATGCAGCTTGAAAGGCCGGTCCATAGCAACCTTTTCTGAGCGTCCCGCATATCTACTGACATGTTATTATGGTTTCCTGACATGATGCAAACGTTGACTCTGAAAGGTTCTTGTACATGGATCTAATCACGTAGACAAAATTGTTGGTGCCGCTCCGTTAAAGAAAGAAAAACCCACAATGGTCGCTGAAATAACTAAACTGACAAATGTAATAATAAATACACATTTACTAAAAATCAGCTAATGAAAATCAGATGTTGCTTTTGGATTTTGAGGCAATCACTGCAATCAAACGATATCTGTAAGGGTGCTGGCACACAGTGCAGTTCTGACATGCATTCAGGATGCAGTTTTTTTTTTATCGTAGCTAGCTGAAATGAATTACAGTATTTTTCGCTTTATAAGACGCACTTTTTTCCCCAAAAAAGTACGGGGAAATTTGCTGTGCGTCTTATAAAGCGAAAACAAGTGAGTGCTTCCATTATGTATCAGGTGCCGGGACCTCCATCAGACCTCAGATCAGCCCACCCAGCCCCATAAGGTTAAAATAAAAACCTCTCTCACCTCTCCTGCTCCGCTCCGAGTCCGGCGCTCCTCTGTCTTCTCCGGGCCGGCTCTGTCCTGTCATGTGACAGTGCAGCGCTGGCCTTAGAAGACAGAGGAGCGCCGGACTTGGAGCGGAGCAGAAGAGGTGAGAGAGGTTTTTATTTTATCCTCATGGGGCTGATCTGAGGTCTGATAGGGGCACAGTGGGCTGATCTGAGGTCTGATAGGGGCACAGTGGGCTGATCTGAGGTCTGATAGGGGCACAGTGGGCTGATCTGAGGTCTGATAGGGGCACAGTCGGATAATATGGGGGCCTGATGGGCTGATCTGAGGTCTGATGGGGGCACAGTCTGGTAATATTCGTGCTGATGGGCTGATCTGAGGTCTGATGGGGGTAGAGGGGGCTGATATGGGGGCTGATGGGACACAGTGGGCTGATATAGGGGCATAGTAGGCTTATCTGAGGTCTGATGGGGGCAGAGTGGGGTGATATGGGGGCTGATCTAAGGTCTGATGGGGGCACAGTGGGCTGATATGGGGGCTGACGGGCTGATCTGAGGTCTGATGAGGGTCTGACATGGAGGGCTGATGGGGTTCTGACATGGAGGGCTGATACGGGGGTCTGATGTGATGTCCTGAAATTTATGGGGGGTCTGATATGAGGTGTGATGAAAAATATTTTGTTTCTTATTTTCCTACTCTAAAATCTGGGGTGCGTCTTATCATGAGGTGCGTCTTATGAAGCGAAAAATACGGTAAATCATTCCCACAGTGCAAAACACCAGGGGTTAATGAGGTGCTAAACTGGCTAAATTGAAAACTGCATCCTGAGTGCATGTCAGAACTGCACTGTGTGCCATCACCCTAAGGCCTCATGCACACATCCGTGGACCACGGACCGTGAAAACCCAGTCAATAATAACAATAATACACTTCTATGATCTATACCAGTGTATTACTGTGCAGCGGCACGAAGCGCACAGCGTCATAGCAACCAATGATGCAGGGCGCTCTCGCACTCAGCAGGACTGCAGGCCAGCTTTTCACACACCGTGGTCCACGGATGTGTGCATGAGGCCTAACTCTCAGTAAGACTTCTGCACTTGTCCACAGGTATTTTGGCCCACTCCTCGTGAGCACATTTTATTCCAGAATGACTTGGTAGTCTTGAGATTTCATTGTACCCTGCACAGATACAAGACACCCTGTGCCAGATGCAGCAAAGCAGCCCCAAAACGTAAACGCGCCTCCTCCATGTTTCACAGTAGGTACAGTGTTCTTTTCTTTGTATATTTCATATTTGTATCTGTGAATATAGAGCTGATGTGACTCCCCAAAAAGCTCCGGTTTTGTCTTATTTGTCCAAAGGACATTCTCTCGGAAGCTTTGTGGCTTGTCAATGTGCCTTTTGGCAAATTCCAGTTTCGCTTATTATGATTTGCTTTTAACAGTTTTTTCCCCTCAGTCGTCTTGCATTAAAGGGGTTGTCTCATGATGGACAATGGGGGCATATCGCTAGCAATGCCCCCATTGTCTTATAGGTGCAGGTCCCACCACTGGGACCGGCACCTATATCCAGAACGGAGCCCGCAAGGTGGTGGCTGGACGACTCTGGTCCGGTCACCACCATAGAAATTAATGGGAGTGTACTGCGCATGCGCAGCCCCCGCTCCCATTCATTTCTATGGAGCCGACGGAAATAGCCGATCCAGCGCTCGGCCCCATAGAAAATGAATGGAGGGCGGCTGCGCTCCTTCACTTTTGGGGCTCCATTATTAATATAGGTGCGGGTGCCCCCATAAGATAATGGGGGACATATCCTAGCAATATGTCACCCATGGTTCATCAAGAGACAACCCTTTTATGTTGCGATCTTGGCTAAGACAGCGATAGATGGTACAATCTGACACTGATGTACCTTGACCTTGGAGTTCACCTCAAAGCTCTTTAGAAGTTGTTCTGGGCTGGGTTTGGTTACCATTTGTATTATCCATCTCTTCAATTTGTCATCAATTTTCCTCTTGCAGCCACGTCCAGGGAGGTTGGCTACAGTCCCATAGACCTTAAACTGAATAATATGTGCAACTGTAGTAACAGGAACATAAAACTGTTTGGAGATGGTCTTATAGCCTTTACCTTTAACATGTTTTTCAAACCTTTCTTTCTCTCTCCTTAGTTTTCTTTGGTCCATGTTCCTTGTGGTGCCCACCATGATACCAAACAGCCCAGTGACTACTTTTCACCCTACAAATAGGCAAAATGATTACAAGTCTGAAGACACCTGTGATGCCAATTACAGGACACACCGTAGTTTAACATCTCCCTGTGGCCAAATTATTTTCAGTCTTTTCTTGGGTTACCATCATTTTTGTCCAGACCAGTTTCATTAGTTTGCTTTTTAAAATTATTCTGATGACTCATAATTTAAAAGCCTTGTTTGATTTTCATTAGCCGATTTTAAGTAAATTTGCATTTATTATTACTTTTGTCAGTTTAGAGTTATTTCAGTGACCCTTGTAGGTTTTTCTTTTTTTAACGGAAGGGTACCAACAATTTTGTTCACGTGTGTATATTCCAGTGTAGGCCTGCAGGTGGCAGCACTACATTGCAACATACTGAATCTTCTATTTGTCTGGATTTATGTCCATTGATAAATAAAAGTGGAAATCTAACAATTTCATATTATTAGGCCTTTCGAAGCCTAAAAAATGTAGAAAAAAAAGTAAAACATTGTTTTTAAATATGAATAAAAATTAAATTCAAGCAACCCCCTTTCTCCAGAATAAAATATATAATAAAAAATAATAAAATGTATTTATTAATAATAAAAATATAATAAAAAATAAGCAATAAAAAAATAAACATAATAGATATTGCTGCATCTGAAAACACCCGTGCTATTAAAATAAAAAAAAAAAATGTATCTCATGCAGCAAATGGCACAACGGGAAAAAAATGTAAATGTCTGATTCGCCATTTTTTGTCACTTTACCTTTTAAAAAAATTGACTAAAAAGTGATCAAATAGTCATAGACACTCCAAAATGATATCAATAAACTACAGATCATCCTGTAAAAATGTAACTCTCACACAGCTCCGTAAACATAACTATAAATACGTTATGGGGATCAGAATATGGTGATGAAAAGAAATTTTTTTTTTCCACAGTTTTTATTTTTTCTCCCCCAATATTAAAACACATGAAAAACTATATAAATATGTTATTCTTCTAATCATACTAACTGAGAGAACAAAAGACACAGATTAGTTTTACTGCATAGGGAGCACTGTAAAAAAACTTATAAAACTATAGTGGAATCGTGTTTTTTTTCCCAATTTCATACCATTTTCCAGCTTCCTATTACATTATTAGCAATTGTAAATAGTTCCATTAGAAAGTACAGCCTCTCCCGCAAATAACAAGCCCTCATACCGCTATTTCGAATGGAAAAATAAAAAAGTTATGGCTGTGGGAAGTATAGGAGTGAAAATGCAAAATTGCCTGGTGCTGAATGGGTTGTACATAGATGTATGTGATTATGCATAAGAGGTTGTATGGAGAGACCTTACACGCTGAGATCACTCTATATGCAGCAGTTGCCGACTGTATAATGTACATATACAGCAGGCACCTGGCAGCAATAACTGGGATCGGCGATGATGCTGAACCTGGCCATTTAACCTTTGAGATGCCGCTATCAATAGCGACCGCAGCATCTTTGGGGTTAGTCAGAGGAAGGGGACCCCCTCTGCCTTCCAATCTGAGGCCCAGAGGTGAAATCGCAAGTCTATGGGACAAGCGATCAGAAGATTGCATGTTCAAGTTCCGTTAGGGGGCTAAATGTTACTGTGTAAAAAGTAAAAAAATAAAATAAACATGGAAAATCAGTAAAGTTATGGCTCTTGGAAGGTGGGAAGGAAAAAAACAAGAACGAAAATGGGGCTGGGCCTTAAAGGGGTTGTCTCACTTCAGTAAGTGCCATTTATCATGTAGAGAACTTTAATATAAGCTACTTATCAGTGTATTGTGATTCTCCATATTTTCTCTTTTGCTGACTGGATTTACTTTTCCCATCACATTATACACTGCTCGTTTCCATGGTTACGACCACTCTGCAATCCATCAGCGGTTGTCGTGTTTGCACACTATCTGAAAAAGCATCAGCCTCTCTGGTGACCGGGACCATTAGAGATCACATAGGCTAGAGCTTTTTCCTATAGTGTGCAAGCACGACCAGCACTGATGGATTGCAGGGTGGCCTGTAACCATGGAAACAAGCAGTGTATAATGTGATGGAAAAATGAATCCAGCCAGCAAGGGAAACAATATGGAGAATCACAATACATTAGTAAGCGCCTTGTAGTAACTTTCTCTACATGATAACTGCTACTTACTGAAGTGAGAGAACCCCTTTAGGGATTAAAGGGGTTGACCAAGAGCATTACAAATTTCAGATAAGCCCTGCAATAACTTGTCTTATACCCACCCCTTTCTTCAGCGCCTTTCTCTGCTTTGATTGGCTACAGCAGTCCCGTGCCCTATACATCACTGCTGCAGTTTGGCAGGAGGACTAAACCGCGCTGCAAAAAAGCACTGGAGAAAGGGGTGAATTAATTTAATTGTTTAGCAACTATTATTTAACATAGATTATTGAGTGCTATTTTTTTAGTCCCATTAGGGGACTTTTAATTTTAAACATAATTTTTACTTTAAAGAAGAACTCCCGCAAAATTTTTTATTCTCTGACCTGTTAGAAAGGTGCATGATATAATCGGTAGTGAATGCAATCTTCTTATCAGTGACTGTTTCTGTGAGTAATAACCTCTCTTCTTATTGTAGCTGGGTCATGTGACCAACTGTCTGACCTCCAACTGACCCAGGACAGGAAGCCAGTCACTTCTCTATTCATTCCTATGAGACTGAATGTGAGGCTCCCATAGTAATGCATAGAGAATTAGACTTCCTGTCCACACATAAGATGCTGTGTTATCTGGTGAGTCTGATTCCTAGTCACATGACACAGATGAGAAACATCAGGGAGATATAACTCACAAATACAGCCACTGGTAAGAAAATGACATTCTCTACAGATTATATCATGTACATTTCTAGCAGGACATGGAATCAAATTTTTTGCGGGAGTTCTTCTTTAATGTCATGCTCTGCTTTACAGATGCTCAGGTGTCTGTTTCATATGAGCGTGTTCAGTCTGGGAAATACTCCAGTGACACAAACACACAACATTATAATGATTTATACTGCTGTGAATTCCAGTCTGACGGCAGCTGTACTGACTTGTACTGACCGCAGTATGTCAGTACAGTTCAGTACAGCCGAGATCAGGCAGCCGCACACAACAATATAAATGATTATAATGCTGTGAGTTTGTTTCACAGGCGAAGCGTTCAGCCCGGGAAATGACGCGCACACGGCCTGAACACACTTGTGTGAATCTGGCCTTATTATAAGTGCTATTTTTGGAAGTCTCATACCAGTGAAAGGAGCGATCCATACATGAGTGCCTCCTCTCCATTTATAATGGGTCTTTGTTCTTGACACAGGTGAGGGTCCCACCTCAGGACCTGCTCCTTTCGGACACTTCTAGTATACTGTGTACATATGCCATTAATATCCAGATAGGAATACCCTTTGAAGGTGGCCATACATTTCAGATGTTAGCTTTTCATTCCTTCACCCATATACATGTGTTCTTAGTGGGGAGAGGGGAGTATCCTCTAGACACAGTGACTTATCTCCAGCGAGAACCAGAGGATTGTGCATGTTCAAATTCAACATGCCCGACCCTTCTTTCCCCCCATATACTGTCAGAAAAGAAACCACAATACATATCACGTTTATTTGGTCCTGAAATTGGTGGGTTTGGTCAACATCAGCTTAATTTGTATAATCAGAATGATATATATGTATATTATTAGGCATGAAGTGGTTAACCCTTTCAGTACCGGGCCACTTTTCACCTCAAATCCCAGGCCGTTTTTTGCAAATCTAACGTGTTACTTTATGTGGTAATAACTTTGGAACACTTTTACTTATCCAGGCCATTCTAAGATTGTTTTCTCGTCACATATTGTGCTTCACGATAGTAGTAAATTTGTGGCAAAATATTTCATTTTTATTTGTAAAAAAAATACCAAATTTAGCAAAAATTTTGAAAAATTAGCAAATTTCAAAATTTCAATTTCTCTACTTTCAAAATACATAGTAATACCTCCAAAAATAGTTATTATTTTACATTCCCCATATGTCTACTTTATGTTGGCATCATTTTCTAAATGTCATTTTACTTTTTTGGGACGTTAGAGGGCTTAGAAGTTTAGAAGCCATTTTTCAAATTTTCAACAAAATTTCCAAAACCATTTTTTTAAGCACCAATTCAGTTATAAAGTGATTTTGAGGGGCTTACGTAACGGAAACCACCCATAAATGACCCCATTTTAGAAACTATACCCCTCAAATTATAAAAAACTGCTGTTACAAACTTTGTTAACCCTTGAGGTGTTCCACAAGAATTAATGGAAATTTCACTTTTTTGGTAGATTATTCATGTTAATATTTTTTTTCTTGCAAAACAGCAAGGGTTAACAGCAAACTAATCCTCAATATACATTACTCTGATTCTGCAGTTTACAGAAATACCCCATACGTGGTGGTAAATGTGTCTATGGGAAAGGAGGAAAGGAGCGCCATACGGATTTTGGAGGCAGATTTTGCTAGAATAGTTTTTAGGCACCATTTTGTAATTGAGAGACCCTGACGTACCCCTAGAGTGGAAACCCTCAAAAAGTGACCCCATTTTGGAAACTACAACCTTCAAAGAATATATTAAGGGGGATACTGGCCACTTTGACCCCCTAAGCGTTTTACGGAATTTGGAAACACTTGGCTGTGAAAATGAAAAGTTTTATTTCTTCCAATAAAATGTTGCTTTAGCCCCAAATTTTTCATTTTCAGAAGGGGTAACAGGAGAAAAGCACCCCATAATTTGTTACCCATTTTCATCTGAATACGGCAACACCCCCTATGTGGTTGTAAACTGATGTGGGGGCACATGGCAGGACTCAGAACAGAAGGAGCGCCATATGGATTTTACAACACAGATTTTGATGGATTGGTTTGCGGGAGCCATTGATTTTTATTTTTTGAGTTATTGTCTTATGTGGGGGCTCATTTTTTGCGGGACAAGATGACGGTTTGATTGTTACCATTTTGAGGTACATACGCCTTTTTGATCGTGTGGTATTACACTTTTTGTGAGGCAAGGTGAAAAAAAATGGCTGTTATGGCATAGTTTTTTTAAAATTTTTTTTACAGCATTCGCCTGGGGGGCCATCTCATGTAATATTGTTATAGAGCAGGTTGTTACGGACACGGTGATACCCAATATGTCTAACTTTTTTATTTTTGGAAAGTTTTACACATTAGATTTATTTTTGAACAGAATAAAATCTTTTTTTTTGTGTTGCCATTTTCAGAGAGCCATATTTTTTTTATTTTTCAGGCGATTGTCTCAGGTAGGGTATAATTTTTGCAGGACAGGATGACGGTTTGATTGGTACCATTTTGGGATAAATACGCCTTTTTGATCGCCTGCTATTACACTTTTTGTAAGGGAAGGTGACCAAAAAATGTCTGTTTTGGCACGTTTTTTTTTTTTTTACTGTGTTCACCTGGCGGGGTGGATGACGTGATATTTTTATAGAGCCGGTCGATACGGACGCGGAGATACCTAATATTTTTATCTTTCTTTTTTTACCTTTTTGTTAACAATTTTTTGTAGCTTTTTTTTTGGAAAATGGGTTTTTTTTTTTTTACTTGAAACTTTTATTATTTTTTTTTAGGAAACTATTTTTTAACTTTTTTTTTTTACTTTATTTAACTTTTGGGGGTCTGATCCCCTTTACAATGCAGTACAATACTTTGTATTGTAATGCATTGGCTGTAAGTGTATTACTCAATGTAATACACTTACAGCCTGCTTCCTGTGCGATCCAGGGGGCTGGATCGCACAGGCACGCAGGGATAGCAGCCACGATGTCTAAGAAAGGCATCGGGCTGCTATCCGAACCATCGGGTCCCCGTCACAGCAGCGCAGGGACCAGATTGCCCCCCCGCTTGCCATCCTGAACTCCTGCACACCACATGTGCCGCGGTCAGCGCTGATCGCGGCACATGAAGGGTTAATGCGCTGGCATCGGTGTTTTCACTGATGCCGGCGCATTCAGCAGGGGTCCGGCACTGGCGCCGGGACTCGTGTCCCGGCTTTTTGCGCCGTACATGTACGGCGCTGGTACTCTAAGGGTTAAAGGGGTTATCCCGTGACTAATGTAAAAAATGAAATCAGACCTCTTTCTAACAAAGCTAGAACCAGCCCTGTACCTCACATGGATCCAGAGATCTCACCATTCACTGCTCTGCTAGATTGATATCAAGCTGACAGCTCAAGGGGAGTGTCTTTTCTGCTGCAGCTCAGGAGGCGTGTCTCAGCTCTCCCTATCACAGCTCAGGAGGCGTGTCTCTTCTCTCTCTATCACAGTTTAGGGGGCGTGTCTCAGCGATCCCTATCACAGCTCAGGGGGCGTGTCTCAGCTCTCCCTATCACAGCTCAGGAGGCGTGTCTCAGGTCTCCCTATCACAGCTCAGGCGGTGTATCTCAGCTCTCCCTATCACAGCTCAGGAGGTGTGTCTCAGCTCTCCTTATCACAGCTCAGGAGGCGTGTCTCAGCTCTCCTTATCACAGCTCTGGAGGCAGTTGAAGGATGAAACTGAGCATGTGCAGCCATCCCTGTGTGCTGTATACAGGTACATTTTGCTAAATAACTCAGAGGCTATACAAAATCTTTAATTACATGTAATTACAAAAGTATTCAGATGCTGGTTTGAAAACTGTAGAATATTTTTTGTGGGACAACCTCTTTAAGGGGTGGTGACAAAATCCAATTCTGCACAGGGAGCCTTATTACTTAGGGCCGGCCCTGATCCCACGTATTATATATATAAGCAGTCATAGCGGCACGAATATAGATAAATATGTGGCAGAGATGCCAGCTTTTATTCTGTCTAAGTTATATCTGCCCATGCTTGAACGTATGGGAAAATCAGACACCCAGCGCTATATTAGACGAAAACTAAACACAGCCTATCACTACAAACATCTCATACCACCTGTCAAACCTGGTGGTGGAGGGGCACGATCTAGATGTTTTGCATCCAAAGAACCTGGTAAACTTCCAGTCACTGACACACGATGAACTCCAGTTTATTTCAGAATACAATATTTTTGAGACAAACGTGAAGTCCGAGCTGAAAATGGGTCAGCCCTCAAGACAATGGCGGACATTTATTAAGACTGATGTTTTTCACTGTGCACTGCCGGAGGAAGCACCAAAGTTACGTAGAGGTTCAGGCCTCTACATACGTTTGGTGCTACATCCGCCAGGTTGATGTAAGCCGTTTTCCATGTCAAAAACTGGCATGGAAAATTATAAGCCAGGCCTCCTGGTCCGCCCACATTTCCTGCCCACACCACACCCACTTTTTTCGGCACTTTTGGGAAAATATGAGACCTATTTATGCCACAAAAGTGGTGTAAATAGATTAATAAATTTCCCCCAGTGATCCAAAGCAAACCAGCAAAACACCATCTGAATGGTGTCGGAAAGGCCAATCTCCAGACTCCTACCCAATGAGGTGTTGTGTCAGAATCTTAAAGGGGTTGTCCAGTGGGGAAAAAAAATGTGGGAATGGGCTCAGAGTGGGATAAAAAAATAATATAAAAATATAGATACCTCACTGATCACCTGATGCTCCTATTCTAATTTTTACTGGTCTCGACTAGAGATGAGCTAACGTGCTCGTAACGAGCACTGTACCGCTCGGCTCCCCTGCGCTCGCATGGGCGCAGGCAGCCACTTCCGTCAGGTGAGGAGGACAGAAGCGAATGCCTGCGCCCATGCGAGCGCAGGGGAACAGAGCGCTACAGTGCTCGTTATGAGCACGTTCGCTCATCTCTAGGGACTCTCGACCAATCTTGACACACAAAAAATGACAGGTAATGCCTGCCTAGCCAATCACTGACCACAGAGGTGACCTGCCTTGCCAGTGATTGGCTACACAGGCATTTCCTGTGTTTCAAGATGGAACCAGGAGACCAAAGAGACCCTATGAGCTCCCGGTATGGAGAGGGTCGTTACCCCATCTTTTATTTTTTTAACCCACTCTAAAAGCACTTTCCCACAAATGTTTCCTGCTGGACAACCCTTTTACAGACGAGTGAGACAAAATGTCTATGGAGTGATGCCAGAGCCTACAGAAAATGGTTTCCTCAAGTTACCGTTGCTAAAGGTGGTTGTATGTAAATTATAGGGTGCACTTATTATTTTCTCACCTGTTGGTTTACTACAAATTGAATGTTTTTGAGCGCTTTTTAAAATATCACCAGAGGTTATTTGATTGCATATGGTGGGATCAGGTTTGGACAACCTCTATCTACAATGGGCAGCTATAGAAGGTGAACCTTTTTTTTGCCCACCAAATGGTAACCTCCACCAGATTTCAATGTAACGCAGGAAATTTTGGATAAAACCTGTAGTATAAAATGTATGTAGTTTCAGAATACGGCACAGAATTGTGGTACGTGAAAAATGTGTCCATCACTCAGCTTATCTGTGTATTTTTTAAACATCTTTAAAAGGCCACCCCATGTAAAATCACTGGTTACATATGTCTTTTCGTGAAAGGATCTGCATACAAAAATATACAAGGTCTATGGTTTCAAAAATATATAGAAAAATTCTTTTACACTCAAATGGGGGATTCCTACAAAGGTTATGAGTCAAATGGGACAAGCCTTATAGAAGTTAAAATCCAAGGTGGAAAAAGACTCCTGCCCGGTTGCATCCACGTTCTCGGGAGTCTTTGGTGATACTGGACAGTTTTGTGGTCTGGAGACTGGAAATCAGAATGACTGGACACTTGGCAGAAACTAGTCACATACTGAAAATGGTACAGAGGAATATTAGTTGCCATCAGTGCGGATATGGTCGCAGAAGCTGTCGATTTCAGTCAACCTCAGGCCAAGCTTGGTCATAACAGGTGGGAGATCCATCCTGGCCATGGGAGGACTTCATGCAGTAAGTCTTCATTTAGCTGTTCTTATTAATTTTTTGCTCTTTTGGCTTTGGTTTTCACCGTTGTAGGACCTCAATAGGAGTATATCCAGGCATTGATCACATGTTTGGTGACTCCACCTACTTAGCCTATTTAATGTCAAGTATACACTTTGCTTGAGAAAGGTCTCACTGAGTAGACCGAAACGTTGCATTTGGGAATAAAGAGTCCTACACTTTTCACGGAATTGGACTGCTGCCTCGCTTTTTGCAAAGAGTATATCCAGGCAGCTATATGTATGGGTCAACTTGTACTGATGGCATTGGTGGAACAAGTTATATCCCAGTGATAATCTGAAGAATATAACAGTCTGTTGACCTTACAGGGTTGTTTGGTCAATGACATATTTTTAGAACAGGCTCAGACGGATCTCTCACTGCTCCCATTCCTGATGATTCCCAGTCCTCAGACGTTCTTTTCTTCCTCCTGGTTCCTCTCAAGATCACAGTCGGTGGCTGAGGTGGGTCACTGCGAAGTAGAGGTTGGTAGGGAACTAGGAAATGTTAAAACGGGAATGCCAGGGGACCGGTGACTTATTATTTTACACCTATCTGAGCCTGTCTTAAATATCAGCTGGAGAAACTCTTTAATTTCAGCCACAAATATAACATGAGATGGGAATTTTGAGACGGGCTGAAGTACATGTGTGTTTTACCTGTAAAGAGCGCACCTAACCGGTTGTTAGAAAGTCCTATGAAAGTACATCAAGTATAACGTTCCTGAAGAGCACTGTCACAGGCTCTCCTCGATCTTCTCTACGACGCCTCCCAAGTTCATCTCTCTTAACACGTTGAACAGTGAGTCCCTTGCAGCTCCAGATGAACCCGCATTTTCGACCCAAAATGAGATCATTGCATACTGAGCATCTTTGTAATGTCTGTTGTCCTGCTCAGAAGTTTCAATGACATGGTTACTGACTCCCAGACGGCGGATGAACTCCCTCCATCTGCCAACAGGAACGCATTCGATGATTTTGTAGAGAACTTGCGTGGCTAAAAAACATAAGACGGACAAAAAAAATTAAAGGAGTCTTCAAAATGACCTAAGTACTATTCAACTGTATCTACGTAATAGTGTAGAAAATTCAACACCATAACAAGAGTTAAAGGGGTATTCTCATCTTGTACAATGGGGGCATATCACTTGGATATGCCCCCATTGTCTTATAGGTGCGGGTCCCACCTATATCAAGATCGGAGGGGGGAGCGCTGCGCCTGGAGGACCCCAGGTTTCCCGGGATCCGGCCACCACCAAACGCAGCTCTCTCACTGCTCCCGTAGAAATGAATGGGAGCGCACCACGCATGCGCGGCTGCCGCTCCCATTCATTTCTATGTAGCCGACGGAAATAGCCGAGCCAGCGCTCATCTATTTTCGTCCGGCCCCATAGAAATCAATAGAGGGCGGCTGCGCATGCGCAGTGCGCCCTCCATTACTTTGGGGGCTCAGTTCTTGATATAGGTGCGGGTCCCCCCGTAAGAAAATGGGTACATATGCTAGCGATATGCCCCCATTGTCTAAGATGAGGATACCCCTTTAAACTAGAAGACTTCAGTGCATGACCCCAGAGCCACAGAAAGTCAAGATAAACAGTCCCCAAATGTTTGGCCAAATTCTAAACATAGCATTGCTTCTGTAGTCTGTTTAGACTTTGCCTGATACCCTTTTTCAAGCCTGTCTTATTCCACATCTCCAGCAATCCTTCTCTCTGAAATTCCTCTATATAACAGTTCGAGTCTAGTCCTCTTTCTGGTCCACCGTCTACCTGAAAGCCTTCCAGATTCATAGACCCAGTCCGTTACCTGGATTACTTTTGCTTGACCTTTTCTGACAGTCTACATCTCTCCTCAGCCTAGTTTCCGATTATGTATGGCCCTTATATTTCCTACTATATAGACACATATCTTTACTCACTGTTTAAGCTTGGCGTCTTGGTCTGTAATGTAATGTCTGGTAATGGAAGGCCAGAATTTTGAGCTTCATTTTGTTGTTGAAGTCCAGATTCTTCTACAAAATAACCTATGTGTCCTGGGAGAGAATCTAATTTACCCGTTGAAGAGGAGGTCTCCATCTACAAAAGAAGAAGGGAAATAATATTTTTGGTTATTTTTGATTTCTAAATGTTAAACCCTACCCCCATGAGCCATTGGTTTTTACATGTTATGAAGCGCTGAGATTAGTAATGGGGAATGTGGACTACATGACCAGAAGTGTGTGGACCCCTGAGCATCCAATTCCAGAAGCATAGGCATTGATATGGATTTGGCCCACCTCATGGTGCTATGTACACTCTCCATTGCCCTAGGGGTGGGCTTTCTACTAGATTTTGGACTTGGATCCACAAGAGCCTTAGCATAACTGGGCAGTGAGAACCTGGCTCCCCATCACTTCCAGTATCTATCCCATAAGGGTTCCATAAAGTTGAGTTTGGGAAAAGTTCTTACAGGGTTCTGTTGACATTTGCCAAACCAATTTTTTGCCCACCGTTGAGGTGGTAAGTTGTGAGTTATCATCCCACACTATGTCTTTCCACTAGAGGATCCAATAGCAACATGGTTTCTCCAGTGAAAGAATGTCCCCAGTCATTCATACGTCTTATGAGCTTATTAAAAGGACAAACCACATGTTATACATACCAGAGGAGTGCTCAATTGGCCGGTTCCTAAAAAAAAACCAATACAAAGGGTTAGTAAACAGCGACATGGATACCCCCTGGCCCCAAGTTCTATTAATGGTATTATGTGGCTGGTACACATAGAGTTCAATAGCATCGGGCAGCTCCCTATAGCTGGAGAGCCACATGCATTAGGCAGGAGATCCGGAGCCATTGGAGCGGTCTCATGAAGACAACCTCTTTTTAAAAAACGTCGGTGTGATGTAAGCCGAGATCTGGCTTCCCCCAAAATATAGCATCATATGCCATATAATACTGCCATAACTGCCCACAGTCCTGGTTTTGCCGAGACTATCCCACAAACTGAGCCGTAAAAGGAAAGGGTTTATGCAAACCCTGTCCAAAAGTGGACATTTTTGGGGACGTTCCAGGGTGGTTTGGGCCAATCCCTGAGTGGGACTTAAATGTTCCGATCTTGACTTCCGAAGTATTATAGGAGTTGTCCCAACTTAAACATTGGGGGCATATCTCTAGAATATGCCCCCACTATCTGATAAGTGTCGGTCCCAGCTCTGGGACCCACACCTATACATAGAACGGAGCCCGGAAACCGCTGGAGGGCGCACCGCGCTGGCTCGGCTATTTCCATATGCTCCATAGAAGTGAATGGAGTGGTGGCCTCAACTGCGCGTTGTGCTTCTCATTCATTTCAATTGGACTTCTGAAAATAGTCGAACGTGCCGCTCAACTATTGTTGGCCGTCCAATGGAAGTGAATGTTGGGATCGGCCGTGCATGTGCGGACTCTATTCTGAGTATAGGTGCAAGTCCCTGAGGTGGGACCCCCTTTAAGGAGTCATTTGTGGCAAAGTGGCCCTAGTGTAGGAAGTCTTACAAGCAATGCTACCTGGGAAAAAGTATGGAAATTAACTCTCCAGAAGGAAAAAAACAACTCTCCATAGGTAGCCCCCCTATAAGTCATGTCTGACCCATTAAAAGGGTTATCTGGGATTTTGATATTGATGGCCCTTCCTCAGGACAGATCATCAATATCAGATTGTTGGGTTTGACTCCCAGCACCTTCACCGATCAGCTGTTTGAGGAGACTGCAGCCTCATCACAGCTTACCTAGCACAGCGCCATCCGTTGTATAGTGGCTGTGCTTGGTATTGCAGCTCAGAGCTGCGCCTACGTGATGTCACTGATCTAGGAAGAGGCCTAAGTGCTCACTGGAGCGCCATGGCTGCTTTGAACAGCTGATCAGCGGGGGTCCCGGCTCTCTGAACCACGCCAATATCAAAGTCCTGGATAACCCCTTTAAGGAGCACTAAAAAATGACAAACCAAGCCAAGAGGCACCCATCTTTAGACACGTTGTGCCCGTTGGGACCTCTAACGACAGTATTCCATTGGTTTCAGTCACTGGGTAAGAAGACCCTGCTCCCCATCTTTACCTGGTACGTTGATTGTAGGGAGCGGACTCTTCTTCTGGAAAGTGGAGACCAACTTTTTACGCATTGTGACAATCACGGTAATCACCAAAGCCAGGATAATGGTGCCCATTGCACAGGCTAAGACAACCGTAACAACGTTTGATTCTGAAACGAATGAATGATGTTGGTTACTTCTGGGGATGGGTTTAATTGGACGAAAGAATCTCACAGCTGAGGCTTTGCTACAATGATATCCAAATGCAAGATATTTAATCATACAATTATTAAAGGACTATTCTCATCCGAGACATTGGTGGCTAGGATATGCCAACAGTGTAGGATAGGAAGGGTTCCCGGAGGTGGGACCCGCACCCATCTCCAGAACGAGCCCCCTAAAGTGAATGAGAGTGCGCAACGCAAGCGCGGCCAACCTCCATTCACTACTACAGTAGTTCCGAAAATAGCCAAGCATTCCAGGCAGTCCCATTGCGGTGAATAGAGAGGTGGCCGTGCGTGTGCGGTTCGCCCTCCATTCACCACTAGGGGACTTCTAAAAATAGCTGAGTACACTCGCTCGCCTATTTTCCGAACTCTCATACCAGTGAATGGAGAGCATGAGGCACATGCAACATTTGCTCTCCTTCATTTTGAGGGGGCCCCCATTCTGGAGATAGGTTCGGGTCCCCGATCTAGGACTTGCTCCTATCTGATGTTGATGGAATATCCTCGCGATGTGCCATCTATGTCTGAGATGAGACAACCTCTTTAACCCCCTAACTGTTTTGCCCGAGTCCAGCTCGGGCAGTGGGAAAAGTAACTAGCTGGAGGGGGAAGGGCTGCTTTAGATGCTGCTATCTCCTGGTAGCAGCTAGAAACATGCAACTGGTCTAGTTTGAAAGCTGACAGTCCAGGCTTTCATACAAGACCACAACACAATGACAGCTAAAGCCCAAGCAACGGAGCAGAAATCACTAATGTGAATAATCCTGTTTTTCCTTTAATTATGTGTGATATCTTTGATATAAGTGATATCTTTCTCCGTCCTGAACATATTGCTGTCATTCTGGTATTGTCTGTCAGCTTTCAAACAAGATCAGTTGCATGTTTCTAGCCGCTACCATTCAGGAGATAGCAGCATCTAAAGCAACCTCCCCCCCTCCAGTTAGCTACTTTTCCCACTGCTGGAGCTGGACTCGGGCAAAACAGTTAGGGGGTTAAGCGTTATTGCAATAAAACTGGAAAGTCCTTTTAAAGTAAATGTTCACCTAATTAGATGAGTTCATTGATTTCATCATATACAGTATATTTATAGGGTTGGCACTCTCTGTTTTTCTGATACTGAGCTCCAAATCCCCTGCATAGACCAATCACTAAGGTAAAAATCTGGCCACCTGCTGCTTCTTACCACACACTGTATTTTCACTAATCTGTACGCTGTAAACTCCTAAGCTCCCTCTAGTGGTGGCTGCAAGCAGGCAGAACTTTATTATGTATCTATGCAGTGGATTTGGAGCTCTTGTTTCAGGGCTCTAACCGCAATAAACATATAATATTGTTCAGTACAGAATGTTGGACCTAGTGTTAAAAGGTGGAGATTTACTTTAAGGATCCTATTAGAGAATAGCATTTATAGCAGTCATGATGGGAGTTGTAGTTTTGCAACAGCAGGAGAGCTGCAGGCTGATGATTGCAGCAACATGTTTTAGTGAAAGTCATTCACACTTACCTTCTGGCTTTCCATATGGAAGTAGGTCTGGCACTGGGCAGTGATTCACACAGTCATCTGTACGGTTACACCTAAAATCATATGTCATCATTACATGATGTGATAAAAAGACCACAATTACCACAAATGAAAAAACTAACATGTGATGTCACTTTCTTATGGCAGTTGTAGATGTATAATCTATACATTAACCCTTAAAACGTAACCTCTATTGTACCTAATACAGAAACTAATGATAAAGTTTAAAAAATGCATCATCTCTACTGATACGTTGTCATCGGTGTAACGTATGGGGGAAGTCGGGAGAAATAGATATTGGATGTAGAGGCATTTAGGAACAATTTTATAAATTCCAGTTTCCTTTTCTCCTGCAGTACCCCATTCAGTCACCAGGTGGCAATATTGAGTAAACATTTGTATAATAGTCATAGTGGAATAAATGGGGGTTCCCCAGGATTAGAAAAGCATACCATACACAACCCATGGACAGGGGTGGTGCTGTGTTTTGTAAAAAGCAGCTCTGTTTTTCCTAATATCCTGGACAACGCCTTTAATTTTTAATTCTGATTCCTGTTAAACATATATCCTTCTCCGTTATGTTTTAGGGGTTGCCAAGAAACCGGTAAGGCTACTTTAACACCAGCGTTTTTGCTGGATCAGTCATGGATCATCAAAAACACTTCCATTATAATAATACAACCGTCTGCGTCCGTTATGAACGGATCCAGTTGTATTATCTTTAACGTAGCCAAGACGGATCCATCATGAACTCCACTGAAAGTCAATGGGGGACGGATCCGTTTTCTATTGTGTCAGATTGTTTCAGAAAATGTATCCGTCCCATTGACTTGCATTGTGGGTCATGACTGATCCATCTTCCTCCTCATCCCTTGATGGAAAGAAAACCACAGCATGCTGCTCTCCGGTATGAGAACTCAACGTAATGCATTTTGGAGCGCTCCGTTCTGTTCAGTTACGTTTTGTCCCCATTCATTGTCCGTTCTGAAGCGTTTTTTTCCGGTATTGAGACCCGATGACGGATCTCAATACCAGAAAATATTAACGCTAGTGTGAAAGTAGCCTAATCCATATCTGCTATGTTCTGTTACTTCATACTTCTTCAAACTATATTTGACATTGTTCAATAATATTGGAAATCTATGTTCATTTATTCAGTAATCATTTACGCGCCATGTACATTTTCTCCATCTTTGCTATTATACCAATAAATATGTATTTGAAACATAAAAATATATACTTATAAGAAAAATGAGTTTCCCTTAACTCTTTACACTTACTCTTCACACGGGCGACAATTTCCGTAAGAGTCGAGGAAAAAGTTGGCATAGCATATACACAGTGTGTTGTGGTCCGCTGTACCTGAAATTGTGCAGAGACAATGTCAAATTCCTTCAGTCCAGCATCTGATAATCCAGAATATTTGATATCTACTTCATACGTACTGCTATACACTGTGAAGATGATAACTCAAACCCCCAACCCCCTCCCCCCAACAAAAAATGAAAAAGGAGCACATTCATTAAAGATGAAAACTTACATTGGTAGTGTGGCCTCCCATTCTCACATTCACTGCACTTTAGGCATGTGAATTTCCGATCTCTACTAGACTTGTAATAACCAGCAGGACATCCACATACGGTATCATTTATTCTAGTGCAAGATTCCAATGTAATTTGTCCAAATTCTGAAAGAAACAAAATTGTTCAGTGATTTCATGTTACTTTCATAGCATTGAGGCTGTCAGATCTCCTGTGTGGTGTAGTATACAGGATCAGTCGGCTCTCCTGTGTGGTGTATAGAGGATCTGTCAGTTCTCCTGTGTGGTGTAGTATAGAGGATCTGTCAGCTCTCCTGTGTGGTGTAGTATAGAGGATCTGTCGGCTCTCCTGTGTGGTGTAGTATAGAGGATCTGTCAGCTCTCCTGTGTGGTGTAGTATAGAGGATCTGTCAGCTCTCCTGTGTGGTGTAGTATAGAGGATCTGTCAGTTCTTCTGTGTGGTGTAGTATAGAGGATCTGTCAGCTCTCCTGTGTGGTGTAGTATAGAGGATCTGTCAGCTCTCCTGTGTGGTGTAGTATAGAGGATCTGTCAGCTCTCCTGTGTGGTGTAGTATAGAGGATCTGTCGGCTCTCCTGTGTGGTGTAGTATAGAGGATCCGTCGGCTCTCCTGTTTAGTGTAGTATAGAGGATCTGTCGGCTCTCCTGTGTGGTGTAGTATAGAGGATCTGTCAGCTCTCCTGTGTGGTGTAGTATAGAGGATCTGTCAGCTCTCCTGTGTGGTGTAGTATAGAGGATCTGTCAGCTCTCCTGTGTGGTGTAGTATAGAGGATCTGTCAGCTCTCCTGTGTGGTGTAGTATAGAGGATCTGTCAGCTCTCCTGTGGGGTGTAGTATAGAGGATCTGTCGGCTCTTCTGTGTGGTGCACTATAGAGGATCTGTCAGCTCTCCTGTGTGGTCTAGTATAGAGGATCTGTCAGCTCTCCTGTGTGGTGTAGTATAGAGGATCTGTCACCTCTCCTGTGTGGTGTAGTATAGAGGATCTGTCAGCTTCTCCCTGTGTGGTGTAGTATAGAGGATCTGTCACCTCTCCTATGTGGTGTAGTATAGAGGATCTGTCGCTCTTCTGTGTGGTGCACTATAGAGGATCTGTCAGCTCTCCTGTGTGGTGTAGTATAGAGGATCTGTCAGCTCTCCTGTGTGGTGTAGTATAGAGGATCTTTGGCTCTCCTGTGTGTGTAGTATAGAGGATCTGTCAGCTCTCCTGTGTGGTGTAGTATAGAGGATCTGTCGGCTCTCCTGTGCAGTGTAGTATAGAGGATCTGTCAGCTCTCCTGTGCGTGTAGTATAGAGATTGCAGCTCTCCTGTGGGTAGTAGAGGATCTGTCAGCTCTCCTTGTGTGGTGTAGTATAGAGGATCTGTCAGCTCTCCTGTGTGGTGTAGTATAGAGGATCTGTCAGCTGTCCTGTGTGGTGTAGTATAGAGGATCTGTCAGCTCTCCTGTGTGGTGTAGTATAGAGGATCTGTCAGCTCTCTTGTGTGGTGTAGTATAGAGGATCTGTCAGCTCTCCTGTGTGGTGTAGTATAGAGGATCTGTCAGCTCTCTGTGTGGTGTAGTATAGAGGATCTGTCAGCTCTCTTGTGTGGTGTAGTATAGAGGATCTGTCAGCTCTCCTGTGTGGTGTAGTATAGAGGATCTGTCACCTCTCCTGTGTGATGTAGTATAGAGGATCTGTCAGCTCTCCTGTGTGATGTAGTATAGAGGATCTGTCAGCTCTCCTGTGTGGTGTAGTATAGAGGATCTGTCAGCTCTCCTGTGGGGTGTAGTATAGAGGATCTGTCAGCTCTCCTGTGTGGTGTAGTATAGAGGATCTGTCAGCTCTCCTGTGTGGTATAGTATAGAGGATCTGTCAGCTCTCCTGTGGGGTGTAGTATAGAGGATCTGTCAGCTCTCCTGTGTGGTGTAGTATAGAGGATCTGTCAGCTCTCCTGTGTGGTGTAGTATAGAGGATCTATCAGCTCTCCTGTGCGGTGTAGTATAGAGGATCTGTCAGATCTCCTGTGCGGTGTAGTATTGAGGATCTGTCAGCTCTCCTGTGCGGTGTAGTATAGAGGATCTGTCAGCTCTCCTGTGTGGTGTAGTATTGAGGATCTGTCAGCTCTCCTGTGTGGTGTAGTATAGAGGATCTGTCAGCTCTCCTGTGTGGTGTAGTATAGAGGATCTGTCAGCTCTCCTGTGTGGTGTAGTATAGAGGATCTGTCAGCTCTCTTGTGTGGTGTAGTATAGAGGATCTGTCAGCTCTCCTGTGTGGTGTAGTATAGAGGATCTGTCAGGTCTCCTGTGTGGTGTAGTATAGAGGATCTGTCGGCTCTCCTGTGTGGTGTAGTATAGAGGATCTGTCAGCTCTCCTGTGTGGTGTAGTATAGAGGATCTGTCAGCTCTCCTGTGTGGTGTAGTATAGAGGATCTGTCAGCTCTCCTGTGTGGTGTAGTATAGAGGATCTGTCAGCTCTCCTGTGTGGTATAGTATAGAGGATCTGTCAGCTCTCCTGTGTGGTGTAGTATAGAGGATCTGTCAGCTCTCCTGTGTGGTGTAGTATAGAGGATCTGTCAGCTCTCCTGTGTGGTGTAGTATAGAGGATCTGTCACCTCTCCTGTGTGATGTAGTATAGAGGATCTGTCAGCTCTTCTGTGCGGTGTAGTATAGAGGATCTGTCAGCTCTCCTGTGTGGTGTAGTATAGAGGATCTGTCAGCTCTCCTGTGTGGTGTAGTATAGAGGATCTGTCAGCTCTCCTGTGTGATGTAGTATAGAGGATCTGTCAGCTCTTCTGTGCGGTGTAGTATAGAGGATCTGTCAGCTCTCCTGTGCGGTGTAGTATAGAGGATCTGTCAGCTCTCCTGTGTGGTGTAGTATAGAGGATCTGTCAGCTCTCCTGTGGTGTAGTATAGAGGACTGTCAGCTCTCTGTGGTGTAGTATAGAGGATCTGTCAGCTCTCCTGTGTGGTGTAGTATAGAGGATCTGTCAGCTCTCCTGTGTGGTGTAGTATAGAGGATCTGTCAGCTCTCCTGTGGTGTAGTAAGGATCTGTCAGCTCCTGTGTGGTGTAGTATAGAGGATCTGTCAGCTCTCCTGTGTGGTGTAGTATAGAGGATCTGTCAGCTCTCCGGTGTGGTGTAGTATAGAGGATCTGTCAGCTCTCCTGTGTGGTATAGTATAGAGGATCTGTCAGCTCTCCTGTGTGGTGTAGTATAGAGGATCTGTCAGCTCTCCTGTGTGGTGTAGTATAGAGGATCTGTCAGCTCTCCTGTGTGGTGTAGTATAGAGGATCTGTCAGCTCTCCTGTGTGGTGTAGAATAGAGGATCTGTCACCTCTCCTGTGTGATGTAGTATAGAGGATCTGTCAGCTCTCCTGTGTGATCATTTTGTAAATGTATGAATAACTGGCAACTGTTTATTACATTTCCTTTAAACATAAATTAGGATAATAGCTATTGTGTCTCAAGGTCCACTTGTAGGATCGCTGACTTCCAACAGATGGCACTAGAGAAACAGCTTTCTGTTCTTTTTTTGGTAATTTGCATATTTTTGTACTGTGTGGCCTTAAGGCTTTTTGAGGCTACTAGGCACTCTCCACGAGGATAAATAGCGCCCCCTCCATTTCCTTAATCATATAACGGTGTCACAGTTGTGTAGGGACACTGAGAGGGAGTTTGGCCGAGGGCTATCAAAAAGTACCTTAGAACTGTGGCCGGTACTGCTTAGGGTGCACTGAGTTTTTGGTTGAAAAACTGTACATTTTTGCAAATGTGGTGGCACGTAGTTTGAATTCCACCCAAGACTGGTGGGAGTTATAGTCTACTTCCAGTGTAACTGAAAGCTTCTGTACTTACGGGTCAGGCAGTCCGTACACTCCAAGCAGGATTTCGAGCCACTTGGACTTTTTCTATAGGTGCCATCTTCACAAGGTTCACATGTACTTTTCATTCCTTCTGCAGAACATTCCGTGACCAACATAAAACCTGCGGAGACAGACGCGGCTCATGTCAGTTCAGTAATTATATTACACACGAATGGGCTTGTATAACCCGATGTGTGGGAGTCTATTAATATCTGTGGCCGTCTATTATATACTCATATCCGGAGTGTGATTCATAGATGATATATCTCTGCCTACAGGAGAATCGTAATGAGGTGTTTTCAGCTGATCAGGCTATTATTAGACCTCAACCTTTAAATTACATGTTCGCTGCCTGGTTGAGTTTAGATCCAGGCCTAGTTAAAATGGGGGTTAGGTTGAAAAACACCTTTAACCCCCTGTTTTGCCAGAGTGGAGCTCCAGCAGTGGGAAAGTAGTTAACTGGAGGGGGGAGGGCTGCTTTAGATGCTGCTAGAAACATGCAACTGGTCTTGTTTGAAAGCAGGCATTCCAAGCTTTCAGAATGACAGCAATATGTTCAGGACAGAGGAAGATATCACTGATAGAAATCGGGATGCTGTGAATGCAGCTGAAAGTGAAAGTAAAAACAGGTTTTACCCGCAATTATTGCCAACTTGATTTCTAACTTTCTGCTTTCTCCTCTCTTGCTTGGACTTTAGCCGTCATTTTGTTTTTTTATGAGCCTGGACTGTCAGCTTTCAAACAAGACCAGTTGCATGTTTTTAGCTGCTACCATTGAGGAGATAGCAGCATTTAAAGCAGCCCCCCCCCCTCCAGTTAGCTAATTTTCACACTGCCCGAGCTGGACTCGGGCAAAACAGTTAGGTGGTTAAAGGGAATGTCCAGTTTAGAAATTCTTTTTTCACATAACCTATTGGGGAATTATGAGTTAATAATGGGTTCAGGATTGTCATCTCTTGGCTAGAGTGGAGTGCCGTTACAAAGAGTGTCTCTCGCACTGGAGGACCCATCCTGTCCTGCATTACACAGACTTTGAATGGGCACAGTGCAATACTTCTTTTCTCATGTGGTGGTGCTGTAGGGACATTGAACACTTACAGATGATCGCTGGGGTTTCTAGTTAGTCACCTTTCTAATAAGTAGGGAGTGTCAAAAAGCTGCAAATCCCATTAAAGAGAAACTGTCAGGAACAGGAGTCACGTTGACTGTCACAGTAACAGGTTCCCTTTAATAAATTCCGTCAACAGCAGCGAATCTGAAGGTAACACTACTAAATAATAAATGAAAACCGTATTATAGATATCACAAAAAGATGATTCATGAAAACCTAACATGGCGGATCTCCAGTACTTGACCTCCAAGGCCAGATGTTCTTGGATGTCCGACATATCAAAGTGATAGTCAACACCTCACACCAGACATCCGACTGTATGTAATGCAGATGTAAAATATCAAAATCATAGACCAAAGGCGAAAAAGATAAGTAAAACTGATATACAAAAGGAATGAAGAAAAGGAGTAAAAGCCCTGAGATCAGCTAACGCCACTTAAATTTCTTAAAGGGGTTGACCACCTTTTGGCAAACCTCCCTGCCTGGCCAGACTTGCAAAAGAGAAGCATACTTACCCGTTCTCCGGCTCCTTCACTTCCCGGCCTTGGCTGCCTGGCACGTGTCCCCTGCTGCAACCAAACACTTTGACGCCACTGCAGCCAATTACTGGCTACAGAGGTGACCTGACCCCCTTGCATCATGTTAATTGGTCACGTGACACAAGGTGGTCAGGCCACTGCTACAGCCAGTCATTTACTGCAGCAGCGTCAAAGCAGATCTTTTAGGCAACCACGGCCAGGGAGTGAATGAGCCGGTCCCCATGGCAGATAAGTATGCTTCCCCTTTCCAGGTTTGGCCCGAAGGTTATTAGCCAAACCCCCCCTCATAAGGTGGCCAATCAAGGGTGTAGCTAAAAGAGGAGCAGAATGACAGCCCCACCCAGACCGTGCCTCCTGAGGAGGCCCAAAGGCCATATGAAGACACCAGTATAATCAATGGCACATGGTAGGTAAGGGCCCGGTTATCTGTCTTGTGGCTTCTGTTTATTTGCTCTGCCGAAAATTATTGTGTAACCTATACCAGCGGTGCTCGACGGACCCCTCTGAGTTTTAATCAGTTCCGTCATGTTCCATCTACTGTGTTATATACAGGGCCAGAGGGGGCGGAGCATGAGGAGCATGACACAGGACGTCATAGGACATATAGGAGACAGTTCCTGTGTCAGGCCCTGCACTGGGCATAGCACTTACCTTCATGGTCCAGGACACACAAACCATATTCAGGATCTGATGACCTATTTTTAGGGGCAACCACCGGAAATTCGTGATTCCAGCAGCCCTGAATGTTTTCCCTGAATCCAGCCATGGAATTTACCTCATAGCTGCTCCTAATGATTATGTTCAGGTGTGTCTGAGATGACGGGCGTCGCCTGATGTGTCGTAAAACGATATTAGGTAAACTTGACGGGCGTGACAATGTTCTCCAGCTCAGCGCTCATTGTATTTTTCTCCCACAGATTTCTGCTTGTTTTCTTTTCCGTCTACTTGGCTCCATATCAGACACCTTAGGCGCTACACTTACTGTCTCCCTCCTCCCGATTCCCACTAATCTTGGCAATCCAGATGCATCCGGAGATGGAGCCGTACATGCCGAGAAGTAAAAAAACACATTCCTTAAGCCGTCCTAGATGACAAGCAGATTTTTTTTGACCAACATCATGGAACAAGGGCCACACAACTGCATTTCTGGGTCCGCAATTTTACGCAATGGGTCTAGACCCATTCATTTCGATGGAGCCGTAAAAGTTGCGGACTGCACACCGTGTCCTGTCTGCGGCCCCGCAAAAAAGACCTCAATCTGTGGACAACAATAAACATTTCTACCATAGGGTTGGCCGTGTACGGTCCGCAAAATGCAGAATCCACACAGCCGGTACCCATGTTTTGCGTATTCGCAATTTGCGGACCGCAAAACACTTATGGTCGTGTGAATGGACCCTTATGGAGACACTGTGGTTCTCATTATGGAGGCACTGGCAGTCACTGTTATGGAGACACTGTGGTTGTCATTATGGGGGCACTGGCGGTCACTGTTATGGAGACACTGTGGTTGTCATTATGGGAGCACTGGTGGTCACTGTTGTGGAGACACTATGGTTGTCATTATGGAGGCACTGGTGGTCACTGTTATGGAGACACTGTGGTTGTCATTATGGAGGCACTGGTGGTCACTGTTATGGAGACACTGTGGTTGTCATTATGGAGGCACTGGTGGTCACTGTTATGGAGACACTGTGATTGTCATTATGGGGGCACTGGTGGTCACTGGTATGGAGACACTGTGGCTCTCATTATGGGGGCACTGGTGGTCACTGTTATGGAGACACTGTGGTTGTTATTATGGGGGCACTGGTGGTCACTGGTATGGAGACACTGTGGCTCTCATTATGGGGGCACAGGCGGTCACTGTTATGGAGACACTGTGGTTCTCAGAATGGAGGCACTGGTGGTCACTGTTATGGAGACACTGTGGTTCTCAGAATGGAGGCACTGGTGGTCACTGTTATGGAGACACTGTGGTTTTCAGAATGGAGGCACTGGTGGTCACTGTTATGGAGACACTGTGGTTGTCATTATGGGGGCACTGGCGGTCACTGTTATGGAGACACTGTGGTTGTCATTATGGGGGCACTGGTGGTCACTGTTATGGAGACACTGTGGTTGTCATTATGGGGGCACTGGTGGTCACTGTTATGGAGACACTGTGGTTGTCATTATGGGGGCACTGGCGGTCACTGTTATGGAGACACTGGTTGTCATTATGGGGGCACTGGCGGTCACTGTTATGGAGACACTGTGGTTGTCATTATGGGGGCACTGGCGGTCACTGTTATGGAGACACTGTGGTTGTCATTATGGGGGCACTGGCGGTCACTGTTATGGAGACACTGTGGTTGTCATTATGGGGGCACTGGCGGTCACTGTTATGGAGACACTGTGGTTGTTATTATGGGGGCACTGGCGGTCACTGTTATGGGGACACTGTGGTTGTCATTATGGGGGCACTGTGACCACCACTTTTTGTACACCAGCCAGGAATTATGCTTTCATAGTTGGGGCTTTTCAGTGAAGATCTTATGTAACATTTCTTGTGTCCTTTACCATAACCGCAGATATCATGACATTGAGACGTTTCTCATAACCTCCAGGTTGTGACTTTCATCTTACACGCTCTTCTGAGCTTTAGTCATCATCGCTCTACAGACCTGGTTACTGGTTCATCGCTCTGCACGGATGACTGTGCTGCAAACCTCACGTATTATCTGCTGAAGTGTGAAACCTCAGACCTGTGCCTCCCCTGTGATCTCCTCTGCATCACTACTTATTTGTGGTTGCACATAGAAGCCCATAGATCTGCAAGCGAAAATGGCATTGTGTGGGGTGTGATGATGGGAGGAGAAGAACGAGTGGGAGGAGCATCTCACAAGTGGCAGGTTGGGTACATTAAAGAAGGACTCCCACAAAAATTTTTATTCTATGATCTGCTAGAAAGGTACATGATGTAATCTTTAGTGAATGTGATGTTCTTACCAGTGTCTGTATTTGTGAGTTATATCCCCCTGATGTTTCTCATCTGTGTCATGTGACCAGAAATCAGACTCACCAACTCACACAGCACCTTATGTGTGGACAGGAAGTCTATTTCTCTATGTATTCCTATGGGAGCCTCACTCTGAGTCTCATAGGAATGAATAGAGAAGTAACTGATTTCCTGTCCTGTGTCAGTTGGAGATCAGAGAGTTGGTCACATGACCCAGCTACAATTAGAAGAGAGGGGATAGCTCACAAATACATACAGCCACTGATGAGACGATTACATTCACTACAGAGTATATCATGCACCTTTCTAATAGTTCAGAGAATAAAATTTTTTGCGGGAGTTCTAATTTAAAAATAAGCTGTGCCTCCTGTTCTGTTGTGGACTGTGCTAGTTGAAACACGGTCAGCAAACTCTGGCTCCTTTGAGGTTCCTCAGGCTTCCTCAGGTCTTCTTACTAAATACTGGTCCCAGTCTAAATCAGTCACTGGAGTCTTGATGTTGCTCTGGGGGCTACATAGAGATGAAGGGACCCCATAGCAAACATCTGGTTGTCAGCTGTCATCACCTCGTCCTCCCTCCAGACCAGACCTTCTCACCACTCATTACCTCCTAATTCTCCGTTGGTAAAAGGAACCAATTTCTCTGAGCCTCTGTGCAACTTTTTCTACCTTCCTTCATTAACATTGCATTTTCTTTGAAGATTGGTGAGCCCTTCCATGGAGGTTGTTTATTGCTGGATCTTTTCTTGGTCTCCACAAGAGCCACACTATGGTTCTCTAGTTACTAGAGTGGAATCACGTTGAGCCTCGCCACACACTTCAATCCATGTGATATAAGGACCCAAAGTAGGTTGGGTTTATGTCTAAAATTAGTCAAAAAAAGAGAAGTTTGCCCAAGTGATGGGCGTATCTCCAAACCATAAAAATCTTGCTGGATGGATTTCCCCAAAAGCTTAGATCTTGGTGGTTCCTTTGGCTTATCTCCTCCCAATTATGGCAACCTTCTGACTTCATGATACATCCTGTATTTTCATTTCGTGCCAAAGAAAGGAGCCTCTCAGAAATTCTCCTTCCCTCCCTTACTTATAGGGCACAGTCTTTGAAGATGTTAAACCCTATCCATGAAGATGGTGGAAAGGACAATATTTCTTAGTCTCCATCCCAGCCACTTGTCTCAGGTTCCTCGGGTGGAAGACGTCACTACAGAGGTAGACTTGTGTAGGCTCTTGGAAGACATACTGACCAATCCATACTATTAAGACTGACGAATCAGGAAATAACTGAGGTTATGAGATTAGGGTCAATCTCCGACCAACCAAATTCTATTTGGCTTGGGTTCCCGAAGGCTCAGATTTCATGACATCTTCCTTTGCTCTGTTTACTCCAGATTATGGCAACATGCCGGCTTGATGAAGTGTCTAATACACATATGGAGATCTCGCACTCGCCGATCTTAGCAGTACTGACTGACAGTCTGATGTGAATTAGGAGTCAGTGTAGAACTGGCCCACCGGAGTACCAGAAGGTCCTTTGGTGGGCCCAGACTCTGATGATACCATAGTGGCTCCCAAAGGTCCAGTAGATAAAACCTGTTTGGAGCTTCTGAGACTGATCGGGGTGTCCTGGGAGATAGATTGAAGTTCAGCATGTTCCTAAATTCCTGGAGGAGAAATACCCCCTACCAGAGGAGCCTGACATGGGCCAATGATTGGAAACAAGCATTCATAGTATGGTTTGTTTGCTCCATGGTTGCTGCATGTTAGCATCCCCCCTTCTCCCGATCAGCTGGTTGACGAAATGCTTGTTTGTCGGCTGATGAGATCTTTTTCTAAATGTGCTGCTGATAATAATGCAAATAAACTGCAGCACGAATGATCATAAGTAGTAGGCGATCGTTTGTTCGCCAATTATCTTCCCATTGAGCCGAATCCTAGTGTTCATGTATACAGGGGATTGGGGAGGACAAGCATTACAGCAAATCTAAAGTGTACACACAGCACGAGCACCTACTGTAATGGAAAGAACCAGAATTTTGGACTCCATTTTTACCAGCTGTCACATGACTCCTGCACGTACTCACCCGCCAGACATTTGTTGCAGCAGTGTTTCCCCTTTTTCGCCCTGTATTCATCTTCTTTGCAGGTTACGGCTCCGTTCAGCTCGGATCTTTTGTGCCGGTGGGTTGACCTCCCGAACCCTACCGGTTCACCCTTTGTCAGCAGAGCCGACTGTAAGGGAACATCCAACGTGTGACATATGGCAGGGAAAAGCCAGAATAAGGAGATCTGAAAAATAGTATTAAAAAAAAATAATTGACGTAAAATCGCTGACTGGATGTGCAGGACAGGACCTGTGATACATCTTCACGCTGGAGCGCAGGTCCTGTCCTGAGTTCTTTTTTTTTTTTTGCAGAAGCTGAGAGGAGGACACTAATGGGGGCAATATTTTTACTGGGGGCACTATTGGGGGCATTATTCTTACTGGGAAGCACTAATGGGGCATTATTTTCACTGGGGGGTACTAATGGGGTCGTTACTATTTCTGGGGGACACTCCTATTACTGGAGGCATTAATATTACTGGGGGGCAGTAATGGGGGCAGTATTCATTCTGGGGGGCACAAATGGGGGAATTACTATTACTGGGGGCACTAATGGGGGCATTATTAATTTTGGGGGAAGCTAATGGGGGCATTATTAATACTGGGGGCACTAATGGGGGCATTATTAATTCTGGGCATCACTAATGGGGGCATTACTATTACCGGAGGCACTAATGAAGGCATTAATATTACTGGGAGCCACAGTATGACAACGACTTGACAATGACCCCGTGTTAAGCTACGCACCCACAACCACACTCCCTTTGGGGTGTGGCTTAACTTAGAAGGTTTTTTTTGTTGGGAAAGGTGGCAACCCAATATAGGGGGCTTTTGTTTGGGCAGGAGTTAGGTAATATCATCCTCAGTCCACCCCTTGTTGTTTCTGCCCTTTCACCCTACGCCATTGTAATGTTAGAGGGTGTTTCTATCTCTCGATACAACGCCGTTTTTCATTCTGTCACAGCGTCATGGGTATGTTCACACAGGTGCAGGTTGTTTCTATTGCATTTTTTCACTTTGAATGGACACAGCAGCGTCTCTCTGGCCCTGCGTCATGAAATCCGCTATTTGGCACAAAAAATGACGCAGATCCATAATGAATATAGATGTAAATCCACAGTGAAGCCATGGCAGCTCTGGTGGAGGAGGGGAGGTGTAGTACAGGCTCCGTATTGTACGACTAGCCATTTCCCGTAATACAAGCAGCTTTCCTAATCCAGGAAACACATAATCGTTTCCCTACTGCGAGACTCGCCTCACGGACTGGAATAACATAGAGGATTAGCAGAGCTGAATTTGTCACCAAAGTAACTCTGTCGAGACTGTGCAGTGATAACTCAATCTGCAGTCCTATAAAAAAATATGTTTCACATTGCAGCAGGCTTTATAGAATACAGATGTAGCAGAGCTTGATTTGTCATTAACCAGTTTTTTTCCGCTCATTGTGATAACTTAATTGCACTACCTGCAGTCCCATACGAAACCACAGATCCACCTATGACCACACTGAAATCTAAAGAGGAAAGGTGCCAAAGAACAGATTAACCTCTGCTACATCTGTGCAGTGTAGTTTTAACGATGTGCTTTATGAAATTTAGCTCTGCTGCTTTCAACAAGGTGTCTTATGAAGTTCAGCTCTGCTAAATCTGTATAGTTGTTTTGACATGTTTTATGAAATTTTGCTCTGCTGCATCTTAGCAGTTGTATTCTCAGCACAGTGTGTTATGAAATTCAGCTCTGCTACATCTATGTAGTTGTTTCAACAACATGTTTTTTGACATTCAGCTCTGCCACATCTACGAAGTTGTAGTGTCAACAATGTGCTTTATGAAATCTATGTAGTTGTAGGTTGAGCACTGTTTTTTATGAAATTCAACTCTGCTACATCTGTGTAGTTATAGTTTCAAGATGTGTTTTAAGCCACTCAGCACTGCTACAAATGTGTAGTTGTAATTCCAACAATTTATGTTATGAAATTCAGCACTGCTTCATCATGCGCAGTTGTCGTTGCCACAGTGTGTTTTATAAAATACAGATGTAGCAGTGCCGAATTTGTAGTTCACAGGTTTCTATAGTGCAGCATCATAACTTGTGGAGTGGAGCAAACTGCCGTCGTGGTAAGCCGCAGATAACACATCAAGATATTACAAGCAGTCATGCTACAGACTCGGCACTGCTACATCTGCATGTCGCTGAGGATCTAAACCATACAAAGCATGTGCTTTCTGATGTAGCAGAGCTGGATTTACCTTTCTTCTTTTCCTTCTGCAGTCATGTGGAAACCACATCAGTGTAGTAGAAGGAACTGAGCCAGACCGCAAACTCAGCTCTACATCTATATGTTGTTGAGAATCTAGAGCACATATGTAGCAGTGCTGAATGTGTAATTTACCTGTTTTTTGTTTGAAGCATAACAGATTGTTAGACTGTATTTACTTTTAATTTTTCTTAGCGTTTAGATGACTTTTTTTTTTTTGGTCAAAAAGCTGCGAGGAGTCTACAAGTCTAGTGTTTTTTGACTTTTTTTCCCTTGGAGTTTTTCCCATATACTTCTCTATAAAACTTCAAAAATACTGAAAAAATTGTGGGTGTGAAAGTTGACAAGGCAGATTTTGACAATGCTTGCGGCTGTAGAATCCATTGCAGTTTCTGCTGCGGCTTTTCAATCCCGCTGTCAGGTTTAGTCCCAGGATTAAAACCGCAAGCAGACTCCGGTCGCAGTTTCCCGTGGTGCCTGCAAAACTGTATAGAAATAATCTTCGGCAGAGGCACACGAGGTGGTTTTGGCGCAGAATCCGTGATTAAATAGGTCTCAAAAAAACACAGTGTGAACATACTGTAGCCTTATAACTCTAATAACAAACTCGTCACTCCTACATCGTTTATTATAAGCGAGTACGTTTTCTGCTAGACCATAGTATTAGTCCACCTCAAAACGAGTTAGTAAGCCAGTGAAATGTTAAAGGGGAACTCCGGTATTGTCAAATTTCATTGATACATGTCCCGGACGAGCGGATAGTGTGTTACATATCCGATGTAGTAATTTGGTCCCTGGGGGAGGATTTCTGGTACTCTGTGTATCGATGGACCCCTTTGCCATTCCTGTGGGGCAGACAGTTGTATAATGTCCCTTCATACGGCGTGATATGGTAGTGACACGTAACCCCCCCCCTTTACTCACCGTGAGGAAGAGTCCGGTCATTTTGCTTATTTCCAGCGCACGGTCGGACAGGCAGTTTTACTCATTTTTTCCCCCCAGACTCCTGGACATGTATTATCCTCAGGGCGACATCGAACTCCGCTCCGTGGTCTCCAAAAAGAGTTGACTCTTCACATGTGAGAGCGTTGGGGGTCAGTCTGGTTCCTGGAACCCCCCCCCAACCTCACATCAGGTCCTAGAAGTCTGACTCTGCTCCTCTCACTGGTTCCTCCCTGAAGTTCTGTCTCTTCCCCTCCTTTCTACGTCACCTGCACTTCCCGTCCTGTCTCTGTGTATCCCAGAGACTGAGAAAACAGAGAAGTCAGAGAAACTGAGGAAGTGACAAAACTGTAGAGTCACCAGGTGCGGGGGCGGCTCTGCTGAGAGAGCGGAGGCCAAAAGAGAGAGAGAGAGGGGGCAGGAAGGCTGAGAGAGGGAGGAGGGAGGCCGACAGAGGGAGGAGAGAGGACTGCCCCAGCATGAAGAAGAACCTCAAGTTCATCTGCCATAATACAGCAGCCTCTTACACTATACTATGCCTACAAGTCGGACTTATTCAGCCTGGGTATTTCTTTACATCTGTCTCCAGTGGATGCCTCTGTATAGTCATTGGCCACAATATAAAATGTATACCGTGCAATATACTTTTTTTTTTTTTAGGTGACCCATTGTGTAGTAGATAAGCTGTGCGTTCTTATCCAGTAAGGACTCATGCACACAACCACTTTTTGCGGATCAGTTGTAGACCCATTCACTTCAATGGGGCCACAGAGGATGGGGACAGCACAATGTATGCTCTCAGTATTCGTGTGTCCGTTCAGCGGCCCCGCAAAAAAGGTAGAACATGTCTTATTCTTGTCTGTATCAGTGATGTCACAATACAGGGATAATAAACAGTGATGTCACAGTACAGAAATAATAAACACAGTGATGTCACAGTACAGAGATAGTAAACACAGTGATGTCACAGTACAGAGATAGTAAACACAGTGATGTCACAGTACAGAGATAATAAACACAGTGATGTCACAGTACAGAGATAGTAAACACAGTGATGTCACAGTACAGAGATAGTAAACACAGTGATGTTACAGTACAGGGATAATAAACACGGTGATGTCACAGTACAGAAATAATAAACACAGTGATGTCACAGTACAGGGATAATAAACAATGATGTCAGAGTACAGAGATAATAAACACAGTGATGTTACAGTACAGGGATAATAAACACAGTGATGTCACAGTACAGGGATAATAAACACAGTGATGTCACAGTACAGCGATAATAAACACAGTGATGTCACATTACAGGGATAATAAACACAGTGATGTCACAGTACAGGGATAATAAACACAGTGATGTCACAATACAGGGATAATAAACACAGTGATGTCACAGTACAAGGATAATAAACACAGTGATGTCACAGTACAGAGATAATAAACACAGTGATGTCACATTACAGGGATAATAAACACAGTGATGTCACATTACAGGGATAATAAACACAGGGATGTCACAGTACAGGAATAATAAACACAGTGATGTCACAGTACAGGGATAATAAACACAGTGATGTCACAGTACAGGGATAATAAATGCAGTGATGTCACAGTACAGAAATAATAAATACAGTGATGTCACGGTACAGGGATAATAAACAATGTGATGTCACAGTACAGGATAATAACAAGAGTGATGTCACAGTACAGAGATAATAAACACAGTGATGTCACAGTACAGAGATAGTAAACGCAGTGATGTCACAGTACAGAGATAATAAACACAGTGATGTCACAGTACAGAGATAGTAAACACAGTGATGTCACAGTACAGAGATAATAAACACAGTGATGTCACAGTACAGAGAAAATAAACACAGAGATGTCACAGTACAGAGATAGTAAATACAGTGATGTCACAGTACAGAGATAATAAACACAGTGATGTCACAGTACAGGGATACACAGTGATGTCACAGTACAGAGAAAATAAACACAGTGATGTCACAGTACAGAGATAGTAAATACAGTGATGTCACAGTACAGGGATAATAAACACAGTGATGTCACAGTACAGAGAAAATAAACACAGTGATGTCACAGTACAGGGATAATAAACACAGTGATGTCACAGTACAGGGATAATACACACAGTGATGTCACATTACAGAGATAATAAACACAATGATGTCACAGTACAGACATAATAAATACAGTGATGTCACAGTACACGGGTAATAAACTCAGTGATGTCACAGTACAGGGATAATAAACACAGTGATGTCATAGTACAGGGATAATAAACACAGTGATGTCACAGTACAGGTATAATAACCACAGTGATGTCACAGTACAGGGATAATAAACACAGTGATGTCACAGTACAGGGATAATAAACACAGTGATGTCACAGTACAGGGATAATAAACACAGTGATGTCACAGTACAGGTATAATAAACACAGTGATGTCACATTACAGGGATAATAAACACAATGATATCACAGTACAGGGATAATAAACACAGTGATGTCACAGTACAGAGATAATAAACACAGTGATGTCACAGTACAGGGATAATAAACACAGTGAGGTCACAGTACAGAGATAATAAACACAGTGATGTCACAGTACAGAGAAAATAAACACAGTGATGTCACAGTACAGAGATAGTAACCCCAGTGATGTCACAGTACAGGGATAATAAACACAGTGATGTCACAGTACAGAGATAATAAACACAGTGATGTCACAGTACAGGGATGATAAACACAGTGATGTCACAGTACAGGGATAATAAACACAGTGATGTCACAGTACAGAGATAATAAACACAGTGATGTCACAGTACAGCGATAATAAACACAGTGATGTCACATTACAGGCATAATAAACACAGTGATGTCACAGTACAGGGATAATAAACACAGTTATGTCACAGTACAGGGATAATAAACACAGTGATGTCACAGTACAGTGATAATAAACACAGTGATGTCACAGTACAAGGATAATAAACACAGTGATGTCACAGTGCAGAGATAATAAACACAGTGATGTCACATTACAGGGATAATAAACACAGTGATGTCACATTACAGGGATAATAAACACAGTGATGTCACATTACAGGGATAATAAACACAGTGATGTCACAGTACAGCGATAATAAACACAGTGATGTCACATTACAGAAATAATAAACACAGTGATGTCACAGTACAGGGATAATAAACACAGTGATGTCACAGTACAAGGATAATAAACACAGTGATGTCACAGTACAGAGATAATAAACACAGTGATGTCACAGTACAGGGACAATAAACACAATGATATCACAGTATAGGGTTAATAAACACACTGATGTCACAGTACAGGTATAATAAACACAGTGATGTCACAGTACAGGGATAATAAACACAGTGATGTCACAGTACAGGGATAATAAACACAGTGATGTCACATTACAGGGATAATAAACACAGTGATGTCACAGTACAGGGATAATAAACACAGTGATGTCACAGTACAGGGATAATAAACACAGTGATGTCACAGTACAGGGATAATAAACACAGTGATGTCACATTACAGGGATAATAAACACAGGGATGTCACAGTACAGGAATAATAAACACAGTGATGTCACAGTACAGGGATAATAAACACAGTGATGTCACAGTACAGGGATAATAAACACAGTGACGTCACAGTACAGGGACAATAAACACAATGATATCACAGTATAGGGTTAATAAACACACTGATGTCACAGTACAGGTATAATAAACACAGTGATGTCACAGTACAGGGATAATAAACACAGTGATGTCACAGTACATAAATAATAAATACAGTGATGTCACGGTACAGGGATAATAAACACAGTGATGTCACGGTACAGCGATAATAAACACAGTGATGTCACATTACAGGGATAATAAACACAGTGATGTCACAGTACAGGAATAATAAACAGTGATGTCACAGTACAGGGATAATAAACAATGATGTCAGAGTACAGAGATAATAAACACAGTGATGTCACAGTACAGGGATAATAAACACAGTGATGTCACAGTACAGGGATAATAAACACAGTGATGTCACGGTACAGCGATAATAAACACAGTGATGTCACATTACAGGGATAATAAACACAGTGATGTCACAGTACAGGGATAATAAACACAGTGATGTCACAGTACAGGGATAATAAACACAGTGATGTCACAGTACAAGGATAATAAACACAGTGATGTCACAGTACAGAGATAATAAACACAGTGATGTCACAGTACAGGGATAATAAACACAGTGATGTCACAGTACAGGGATAATAAACACAGTGATGTCACAGTACAAGGATAATAAACACAGTGATGTCACAGTACAGAGATAATAAACACAGTCATGTCACAGTACAGGGACAATAAACACAATGATATCACAGTATAGGGTTAATAAACACACTGATGTCACAGTACAGGTATAATAAACACAGTGATGTCACAGTACAGGGATAATAAACACAGTGATGTCACATTACAGGGATAATAAACACAGTGATGTCACAGTACAGGGATAATAAACACAGTGATGTCACAGTACAGGGAAAATAAACACAGGGATGTCACAGTACAGGAATAAAAAACACAGTGATGTCACAGTACAGGGATAATAAACACAGTGATGTCACAGTACAGGGATAATAAACGCAGTGATGTCACAGTACAGGGACAATAAACACAATGATATCACAGTATAGGGTTAATAAACACACTGATGTCACAGTACAGGTATAATAAACACAGTGATGTCACAGTACAGGGATAATAAACACAGTGATGTCACAGTACAGGGATAATAAACACAGTGATGTCACAGTACAGAGATAATAAACACAGGGATGTCACAGTACAGGAATAATAAACACAGTGATGTCACAGTACAGGGATAATAAATACAGTGATGTCACAGTACAAGGATAATAAACGCAGTGATGTCACAGTACAGGGACAATAAACACAATGATATCACAGTATAGGGTTAATAAACACACTGATGTCACAGTACAGGTATAATAAACACAGTGATGTCACAGTACAGGAATAATAAACACAGTGATGTCACAGTACAGGGATAATAAACACAGTGATGTCACAGTACAGGGATAATAAACGCAGTGATGTCACAGTACAGAAATAATAAATACAGTGATGTCACGGTACAGGGATAATAAACACAGTGATGTCACGGTACAGCGATAATAAACACAGTGATGTCACATTACAGGGATAATAAACACAGTGATGTCACAGTACAGGAATAATAAACAATGATGTCAGAGTACAGGGATAATAAACACAGTGATGTCACAGTACAGGAATAATAAACAGTGATGTCACAGTACAGGGATAATAAACAATGATGTCAGAGTACAGGGATAATAAACACAGTGATGTCACAGTACAGGGATAATAAACACAGTGATGTCACGGTACAGCGATAATAAACACAGTGATGTCACATTACAGGGATAATAAACACAGTGATGTCACAGTACAGGGATAATAAACACAGTGATGTCACAGTACAAGGATAATAAACACAGTGATGTCACAGTACAAGGATAATAAACACAGTGATGTCACAGTACAGAGATAATAAACACAGTGATGTCACATTACAGGGATAATAAACACAGTGATGTCACATTACAGGGATAATAAACACAGTGATGTCACATTACAGGGATAATAAACACAGTGATGTCACATTACAGGGATAATAAACACAGGGATGTCACAGTACAGAAATAATAAACACAGTGATGTCACAGTACAGGGATAATAAACACAGTGATCTCACAGTACAGGGATAATAAACGCAGTGATGTCACAGTACAGAAATAATAAATACAGTGATGTCACGGTACAGGGATAATAAACATAGTGATGTCCCAGTACAGAGATAATAAACACAGTGATGTCACAGTACAGGGATAATAAACACTGTGATGTCATAGTACAGGATAATAACAAGAGTGATGTCACAGTACAGAGATAATAAACACAGTGATGTCATAGTGCAGAGATAATAAACACAGTGATGTCACAGTAAAGGGATAATAAACACTGTGATGTCACAGTACAGGATAATAACAAGAGTGATGTCACAGTACAGAGATAATAAACACAGTGATGTCACAGTACAGAGATAATAAACACAGTGATGTCACGGTACAGGGATAATAAACACAGTGATGTCACAGTACAGGGATAATAAACACAATGATTTCAGAGTACAGAGATAATAAACACAGTGATGTCAAAGTACAGGAATAATAAACACAGTGATGTCACAGTACAGGGAAAATAAATACAGTGATGTCACAATACAGGGATAATAAACCCAGTGATGTCACAGTACAGAGATAA
Source organism: Rhinella marina (assembly GCA_900303285.1). Taxonomy (NCBI): domain Eukaryota; kingdom Metazoa; phylum Chordata; class Amphibia; order Anura; family Bufonidae; genus Rhinella; species Rhinella marina. The sequence continues at coordinate 461,208 of ONZH01021237.1, read as the reverse complement.
CAAATACAGTGATGTCACAGTACAGGGAGAATAAACACAGTGATGTCACAGTACAGGAATAATAAACACAATGATGTCACAGTACAGAGATAATAAATACAGTGATGTCACAGTACAGGGAGAATAAACACAGTGGTGTCACAGTACACGAATAATAAACACAGTGATGTCACTGTACAAGAATAATAAACACAGTGATGTCACTGTTCAGGAATAATAAACACAGTGATGTCACTGTACAGGATAATAAACACAGTGATGTCACAGTACAGGGATAATAAACAGAGTGATGTCACAGCACAGAGATAATAAACAGAGTGATGTCACAGTACATGGATAGTAAACAGAGTGATGTCACAGTACAGAGATAATAAACACAGTGATGTCACAGTACAGGGGTAATAAACACAGTGATGTCACAGTACAAGATAATAAACACAGTGATGTCACAGTACTGGGATAATAAACACAGTGATGTCACAGTACAGGGATAATAAACACAGTGATGTCACAGTACAGGGATAATAAACAGAGTGATGTCACAGTACAGAGATAATAAACACACTGATGTTATAGTACATGGATAATAAACACAGTGATGTCACAGTACAAGGATAATAAACACAGTGATGTCACAGTACAGGGATAGTAAACACAGTGATGTCACAGTACAGAGATAATAAACACAGTAATGTGGCATAAACAGAGAAAATAAAGGAGATATATAAAATATATGCAACTAAGTTATGTCTCAAGGTCTGTTTAAAAGGTTTTCTCTGCTCTGCACATATGAGGGGCAGTCAACCGGAAACAACTGTCTGCAGATGAGTGACTGGCTTAGCTATAATCCTAAATTATGCCTCAAGGCCTGTTTAACAGGTTGAACATTGGCTTATAGCTACCTTTCTTTCTGAAAAGAGGGTTAATTTGCATACTTGTTTTTCCCAGAGGAGTATCACCTGGCCTATAAGACTCCTTGCTCCTAATAGCCACTCTCACTTTGTTTATGACACAGAGTATTTCAGGAACAGAACTTTACTCCTGTTAGGGAATGGTTAGAAACAGTGTGCACTGAGCTTGATGGTTACAGTCACAACTGGGAAATAGCTTGATAGTTACCAATAATGGCACACAACTTGGTGGTACCTCGCAGACCATCTCAGGATATAAGTTCACACTCTGGACTTGGCACTGTCTTGGTTTTTGGCCACACTTATGGGTAGGAGTGGCACAGCTTCCACCTGTACTTGGCACCGGGACATGCCGGAAGCGGTCCAAAACCACTTACAGGATACAAAGTGCCTGCTGATAGCCAACAGGCCAGGGACTGCATATGGCCTCTGATTAAAGCACTAACATTGTCTTATGTACAGGGGTGATAATAATTCCTGGGTTTAGTAAGAGGAGGGCTTAGATAGGATTAAAACCAGGACGGTCCCTGGAAAAAGCTCTTATCTTCTAAATAAATGCTGTGGCCGACTCTCAGAATCCTCCCATCTCTTTTAGAAATGTCTTTATTTGGGTTGGTTCGGGTGGTGGGGGTCATTGAATGGTGGGGGTTAGATATGAGAAGGAGTTAGATAGGATTAAAAGCAGGACTGTACCCAGATCCACCCTTTTTCCCTGGAAATAGTTCATCTTTTGAATAAAAGCTGTGGCTGAGCCCCAGCTTCCTCCCATCTATTTTGTCAATGTCTTTATTTTGTGTTGGTTTGGGTGGTGGGGAGTCATTGTATGGTGGGGTTAGATATGAGGAGGAGTTAGATAGGAATAAAAGCAGGACTGTACCCAGACACACCCACTTTCCCTGGAAGAAGCTCACTCCTTCTTGTCTTCTAAATAAACGCTGTGGCTGACCCCCATCATCCTCCCATCTGTTTTGCAATGTCTTTATTTTGCATTGGTTTCGGTGGTGGGAAGTCATTAAATGGTGGGGGTTATATAAGAGGAGGGATTAGGTAGGATTAAAAGCAGGACTGTTCCCAAACCCACCCACTTTCTCTGGAAGAAGCTTCCTCCTTTTTATCTTCTAAATAAACTTTGTGCTCGACCCCCAGCGTCCTCCCATCTCTTGTCGATGTCTTTAATTATGGTTGGTTTGGGTGGTGGGGAGCCATTAAATGGTGGGTTGTGCTGTACGGTTTAACTATTAGGCTTTCTCGTAAATGTAAATACTTTCCCCCTCCGCAGAGTCCTCCGCACAGATTTATATGTAGGTGCAGTAAGGCAAATGCTCGACACCTGATAAGACTAATATAAAGCCGGCCTTAGAAGTGAGATAAATATCGGAGAACTGCAACGCATCCTTCTAGACTCCTTCATAAACATCAGGAAATGTGATAAGCAAATACCAGACACAAGTGGTTATGCTTATCTCTAAGAAGAACAATGATTATCAGGTTAAAACCCTTCCTTTACTACATGGAAGATGTTGGTGGATGTTGGGCAGACACCAATGATGTTATATTGCTGGTCTAGCGATTACAGACTATCGATAAAGGACGTTCTCCTCCAATGATAGATTTTTAACAGTATGCTCCATGTGCAGAAGTACAGATAGTGACACAGACATATGGAGGTTTTTTTTCCAATGGGTACAAAAACCATGGCAGGTTCCATCACATGTCATTTTACAAACTACCTCCAGAAGTATTGTCTCCATCAGCGTTCACCAACTTCCTGGGAACAAAGAGCCTGAAGAGAACCAGGGAAATGAGGAAATATAGATTTTTTTTGCCTAAAACTTGCTTACCTTAGTTATGTATTGCTGCCCATCAGATTTATAGTGCTATATATTTTTTTAATAACTCTGACAACCCCATTAATTTGTAAAAGGTTCCTCTTTGAAACCCTCAGTCTTTAGGTCAGGTTATGATGGCTACATCTGCATCCCATGGTTAGATTTACCTCAGCCGCTCTGAGCTCCTACCTGGTGGTTAGATGGTGGTGGTGTGTTATAAGGTACATACCATATTATAATCCGTTGTTTTGGTTTAGTGGTGGTCCATAAACTTGGACCTTGGATCTTCAAACTAAGATGGTTGTAGTAGGCCTCATGTGCACGAACATGTCCTATAATGGTCCATAAACCTCAAAATACAGATGCAGTCCGTGTCTTCTGTGCATTTTTTTTGTGGACCCATTGACTTCAATGGGTCTGCGGTTCACACTTATGGACATATTTTATCTTTTTGCAGAGTGGACACACAGATGATCTGTTCCACAAACAGATAGAACATGTCCTATACTTGGCTGCAAAATGCAGACCATTGACCTATGAAGTCAACGGGTCTGCGAAAAATGTGATACAACATGGATAGTGTCTATATTTTGCGGACCACAGAATACATTCTCTCCGCAAAACATTGTGGTGGCAGAGAAACTTTACTTAAAGGGTTTCTGTCACCACATTTTTCCCTATTAAACAGGATGACATTCTCAATGTGCCAATGTCACCTGATTCTAAGTCTGCTATTTATTTTCTTCTCAGTGTCCCAGTTTTTCTATAATTTAACCTTTTATCATATGCTAATTAGCCTCTAGGAGCAGGGGGAGCGTTGCCCCTGCTCCTAGAAGCTCCGTTTGCCCACCTCAATCCACGCCCTTTTCTTCCTGAGTGACAGGGCCAGGCCAGCGTTCGTCTCCTTAGGCTGGCCCTGTCTGCCGTCTCGCACCTGCGGCGTCCCGTGCAGGCACAGTGAGGGAGCCGGCGAGCTTCCTTCACTCACTGCGCCTGCACCGAATACTGAGCGGCAGACAGGGCCAGCCTGAGGAGATGAATGCTGGCCTGGCCCTGTCACTCAGGAAGAAAAGGGTGTGGACTAAGGTAGGCAAACGGAGCCTCTAGGAGCAGGGGCAACGCCCCCCCTGCTCCTAGAGGCTAATTAGCATATGATAAAAGGTTAAATTATAGAAAAACGGGGACACTGAGAAGAAGATTAATAGCAGACTTAGAATCAGGTGACATTGGCACATTAAGAATGTCATCCTGTTTAATAGGGAAAAACGTGGTGACAGAAACCCTTTAAAACTCCAGTGCCTCAGTTCAACGCCTGTAGCAGGGCCCCACACCTACAATATGCCATTTATAATATTGGAGCCTTTTTATATGGCAGAAGGGCCACTGCTGCTTCTTCACCCGCCTGCAGACATATCTTTTGGAGGCCACTCTACAGAGTTGTTGCCTAATGTTTTTGAATATGTGTGGGATCATATCAGAAGATTATAGTCAAGATTACAGCCCAAGAAGTTTATTTGTGGTTTCCTTCATGTCGAAAATAAATCCCACAGTCAGATTTCCACAGATAACGAGTCTTCTTATAGCAAAGCTTTTGAGAAATGTTACGGATCGAGCCGGCGCTCGAGGTTCCCAACAATATATTTTGAAAAACGTTAGTAGAGGGGGAGTCATGAGAGAGCTGGATGGACGGCTTCCTGTGGGAGACTCTGGCACTAGAGGAACATGGTTTAATGTGACAGTGGTTTTAGAGGAAACCTGTCATCAATCTTATTCTGTTCGGACCATGGACTGCATGAACACTGCGAAATTTCAGAGAAATCCATACTTGGCCAGACACGGGGAAAAGTGTCCACTCAGTGGCTCATCTCTGGCCCCTCTTGGTTCGAATTGATCAACAGGGCCCTTCCTATATAGATGGAGAAGCAGGAGGAAAGCCTCTAGGCCGAAACTTCTACCCATGCCTGGCTCTTTTTCTAAACCATGTTTTCTCTAAAATGACGTAGTAAAGTTCAGTTCTTTGTAGAAAAGAGAACCTCTCGCTGTTTCATGTTTTTTTTGTGTGGTTAGGACAGCATGAAAGTGATTCCTTTTAAGGAAGATCCAAACAATCTTCTTAGACGTTAAATAGGTTAGCGTGAGTGCAACAAACATATCGTTCACCAAGTCATGAGGAGTAGTGATATCTTATAAGATGGTAAGCCACGTTTAAGAATTCAGAAGTTGATGTAGTACAGGACTTTGTTTTGGGCTTGTGGTTTTTGTACTTTTATTTTTTTCACTTTGGACAAGGAGGACAGGAAAACTAAAGCAATTATGTCCAGGAAACAAGCATTCCTTCACCTCCTGATCTTCATAATTTTTACTGGAACTTCGGGAGATGGGCACTTAGCTGAAGAAGTGTGGTTGCTTAAAGGGGTTGTCTCACGTCAGCAAATGGTATTTATCATGTAGAGAAAGTTAATACAAGGCACTTACTAATGTATTGTGATTCTCCATATTGCTTCCTTTGCTGGCTGGATTCATTTTTCTATCACATTATACACTGCTCGTTTCCATGGTTACAGACCACCCTGCAATCCATCAGTGGTGGTCGTGCTTGCACACTATAGGAAAAAGCACTGGCCTATGTGCGCTCCCACGGTCCCGGCAACCAGAGGGGCTGATGATTTTTCCTATAGTGTGCAAGCACGACCACCGCTGATGGATTGCAGGGTGGTCTGTAACCACGGAAACGATCAGTGTATAATGTGATGGAAAAATTAATCTAGCCACCAAAGGAGGCAATATGGAGAATCACAATACATTAGTAAGTGTCTTGTAGTAACTTTCTCTACATGATAAATGCCACTTACTGAAGTGAGACAACCCCTTTAAGCTGGCCTTACATTGAAGATAATGATCGGCCACGTTGAGGCCGATCAGTCGTCCATTGGAATGTTCATATAAACGATCCCAACAACTAAACTGCCCAACAAGGAAGTCTGTTTTTTTTTTAAGCACAATAGCAAGGGATCAGCTGAAATTAGTCGATTATGCCATCAACATGCAGTTTTGGCCAGGGCAGACTAGGAACTAAAAATGGCCCTGGAAAGAAAAGGTAAAAGTGGCCCCATGTTGCAGGTAGGTTCAAATTAACAGAAGGCGGGGAAACATAATTAGACAGGGCCAACATATGTAGGCAGGACCTGCAATACCACAGTGCAGAACAATATACCACTCCAGCTAAACCAAACACCACAGTGCAGCACACAGTTCTGCTACTTGCGTCACAGTATTCAACTGTATCACTATCCTGAGGATGTCGATACGGTTGAATTCATGCGGGCACCTGCGAGAGAAGAGAAGAGAGAATCAGATCATTATGTAACTGTATGGCAGCCTTAAGGAGGGCTTGGGTGGCCCTCCTAGGCATAGGCCTACCGGGAAATTTCCCTGTACGGTCTATGGCCAATCCACCCCTGGTTTCAGTAGATGAGAATCTGCCATCGTCAGTTTTTCAAACGACAGTCAGCCGGAATGGCTTTTAGTCTGGCTTGGTCTCTGTTGCAGCAAGTAGCCTCCCAGCTACAAATAAAAAAGAAGCCGAAGCTTCACCTCTAATGACTATTGCTGCGGTATTGAAGCAGGAAGCTTAAGGCCCCTTTCACACGAGCGTAACGGATTAGGTCCGGATGCGTTCAGGGTGCGTTCAGGAAAACTCGCACCATTTTGCAAGCAAGTTCAGTCAGTTTGACGCGCGTGATAAAAAAACCTGAAGGTTTCCAAACAACATCTCTTAGCAACCATCAGTGAAAAACTTTTCATAGAAATTAATGGGGCTGCGTGAAAAACGCAGAATATAGAACATGCTGCGATTTTCACGCAACGCAGAAGTGATGCGTGAAAAACACACTTGTGTGAAAGGGGCCTAAAGGGGTTGTCCCACGAAAAATATTCTACAGTTTTCAAACCAGCACCTGGGTCTGAATACTTTTGTAATTGCATGTAATTAAAAAATTAGTATAGCTACCGAATTATTCAGTAAAATGTATCTGTATAGTGCCACTTAATTTCTTATTTCTTTGATCTACTCACTGAGATGGCCGCACATGCTCAGTTTCATCTTTCAATTGCCTCCTGAGCTGTGATAGGGAGAGCTGAGGCACGCCCCCGAGCTGTGATAGGGAGAGCTGAGACACGCCTCCTGAGCTGTGATAGGGAGATCATGGACACGCCCCCTGAGCTGTAGCAGACAAGACACTCCCCTTCAGCTGCCAGCTTGATATAAATCTAGAAGAGCAATGAATGTGGAGATCTCTGGATCCATGTGAGGTACAGGGCTGGCTCTAGATTTGTTAGAAAGAGATTGTCATGGAGTATATGATGTCTGATTATTAATTTATTATAATTTATCATTATTCATGGGACATCCCCTTTAAGTTCAATGAGATCATCTTCCCTTTAGCTCAGTACTGTGCCCTAGAAAAATTTTAATAGTGGGCACAACTGAATCTACTAAGTGCCAACCAGAAAGCAAGAAATACGCTCCACCTGGAAAACTTTAAAATAGGAGTCATATGGCCATCTGCTTACTTTGCACCATGACTAAATTTTTGGGAGGTTGTTGGTGACCAGCATTGGGCTATTGTTCCTTGGGTCTACCAATCCCAAGGTACCCTAAAATTCTGAGGGTCCACCATCACTCTGCAGTATAACGAACATATTCACTGGAAATTGCATCATACACATGGGATAGGTTATTTGTGACTCTTCCCATAAGAATAGAACCCATGTGGCAAGTAACTGACTCCAAATGGAGTTGTCTTCTGGTAGACCCAGATACTACAGTGTCAGAGCCTGGGCAAACCAGAAGGTCCTCTGGTACTCTGGCCAGAATCTGGTGGGATCTGAATGGCCAGTTTTGCTGGTCAGACAACCTTCTTTCATATGACATTCCAGATTTATCTACAACAGAGTATCAAGTTTGCTGCCTTTACAGATCTCGACCATATATGCGAGCCACAAAATGACCACCGCAGGGAAGCAACGGCCAAGACATGACTATGTGACGTCTTGTGAAGTTTGGATCCAAATTATCCTCCGGCACTCGTAGGAAAAATCAATTCTTTATTGTAAATCCATTAAAGGCAACATCTATACAGTACAACACAGCAGCCCAAAAAGATGTTTACCCATTTCGAATGACGCTCATCATCCTAAGGCACTCATATTGATTTTTATCTATGAGTGTCGGAGAATAATTTGGATCCATCATCACGTTTTTGACTGAGCCATTATTTTGCCTTAAGAGCACCGTTCAAAAGGGACACGAAGTAGTAGCTACAATCAGCGTTTTACACTCATTAGTGAAGTGAAGTCATAATGATCCGTCAATCAGGAATATTGTTTTATTCAAATGATTACATATTAGATATACAATAAATGGTTAAATTGGTGATGATTTGTTAACCAGCCGAAAGAGGAGGAAATATCACTTGATTAAAAAAGGAAGCCACACCCCCCTTCCCCGCCCCCCCATCTCCTTCTAATCAGCACCACGTGTAATGGTTATGCAAGGAACATCAACATTAGAGCTCGTAGGAGCCATAACATTATATGCTCAGTTATTTCAGCCTTACTAAAAATAAAAATGAGCCTCATTTAAAAGAATATATCATTAATCAGAAAAAAAGATTTAATCTATACATTTAAAGGGAAGTGTCCACCAGGACCAGAAGTATGTGCATAGTGTGGTATGATGGCTGCACTAGTGAGTGGAATGGCTTTTTCTCTGAGGGCCCCCTTAGGTGTCTGGTGGTGACTAAACAAGAAGCTGGGGGTGGGATGGGGTGGGGTGGGCGGAACAACAGGCAAGTGCATCATGTGACCACTCCCAGTTCTGCTGGGACTGAGGGCTTGCAGAGTGGAGAAGCAGATACAACAAGCACAGAGTTCTTGAAGAAGCTTTGCACTCACTGCATTCACTGTAACAGTATGGTTTCTACGTTGTAGCAAACTGCATATTTTCTTTAACCTACAGGAGATGCGTCAGCCATATGTTAATCACTTTTTGTTGAGGGCTCCTATTTTCTACGGGGCACTCTGTAGCACTAGTAGGCCTATAGCCTATAGCACTTCTTTCTGCCCGGCCAAATACAGAACTGTGCAGCTGCTTGAGTAATGCAGGGAATAGGAAGTCGATCTGGAACAGCCTAAAAGAAAATCGTCAGCTCAGCTTCCTGCAATAGAAAGACCTGGAGCCTAGAGATGTGAATAATGATTAACCCCCTCAATGCCCTAGACAACCAGGGGTTCAAACATGAACTCTTTCGCATCTCAAGAGATTAAACACCTTCTCTACCCTAGACCACCAGGAATGCCACCGTGAACCTACTTCACCCACCTACATAAATGTAACCATAAACACCTTCACTGCCCTAGACCATCAGGAATACTGCCAATAACCCCTTCGCTGCACAAGATCACCAGGGATGTCTCATTTAACCCCTTCATTGCCTTGCTGTAAAAAAAATTTAAAATACTCACCTTCACTGATCCCCTGCTGCTGCTATTCCGATTTTCAACGGAGTCTCTTCTGGTCTCACATTCCTGGTCCGCTCTGCCAATCACTGGCCGAGGTAGACGATTTAGGTGGCCTTTGATTGGCTGAGCAGGCATTTCCAGGCATTTCCTGTGTGTCAAGACTGGACCAGGAAGGAGAAACCAGCAGGATGAGGGCGAGTGCTCAATACTCAATTCCTTTATTTTTTTACACTCTTTTAAACTCTTAGCACTTTACAGACAATTTTGCCCTGCTGGACAATCCCTTTAACTTATTTACTATTCCAGATACACAATGAAGTCATACAGTATTTTAGAGCTGTTTATTTTAACACTGAATGGCGGTATTAAATTGGCACTCTATGGCATTATTGTGCAGGAACTTTCTGGGGATATGATTTAAGCACTGTATATTATTATTTTGGCAGTAGCACGGTATGCTGGTATTATCAGTATAATGTATGGTGGTATTTTTTTGAAAACTGTATTGAGGTATTACTTGGGTACTAAGTGGCAGTATTATATGAACACTGAATTGATAAAATAGGTAAATAATACATTCCTATTCTATATTTTTTGAGCCTGATTATCTCTGGTATCTGTTATATGGGGGAGGGGGGGTCTTCAAGGTAAAAGTATATAATGACTTGAAGGTGGTGCAGTCCCAATGATAGTTCCCATTTACACTTCAAAGGGGCTTTCTGGGAGTAAAATATTGACCTATCCTCAGGATGGGTCATGAATATCTGATCAGTGGGGGCATGGCTTCAGGCATCAGCTATTTGAAGAGGCTACAGATGAGAGCTGCAACTTCTTCCTAGTCCAGTGACGTCATGTTCATCAGTCACATGGTCTTAATAAACCCTATATCTGGCCTGGGCTGCAATACCAAGCACAGCCACTATGCAATGTACGGCGCCGTGCTTTAAATGCTGTGATGAAACCACGGCGCTCCTTCGGCAAGCCTCTTCAAACAGCTGATCGGCAGAGGTGCCAGATCCTGACGATAGGTCTTCAGTATTTTACTCCTGGTAAATCCCTTTAATTTCTTTACATTATTTTCTCAGCAGTATAATTCAAGTGAATCCTTAGAACTAAAGAAAGAATTTTCTTATTTAGTTTTGTTTTCTTATATTATACATTTTCCCCAAAGTCTCGGCCTATATTTTAACTTTCCCGATGCTGCTTTGTGAATAGGCTATTGCCTGGGTGATTCTAGTGTAATGCTGAGCCGTCACAGCCAGTCAGATGTTCCTCATTTGCTCCCCCCCCCCCTCTCACAGAAAGACACAGCAGAAAGAAAATGCAGCTGCATTCCCTCCTCCCTGACTTCTATTTCTTTTTACTCCTTAACATATACAGAGGGAGAAGGAGAGAAGAGCAGGTGAATGGAAGGGGCAGAATATAGCTCTTTTCCTTGATAAGATATATTACAAAGTTGCACATAGTCACATATATTACTGATATTTTTGAATAAAATAATAATTTTTGTCATTATTAAATAAAGTTTCTCAGGTTGATTTACTCCCTTTTAAGATAATGCAGTAAATTTACTTGGAGTTCCCACAAAAAGACGTTTTTTACAACTCTCAACCCTGCTCTCCAAACTTGGCTGCTCAGCTCTGTGCTTTTTTATCACCTTCAGTTTTGTGGCAGGAAATGAACATTTTAACATGAAATTTGTTTTAATGAATTTGTTGACCACAAAGATAAATGAGGTCAAGCTGTAGAAGTATGGTCACTGTCACTATAATTTCCCATGTCCTAATAACCTTGGTTCCCCGCTTCCCCCGCTCTTTTATAGACTGATTCGATTCTATTTCTACCATCTTGTTCTCGTCTTGTCTTATTCATCCCTCCATCCAGCCTCTCTAACATAGGAAACATGACTACGAAGGCTGGAATTACGAGACGATCCTCCTCCCACAGACCTCAGGTCGAGGCTCTCGTAGGCCGGTGGAGGAGTGATATCGGCTACGACTCTCATTTGGCTCTGTGATGGGACATTGTGCGGCATCTGGGGGCTTTGTCGTTCCGTATGTCCATAGGAGGGGTCGGGTGTCGGCGCACTTCCTGTCTCTTCCACGGACCTGTTACTTTGGGTGAGGTAACGATGAGCAAGGATGATCGAGCCAATGGCGATGACATCAAAGACCAACTCTACCATCTCAACCACCGAAAGGACTGAAGAGCCGAACCAAAGACTCCACTGGCTTCCCATCAAGGATAAAAGCATTACCATCTGAAGAGAAGGAAAGAAGGGAGTCATTAATACTTAAAAATGTGAGGTAGATTTGCAATTTTTGGAGCAGTTTCTAGACACATGCAGATTTATGAACTTGGTTGGTTGAATATATGACAAAAATTCTAGCCATCATTCAAAAAATAAAACGAAAAATCTGGAGTCAATTTTTCCTGGCACTGGACTACTCCTAGGAACCGTAGAGGAACATTCTGAACTTCTGGCATCTTCAGGACTACAGGTGAAGGATTATCGGATGTTCCTAACTATCACACATATAAAATATGTTCTGTACCCTGTGGCCTCACCAGCTCCAGTTTTTATTTTTATTTTTTTAAGGACAGACAGACTCTATTCAATGATCAGGTTGTATAGGGTTAGTATCACCCTCTTTGACTGCCCCAGACAGGAACCTGAGAATTTGAGGACAAATCACAACAAAACTCACATATTTGTATCTTGACAGGTTCTCGGGGCTGAATTTTTTTTATTTGCTTCTGCTAAATGACCTCATTGATGTCCACGTCCCTCTGTGAACTGACTGATAATCATTAACAGGATTTTGAAAGCATTTTATGTAAACAAGAAAATGAAACTTTCCTCCTCAATAAAGGATCTTTTTATGACGCTTCTTGTAAGTTTTGTACTTTGAGATCATGTTGTGTCTATGTGAGCTCAGGTATACAATGGGTGTCTACTTATCATTTAGGCAGACTAAGCAAGTGCCTATTGCTGTATGGTTATAGAGAGTCCACCGCTAGGACCAAAGTCATCCTAATGTTGGATGGTGTTCTTTCAGGTATTTTCTGTTAGGATCCCCATTGGTGTATTGTCATACAGTGGACACATAGGCATACTGTACAGCCTTTCTAACATTTGTGAATCCCTGCAAATTAATTTCCTTTTAAAACAGAGGAACAAGGCCGAAACAAGTGAAATACATTTACTGATAAATAAATGTACTAGAAAAGAAATACTAATTCAGACCCCAAACCAGACACCAGAGCAAACCTGTGACGGGGAGCCAGCGGTGCGCTCCGTCCTTGCTGCACCACCGACATCCCACGTGTGAGGAGGGAGGAGGAGCCGGCCGGCGTCCTCGTCTCCCTAACAACCAGGGGGTGGGGAGGACCTTGAGGCCGGCGTCCTCCATCCCCTAGGAGAGGAGCAGCAGGGGAGCTGAGCGCCCACGTCAATGGGTTGGCGCTCAGGTGTATAGAATTGCCGAACGTGGGTTATGTGACGCTGGCATCTATTGGGCCTATTTAGACAGGAAACCTGCTGGCCACAGGTTGCCTGTGATTGGTCTTCTATATCGCACCAGCGTGTTATTTGATTGTGACTTCTATTTATTGACCCAGCTCTTATTTGACCTCGTTCTTGTGATTCCCTTTGTACTACGCAACCTCTTGGCTCCTGGCCCCTGCTTGAACTTCACTTTGTCCTTGTGTTATTCCTTGTATCTATGCGACCTCCTGGCTTCTGACCTCGGCTTGTACTTGACTTTGATCCTGTGTTTTTCCCTGTGCTCTGATGTGACCTCTTCACCTCAGCTTGGTAATATTCTCGTGTCCGTGTGGTCTTTGTTGTTTTGTCCCGTTGTTCCCCTCCCTGTAAACCTCAGCACGTACACAAGCTAGGGACCGCCATCCAATTGCGCACCGTCAGTTAGGACGGACTGTGCAAGTAGGTAGGGACAGTGGTGTGGGGTGGAGCTCAGAGGCACTATTCCCTACCTATACCTTGACAAAACCCCTAGATAAATTCAGACCCTTAACCAGCTCCTTAAATTAGTTTAGACTCCAGATCATAACTCAAAATTAATTTAGCCTCCAGACCAGAACCCTAAATGGATTCCTACTCCAGACCACTAAATTAATTCAAACCACCCAAATAATCTAAACCCGGTTCAGACACAACTTCAACCCCCAATATAAACCTACCCCTCTCTACTCATGGCTTCTCTTTTCTCGAGGCTCTGGTCTGCACACAGGTCCTGATGCTAGCCAAGGTCAGGACGTTCTATGGGACGCAGCACACTCAATGGCCTGATGGTGGGCTTCTTTGCCAGTCCAGTATTAATATTATTAGTGGTCACAGGCAGGACATCAGTAGGGCCCTCTTCAGCAAAGACAAATGATGGCCAGGTCACATAATGCTGGCCCAGACTAGGCTTTGTCTACCTGTTCCTGCCAACATTGTGGGGAACAGTGGTGACAATCATTGTTAGTAAAATACATGCTCAGAGCAATGGTTGTCAAGTCTTCAGCCACTCTTCACCAGGTGGGATGGGAGTAGGAGAACTTAAAGGGGTTCTCCGGGAATTAAGAAAATGAAAATACTTAAATATTACTTTATTACAAATATATTCCCAAATACCTTTCATTAGTTATAATAGCTTGTTTTGTCTGGGGAGCAATGATCAGGAGAAACAAAATGGCCGCCGTCCTATTAGTACATACAAAACCTGTCCTAATCACACAGGAGGACAAGTTACTTCACAACACTGAGGTAAAGAGCTGCCTCATCCTTCATCCATGTCAGGGATTATGATCCTGAATACAGTTTAATATGATCTTCAGCTGAATCTTTGTGGGAACGGAGGAGACATGAAGTACAGAGAGGACGGACAGGACAGACTGTGGTAATGGAGACTGTATACAAGAGCTGCTACTCATCAGCCATATCTGCTCATGAACTCCATTCCTACAGAGATTCAACTAAAGATCCTATTAGCTGTATTTAGGATCATAATTCCTGACAAGTAGAGCAGAGAGGAGGATGAGGCAGCTGTTTACCTCAGTGTTGTGAAGTAACTTGTCCTCCTGTGTGATTAGGACAGGTTTTGTGTGTACTAATAGGATGGCGGTCATTTTATTTCTCCTAATGATTGCTCCCTAGACAAAACAAGCCATTGTAACTAATGAAAGGTATTTGGGAATATATTTATAATAAGGTAATATTTAAGTGTTTTCATTTTCTTAATAACTGGAGAACCCCTTTAATAATCGTTCAAGGTTGAGATCATGTATCCTTCTCTGTATGTAGAAGCCTGGACATGCATTTGGCACAGATAGCCCCAGGCAAAGCTATTACTTGAGGAAAGGGCCTCAACTGTGCCCCATCCTCTTTTGCCGTAGATGAACATACAAAGAACTCTAAGCAACAAAGGAGGTGGGACCTGGTCTTGTTGTCCTTCCATCCTCTAGACCAGGCATGCCCAACCTGTGGCCCTCCAGCTGTTGCAAAACTACAACTCCAGGCATGCCCAGACAGCCTACAGCTATCAGCCTACAGCAGGGAATGGTGGGAGGGCCGCAGGTTGAGCATCCCTGCTCTAGACATTGGGAAGCAAGGGGCAAATGGTAGGCCCAGATGTCATAGGGTGGGGAAAACGGTAGCAGGAGTAAGCACTAAGAATGGATGCCTGCCAGTGGCGTAGCTATAGGGGTCGCAGCGGTCGCAGTTGTGACCGGGCCCCTAAGCCAGGAGGGCCCCCTTGCCACTTGCAGGGCCGCACCGCCAATTAGCCAGGTGCGGTGCGGCCCTGCGCACAGACAGGGGCAGAGGGAGATGAGCGCTTCCATTGTGGAAGCGCTCATCTCAATAGTCATGCCTATACAGATGCCTGTATTGTACTGCAGCAGGGGAGGGAGAGGCATCTCCCCTGCCCGTTCCACTGATAGGCTGCAGGCACTGGGCCTGCAGCCTATCAGAGGCCGGCTCAGGCGGCGCGATGACGTCATCGCGCCGCCTGAGCCGTACAGCGCGGGACACAGGCCGGAAGAGGCCTGCATCGCATCGCTGCCAGCTCCATGGAGGTAAGTATAAGTGTTAATTTTTTTTATTTTTTTTTATTGTAGCAGTCACCGACCGGAGCTCAATTGGGGGCACTGGGGGCATTTTGGGGGCATTTTTACTGGCACATGGGGGCACTGGGGCATTTTACTGGCACATGGGGGCACTTTGGGCATTTTACTGGCACATGGGGCACTGTGGGCATTTTTACTGGCACATGGGGGCACTGTGGGCATTTTACTGGCACATGGGGGCACTGGGGGCATTTTTACTGGCATATGGGGGCACTGGGGGCATTTTACTGGCATATGGGGGCACTGGGGGCATTTTTACTGGCACATGGGGGCACTGGGGGCATTTTACTGGCAGGGCATGGGGGCATTTTACTGGCACAAGGGGGCACTGGGGGCATTTTTACTGGCACATGGGGGCACTGGGGGCATTTTTACTGGCACATGGGGGCACTGGGGGCATTTTTACTGGCACATGGGGGCACTGGGGGCATTTTTACTGGCACATGGGGGCATTTTTACTGGCACATGGGGGCATTTTTACTGGCACATGGGGGCACTGGGGGCATTTTTACTGGCACATGGGGGCACTGGGGGCATTTTTGCTGGCACATGGGGGCACTGGGGCATTTTTGCTGGCACATGGGGGCACTGGGGCATTTTTACTGGCACATGGGGGCACTGGGGCATTTTTACTGGCACATGGGGGCACGGGGCATTTTTACTGGCACATGGGGCACTGGGAGCATTTTTACTGGCACATGGGGGCACTGGGGGCATTTTTACTGGCACATGGGGGCATTTTTACTGGCACATGGGGGCATTTTTACTGGTACTGGGGGCATTTTTACTGGCACATGGGGGCACTGGGGGCATTTTTACTGGCACAAGGGGGCACTGGGGCATTTTTGCTGGCACATGGGGCACTGGGGCATTTTTACTGGCACATGGGGGCATTTTTACTGGCACATGGGGGCATTTTTACTGGCACATGGGGGCACTGGGGGCATTTTTGCTGGCACATGGGGGCACTGGGGCATTTTTACTGGCACATGGGGGCACTGGGGATTTTTTAACTGGCACAAGGGGGCACTGGGGCATTTTTACTGGCACTGGGGGCACTGGGGGCATTTCTTACTGGCACATGGGGGCACTGGGGGCATTTCTTTCTGGCACATGGGGGCACTGGGGGCATTTCTTACTGGCACATGATTTTGGGGGGAATCAATGGGGGAACTTCTGGCACATAATTTGGGGGGCATCTATGGGTGGGGAGCACTTCTTACTGGCACATTGGAAGCATTATTACTTCTAGGGCACAGTGGGGACATTAGTACTGTGGGGGGCACTATTACTGTGGGGGGCACCCTGGCACAGTATCAGCGCAGTTTTTTCAGGGGAGCGTTATGTTTACACTATTACGGGACAGTATTTGCTGGGCGCAGTTATTTTAGGACACTGTGTGCCAATAATTATTGAAGGGCACTATCTGTGTGGTACTAGTGGCACAGTACTGGGGGTGGTAGGATGATTTGTCCAGAAGATGGGAGGATGATGGAAAAGTAGTAAACTAAGATTTTTTTCTGTCAAACTGCAGAGATAAGAAATGGCTGAAAAATGGCGCCTGGTCTGAAAGGAGAAGATGAGGAAAGAGAAGATCTACATCCGAGGAGACGTCACTGGATGTAAGAGGTATGGGGCGCTGTATTATACTGGATGTAAGAGGTATGAGGCGCTGTATTATACTGGATGTAAGAGGTATGGGGCGCTATTATACTGGATGTAAGAGGTATGGGGCGCTGTATTATACTGGATGTAAGAGGTATGGGGCGCTGTATTATACTGGATGTAAGAGGTATGAGGCGCTGTATTATACTGGATGTAAGAGGTATGGGCGCTGTATTATACTGGATGTAAGAGGTATGGGGTGCTGTATTATACTGGATGTAAGAGGTATGGGGCTGTATTATACTGGATGTAAGAGGTATGAGGTGCTGTATTATACTGGATGTAAGAGGTATGAGGCACTGTATTATACTGGATTAAGAGGTATGAGGCGCTGTATTATACTGGATGTAAGAGGTATGAGGCGCTGTATTATACTGGATGTAGAGGTATGGGCGCTGTATTATACTGGATGTACGAGGTATGGGGCGCTGTATTAACTGGATGTAAGAGGTATGGGGCGCTGTATTAATACTGGATGTAAGAGGTATGGGGCTTGATTATACTGGATGTAAGAGGTATGGGCGCTGTATTATACTGGATGTAAGAGGTATGGAGGCGCTGTTATACTGGATGTAGAGGTATGGGGGTGCTGTATTATACTGGATGTAAGAGGTATGGTGCTGTATTATACTGGATGTAAGAGGTATGGGCGGCTGTATATACTGGATGTAAGAGGTATGGGCGCTGTATTATACTGATGTAAGAGGTATGGGCGCTGTATTATACTGGATGTAAGAGGTATGAGGCGCTGTATTATACTGGATGTAAGAGGTATGGGGCGCTGTATATACTGGATGTAAGAGGTATGGGCCTGTATATACTGGATGTAAAGGTATGCGGGCTGTATTATACTGGATGTAAGAGGTATGGGGGCTGTATTATACTGGATGTAAGCAGGTATGGGGCGCTGTATTATACTGGATGTAGAGGTATGGGGCGCTGTATTATACTGGATGTAAGAGGTATGAGGCGCTGTATTATACTGGATGTCAAGAGTATGAGGCGCTGTATTATACTGGATGTAAGAGGTATGAGGCGCTTGTATTATACTGGATGTAAGAGGTATGGGGCGCTGTATTATACTGGATGTAAGAGGTATGGGGCGCTGTATTATACTGGATGTAAGAGTATGGGGCTGTATATACTGGATGAAGAGTATGGGGCGCTGTATTATACTGGATAAGGTATGGGGTATTAGGGTAAGAGGTATGAGGCGCTGTATTTATACTGGATGTAAGAGGTATGGGGCGCTGTATTATACTGGATGTAAGAGGTATGGGGCGCTGTATTATACTGGATGTAAGAGGTATGGGGCGCTGTATTATACTGGATGTAAGAGGTATGGGGCGCTGTATTATACTGGATGTAAGAGGTATGGGCGCTGTATTATACTGGATGTAAGAGGTATGGGCGCTGTATTATACTGGATGTAAGAGGTATGGGGCGCTGTATTATACTGGATGTAAGAGGTATGAGGCGCTGTATTATACTGGATGTAAGAGGTATGGGGAGCTGTATTATACTGGATGTAAGAGGTATGGGGCGCTGTATTATACTGGATGTAAGAGGTATGAGGCGCTGTATTATACTGGATGTAAGAGGTATGGGGCGCTGTATTATACTGGATGTAAGAGGTATGGGGCGCTGTATATATACTGGATGTAAGAGGTATGGGGCGTATTATACTGGATGTAAGAGGTATGAGGCACTGTATTATACTGGATGTAAGAGGTATGGGGCGCTGTATTATACTGGATGTAAGAGGTATGAGGCGCTGTATTATACTGGATGTAAGAGGTATGAGGCGCTGTATTATACTGGATGTAAGAGGTATGAGGTGCTGTATTATACTGGATGTAAGAGGTATGGGGCGCTGTATTATACTGGATGTAAGAGGTATGGGGCGCTGTATTATACTGGATGTAAGAGGTATGGGGCGCTGTATTATACTGGATGTAAGAGGTATGGGGCGCTGTATTATACTGGATGTAAGAGGTTATGGGGCGCTGTATTATACTGGATGTAAGAGGTATGGGGCGCTGTATTATACTGGATGTAAGAGGTATGGGGCGCTGTATTATACTGGATGTAAGAGGTATGAGGCGCTGTATTATACTGGATGTAAGAGGTATGGGGCGCTGTATTATACTGGATGTAAGAGGTATGGGGCGCTGTATTATACTGGATGTAAGAGGTATGGGGCGCTGTATTATACTGGATGTAAGAGGTATGGGGGGCTGTATTATACTGGATGTAAGAGGTATGAGGCGCTGTATTATACTGGATGTAAGAGGTATGGGGCGCTGTATTATACTGGATGTAAGAGGTATGGGGCGCTGTATTATACTGGATGTAAGAGGTATGGGGCGCTGTATTATACTGGATGTAAGAGGTATGGGGCGCTGTATTATACTGGATGTAAGAGGTATGGGGCGCTATATTAGGCGGGGGGGGGGGGGCAAGCTGAACTCTTGCACCAGGGCCCATGAGCCTTTAGCTACGCCCCTGATGCCTGCCCTACACCAGTATACACGTATGTGTAATATGTGCAGCGCTTGAAGGTCA
The DNA here is from genome assembly GCA_900303285.1 of Rhinella marina. Lineage (NCBI taxonomy): Eukaryota > Metazoa > Chordata > Amphibia > Anura > Bufonidae > Rhinella > Rhinella marina. The sequence continues at coordinate 441,584 of ONZH01021237.1, read as the reverse complement.
CAATGAACCACTAAGAATTTCCAAAACCACCACCCACTCACCTAGTTGTAATATCAACTTCATAACTATAACTCTGGCACGGGACTAGTTTCTTCCCCATAATCTGCCAAGCTAAAGGATTTTCACTATAGGTGGAGTGGTTTGAGCTAGGATCAGTGGAGTCTGCCGGAAATCCTTGTCACATGCAGATCTCGAGGCCGTCACATGAGTAAGAGGATGCAAATTGAAGATCTTGTGGTTGCAGAGATGCTGAATAAAAAGGAGAACTTGACAGCAGACCAAAAACCTATCAACATCAGATCATGGTCAACGCGATAAAACCCAGATCTCATTATATCTCAGAAGGATATTCTTTTTATGTTGTTTTCATTGCATTGAAATTTGGGGTTAAAATCTTCCACAGAAATTTCTTATAGACGGGTTCTTCACTTTCACTGTACATCATCAGAGACATTACATCATCAGAGACATTGTTCTAGAGAAGGCAGGAGATGCCATTGAACCTGGCAGGGGCGGACATATCACCTGTGCAGCCGGTTCGGCTGCACAGGGGCCCAGCGTGTGAGGGGGGGCCCATGCCGCCCATTCATATTAGTACGTAAGAGCCGGTGGAGAAAGGCGCGAGAAGCGCTTATACTTTCCCCGGCCTCCACTTCCTCCCTGGTCTCCTGTAGCCTGACCGCGTACAGCGCGCACTATGACTGACGCTGTACGCAGTCAGGTCATGTGACTGTGCAGCGCGGGTTTGGAGACAGCAGGGCAGGCCAGGATTTACTTGAACACCCCGGCGGACACGGAGAGCAGCAGAGGAGAGGTAAGTTTTATGTATTTATTCTTAGTCTGATCTGAGGTCTGAAGGAGCAAATTGGGGGAAGGGGGGTAGTGCAACTGACATATTGGGGCCTGGAATTGGATAAAAAAATAAATAATAATTTAACAGACATTAGGGGGGTGGGGGATTCTGAGCAAGTGACATATGGGGGGGAGCCTGAATAAACAAATAAGAACTGATATTGGGGGGGGGGGTCCTGAGCAAGTGACATATGGGAGGGGGCCCTGAATAACAACTAATATTGGGGGGGTCCTGAGCAAGTGACATATGGGGGGGGCTTAAATAAATAACAACTGAAATTAGGGGGGTCCTGAGCAAGTGACATATGGGGGGGGGCCTGAATAAATAAATAACAACTGAAATTAGGGGGGGTCCTGAGCAAGTGACACATGGGGGGCCCTGAATAAATAATAACTGATATTGCGGGGGGAAGGGGGTCCTGAGAAAGTGACATATGGGGGGGGGCTTAAATAAATAACAACTGAAATTAGGCGGGCAGTCCTGAGCAAGTGACATATGGGAGGGGGCCCTGAATAACAACTAATATTGGGGGGGGGGTCCTGAGCAAGTGACGCATGGGGGGCCCTGAATAAATAATTAACAACTGATATTAGGGAGGGGTCCTCCTGAGCAAGTGACATATGGGGGCCTGAATAAGCAACTGATACAGGAGGGGGGCAAGTAGCATATGGGGGTCCTGATATCGGAGGGGGGGCAGTGCTGCCTGTGTCCGCCCCTGGAACTTAGATGACACTTTTCCAGGTACCTAAATGGCAAACCTGCTTAGTAATGCAGTTTGCAATGAGCCAGATCTGCAGAGAGAAGGAGAGCAAGAGATGGGTGTAGGGAAAACAGCAGCAGATCAAGGTCTAGATAATGAGTTATTGGCAGTCACTTCCCAGGTTCAAGGAGAACAGGTTATCCGACCTGCTGCATGCAAATCATAGTCAACGTCATCAGTCCAAACCAACCCCACGGCCTCCTCCCAGTGTTTACCCTTCCGTAATTCCGTCCCTTCCTCCTGTGCAAGAATTTTATGCAAATATGCTTGACGTCCCGACCAGGAACTGCTGGTCATAACCCATAATTATACCAGCGTGCATGGATGACAAGGTCCTACGTAATGAACAATGTACATCTAACTGGTTATTATAATGTACTATGAGACATTCAAAACTGATCTCGGACAAACCACCGTCCATGACAAAATTGTATTACCCAGAGACTACAATGGAGAGCTCAGCAGGCACATTCGACCAACAATTCTTACACTGAACTCGTAGGCACTGGTGGACGAACTAGATGTTCCTTCGAAGACCTGGAACCTAGAAATGATGCAATGTGATGACCATTCATGGTACCAGTCCTCCCCTTTGTGACGCTGAAAAATGTCTCTGCTCTTGACTCTTTGGAGGAGACGCTACTTTCCACCATCCACCTTCTTCACCTGATGGCTTCTGGAGACCTTCCACCTACTCTACTTTCCACCACCCTCCTCCTGCAGTACATGACTTCTTGAGACCTTCCACCTGCTACTTGAACACTTAGTACTTGGCTCTCCATACGACTACTACCAAAAGCTGAATTGCTGGAACCCCACCTCCTGTCTATGTGGGTGACAACACCACGTCTCTACATTCTTATTCAACTTTGTCAACTAGTGACCGCATTCTGTCTTACACAGCAGCAACCTGAAGATGTTTAGACCACTACTTCTCATGGCTGAGAGTGTGAATTTTCCAGTTCTAATGCAGTAGGCCCCCAGCGATCAAACATTTATTACCTATCCTGTGGAATACCTCTTTAAAGGGGTTGTTCACCCTTGGGGACCTTTTCTACAGGCCTTTCCCTAGCCTGGACCTGGCTCCATCTCTGCGCCACTGACTCTGTAGGTTCCAGGTCTTCCTGCATCAACATCCGGTTTGATGCAAGGCCATGTGACCACTCCAGCCAATGACTGGCTGCAACGGTTACGTGTCCCCCATGCGTCATGTCACTGGGTCATGTGTCACTGAGTTCCGCCTTCATGGCTGCCCCACCAGTTCTGTAGGTTCCAGGTCTCCCCGCATCAACATCTGGTGTGATGCTAGGTCATGTAACTGGTGCCGTCAATGAATGGCCGCAGCGGTCATGTGACCTGGCAACAAACTGGATGTTGATGCGGGGAGACCCAGAATCTGCAGAGCCAACCCAATGCCATGGAACAGGTAAATATGATGACCACTATGGGTCGGAGGTGTCTGTAGAAAAGGTCCCCAGGGCTGCAAGAAGTATTGAGGTGTATATTAGCCCGTCAGACTCAACTTCTAACCTGAATCACTAATAAACACCTAATAAAGAAAAATAAGATCCATCAACAGCATCTACCCTGCTTGCTGATGGTTTCCAGGTAGGAACAGGAGAATTTTTCAAAAGTTCAAGGTGCAAACATAAACTTTTCTGTCTGCAGACAAAACACAGCCTATTATCAGAGGCATTTTGTAGTGGGTGTACAGGGCACACCTGAGCTCTGATGTTTATGGGGCCCACACTGTCTACAGGACTCTCATTTACATTTGCGGGACAAGTTATAAGTCCAGGACCTTTGCTGCATGCATTCCATAGACTTCTTTACTTTGTCCGTTATTAGATTTTGTTTTTGCAGTGATGGAAGAGGAGGAGGAAGGAGGAGAACCACATTCTGAAAGTACCTCCACTTATCTATTGTGTGTACACAAAGCCAGTGCTTCCGCCAGAAATATCTAGAACAAGCGACCTCTAACATTTACTTTCCTGTAAGTGTTTGTAGGCGAGTTAAAGCAATGTTCATAATGAGCCTCCTGGCTCAAGAATAGAATCCCAGACTTACAGTGAAGGCTGACACATACAGAGCAGTAAGGTTAAAGGGGTTCTCTGGGAATTAAGAAAATGAAAATACTTAAATATTACTTTATAATAAATATATACCCAAATACCTTTCATTAGTTATAATGGCTCGTTTTGTCTAGGGAGCAATGATCAGGAGAAATAAAATGGCCGCCGTCCTGTTAGTACACACAAAACCTGTCCTAATCACACAGGAGGACAAGTTACTTCATATCACTGAGGTAAAGAGCTGCCCCATCTCTGCTCTACCTGTTATGATCTTGAATACAGATGATAAGATCTTCAGCTGAATCTCTGTAGGAATGGAGCTCATGAGGAGACATGAAGTACAGACAGTACAGACTGTGGTAATGGAGACTGCATATAATAGCTGCTGCTCATTAGCCACACCCTCTGCTCTGTTCTTCATGTCTTAGCCACACCCTCTGCTCTGTACTTCATGTCTCCTCATGAGCTCCATTCCTACAGAGATTAAGCTGAAGATCATATTAAACTGGATCATAACAAGTAGAGCAGAGAGGAGGATGAGGCAGCTCTTTACCTCAGTGTTGTGAAGTAACTTGTCCTCCTGTGTGATTAGCCAACAAAAGAAAATAAAACCCCAATACAACTACTAATAAAATAGCATATATTTTATTGATATAAATTAAAATTACATGTCACTACTCAATATCACACAGTGGTGGTCAGGCCATCTCATTATCAAAAAGGCCATACAGGATGACCACAGGGGTCCACATGAACTACAACGTATATAGTACAAATACTCAGGGGGATACTAGATAAAAAAGTAAATAAATTGCAAGTGCATAATGTGTGATTAGGACAGGTTCTGTGTGCACTAATAGGACGGCGGCCATTTTATTTCCCCTGATGATTGCTCCCCAGACAAAACGAGCCATTATAACTAATGAAAGGTATTTGGGAATATATTTATAATGAAGTAATATTTAAGTATTTTCATTTTCTTAATCCCAGAGAAACCCTTTAAGGGAGGTTGTGATTCTGCATAAAAAGAACAAATACGCACATGCCATTGTGGTCTCGTAGAAAGCTGGGTGACAACCTCAATGGGCAGTGCAATTGGTTGTTCTTCGCATCTGTAATCTGTGCAGTATATCAAGATAACACAGATTTAAGGGCATTGTGTCATCAGAAAATGACCTATTGTTTTATTGTTTAAATCATGTTTTTATGTTAAGCTTATTTTTAAAGAAATTTTGATGATTTTTTTTTAAATTTTCCATGTCAAAATCTATTATCTATTATACGTATCATTAATATCCTGCAGTTTTCACACTGGCCAATAAGCCTAATAATAGGCGCCACTTCTTATTATCATTACAGGCATGATAACAATATCAGATATCAATCTCTCTCTCTCTATATATATATATAATGTAAATCCTGCATTTTTCATACTGGCCATTAAGCCTAATAATAGGCTCCACTTCTTAGCCTGTACAGATCAATTTTCAGTAGTCATCTCATTATCATTACAGGCATGATTACAATAATGGGTATTACACCTCTCTCTCTCTCTGTGTATATATATATATATATATATATATATATATATATATATATTCTAAAATCCTGCAGTTTTCATACTGGCCACTAAGCCTAATTATAGACACCCCTTCTTAGTCTGTACAGCTCACTTTTCAGCAGTCATTCCATTATCACAGACAGGATTACAATGACGGCTATCACCTCTATATATAGATAACACGGGATTCCTCATTCAAGATAGGTGATATCACAGCTTATCTGCTCCCTTATGACCTCTGCGTCAGTGCCTAGAATTCTTTCCCATAGAAGTCAATGGGGTTCCCCACTGTCCATTGTTTCTATGGCCCATGTGGCTGCTGTAAAAAATATCTAAAAAAAACACTGTTGAAAATGGCTCAGGCAACGTGGCCTCCCCCATAATTGTATTCAGGAAATAGAATTAAAAAAATGTACAATCAGAAAATAAAAACAGATTAGAAAAAAGAGGATCCGTGTCGCTATCTGGTTTTAACTGGCAGAATTTAAATTTTTTTTGAGTGATTTTGTTTTTTTCATCTCTAGAGCTCATGCACATGGCACTGCCATGTGCACAAAGGGTGTATGATAATGCTTGAAGGTCATGCCCCTCCCTGGTACAGAGATACACAACCTCTGTGTGCTGCCAGGTGCTGTGTCTGCAGAAATATCTTCTCCTAGAAGCAAAGCAGACACTCGCTCCTTACAGCTGACACCCGACGGGCCACGAGCTCTCATATTTTTTCTTTGTAGATATTCTGTTGACTTACATTAATGGTGGCAGATTCCTCAATGCTTTTGTAGTTCATTTCTTCATAGTAAATGTTAAGCTTTGCGGCTCCATCCCTGTCAAAATACAAAAAAAAAAAGAAAAGAGATGAAACGCAGGTAATAGCACAGAAACATGGGTTCTTCCTGACACCCCCATTAGCATACATACTTAGTCTGGCTGAGAATGCATGTGTCCTCAATGCAGGTAGAGGGCTAAGCCAATCTTAGACACCCCCGGTGGCAACTTACCTTCCTTGAGGATGCAAAGAGGTATCTCCCAAGAAAGAGAACTCCCTAAGAGTCAAGATCTGGCTATATTCCCTTGTCAAGGTGTGTTGGAAAGTGGGATCTTGACTCACAGGGAGCCACTTCCAATAGGTGGCGCTGGAGAGAAGGTTCTTTTTTTTTGGGAGTTACCTCTTTGCTTATCCATTTCTCCATACAGGATTGGTCTCTTTAAGGAGACTCAGCACCCTGCCTAAGCCGCTTCCCTGAGAACAATAGGGCCAGGGTGGGAAATTCAATGTACCGGGAACTGGCGGGCTTGGCTAACTTTTCTGTGTATATATACTCTGGTTTCTCTTCAGAACGTATAGCTTGTCTGTGTATTATAGGGGGAGCCCAAAAAAGAGACTGCAATACTGCACCAAACCCAATTTGAAAAAACACAAAAAAGTATAAAAATAGACATAAAAAATCCATCAAATCCACCTCCAATCCATTCCTGTCCTATGACTTTATCCTGTCTTTATATTGCAGACAGTAATATCTAAATAATTCATATGTGTCCTAGGAGTTCTCTCATTTCCCCCTCCTTTGCAGAAACTTTAGATCACAACCTGCCTGCACTAGAAGACCAGGACAGGACATCATTTTTTATATTGTCTATGCACAGGAATGGTGGACATGGATCAAACCAAGCTGTCATCGATAGTCTAGAGTCCCAGAAAGACGGCCGGGAGCAGTTCCTGACCTGTCTGTCCCACGCTACGTAGGGTTCAGTGGAGCACAGCACACCAGGCATCCCGTTTTCCTCTCTGATCACAAGGTTCACCGGGAATCTTACTCTAACATGACACGTGATGCAGAGTTTATATTTTCTGTTTTTAGTCGAAAGTGGGCTATTTTTTTATTTTTATGTTTTGCAAAAATATATTTACATTCCTAAAATCGTCTTGTCAGGAGAGGGTTAAACCACTGAGCTGTGTGAGCTTGTAAATCCCCTGTGGCACTGAACACACCTGCCTCTTCAAAAAATTAGCTCCCATTACACGTTTCCACAGGAGGGATGCATCAGTCTGCTGGAATCCATTTACGGCAAGGGTGGAGCTATTTTGGCACAGGAAACAGGAGCTAGCGCCCCCAGGCTACAAGATGCTAAAGAGAAAACGTGAATTTTTTGTTTCTTCAAAAATTTGGCATAAAATGTGATTCCACAGAATGATATAAGATGTATTTAACAGCTGTATGCTGTATGTCTCAGCGACCTAACATATATATATTACACAGGAAGGGGGGTGTTTATCAGAGCATACAAATTTCTCCATAGTCATGTGTTGATCGCACATGTGCTCCAAATGATACAGCAATGAGAACTGTGCCAAGCCGTGCTCCTGTGCGCCCATCACATAACCAGGACAGGTTTTATCCACTTATCCACTTTAGTTCCAATGATTTCTGAAAATCATGACAAATTAGAAACTGGGTCTTGCCACAAGAGGACGTACAAGTGCTTCCCTCGTTGCACTATAAAAATGCTCTCAGAGGCTACATTTGGGTAGTGTACCTCTTGGTGAGAGATCATTGACTGCTAGATATGCCTCTACAACACACTTGAAGAAATTTTGCCCAGTAGATAGAATTTGAAGGGGGCATCAATGGATTGAGAGTAGGAGGATGGTCGTTTTAATGAACTGTCCACCATCTTGGCCATTCTGACCTTGCTGTTAGGAGTTGTTGGGAGGAGTTGTTACATGAGGGCACACACACAGTGAACAGGCTCCAAAAGGCCCAGACAAACCACCAGTAGAGAGGATTGTTTGATCCACCAGCATGGGTAGATTCCGCACTTTCAATGTCCATCATCCAGACACAGGTGGCCCCTTCTTTACACACCCCTCTCTCTGCTTGGACCATTTCCAGTAGCTTAGTAGAAGCCACAGCCAGCCACCGCCAACCTTCGTTTGTAGCCGTGTCATGAACGAGAAACTTGGACTGCTCCAGACTAGAACCGTATTGTCTGTTCTGGTTCGAGTATGGAGACCTGGTGGTGAACACTTCAATCCTGCCTTCGCCGTGGAGTGACACACATCCTAAACTGCTGGTGGGATGATCTGGGAACCATCGCATACAACATCCTGTCCCCCTAATAGTGATATGGGGTACACTACCATCTCAGTGATATGTGCAGGACATCCTGCCGCTACATGTGTTCCTCTCATGGCAGGGCTTCCATCTGGCATTTTTCAGCAGGATAATGCTCACCCGCAAATGTGTCGCAGGATACCATACGGAGCCTTCATGCCAAACCATATCTCATCTTGTATACAGGTTAAAGGCCATATCTCATCTTGTATCCAGACTAGAGGTTGTATCTCATCTTGTATCCAGGCTAGAGGCTGTATCTCATCTTGTATCCAGGCTGGAGGCCATATCTCATCTTGTATCCAGACTAGAGGTTGTATCTCATCTTGTATCCAGGCTAGAGGCTGTATCTCATCTTGTATCCAGGCTGGAGGCCATATCTCATCTTGTATTCAGACTAGAGGTCGTATTTTATCTTGTATTCAGGCTAGAGGCTGTATCTCATTTTATATCCAATCTAGAGGCCATATCTCATCTTGTATCCAGGCTAGAGGCCATATCTCATCTTGTTTCCAGGCTAGAGGCCGTATCTCATCTTGTGTCCAGGCTAGAGGCTGTATCTAATCTTGTATTCAGGCTAGAGGCTGTATCTCATTTAGAGGCACCCAACAGGGTCCTAGAGCCTCCTTTCAATTGTACAGTTGTCCCCAATAAACGTCTTCTTTTCCTCTAATATTGTAATCACCTCCATTTATCATCATTACTTTCACACATAGAAAAATTATTTTTATTCCATCGACTCCTTCTTGGCACATTTTTTTTGAGTGTAGTATGGAATTTTTATTATAAAGATATGTATTTACTGAAATATCCATTTAAGTGGTTGAAATGAATTGGTTTCAGAGCTTCATATTCACTATTAAGACAATCCTTCTCTAACACTCGCTGCCCTCATGATAGGTTTGTATAAGTGGTGGAAGTGTCATCTGGTCAAACCTTTCTCCCTATACAGTACAGCAACCATTTGGACAAGCTCTCACTCCCCAATAAAGAGGAAGGACGCTCCTACTTTGCATACTAGGGGCCACAGATCTCATATGTCTCCCACTGGAGATATTGACGTTGTTTTTGGGCCCCTGGATAATACCCAGGATGTGGAACAGTAGTGGGGTCTGCATACACGCCTTTCCACACATTTGAGGTGCCTTTATGATCTTTATGGATTGATGGATTCCAGAGCAGTCAGTGAGGACTTCCTCATAATAATCTCAAGGTCAAAACAATTATAATTTAAAGTTCCTAAGGTAATTTCCATTCGGTGATCTCACCACTTATGTATTTCTCAAGAATTCATTATGCTTGGCATCTCTACAGGACATTGAAAGCGGCTTTGGAACAGATATTTTCAGTCTGCAAAAATACAGTTTGCATAAAAAGTTCAGGTGTGGCACGACCCAAATGTAGAGATTTCAGGAAATACAGTTCAAGTGCTCAATAAATCAAGAATTTTATCACAAGTCCATCGGACTTATAGTATATGGAGCCTAAAACCGAATCCCGTATTCAAATGTGGCCGTAGGGATTTATAAAGGGGTAATATTACATTGGGATCACAGGTTTTCTCACTTTTTATAGACCCTAAAATTTTACTTGCCTTTACAGCTGCTGCCTGACATTGAGTCCTGCAGCTTAGCTTTCTCGTACCCAGAATACCCAAGTTCTTCTCTTGTTCTGTTGTCCCCAGTTTTATTCCATGTAATGTGTAAGAAGCCATATGATTACTGAGATTGCGGTGCATTACTTTACATTTGTCAACATTGAAATTCATCCACCACATTCTTGTACCATTTTGCTGTTTACACTGCTCCCACTCATACCAGTACAGGTCCTTATGGTCTTCACCACTCCCACTAGAGATCTTTGTGGTCTCCACCACTTTTAGTACAAATCCTTGTGGTCTTCACAACTCACAGTACAGATTCTTATGGTCTCCACTGCTCCCAGTACAGATCCTTGTGGTCTCCATTGCTCCAAGTGTAGATCCTTGAGAATCCACTGCTCCTAGTATAGATCCTTGTGGTCTCCACCGTTCCCAGTACAGATCCTTGTGGTCTCCACCGTTCCCAGTACAGTTCCTTGAGGTCTCCACTGCTCCTAGCACATATCCTTTTGGTCTTTACTTCTCCCAGTACAGATCCTAGTGGTCTCCATTGCTCCAAGTGTAGATCCTTGTGGTCTCCACCATTCCCAGTACAGTTCATTGTGGTCTCCAGTGCTCCTAGCACATATCCTTTTGGTCTTTACTTCTCCCAGTACAGATCCTAGTGGTCTCCATTGCTCCCAGTGTAGATCCTTGTGGTCTCCACCGTTCCCAGTACAGTTCCTTGTGGTCTCCACTGCTCCGAGTACAGATCCTTTTGGTCTTTACTAGAGATGAGCGAGTAGTGTTCGATCGAGCTGGTATTCGATCGAATACTACGATATTCGGCGTGCTCGATTTCTTTCGAGTATAACGGCGATGGCGCACTTAGAATTCGTTTCCCCTCCCACCTTCCCTGGCGCTCTTTTTCCACCAATCACCATGCAGGGGGGGTATGACAGGCACGCTGAGCACGCTGGCAGCGCGAAAACAGCGTCTACATGCATTGGCTGGAAAAACCATGTGACCTCGAATATTAAAAACTCAGCTCTTCCTGCTCGTACGCATATGCTGCGTGAACTTAGTCAGGGACAGAGGCTGGAGAAGGGAGAGACAGATTTTAGCTGTTGGACAGGCAGGAGCGTGATTAAAAGCCCTTATCAGGGCTACTACAGTGGACTTCAGTGATAGCTTACTACAATATAGACTTTACAGAGAACGGCTGCTGTATTCAGGGATAGCTGCTGGAGTAGGGACAGAGAGAGGCATTAGTGGTGTATTAGGTGCTCTGCTACATACCAAACTATATTTGGCACTACTGCTGTGTACCTTGAAAAATACAATATATAGGTTTTATAACTGGCAACTGTACTGTGCGTTCTCTTGCAAAGTAATTTCTCATAACTGGTGTTCATACACACTGTCTGATCACTTAGTACACGGCTGTGTACCTTGAAAAATACAATATATAGGCCTTAACTGGCAACAGTACTGTGCGTTCTCTTGCAAAGTAATTTCTCATAACTGGTGTTCATACACACCGTCTGATCAGTTACTACACGGCTGTGTACCTTGAAAAATACAATCTATAGGCCTTAACTGGCAACTGTACTGTGCGTTCTCTTGCAAAGTAATTTCTCATAACTGGTGTTTATACCCACCGTCTGTTCAGTTACTACACGGCTGAGTACCTTGAAAAATACAATATATAGGCCTTAACTGGCAACTGTACTGTGCGTTCTCTTGCAAAGTAATTTCTCATAACTGGTGTTTATACCCACCGTCTGTTCAGTTACTACACGGCTGTGTACCTTGAAAAATACAATATATAGGCCTTAACTGGCAAAGTACTGGCGTTCTCTTGCAAAGTAATTTCTCATAACTGGTGTTCATACCCACCATCTGTTCAGTTACTACACGGCTGTGTACCTTGAAAAATACAATATATAGGCCTTAACTGGCAACTGTACTGTGCGTTCTCTTGCAAAGTAATTTCTCATAACTGGTGTTTATACCCACCGTCTGTTCAGTTACTACACGGCTGTGTACCTTGAAAAATACAATATATAGGCCTTAACTGGCAACTGTACTGTGCGTTCTCTTGCAAAGTAATTTCTCATAACTGGTGTTTATACCCACCGTCTGTTCAGTTACTACACGGCTGTGTACCTTGAAAAATACAATATATAGGCCTTAACTGGCAACTGTACTGTGCGTTCTCTTGCAAAGTAATTTCTCATAACTGGTGTTTATACCCACCGTCTGTTCAGTTACTACACGGCTGTGTACCTTGAAAAATACAATATATAGGCCTTAACTGGCAACTGTACTGTGCGTTCTCTTGCAAAGTAATTTCTCATAACTGGTGTTTATACCCACCGTCTGTTCAGTTACTACACGGCTGTGTACCTTGAAAAATACAATATATAGGCCTTAACTGGCAACTGTACTGTGCGTTCTCTTGCAAAGTAATTTCTCATAACTGGTGTTTATACCCACCGTCTGTTCAGTTACTACACGGCTGTGTACCTTGAAAAATACAATCTATAGGCCTTAACTGGCAACTGTACTGTGCGTTCTCTTGCAAAGTAATTTCTCATAACTGGTGTTTATACCCACCGTCTGTTCAGTTACTACACGGCTGTGTACCTTGAAAAATACAATATATAGGCCTTAACTGGCAACTGTACTGTGCGTTCTCTTGCAAAGTAATTTCTCATAACTGGTGTTTATACCCACCGTCTGTTCAGTTACTACACGGCTGTGTACCTTGAAAAATACAATATATAGGCCTTAACTGGCAACTGTACTGTGCGTTCTCTTGCAAAGTAATTTCTCATAACTGGTGTTCATACCCACCGTCTGTTCAGTTACTACACGGCTGTGTACCTTGAAAAATACAATATATAGGCCTTAACTGGCAACTGTACTGTGCGTTCTCTTGCAAAGTAATTTCTCATAACTGGTGTTTATACCCACCGTCTGTTCAGTTACTACACGGCTGTGTACCTTGAAAAATACAATATATAGGCCTTAACTGGCAACTGTACTGTGCGTTCTCTTGCAAAGTAATTTCTCATAACTGGTGTTCATACCCACCGTCTGTTCAGTTACTACACGGCTGTGTACCTTGAAAAATACAATATATAGGCCTTAACTGGCAACTGTACTGTGCGTTCTCTTGCAAAGTAATTTCTCATAACTGGTGTTTATACCCACCGTCTGTTCAGTTACTACACGGCTGTGTACCTTGAAAAATACAATATATAGGCCTTAACTGGCAACTGTACTGTGCGTTCTCTTGCAAAGTAATTTCTCATAACTGGTGTTCATACCCACCGTCTGTTCAGTTACTACACGGCTGTGTACCTTGAAAAATACAATATATAGGCCTTAACTGGCAACTGTACTGTGCGTTCTCTTGCAAAGTAATTTCTCATAACTGGTGTTTATACCCACCGTCTGTTCAGTTACTACACGGCTGTGTACCTTGAAAAATACAATATATAGGCCTTAACTGGCAACTGTACTGTGCGTTCTCTTGCAAAGTAATTTCTCATAACTGGTGTTCATACCCACCGTCTGTTCAGTTACTACACGGCTGTGTACCTTGAAAAATACAATATATAGGCCTTAACTGGCAACTGTACTGTGCGTTCTCTTGCAAAGTAATTTCTCATAACTGGTGTTTATACCCACCGTCTGTTCAGTTACTACACGGCTGTGTACCTTGAAAAATACAATATATAGGCCTTAACTGGCAACAGTACTGTGCGTTCTCTTGCAAAGTAATTTCTCATAACTGGTGTTCATACCCACCGTCTGTTCAGTTACTACACGGCTGTGTACCTTGAAAAATACAATATATAGGCCTTAACTGGCAACTGTACTGTGCGTTCTCTTGCAAAGTAATTTCTCATAACTGGTGTTTATACCCACCGTCTGTTCAGTTACTACACGGCTGTGTACCTTGAAAAATACAATATATAGGCCTTAACTGGCAACTGTACTGTGCGTTCTCTTGCAAAGTAATTTCTCATAACTGGTGTTCATACCCACCGTCTGTTCAGTTACTACACGGCTGTGTACCTTGAAAAATACAATATATAGGCCTTAACTGGCAACTGTACTGTGCGTTCTCTTGCAAAGTAATTTCTCATAACTGGTGTTCATACCCACCGTCTGTTCAGTTACTACACGGCTGTGTACCTTGAAAAATACAATATATAGGCCTTAACTGGCAACAGTACTGTGCGTTCTCTTGCAAAGTAATTTCTCATAACTGGTGTTCATACCCACCGTCTGTTCAGTTACTACACGGCTGTGTACCTTGAAAAATACAATATATAGGCCTTAACTGGCAACTGTACTGTGCGTTCTCTTGCAAACTAATTTCACGGCTGTGAAGGCAAAGTATTGTAAAAAAAAAAAAAATGCGGCGGGGGGCTAGCGGAATCGGACGTGGACGAGGACGGGGGCGCGGAAATGCTGTTGGGGGCCTTGTTGAAGCCAGTGGGGATACAATGCGTGCTGGTGAGGGTCAGCCAGGATCCCGCTCATCCAGAATCCCTGCCTTTATGGGACAGTTAAGCAGGGGGCGGGTTACACCGCTGTTGAGGCCTGAGCAGGTTGAACAGGTGGTGCAATGGATAGCCGATAGCGCTTCCACACAGTTGTCCACCAGCCAGTCATCCACACAGTCTCACTCTGACCCTCCTTCCTCCACACCTGGCCAACAGAGTCATCCCACCCTTGACCCCTCCCAGGAGCTCTTTTCGGGTCCTTTTTCAGATGTGCCGGAAGAATCCCAGGAGCTAGCAGAGGAATTTGTTTGTAGTGATGCCCAACCACTTGAGTATTCGCCATCTCCTGCTGATGTGGACCCTGAACCAGCATCTGTTATCATGAGCGATGATGATGATGATGATGAGACGCAGTTGCCATCAAGGGAGGCTGTTGGAATGTCCAGTGGGCAGGAGGAGGAGCAGAGTGAGGAAGAGGAGGTGGTGGATGACGAAATGACCGACCCCACTTGGCCAGGGGTGATGTCCAGCGGGGAAAGCAGTGGAGAGGTGGTGGTCTGCGCAGCACCGAAAAAGGCAGCAAGAGGCAGAGGGATGTCCACAGGCAGAGGGATGTCCACAGGCAGAGGGATGTCCACAGGCAGAGGGATGTCCAGAGGCAGAGGACAGTCCAGACAGAGAAGTGAGGCCACAGCCAGCAGGGCCGAAGCTGTTCCCGGCAGCGGGCAGTCGCGCGAAGCTCCCCCATCGAGGCCTCGTACTTCTGTGGTGTGGAGATTTTTTAATGTTTGTGCGGATGACAAACTGAGCGCGGTTTGCACACTCTGCCACTCAAAACTGAGTAGGGGCTCTGAGAAGAGCAATCTGACCACCTCAGGCATGCGGCGTCACTTGGAAGTCAAGCACTGGGCTGAGTGGGAGAGAGCAAACGCAATACAAACTGCGCCCGGTCCTGCTGCCACTGCCTCTTCCCCTTTGTTGTGTGCTGCCACTGCGGTCCAGACCTCCAGCCAGGACACCTCCACATCTGCCTCGGCTACTTTGGGGCCTTCTCCTTCAGCCTCCCCTTCCCCCGCCTCTTCGCCTGCACCCTCACACTCCTCGTCCCAACAACTGTCCATCTCGCAGGCGTTCGACCGCAGGCGGAAGTACGCCTCGAGTCACCCCCAAGCCCAAGCCTTAAACTGCCACATCTCCAAACTGCTGGCCCTGGAGATGTTGCCGTTTAGGCTTGTGGAGACGCAGGCCTTCCGCGACCTGATGGCGGCTGCCGCACCTCGCTATTCCGTCCCCAGCCGCCACTACTTTTCCCGGAGTGCCGTCCCCGCCCTGCACCAGCACGTGTCGCGTAACATCAGGCGGGCCCTGAGGTACGCAGTCAGCGCAAAGGTCCACTTGACCACCGACTCGTGGACAAGCGCTTGCGGCCAGGGACGCTACATCTCTTTGACGGCACACTGGGTGAATGTAGTGGAAGCGGGGACGGGGTCGCAAACAGAGACGGCCTACCTACCACCCCCGCCCAAGATTGCCAGCATGGGTTCTGATAAACCCCCCTCCTCCTCCTCCTCCTCCTCCTCCTCTGCCTTAACATCGCCCTCAGCCGCTAGCTGGAAGCGTTGCAGCACTGGCGCGGGGAGACGTCAGCAGGCGGTGCTTAAGCTCATCAGCTTGGGCGACAGGAAGCACAGCGCCCCAGAGGTGAGGGACGCCATATTGCAGCAGACGGAGATGTGGCTGTCGCCGCTGCAGCTCGGACCAGGCATGGTCGTGTGCGATAACGGCCGTAACCTGGTGGCGGCTCTGGAGCTTGCCGAACTCAATCACGTACCATGCCTGGCCCACGTTTTTAATCTGGTAGTCCAAAAATTTCTGAAGACTTACCCCAACCTGGCAGAGCTACTGGTGAAAGTGCGGCGCTTGTGCGCTCACTTTCGTAAGTCAACTGTAGCTGCTGCTAGCTTAAAAAAACTCCAGCAACGCCTCCATTTGCCTGAACATCGGCTGTTGTGCGACCTGCCGACTCGCTGGAATTCCACCTATTCCATGTTGGCCAGGGTGTGTGAGCAGCAGAGAGCATTGATGGAGTACCAGATTATGAATCCACGCGTGCCTCCAACTCAGCTCCCTCAGTTTGCCAACCACGAGTGGCCATGGATGGCAGACATATGCGATGTACTGCGTATCTTTGAGGAGTCCACCAAGAAGGTCAGCAGCGAGGACGCTATAGTGAGCGTAACCATCCCGCTCCTAGGCGTCCTTAAAGAATCCCTCATCGCAATAAGGGAGAACGCATTGCACGCAGAGGAGACGGGGGTAGGAGGAGACGCAACGGAGCTACACAGTCAGACCACACTTTTGTCTGCTTCACGGTGGCAGTTGCAGGAGGAGGAGGATGAGGAGGAGGACGACGTGGAGGTGGCTGTGGAAGAGGAGGAGGATGCTGGCGGCGAGGGTAGCAGTCAGGCTGTGTGCGTCCCATTGGTTCAGCGCGGATGGGGCGGAGAGGAGGCGGAAGAGGAAGAGGAGGAAATGGCAAGTGATCCTTCTGGTGGGGGCAGTGAGGTCATGCCTATTCAGAGTCTGGCACACATGGCTGACTTCATGCTGGGCTGCTTTTCCCGGGACACACGTGTTGTCCGGATAGTGGAGAACAAACTGTACTGGGTCTTCGCAATCCTGGACCCCCGGTATAAAGATAACGTCTCTTCTTTTATTCCGGTAGAGGAGAGGACAAATCGATTGCTGGAATACCAGAGGGAACTCGTGCAGAACATGATGGAGATTTTCCCACCCACCATCGCTGGCGGCAGAGAGGAGAGGGTCTCCCAGAGTCCCACAACATCTATCAGGCCCACAGCCACCAGGGGAACACTCTCCAAGGTGTGGGACACGTTCATGGCACCCCCTCGTGCAACTTCCATCACTGCGGGGCCCGCTATCAGCAGGAGGGACAAGTATCGGCGGATGTTGCGGGAGTACCTGGCAGACCGTAACCCTGTCCTCCCCGATCCCTCGGCGTCCTACACTTACTGGGTCTCCAAGTTGGACACGTGGCTGGAACTGTCCCTGTACGCCTTGGAGGTGCTTGCCTGCCCTGCCGCCAGCGTGCTATCAGAAAGGGTGTTCAGCGCAGCCGGGGGCATTATAACCGATAAGCGCAGCCGCCTGTCAACCGACAGTGCCGACAGGCTGACGCTAATCAAAATGAACAGCAAGTGGATTGACCCGGACTTTGCTTCTCCAACCGTGGAAAGCAGCCAAAAGTGAAGTGCCATCTGTATGAAGTGCCATTTCCTCCTCCACCTCCTCCTCCTCCTCCTCCTTAACCACCGTAGAATTGCTCCGTAAATAAGAAAAATTTATATATTTATGGCTCACCTCTTGGGCCTCCACATAATTTTTAAGAGGTCTCACCTCTTGGGCCTCCACATAATTTTTAAGAGGTCCCTCTGGCCCCAATTTAAGAGGTCTCACCTCTTGGGCCTCCACATAATTTTTTAAGAGGTCTCACCTCTTGGGCCTCCACATAATTTTTAAGAGGTCTCACCTCTTGGGCCTCCACATAATTTTTAAGAGGTCTCACCTCTTGGGCCTCCACATAATTTTTAAGAGGTCTCACCTCTTGGGCCTCCACATAATTTTTAAGAGGTCTCACCTCTTGGGCCTCCACAAAATGTTTAAGAGGTCTCACCTCTTGGGCCTCCACATAATTTTTAAGAGGTCTCACCTCTTGGGCCTCCACATAATTTTTAAAGAGGTCTCACCTCTTGGGCCTCCACATAATTTTTAAGAGGTCTCACCTCTTGGGCCTCCACAAAATTTTTAAGAGGTCTCACCTCTTGGGCCTCCACAAAATGTTTAAGAGGTCTCACCTCTTGGGCCTCCACATAAATTTTAAGAGGTCTCACCTCTTGGGCCTCCACAAAATTTTTAAGAGGTCTCACCTCTTGGGCCTCCACAAAATCTTTAAGAGGTCTCACCTCTTGGGCCTCCACACAAATCTTTAAGAGGTCTCACCTCTTGGGCCTCCACAAAATCTTTAAGAGGTCTCACCTCTTTGGGCCTCCACAAAATTTTAAAGAGGTCTCACCTCTTGGGCCTCCACATAATTTTTAAGAGGTCTCACCTCTTGGGCCTCCACAAAATGTTTAAGAGGGTCTCACCTCTTGGGCCTCCACATAATTTTTTAAGAGGTCTCACCTCTTGGGCCTCCACAAAATCTTTAAGAGGTCTCACTCTTGGGCCTCCAAAATCTTTAAAGGGTCACCTCTTGGGCCTCCACAAAAATTTTTAAGAGGTCTCACCTCTTGGGCCTGCACAAAATGTTTAAGAGGTCTCACCTCTTGGGCCTCCACATAATTTTAAGAGGTCTCTCACTCTTGGGCCTCCACAAATCTTAAGGTCACCTCTTGGGCCTGCACAAAATCTTTAAGAGGGTCTCACACTCTTTGGGCCTTTAAGAGGTCTCACAAAATCTTTAAGAGGTCTCACCTCTTGGGCCTCCACAAAATCTTTAAGAGGTCTCACCTCTTTAGCCTCCACACAATTTTTAACGGGTCTCACCTCTTGGGCCTCCACATAATTTTTAAGAGGTCTCA
This sequence comes from Rhinella marina, assembly GCA_900303285.1. NCBI lineage: Eukaryota > Metazoa > Chordata > Amphibia > Anura > Bufonidae > Rhinella > Rhinella marina. Next base: position 422,522 of record ONZH01021237.1, on the reverse strand, counting down.
CCTCTTGGGCCTCCACAAAATGTTTAAGAGATCTCACCTCTTGGGCCTCCACATAATTTTTAAGAGGTCTCAGCTCTTGGGCCTCCACATAATTTTTTAAGAGGTCTCACCTCTTTAGCCTCCACACAATTTTTAAGACGTCTCACCTCTTGGGCCTCCACAAAATTTTCCATGAGCCTCTGGCCAGCCCACGGCCTCTAACTGCCTTTTGCGGTCCTACGCATCCCTCCACATCCCCACTGCTTTACCTGCTAGACATGACACTGGGCCAGGTCGGGTCACTGATATCTCTAGCGCCAACAATTTGGGCATTTTAAGGCTTCTGCATGTGTTTGAGTTGTTTTTACATTTTAAAGAAGACATGTCTGACCACATCTCACACACACACACAATGACAATTAGGGGTGGGGTCTATTTGCTTTCCCCCTTGCCTATGCCATCTGTGGTTGTCATAGGCAACGTGATTTTAAGGGGTGCAGAATTTCATCTTCTTTTTTGTCTAGTTTGGCTTGGGGTCCATGGCAATGTAGAGGAAAGAAGGTTTCCTTGTATGGTCTCACTTTACAGAGAGGTTACATTGTCTTTGGAGTGTATTGTTGAGAGGCTGTGATAGTGGCGTAATAGTGCGACTTGGGCGCGTTATATGCACCCAGACATGCTTCCCCTGCTGTCCCAGTTGCATTCCAGCAGTGTTGGCATCCTTTTCTGAGGTTCCAGGGTGGACTTGGTGACCTCCAAGTGGTCGAATTGAGATTTCCAAGTGGCGAGCATTTTTTTCCCATAGACTTTAATGGGATTCGATATCCGGTCGAATAGTCGAATTTCGCGGTCTATTCGAATCGAATTTCGAACTTTCGAATATTTCACTACTCGCTCATCTCTAGTCTTTACTTCTCCCAGAACAGATCCTTGTGGTCTCCATTGCTCCAAGTGTAGATCCTTGTGGTCTCCACCATTCCCAGTACAGTTCCTTGTGGTCTCCAGTGCTCCTAGTACATATCCTTTTGGTCTTTACTTCTCCCAGTACAGATCCTAGTGGTCTCCATTGCTCAAAGTGTAGATCCTTGTGGTCTCCACCGTTCCCAGTACAGTTCCTTGTGGTCTTCACTGTTCCGAGTACAGATCCTTTTGGTCTTTACTTCTCCCAGTACAGATCCTTGTGGTCTCCATCGCTCCCAGCAGGGGCGGATTGGCCATAGACCTTACAGGGAAATTTCCCGGTGGGCCAATGCCCAGTGGGCCACCAGAGCTGTCCTCACAGCCAGCCAGTGGAGGTTTTTGGGGATGTATATTGTGCTGCTGGCAGTATTTTGTGATGGACTGTGGTATTTGGCTCTGTTGAGGTGGTATAATGTGCCACAATATGGTATAGATGGCCCTGCCTTCCATCAATTTGGACCCAACTACAAAATGGGGCCACTTTTAGTATTTTTTCCAGGGCCACTTTAAGTTCCCAATCTGCTCCTGGCTCCCAGTACAGATCCTTGTGGTCACCACTGCTCCCAGTACAGATCCTTGTGGCCTCTATTTCTCCCAGTACAAATCCTTGTGGTCTCCACTGCCCCAGTACAAATCCTTGTGGTCTCCACTGCCCCAGTACAAATCCTTGTGGTCTCCAGTGCCCCAGTACAGATCTTTGTCATCTCTGCCCCCAGTACAGATACATGTGGTCTCCACTGCTCCCAGTTCAGATCCTATTCAGGTCCCACTGTTGACTTTAGCCCATTTACACTGACTCTTTGTTTTCAGTCCTGTAACCAATTTTTTACCCATGTGCCTTCATTGTCCTTAGTCCCTGCATCTGTAGCTTCAGTATCAAATGCTTTTCCAAAATCTAAAGGTATCATATAGGCTATGTGACCAACATCCAGATGCTCTAACTTCTCATATATGTGCCATACTTTACTTCGAAACGCATCGTTATTATGGGGAGTGATATAATTCCTAATTTTATGAAAACTTGGCTTTTGTTTACCAAAATTTCTTTATTGGGAGTGATATAATTCCTAATTTTATGAAAACTTGGCTTTTGTTTACCAAAATTTCTATCGGAGTTGCACCGAGCCTGCAATTTTTAGGCAAACCGTCTGTATTCCTGAGGGCCATCTGGATGATACCAAAGACCTTCATCAAAGTGCCTGCATAATGTGCTACAGTCCTATATTGGTTGTTGTGTCCTTCCCCTTTTCTTTCCTAGGACACTGACCATTTATACAAATGTTCAGCTCAATAGAATGAATGAAAGATTCAGAAACCTGCTTGTACAAGAACCATATATTTGGATGCACCTTCTCATCCTGGGGACTAATATGACTCCCAACAGATGGCCTCTACCGGTTGGCAAGTCAAAAAGAAAATTTTCCCTGTATGATAACGATATATTACACAGAAATGAGGACTTAGTTTATTTAGTGACCCTCATCTTAGAACACAAATAGCGGAAAGACTTGATAAGCGGACATCATGGGACTTGTGTAGAGTCTTTTCTCTTACCTTTTGGTTGCATTGGAGCTTGACAGTGTTTGAAGCACCCAGTTCTGTAAGCAGGAAACATTTTGGCTGTTATTACACATAAAGTTTACGAATACTAATAAAAAAGTTACAGAATTAAAGCAGAGATAAAAACTAAAACATAACTTGTTCCCCTGGCCCTCTCATGACATGGCGCTTGGGGGGTAAATGTAGAGCACCTTAGTCGATGGTTCACTTATTCAGAACTATTGAACCTTTCAGATCCTTGTGCGTCGGGGCCCTGAAGGGTTAGGCAATTATCACATTTCCTCTCTACTATCCCCTCGACCTCTGGTTTTGACAGACCTCTTGCACCTTTTGAAAAGGTATGTATCGGCTGAGGCTCACTCTCTGTCTGAATTCTATAAGGCACTAATTGCTCCTCCATTAGGTTTCCGTCCTCCCTATGTTGACAGATGGGTCTCCGACCTGGAGGTTGACATCCCTTCCGACCAGTGGCCTAGACTATACCGCTTTGCCCATAAGTCCTCAATAGCTAGTAAATTTCAGGAAGCAAGCTACAAAATTTTGTCCAGATGGTATTATGTTCCGACCCGTCTTCATAAAATGTTTCCCTCCGCCTCCCCGTTGTGTTGGCAGTGTGAATCTGCACAAGGCTCTCTGATCCATATTTTCTGGCAATGCAGTAAGATTAAACAGTTATGGGAATCGGCCCATAGTACCATTGCTTCCATCCTTCCATTCTCTATCCAAAATGCCCCAGGTTTCTTTCTACTACTCCTCTCGGATTTGCCTATCCGTTTGATCAGCAAATCAATATTACGTCACCTGGTTAGTGCTGCCCGGTCCTGTATACCGGCACAATGGAAGTCCCCTTCCCCACCCTCAATGGAACTTTGGGTTCATAAGGTAGAAGAAATACGGAGAATGAAGGAACTGACAGCATCTCTGAGGCACACCCACCTTTGTAGGCCTTTGTATCAACATGGACTCTGTGGTTTGAGTTTCAAGACACCCAGGCCTACCAGGCATTACTTTTCTTCTTTTTCTGTTGTCTGTCCCTCCTACCCTATTGTTCCCATCCACCCTTTTGCTTTCAATTACTTACCTTCAGGTATTTGTCTTATTGGGTATGATATTGTACCTACTTTTCGCTTACGGATATGTTATCCATACTGCTGTGAGTAGACTGGTCCTACCCTTTTGTATAACGTAACATGTGTTACAGATGACTTTCAGTTGACCTCTTTCTTTGTATTTTTCTTTTGTATACCTTTCAGACTGAGAGGTCTGATCAGTGTATTTATTCAAAACAACTAAAACATAATTAAACGGTCTGTCCGTAATAAAACGTCATGTCTTATGCCCTATCTGAATTAACTTCAGACCAAAGACTGTTAGCTCATAGCTGAAGGCCAAGTCAACATACCTCCATCAAGGAGGGGTCGTGGGTCCCCATTGATTTCCTTGGGTACCCTATTATTGCTTGGGCTTCCATCATATCTATCAGCTCAGCATGGTGTTCCTGACCATCAAACCCAAGTGCTATAACCCTTGAAGAAGCTTTGACATTTGGTTGTGACTTCTACAGATATATAAAGTGGTTCTCTAGGCTTGAGATACTGATGACCTATTCTCCAGAAAAAGCAGAGTGGGCCCAGCATGCATGTGGAACCTGCACTCCCTGAATCTTATGGTGGCTGTTCTGGCACATAACAGGTAGGAATTAGTGTTAGGTTCCCGTCTTACAGAGATCGCCTTGACGTTTGGCAGTCGGGCCCAAATAATTTTGTACAAAACATATTTGCCAAGAATCTCAAATTTACTAAATAAGCGTAGCATTTGCACCAGAATATTTCTATTACTATGGCATTTTTGTACTTTATTTGGTTTGCCTAGTGCTGTTGTATTTTTTCTTTTGTGTATCTAGCCATGGCAGCGTGCACCTGCACATCTGGATGTGCTGACTGACCCCCTTTTTCTTTGCAGTTTGTACTGGAGGTGTGGCTACTCCATTTAGTCGTGCACTCCTGTCCAGCCTGTCTGCCCCATAGGCTGATTTTAATTAGTGTAAGTATAAAGCTGTAGCCGCTCTCCCTGCACTCACTGGAAGCCTTTTGGCGCCAGGAGAGGTATAGAGTGGGCTCGGCATGCATGTTGGTACACTGCATTCCCTGGATTGAATAGAGGCCATTTTGGCACCAAAAATGATAAAAAAGCAGAGTGGACCCAGCAGGTATGTGGAACCTGCACTCTCTGAATTTTATGGTGGCCATTGTGGCACATAACAGGTAGGAATTAGTGTTAAGTTCCCATCTTACAGAGATCGCCTTGACGTTTGGCCCAAATAACATATTTGCCATGAATCTCAAATTTACTAAATAAGCGTAGCATTAGCACCAGAATGGCATTTTTGTACTTTATTTGGTTTGCAGAGTGCTGCTGCATTGTATTTTTTTCTATCCTCCAGATAGGTGAACAATATCAGATCGGTGAGGTCTGCCACGATCAGTAATAAGAAGCATATTTGAACACTCAAAAACATGTTTTTAACTTTGTTCCACTATACCTTATCAAATAATTTTTTAGATCATGGCTACCTGGGGATCGTGAGTTACTTCCTTTGCCTCCTCTTTAGAATCAGATTAATCACATGGTTTATTTATAACCTCCCGGAGTGACAATCAGCTAAATCATAGAGGCCACAACCCCCTCCCTATCGTCAGCTATACCGGGGGAGACAACCCTCTATGCCTAGCGGCAGCGAAATCTTGCCAGTGTTTTCATTCCGTCCAGTGAATCATTACAATGGTATGATCCAAGGATACCAGGAATAAAGTCAGAATTACTGGAAATAAATCGCCTTGCAAAATTTTTGAATAATTGCAAAAAAAAACTATATAAGGCTACTTTCACACTTGCGTTGTGGTTTTCCGGTATTGAGATCAGGCAGAGGATCTCAATACCGGAAAAAAACTGATCAGTTTTGTTCCCATGCATTCTGAATGGAAAGAGATCCGTTCAGGATGCATCAGGATGTCTTCAGTTCAGGCAGCTTTCAGTTTTGTGACCGGACACAAAACCGCAGCAAGCTGTAATTTTGTGTCCGGTCATAAAAACTGAAAGAAACTGATCAGGTACTGAAACCAATGTAAGTCAATGGTGACGGATCCGGTTTTTTAGGAGACTAAAAAAACGGATCCGTCACCCATTGACTTTTAATGTATTTAGTGCCTGATCAGTTTTCTTCAGTTTTGATTTCACACAACTGCATCCTAACTGAACTGATGCATCCTGATGTGCAAAATCAAAACGGATCAGTTTAATTCAGGTATAGAGATCCTCTGCCGGATCTCAATACCTGAATTAACAACGCAAGTGTGAAAGTAGCCTAAATTCCATTAAACATGAGATGATTTGATAAAGCATGAGATATGACCGGGGACGGGGTGGAACGTGAGTAAAGCCTGATAAGACAGGAATCTTTAGTAAGGATTTCTCACTTTGATGTCAGCACGCCTCCTCATATTACACAACTCCTACACCAAGAGTTATTCCTATTCTTACAAGAAGGCAAGTCCACCTATAATTAATCACATGGAATATTGCTGCGTGCGTGCAGAGTGAGTAAGTGAGTGATGAAATTTAATTCACTCTGTTTAACCCCTTAAAGGGTTTCTGTCGCCAGTTTTTTGGGTATGAATCAGGCTGACATTAGAGATGTGCTAATGTCATCTGATTCTAAATATGTATATCTTTTATTTATTAGTGCCCCCCTTTTTATATAATTTTAACTTTTATTTTATGCTAATAAGCCTCTAGGAGCCGGGAGGGGGGTATGCATTACCCCTGCTCCTAGAGGCTCTATTTGCCCGCCTTCAGAAACGCCCCCTTTTGTCTTGATTGACAGGGCCAGGCAGCTTTCTTCTCCTCCTGCCCGCCCTGTCCTCGGTCTAAGTCCCGCGCCTGCGCCGTTCCGTTCATTATTCTATGATCTGATTTCTATGATGCTATGATCATTTAATTCTATGGGAATGCCAAAAATAGTTGTGCGGCACGCTTGGCTATTTTCGGAAGTCCCACTGAAATGAGTGGGAAGCGCACAGCACAAGTGCGGCCATCCCTCCATTCATTTCTATGGGGCTCAGTACAGAAGTGGATCAGCGCTCACTTTTTGATACTAATAAACCTTCACTTTATCGCCATAAACAAAATACAGGCAGATGTGACGCGTTTCGGCTAAACAGCCTTTTTCAAATAAGCATAACTTCACTTTGCGGGCTCTGTTCTAGAGATAGATACAGGTCCCAGAGGTGGGACCCACACCTATCAGACATTGGTGATATATCCTAAGGACATGCCCCCAATTTATGAGCTGGGCCATCCCCTTTAAGTAACATGAAGGTGTCACGCCTGTATCGCGAGTCAGTCTATTTATTTTATGTAATACATTTATACAGAATAAACAAGATTCTGACAGTTTCCTTTTTTTCTGCTTTATATATTTCTTAAGAAAACCACAAGTGACTCACCTCACTGACTTTGGTCGGCCAACGGGAATATCCAGCATTAAGTCGATAGTTTGTCAGCCTAGCGGGAATCAAATAAATGAGAAGGTTACTGTTACTTGTTCTGCAGAAAAGAGTGCAGCTCTGAAGTATAATACAGGATGTAACTCAGGATCAGTACGGGATAAGTAATGTATGTACACAGTGACTGCACAACCAGAATAGTGAGTGCAGCTCTGGAGTATAATACAGGATATAACTCAGGATCAGTACAGGATAAGTAATGTATGTACACAGTGACTGCACCAGCAGAATAGTGAGTGCAGCTCTGGAGTATAATACAGGATGTAACTCAGGATCAGTACAGGATAAGTAATGTATGTACACAGTGACTGCACCAGCAGAATAGTGAGTGCAGCTCTGGAGTATAATACAGGATGTAACTCAGGATCACTACAAGAGAAGTAAAGTATATACACAGTGACTGCAACAGCAGAATAGTGAGTGCAGCTCTAGAGTATAATACAGGATGTAACTGAGGATCCGTGCAAGATAAGTAATGTATGTACACAGTGACTGCACCACCAGAATAGTGAGTACAGCTCTGGAGTATAATACAGGATGTAACTCAGGATCAGTACAGGATAAGTAATGTATGTACACAGTGACTGCACCAGCAGAATAGTGAGTGTAGCTCTGAAGTATAATACAGGATGTAACTCAGGATCAGTACAAGAGAAGTAAAGTATGTACACAGTGACTGCACCAGCAGAATAGTGAGTGCAGCTCTGGAATATACAGAATATAGCTCAGGCTTAGTACAGGAGTAACATAATAGATTATTTTCATATAGAACGGTAACACTGTACACACCCGTTAGAAAATAGAACAGATAACATAGTGTAGCTTGCGGGAGATGCATAAGAATATATTTTACGCTCACAAGATGTACAGGTCACCAGGGGCTTACCCAGGAAAGCTGGCGGCCGCTTTTAGCTGGTAAATCAGTGATTCATTGGTCTCTGATGAAATATCTGGTTAAGATGGTTTACTCTAAAATTTCTCAAAACTTCTTGCAGCTGAAGCTACATAACAATTTTGAATGAACGGCTACACTTCAATGACAGCAAATCAGAGGTTCTGATTACACCAGTCCAAAGCCGGCTATACTGTGCTCTGGAAATTAGGAGATTAACTGACATAGCAGGACTTGCATACTTTCCAACTGAAGCAGGCCAAACAGTAGCATAGTGAAAGAAAACAAGGAGAGATTTTGGGACCTTCTTGGACTGAAGAATTTTAAAATGTTCTATGATCTTGGATGAAATGTTGCTAAGTATGCACTTGTGTGCAGGGCTAAATCTGGTTTCAGTCCATGAATCTGGTTATGTTATACTTCCCGAAATTTCCTGGAGGCTCCTGCATGACCTTCCTTTCTTAGACTCCTAGAAGAATAGACATGTCTCCTTGGTGCCACACATCCTGACAGAATACTCACTTCTCCTTATTCAGGCTGGAGCCAGGGTCAGAATTTTGTATATGGTGGCCTCTAGAGTGAAGAGCTGCAGGAACCAGGAGGAGTGAGAACATACCGGTCTGTATTTATTTAAGGGATTTGGTCTGGAGTCTGCATTTATTTAGGGAGATTGGTCGGATCTGCGGCAAGTATTTAAAGGGGTTCTCTGGGAATTAAGAAAATACTTAAATAATACTTTCTTATAAATATATTCCCACATACCTTTCATTAGTTATAATGGTTCATTTTGTTTAGGGAGCAATCATTAGGAGAAATAAAATGGCTGCCGTCCTGTTAGTACACACAAAACCTGTCCTAATCACACAGGAGGACAAGTTACTTCACAGCACTGAGCTAAAGAGCTGCCTCATCCTCCTCTCTGCTCTGCTTGTCAGGGATTATGATCCTGAATATGGCAGATAAGATCTTCAGCTGAATCTCTGTAGAAATGGAGTCCATGAGGAGACATGAAGTACAGAGACGATGGACAGGACAGACTGTGGTAATGTGGGGCTGTGGTAATGGAGTCTGCATACAAGTGCTGCTGCTCATTAGCCACATCTGTTCATGAACTCAATTCCTGCAGAGATTCAGCTAAAGATCTTAACAGCTGTATTCAGGATCCAAATCTCTAACAGTAGAGCAGAGAGGAGGATGAGGCAGCTCTTTACCTCAGTGTTCGGAAGTAACTCGTCCTCCTGTGTGATTAGGACAGGTTCTGTGTGGACTAATAGGACGGCGGCCATTTTATTTCTCCTAATGGTTACTCCCCAGACAAAATGAGCCATTATAACTAATGAAAAGTATTTGGGAATATATTTATAATAAAGTAATATTTACATATTTTCATTTTCTTAATTCTCAGAGAACCCCTTTAATTAGGGGTTTAGGTCTGGAATCTGTATTAGTTTAGTGGGTTTGTTGTGGGGGTCTGTATTTATTTAGGGGTCTGTTCTGGAGTATATTAATTCCGGGGATTGGTCTGGTGTCTGCATTTATTTAGGAAGTTTGGTCTAATTTACTGCAAGTATTTATTTAGGGGGTCTGTATTTATATAGGTGGTCTGTTGTCTGTATTTATTTAGTGGGTCTAGTCTAATCTAATCTGCATTCGTTTAAGAGTTTTCGTCAGGGCCTTGTATTTATTTAGGTGTTTGATCTGGTGTCTGTTGTAACAGACCCACTGTGCCAACTAACCAGTTTGACTTGGGGGTTAAACCTAAAAACGTTGTCCTTGCATTCCCTGGTTTTCATCCTTTAACCCCAGTACAGGGATCTGGACTTTGCTGCAGGAAACCAACCAGGCTGCTACCTCCTAGAGAAGTCCTGGTGTAGTTGGCTGCTCACCCACAGGGGTCCCATGGTGCAAAACACCAAGATATCAGGCAAAATATTGCCCAGGACAGCGAGATAGCAGCAGGTATGGACCGCTGGTGTGACATCTGTATTCATTCAAGAGCCCTAGTCTGGAATCTGTATTAGCTGATAAGGTCTAGTGTGAACCGATTATTTAGGAAGTCTGGTCTGAGGTCTGGTGTTCATATTTATTTAGGGGTCAAGTCTGAGGTCTGTATTTGTTTAGGGAGTCTAGAGTGGGGATTGTACTGTTTTAGGGAGTTTGGCCTGGGGTCTAGTCTGCATTTAGTTAGGGTTTCCTGTCTGGAATTTGTATTCTTTTAGGGGTCTAGCCTGGGGCATGTGTTTTTTTTATGGACTTTGGCATGAGGTCTGTTCTGGTGTGTGTATTTTTTTAGTGGGTCTGATCTGGGGTCTGTATGTATTTAGGGGGTCTAGTCTGAGATATATATTCATTTAGGGGGTCTAGTCAGGGATATATATTACTTTAGGGGGTCTAGTCTGGGATGTATACTCATTTAGGGGTCTAGTCTGGGATATATATTACTTTAGAGGGTCTAGTCTGGGATGTATACTCATTTAGGGGTCTAGTCTGGGATATATATTACTTTAGGGGGTCTAGTCTGGGATGTAAACTCATTTAGGGGGTCTAGTCAGGGATATATATTACTTTAGGGGGTCTAGTCTGGGATGTATACTCATTTAGGGGTCTAGTCTGGGATATATATTACTTTAGAGGGTCTAGTCTGGGATGTATACTCATTTAGGGGTCTAGTCTGGGATATATATTACTTTAGGGGGTCTAGTCTGGGATGTAAACTCATTTAGGGGGTCTAGTCTGGGATATATATTACTTTATGGGGTCTAGTCTGGGATGTATACTCATTTAGGGGGTCTAGTCTGGGATATATATTACTTTAGGGGGTCTAGTCTGGAATGTATACTCATTTAGGGGGTCTAGTCTGGGATATATATTACTTTAGGGGGTCTAGTCTGGGATGTAAACTCATTTAGGGGTCTAGTCTGGGATATATATTACTTTAGGGGGTCTAGTCTGGGATGTAAACTCATTTAGGGGGTCTAGTCTGGGATATATATTACTTTAGGGGGTCTAGTCTGGATGTATACTCATTTAGGGGGTCTAGTCTGGGATATATATTACTTTAGGGGGTCTAGTTGGGATGTATACTCATTTAGGGGTCTAGTCTGGGATATATATTACTTTAGGGGGTCTAGTCTGGGATGTATACTCATTTAGGGGGTCTAGTCTGGGATGTATACTCATTTAGGGGGTCTAGTCTGGGATATATATTACTTTAGGGGGTCTAGTCTGGAATGTATAACTCATTTAGGGGGTCTAGTCTGGGATATATATTACTTTAGGGGGTCTAGTCTGGGATGTAAACTCATTTAGGGGTCTAGTCTGGGATATATATTACTTTAGGGGGTCTAGTCTGGGATGTAAACTCATTTAGGGGGTCTAGTCTGGGATATATATTACTTTAGGGGGTCTAGTCTGGGATGTATACTCATTTAGGGGGTCTAGGTCTGGGATATATATTACTTTAGGGGGTCTAGTTGGGATGTATACTCATTTAGGGGTCTAGTCTGGGATATATATTACTTTAGGGGGTCTAGTCTGGGATGTAAACTCATTTAGGGGGTCTAGTCTGGGATATATATTACTTTATGGGGTCTAGTCTGGGATGTATACTCATTTAGGGGGTCTAGTCTGGGATATATATTACTTTAGGGGGTCTAGTCTGGAATGTATACTCATTTAGGGGTCTAGTCTGGGATATATATTACTTTAGGGGGTCTAGTCTGGGATGTAAACTCATTTAGGGGTCTAGTCTGGGATATATATTACTTTAGGGGGTCTAGTCTGGGATGTATACTCATTTAGGGGGTCTAGTCTGGGATATATATTACTTTAGGGGGTCTAGTTGGGATGTATACTCATTTAGGGGGTCTAGTCTGGGATATATATTACTTTAGGGGGGCTAGTCTGGGATGTATACTCATTTAGGGAGTCTAGTCTGGGATGTATACTCATTTAGGGGGTCTAGTCTGGGGTTTGTATTTATTTAGGGAGGCTGGTCTGGGGTCTGGTCTGCTGTCTGTAAGGGGGTTGGGATTCAGATGCCACAAGTTGGGCCGTGTCCAGAGGCGTAGCTACCAGGGGGGCAGGGGGGATGACGGCTCTGGGCCCAGTGACTCAGGGGGGGCCCAGCAAGGATGACCTTAAAACTATCAGGCGAATACAAGTGAGCGCTTCCATTATGGAAGCGCTCACTTGTATTTAGGGACCCCCATCAGACCTCAGATCAGCCCACCCAGCCACATAAGTTTAAAATAAAAAAAAACCCTTTCTTACCTGTCCTGCACTGCGGCTGCCCTCCGGTCCGGCACTCCACTGTCTTCCCTGGCCGGCGCGCACTATGACCTGACGCTGCGTGCTGTCTGATGGGGGGCACAATACGCTGATCTGAGGTCTGTTGGGGGCACAATACGCTGATTTGAGGTCTGATGGGGCACAATACGCTGATTTGAGGTCTGATGGGGGCACAGTAGGCTGATGTGAGGTCTGATGGGGGCACAATACGCTGATCTGAGGTCTGATGGAGGCACAGTAGGCTGATCTGAGGTTTGATGGGGGCACATTCTGCTGATCTGAGGTGTGATGGGGGCACATTCTGCTGATCTGAGGTCTGATGGGGGCACAATACGCTGATCTGAGATATGATGGGGGCACAGTAGGCTGATCTGAGGTTTGATGGGGGCACATTCTGCTGATCTGAGGTTTGATGGGGGCACATTCTGCTGATCTGAGGTGTGATGGGGGCACATTCTGCTGATCTGAGGTCTGATGGGGGCACAATACGCTGATCTGAGGTCTGATGGGGCACAATATGCTGAGCTAAGGTCTGATGGAGGCACAATACGTTGAGCTGAGGTCTGATGGAGGCACAATACGCTGATCTGAGGTCTGATGGGGGCACAGTAGGGTGATGTGAGGTCTGATGGGGGCACAATACGCTGATCTGAGGTCTGATGGGGGCACAATACACTGATCTGAGGTTTGATGGGGCACAATACGCTGATGTGAGGTCTGATGGGAGCACAATACACTGATCTGAGGTCTGATGGGGGCACAATACGCTGATCTGAGGTCTGATGGGGGCACAATACGCTGATGTGAGGTCTGATGGGAGCACAATACACTGATCTGAGGTCTGATGGGGGCACAGTAGGCTGATGTGAGGTCTGATGGGGGCACAGTAGGCTGATCTGAGGTCTGATGGAGGCACAATATGCTGATCTGAGGTCTGATGGGGCACAACACGCTGATCTGAGGTCTGATGGGGGCACATTAAGCTTATCTGAGGTCTGATGGGGGCAGGGGACTGTTAATTTAGTGGTGTAAAAACTGGGGACAGGTTTCCTTTAACATAGGAGTTCCCTTGTTTTTTACTACTATTACTCCTATGTTTTACTGCATTATGTGGTAGAGTATTTACACTAGGGTATGTAGAAAGTCTATTGTACTGTACTTAACAGCATAGATGATCTAGCAGTTTATATAGTCATCTTTCTAATACAATATTATAACCACAACTAGTAGTATGTGCCTGTGAAGTTGGAAACGTGCGTTTGGGAAGCCACTAAGTGGGGGGCCCACTCAAGTATGTTTCGCCCCCCCTGTGCTGAACCTCTAGCTACGCCTCTGGCCGTGTCATATGTACATTTGCTGTTGAATAACATTCTGAGGTTTGACACCTTCTCACAAGAATATGTTATAAAGAAGTGTAAATTATGTGAGGTTATCCTTACATAATAAGTGAGATAAAACTGGGTAAAATTCAATTGGACTAATAAAAGCAATAGGACTAATCTGACAGCAACTAGTGCCAGGCAGCTGCTGCCAAGGCAGATGAGGTCACAGAAGCTTTTACAGGAATCCGAGTTGTATGTTATGAAAACCCCAAGTAGTCAGACTACACATAGAATATTCTGTACAGTTCTGGACACATAAGGAAGCAGAGTTTGAGAATGTTGATGTTGGGCAAACGCAGTAATTAAGGTAATTGCAGCGTATTGCAGTCAGAATCCTCGGGGAACGAGCTGTTTACTACTTACCATACAGGTTCTTTGAGTTTTAAAACCTTTAATACATTGCTTTTTCAATGGCAAAACTTTTCTATATTACAAATATATATATATATATATACTTATCTTTACTTGGGGTCTGAGCTCCAAATACAGAGCACAGCTATGGGGTAAAGTTCTCTATAGGGAGCTCACATTTATAAAGCTCCCATTGAGTTTACAGTATGCTGTGAGCTCCCCCTGGTGGCGGATATGGTAAGCAGAATTATGTAATTTTCTCTATAAGAAGAATTTTTTTTTTTAAAGACTGCTGACCCTCTTAAAGATATATGGAGCAGATACTGGCACCCCTACTGATCAGCTGTTTCAGGCAAGCACCAGTGCTGGAGACTATACGGTGGACGGAACCTGAAGCACACGGTTCTTCCCACAGTGTGTTGGCCGTGCCATGGTGCCCATTCAAGTAAATGGGAACTGAGCTGTAGTACGCCATCACTGGCACCTAGACAGTAGACAGAGCTTTCTGTTCAATGAATAGATACTGGCGCTAGCAGCCACCTGAAACAGCTGATCATTGGGGGTGAGAGTTGTCAGACACTCACCGATCTGACAACCTCTGTGAGAATATACTCCCAAAAAAACCCTTTAGAACCCACTAGAAGGGCAAGAAATTACCATCCCTTCATCACCTCTATACTACATCCTCCTGGGCCGTGTCATGGCAAACCACTGACACCGTACAACTGTGTCGAGCTTCCTGTCAAGACAAACCATTTAGATGCCACAATCACTAGGGTCAGTAGGGGGTCATAGTTATATCAGCTGTCACGCTATGAGGTGGCCTTCTGGCTGTATATCTCTTTCATTATAACTTCACCCACAAAACCAGAATTTCCAAATGCACCATGTAAAGGTCTCAGGAATGTTGGCACGTTAGAATATCTGTGGCCAAAATACCATCTTGAGGACAGAGAAATGCTAAATGTGCAAAAGAAACAGGAAATAGACATTTTTCTTGTGGCTTCCTCTGCCCATAATGTCTAAAGGGGGGGAGGGGGTCTCTCTACAGTGACACTTCCCTTTATTAGCTCATGTATGTTTTTCATAAATCTGGAGTTTGGATCCAAAAAACTTTGTACATGGCCCGTAGTCCCCCTTCCCTGTTTGCAGGCTTTCTGTAATGTGCAGAAAACTCACCAAACAAATCAGCTGACATGAAGAGGTGGGGGAGAGAAGAGGGGGATGCAGCTGCAGGAGGATCTCTGAATACAAGGAGAGGGGTGAGGGGGATGCAGCTGCAGGATTTCCATGAATACAAGGTGGGAATGAGGGGGATGCCGTTGCAGGATGCAGGATCTGTGAATAGGATCTGTGAATAAAACGAGGGGGTGAGAGGATGCAGCTGCAGCACCTTTGTGAATATAAGGGGGGAATGAGAGGAATGCAGCTGCAGGATCTTTGTGTATACAAGGGAGGATGAGGGGGTGTAGCTGCAGGATTTCTGTGAATACAAGGTGGGGATGAGGGGGATGCAGCTGCAGGATCTCTGTTAATACAAGGTGGGGATGAGGGGGATGCATCTGCAGGATCTGAATAGAAGGTGGGGGTGAGGGGGATGCAGCTGCAGGATCTGTGAATACAAGGAGAGGGTGAGGGGGATGCAGCTGCAGGATCTCTGTGTATACAATGGGGGGATGAGGGGGATGCAGCTGCAGGATCTGTGAATACAAGGAGAGGGTGAGGGGGATGCAGCTGCAGGATCTGTGAATACAAGGAGAGGGTGAGGGGGATGCTGCTGCAGGATCTCTGTGTATACAAGGGGGGGATGAGGGGGATGCAGCTGCAGGAGGATCTCTGTGAATACAAGAGGGATGAGGGGGATTACAATCTCTGTATATACAAGGAGATGGTGAGGAGAATTCTGCAGAATCTCTGTGTATACAAGAGGGGGAGGTGGAAGATTTAGCTGCAGGATTTCTGTAAATACAAGGTGGGGATTAGGGGGATGCAGCTGCAGGATCTGTGAATACAAGGTGCGGATGAGGGGGTTGCAGCTGCTGGATCTCTTTGAATACAAGATGGGGGAGGGGGATGCAGCTGCAGGATCTGTGAATACAAGATGAGGGGAGGGGGATGCAGCTGTAGCTTCTCCCTCAATGAAACAGCAGGAGCTGGAGAAGTGGTCAACAGAGGAGACATCTAACTGGCTCAGTGCATTAGTGCAGCTTTCTTTTTTTGTTCAAAAATCGGTATTATTTGCAATGTCGGCAGTCCATATCCACCGGAATCTCCCCTCTCGAGGCAGGCATGGACGCCAGACTATTTTTGGAATTATTTTTTTTTATTTTAAAAGGCATAATTAATCCGATGTGCAGTGTATTTTTAAACAGGAAGTTTATTAACACTGTCACATGTCAGTGTCATTCAGACATGATTTACTGTAGCTGTCTTTGCATTAAAGAGCTTAAAGGGGAGGGGGGGAATGTGAAAAAAATAAAATGACAAGAGGATGTATTACGGGTCGTGAGTGTCATATTGAAAGTGAGTCAGCAGCCTCTGAACAGAGACTACTCCTAGATATAGCAGGCTGGTGGGCACTGCAGCAAAGTCCAGATCCCCTTACGGAGTAAAAGAGTGAATACCAGGAGACTGCTTTGACAATGCCCTCAAGACCAAAGTCAAATATCTTCAGTTGGGTCCACATCTGCTACATTAGGCTACTTTCACACTAGCATTAATATTTTCCAGTATTGAGATCCGTCATAGGGTCTCAATACCGGAAAAAAAAACACTTCCATTTTGTCTCCATTCATTGTCAATGGGGACAAAATGCAACTGAACAGAACGGAGCGCTCCAAAATGTATTCGGTTCTGTTCTCATACCGGAGAGCAGCATGTTGGGGTTTTGTTTCCGTCCTGGGATGCAGAGCAAGACGGATTCGTCATGACCCACAGTGCAAGTCAATGGGGGACGGATCCATTTTCTCTGACACAATAGAAAACTGATCCATCCCCCATTGACTTTCAGTGGAGTTCATGACGGATCCGTCTTGGCTATGTTACAGATAATAACACCGGATCCGTTCATAACAGATGCAGACAGTTGTATTATCAGTAACTGAAGTGTGAGAGTAGCCTTAGGGAACCATTATTAAAGTCATGTTTTTCTAATAAACCTATTTTATCTTCACTTATTTATGTTAGTATACTGATAAAACTAACTAATGTTCCAGTTTTCAGACTGGTCGCAAGAGCAGTCATAACAGGTTCATATTGGCTGCTTTCTGTCGCTCCCATGTCAGCTTTGCTGTGTATACTGGGACATAACGTGCGGAGTCATGTCATTATCATTAGAGGTTAGATGATTTAATGACTGGGTAGGACTTCAACACTGTACACAATGGACACAGTTAAGGCTATGCATGCAATTACCGTGTTACTCCCTGGTCTCTGGGAGAAGGGGGATGTCCTCCATCACTTCCTCAACTATCAACGTTTCCCTGCCACTCAGCTCCCATTCATTGCAGCTGCCATAAAATGTCTCCACTCTCTTCTGAAGATTTAGATCTAAGTAACTAAAATGACTTACATGATGAGACATTGCCTTGAAAATCACAGCTACTAGCGCTTTCTCAGTTCTGTGAAGATTCAGAGGATGCTCATATAATACGTGGACACTAAGAGGGTCATTCATTATACTGAAATACGCCTATATTAGGTTAGGTCTAAAATTGTGGGCTTGTCTCATTTACCATTTCTATGTCTGTTTCAGGCATAGAAAAAAGTCTAAATGTAAGACAGCTTGGAAGCTGTCTTACATTTAGAAGCGTCGCCTCTTCATAACTCCGGCGGATCCACTGCCACAGATAGGGCTCATTAAAGGGGTTCTCCGGGAATTAAAAAACGAAAATACTTAAATATTACCTTATTATAAATATATTCCCAAATACCTTTCATTAGTTCTAGTGGTTTATTTTGTCTGGGGAGCAATGATCAGGAGAAATAAAATGGCCGCCGTCCTATTAGTGCAAACAGAACCTGTCCTAATCATACAGGAGGACAAGTTACTTCACAACACTGAGGTAAAGAGTTGCCTCATCCTCCTCTCTGCTCTGCTTGTCAGGGATTATGACCCTGAATACAGCTGATAAGATGTTCAGCTGAATCTCTGTAGAAATGGAGTTCATGAGGAGACATGAAGTACAGAGAGGACGGACAGGACAGACTGTGGTAATGGAGACTGCATACAAGAGCTACTGCTCATTATCCACATCCCCACCCCCTCTCTGTATACCATGTCTTCTCATGAACTCCATTGCTACAGAGGTTCAAGATCCTATCATCTGTATTCAGCATCATAATCCCTGACAAGCAGAGAGGAGGATGAGGCAGCTCTTTACCTCAGTGTTGTGAAGTAACTTGTCCTCCTGTGTGATTAGGACAGGTTCTGTGTGCACTAATAGGATGGCGGCCATTTTATATCTCCTAATGATTGCTCCCCAGACAAAACAAGCCATTATAACTAATGAAAGGTATTTGCGAATATATTTATAATAAAGTAATATTTAAGTATTTTAATTTTCTTAATTCCTGGAGAACCCCTTTAAGACCAACGTCTAAAACGCCGGTCTTAATAAATGACCTCCTAACTTCCCAAAAAGAAGTCTTTTTTTTTTTAGGTTACAGGGCGCCGTTTCGACACCGCCGTTGTTTCCGTATGTTGAGACACTGGCGCTTCTTACTTCCTGAAGGTGTTGCGTGTAAAATGGAGAAGTAACTTGACTAACTTTCTTAATGAAGCCACCAAGGTACGTGCTCATAGTCTGCCATGCATTAGCTATAGTGTTTGGTCCGAAAAATGTATAAAAGGGGTTGGCAATGGAGTTACTCATCTATTTCAAAGGGTTGTCCTAAGATTTTAAACTTATACCCTATTTACAGGATCGGTGGGGGTCAGACAGCTGGGACTCAGCTCACAAAAACCAGGGTGTGTCCATGCGTGTCTATGGGATGAGCGCTGTACTCAGCTATGTCCGACAGTCACATAGAGAAGAATGGAGCAGGAACATGCATACAGGGGAACACAGGGCCTCCGCTCTTGTGAACGGTGGGGTTCCAGGAGGTGAGACCCCGACAATCAGACACAGCCCCTTTAAAGGAACACTCCAGTCCAAGGGTGTTCTGTATGTATCATAGGGGGAGGCCACACGTCTGCAATGGGCCTTTTGGAGAGAAGGGGGCCAGACCGTCCTGGCATGTCCCCTCCTGGAAACAAACACCAGTGGCAAAGCCAATCCACGTAATGGGTGGCCCAGTTTGAGTTTTGCTCTGGGGACATTTCTTCTATATATTTCCCTGCTCAGAGCAAGTCTAAGGGGGCAGTGCATGACACAGAAATTCAGAGCTAGGAGGAGCAGTTGTACCTGGGTCCTGGTGGTCCTGCTAGCCCTGATGGACCTAGTGGCCCACCAGCCACATAAGGACCTTCAAATTACTGTACGCCACTGAAAACAACTACGGTCCTTGTACAGAACACGAGTACTCATCAGCTCCACTCACACCGGGGATAGTACCACTTACTGGCATGGTTTCCGACACTTGGTAAAGCATCCCAGCTCATCAGAACTGAATTCTTTGTCCAGTTTGTAGTAACAGTGACCTGTTGGGGCAAAAAAATACATTTATATGTCAATAAAAATGTTTTAATAAAAGTGCAAATATTATAAGAGTGAAACCAGTGCAGCTGAGCTGAACTGTAAGAGGCTCTTTGTGGCCCCCTGCTGGTAGTATGCAGTACTGCAGTGTTTATGATGATTCAACATTGAAATTGGAACACCAAGAAGGAAAAGTCGTGGAGTTATGGAAATCACAGGATCGACAGACATGTTAATGATATGCAAATAATAAAAAATGCAAGCAAAATATTCAAAATATCTTGATTTTGATTTTCAGTATCAAGAATGAGAGCCACACGCAGAAATACACGCACTTACATGCTTCTGCATGCTATCAATGATGAGGTTATTAATGGTCGACGAATAATCTGCTACATTGAATGCACTTCAGCACGTGAATCATCAAGATCCGCTGTTCTGTTTGAAATTGGTAAAAAGGCCATGGTAGCACATTTAGGACATGCAGGCTGCTCATAGTAGCACGAGGGACATGCAGCCTGGTGTTGTCCTATTGAAAAATGTCTGCTAGGACACTTGGAGCAATGTCCCTACCATGGTAGCCTGAGGTCAGCGGAAGCGTGAGGTCAGTGGAACATCTGTAGCTGGACGTCTGCCTCAGCCCAATGTGGTGCAGATGCCTTCCGATGGTTTATGTAGACTCTTTTCGCCACCCAAGGCTTGGGATGTGACAAATTCACTTGTAGTACAGAATGGATCACTACAGGCCATTCTTCTAATTAGAGTATCCGTCTGTGCAGATGTTCTCCTCTGTGACCTCTTGCTGTCATTCCAGCTCCTCCTTCTCCCAACACACATTGAACAGCATTGACATCTCGGCCACGTGGTGACAACTGGCACTTCGAAACAATCATCCAACATGACTTGATCTGGATTTTGAGGTTTCATTTGGCTAAAAAACTTTGCTTTCAATCTGGCTTTTAGGCCCCTCCCACATGCCACAGATTGGAGCTAGGTGCTTGAAAATGTGAAAAGCTGCAGATCTTAGCGATATCTGCTACTTCCTCCATTTGATTAAAGGGGTTTTCCACCTTTTTCTTACTGATGATCTATCCCCTGAATAGGTCATCAGCATCTGATCAGCGGGTGTCCGGTACCCCCGATCAGCCATTTGAGAAGGCAGTGGTGCTTGCAGTAGTGCCACAGCCTTCTCGCTGCTTCCCACATGCCAGTGACGTCACGACTATGTCACGTGGCTTGTGGAAAGCAATTAGAAGGCCGTGGCACTACTGCAAGCACTACTGTCCTTTCAAACAGCTGATCGGCAGGGGTCCTGGGTGTCAGACCTCCACCGATCAGATACTGATGACCTGTGCAAAGGATACATTATCAGTAAGAAAAAGACGGAGAACCCCTTTAACCTTATGGCTTCTCCTTCTTGGTGTTGCAGTTTCAATGTCGAGGAGTGTATTTTAACCTCATCCCACTTTGCAAAGTAATAGTTCATTGTGGCAGGAAGGTAGTTAATGATCGCTGACTGCTGGGATCAGAGTTAAAGGGTTATTCTCATTTTAGACAATGGGGGCATATCGCTAGGATATGCCCCCATTGTCTTATAGGTGCGGGTCCCACCTATAGTAGCCGAGCCCACCTGGCTCGGCTACTTCCGCACCTGTTTCCAGAACGGAGCCCCCGAAGTGAATGAGGGCGCACTGCGCATGCGCAGCCGCCCTCCATTCATTTCTATGGGGCTGCCGAAAATAGCCGAGCGCTGGCTCGGCTACTTCCGTCGGCTCCATAGAAATGAATGGGAGCGCACTGCCAATGCACGGCCCGGCTCCCATTCATTTCTATGAGCGGCGCGGGGAGCTGCGCCTGGTGGTGGTCGGACCCCCGGAAACCTGGGGTCCTCCAGGCACAGCGCTCCCCGCTCTGTTCTGGCTATAGGTGCGGGTCCCAGCGGTGGGACCCGCACCTATAAGACAATGGGGGCATATCCTAGCGATATGCCCCCATTGTCTAAGATGAGAATACCCCTTTAACATTGATCCTGGCAGTTTAAACCCTTAGATGCTGCAGTTGATACTGGTGGCAGCACCACCCCAACCGCTGGCGATGTGATTTTGGTGTGCTGATGGCATTCTGGTGTCTGTGCCAGGATTGGAGATATCTCTGATTACAATGGTTTAGCTGCTTAGATGCTTCTGTCAGTGCTGACAGCGGCATCTAATTTGCTAGAAAGAGAGAGGAGACTCTATCATTCACTCAGTCAGCACCCTTGCAATGTGATGGTGAAGTGCTGAAGGTCTGCTTCAACAGTAGCTAACCTGCTTGTTGATGGTTTCCAGGCAGCTACATGAGTTTTGCCTCTCCAAGTGAAAAAAGAAAAAATGCAACAAAGATATCTCACAAAGGTGCAAAATTTTAAGTTTGGCTTTTGGGTGAAATTTATGGAAAAAGTAAAAAGCTCCGGCTCCAGTGATATTATATCATGAAAGTTGGACATTTAAGTAGAAGCAGCAATGGTGATTTCCTCATATCAAACAACTTATTGAAGCAAAAGCCAACACCAGTGCTGGGTATACCGCCAAATGTCAGTGTCTCCATAACTTGTCATGTGGCCTTCAGCATCAATTACAGCTTGACAACAACGTCTCCTGCTGTTCACAAGTCGACTTATCGTCAGCTGAGGCACGGCATCCCGCTCTTCTTGAAGGGCGGCCCTCAGGTCATTGAGGTTCTGGGGTACAGAGTTACGAGCCTCTGCACGGCGACTCAGCTGATCCTATAGGTTTTCAATGGGATTCAGGTCTGGAGAAAGTGCAGGTCACTCTATTTGAGGTCCCCCAGTCTCCAGCTGCCATCCCCTAATGATGCGGCCTCGATGAGCTGGAGCATTGTCCTCCATGAAGATGACATTAGGCCTGTGTTGTTCATGCAGAGGCACAATGACTGGATTACTGATGTTATTCAGGTACTCTGGGCTTGTTACTGGACCATTCACACAGTGTAGGGCAGTTCTGTATTGACTAGACACACCTGTCCACACTGTAACACCACCACCAAAGGCTCGTCTGGTGGCTGATGCATAGCGCTCTCCTTGACGTCTCCAACATTGTTGGTGGCCATCATTTCTGCTCAGCGTGAATCGAAATTCATCAGTGAACAGCACTGAGGCCCATTGGTCCGTCATCCACAATAGATGCTCCCTGGCCCATGCAAGACGATGACACCTGTGTCTGGTGGTGTGGTCAGGTACTCTTGCAGGTCGTCTAGCACGCAGACCACGCTGGTGTAAATGGTTCATGAATGGTCTGACGTGACACTTGGGTGCCTCTTACCTCTCTTAAATATGCCTGGAGTTGTGTGGCATTCACCATCCGGTTCCGCAGGGCATTGTTCACAATGAAGCGGTCATCAGTGAGGTATGTGGCCAAAGGACGTCCACTTCTCTGCCTTTCTGTGACTCTCCAGTCTCTCTGATACAATCTGCTGATGACACTCTGTGACACTCTAAGCTCAGTGGCCACTTCCATCTGAGAACATCCTGCTTGAAGCCTCGCAACGGCAAGGTACTGCTGATCAATTTTTAGGTGTCGTCTTGGTCTCATGATGTCAAAATATGAACAGCATGATGAGGAGGAGGACTGTTTAATACTAATTCTAATTGAACCAGAAAACTTATTGGGCGATTCATGGATCAAACACCTGCTGTGAATTTTGCCGTTAAGCTCCTTTTTCGAGAACAGCAAGTTGTGCAAAAAGTTCTGAAACATTGATGCTGGACATGTGCATTCAAAAGTTTACAGAAAGTCACATTAAGTTCACTTGTAAAGGTTAGAATGCATTTTAGGTTCATCCTGAAATTTCACCCACAAGCCAAATATCCCAAACTTTTTGTGAGTAGTGTATTTTTGAAATAATTTTTGGTGATGTTATTTTTAATTTTCCATTTCAATATCATTAACAAAAATGATCAAATCATGCAGTTTTCGCACTGGCCACTAAAGGCCCTTTTACACGAGCCGATTATCGTTCAAATAATCGTTCAAACGTTCGGATTTGCACGATTATTGTTGTGTATAAACACGGGTAACGATAACGATTTAACGACGAACGAGATTTCGTTCGCTTCTCGTTGATCGCATCTTTTGTCCTGCCAATAAATTAATCGTTCATCGTTCGAAAATCTTCCAGTTTAAACGAAAATCGTTTAGTCGTTGGCAGATGGTAATGGTAATGCTTATGGCAAGGAGCAAGGAACGATCGTAATAACGATTATAAAACGACCGAAAGTACGAAGATTGTGAACGACTTCTCTTTCAGTGTAAACGGTATTTACATTGCATCGTTCGATCGTTCATCTACGATCGCTAATACGATTTATCTTTCCGTGTAAAAGGACCTTTAGTCTAATAGACCATGTCTTGGTCTGTACAGATCAGTTTATTGCAGTTATCTTCTTATCTGTCATTCACTCTAACTCTATTGCCTGCAATGATATCACCTCTGTGTATAGATAAGACAGGATCTACCATTAACAATAGGTGATTGTCAGAGCTTATCTATTCCCTCCCTGTACAATGACCTCTGCACAGGTCACAGAGCATGCCCAGAAAACTCTCCCATAGAAGTCAATGAGGTCCCCTTCTGACCATTGTGTCTATGGCCCATGGGGCTGCCGTAAAGAGATTTTTTAATGCTTTGTAAAGGCTGTAAAGAACAGCTCAGACAAGATGGCCGCCCCCAGAATTCTGTTCAGGAAATAGAAGAAATAAATCTTTAATCAGAAAATGGCAGCTAACATTTCGGTGACACGTTTTCTTTAAATCTCCCATTGTTTCATTCGTATATATAAAAACATTCAAAACACACACACAAAAAAAAAATCTGATCGCAGTTTGCATAATTTATTGCAAAAAATCCTAAAGAGGGAAGTAGAGGAGTTTTGCAATTCCCTTTTTTGTTCTGTTTTTAGCATTGCGCGCCATGGTCTTACCCCAGCTCTTCTGCTTGTCGTAATCACAGTACTCTGCTCCGTCAGGAAGCGGATAAAAGGCGTAAGCACAACCGCAGCGCTCCACCATGATGGCCTGAAAGCAGGAACGTACACAGACCTAGAGAAGGCAGGGGCGAGACAGGAAAGTGGCCAGGAAAAAAGTTAAAAACTTCAAAAACGTACAAATTCAGTTTATGTAACTGCCTGGTCCGGTGCCTTTAGCTTTATCCTAGATTACTGTACAGTTCTTGCTGTAAAGCTACTCCTACTACAGTGCTCCATTGAAAAGTATACTTTCTACTAACACTGATTCAGCAGGAGGTGACAATGAGAAATGAAGTCAGAAGGAGAGAAAAAAAAAATGAATGGAACACCTAAAGATGAGTAAAGATAAATACCGTACTTTCAGTCTACTCTATCTATCTATCTATCTATCTATCTATCTATCTATCTATCCATACCTTGTGTTAGACTGGACACTCCTTCATGCAGATACAGGCGCCACAACATTTACCAGGCCTGCCTGTTTCTTGCCAACAGCCCGGACCCCCTTCTCCTCCTGCTACTGCTGGTTGCAGGCCTGGGCACTGGTTTCCCTTGCATTCTCCCTGTAGGCTGTGACCTATTTCTACTACCAAGCGTTCACCCTCTGTTCTTAAGGTCATGTTCGTGTCCTGATTGTTCCAGCCTATGTTTAGTTGGCTATCTATATTTAAGGTACCTTCTCCAAGGGAAAGATGCCTGAGCTTTAGGTTCCTAGTTTACCAGTGAAGGTGTGCTAACCTGATTATTTTCCCATGTACCATACCTCTGCCTGTTTACCGACTCTGAATGTCTGCTGCTGGCCCTGACCTTAGCCTGTCTACCATATTGACCCATTGCTGCCTCCCCCAACTGTGGGCTAGTTTCACTGATTCTCATGAACTCTGTCTGCCCTGACCTCTGTGTGTTTATGGACAATGAGTATTGCCTGATCATTTGGTGTTTCACCAGTGTCTCTTATCGTAGTGGGTCAGCTGCCAAATACACCATGACTATTCTAAGAGGTAGCGGCCTGGCGGCTCCCTTGTATCGGAGACCAGATCCCTGTATAGGGTTTAAAGGGTGAAAACCGGAACAGGAATCCCATTAGGTCATGTCAATGATGGACATCCATGGGTCACTGGGCTGGCAGTAGCCCAGGGCATATGAGGGGATAAACTGCCTCTATCAAGCCATTAGAATAGGAGCCTGGCCATCCATCTGTCCTGCGGTGACAACAGGGGCAGAGCTCCTGGGCCCATGAGATCACTGTGACCAACATGTACACAAGGCATTCCATGACGTACATTGCATGTGTGTCATTCTATGCCATGGAAACTGCAGTGCAGACGTAGACTATTGGTTTCCAGTCCACATGTGGGCTTGTATAGAAGAGCACGTATGTAGATGTGAAAGTGCAGATGGACGGAGCGGTCACTATGAATGCAGAAGTTTGTAAACGCAGTGGAAAGCCTGAAAAGTGAACCTAAAGCCAGAAAGGGGAACAAGGTACATGGGAAAGTGCGCTTTTATATACTCCGCAGAGTAATGTGTACATATAGTGTATAGACATCGCATATACCGTAGCACGAAACACCAGGTACAGTGATGCTACCATTTCCTTAGGTTTTTTTAAAAAATTCCTACCTGTAGTACCACGCCTCACCTCCGGGACATGGCTGCTGCAAGATTAGGGTCACCAGATTTGGGTTTCTGAAAAGGAGGATACCTTCTTTTCAGAAATAAGATAATAAAGGGAAGTTCGGGTCCCCCCATTCCCTGGGGTATAGTCTAATGCCCGAACTTCCCTTTATTATTTTCCGTTTTAACATGGTTATAACAGAAAATAATTGTTAAAATGGCCCTTAGGGGTTAAAAATAGTTAAAAAAAACTCACCTTTACCACTTGTTCACGGCGCAGCCGGTCCGGTGTCTTCTTTCTTCTTTCCCCTTGCAGGACCTGCAAAGGGACCTTTGGTGATGTCACCGCGCGGTGACGTCACCAAAGGTCCTTTTGCAGGTCCTGCAAGGCCGGGAAAGAAGACACCGGACCGGCTGCGCCACGAACAAGTGGAAAAGGTGAGTTTGTTTTTATTATTTTTAACCCTAAAGGCCATTTTAAAAGTTAAAATGACTTTGTTGGACTGCCTCAAACTGTTTGAGTCAAACATAGATTATGTTTGACTCAAACAGTTTGAGGCAGTCCAACAAAATCCCGGACGATTTTCAAATTCCCCCCGGACATTTTTTTAATGCCCAAAAGTAGGACATGTCTGGGGAAAAGAGGACGTTTGGTCACCCTATGCAAGATGCTTCCCAAAGGACAACTTAGTGAGGGCTTGACCCGGTTAGGAGCAGTCTCATGAGGCTTCTGCTTGAGTTCAAGAAGCTGCCAAGCCAATCACAGAGAGAGTATCTATAGAAGCCTCACCGGGACGAGTCTTCACTGGATCATCTGCTGTAAAGTGTCTTGCAGCAGCCATGTCTCAGACATGAGGCATGGCTACAAGTATCCTGCTTTCTTTATAGTGCCCGGACCTCATGCTGGCCACATAAAATGAATTGGTGGGCCAGATTCGGCCCATGGTCCTTAAGTTTGACACATGTTGTCAATCATGAAGAATTATAACAATTATTTTAGGAAGTTGTAGAACCTTCAAGCAGCTAATCAACTGGACAAAAAAAATACTATATAGGGGTTCTCTGGGATTTTCATATTTCATATGACGTATCCTCAGGATAGGTCATCAATATCAGATTGGCGGAGGCCCAACCCCTGACATCCCTATTGATCAGCCGTTTGAGGAAGTCTTGGCACTCTGGTGAGCACCGTGTCCTCCTCGCAGTTTACCTAGCACATTGCCCTTCATTGCATAGTGGCTGTGCTTGGTATTGCAGTTCAACCCCGTTCACTTGAAGGGGACTGAGCTGCGACTAGGCCATATGACCGATGAATGTGGTGGCATATGGCCTAGAAAGAGGCCACAGCACTCATGGACCGCAGCGGCTCCTAGATACAGCTGATCGTCGGACGTGCTGGGAGTCTGGACCCAAAAAATCTGATATTGATGACCTATGCTTAGCATAGGCTATCAATAGGAAAATCCCAGAGGGCCCTTTTAAATTGTAACAGTTTCCATATATTATCACCTGCTGAGTATATTCGCTGTTGAATAAGTTCGTCACATCGATGTCACTGCCGTCTTCGGTGCAGTCGCTGTAGTCCCCACCAA
This sequence comes from Rhinella marina, assembly GCA_900303285.1. NCBI lineage: Eukaryota > Metazoa > Chordata > Amphibia > Anura > Bufonidae > Rhinella > Rhinella marina. Next base: position 394,675 of record ONZH01021237.1, on the reverse strand, counting down.
GACGACTTATTTTTTCCTGTTGTTGAAGGGATAAATGAACACTTGCCTTCAAGAACTGCTACATTTACAATACATAATACATGATACATGGAATTATAAAATGATACTATGTAATGTTTAGTCCAGTGCAGAGAGCAGAGCCCAGGGCTCTGAAAATGATAGGACCCCCTCCTGAGTCTCAGTCTTGCAACCTCCATGACCATGACTCTAGATATGTACACTGCTCTCCCCATCAACTACATACAGTGGTGCTGTTAGCAGTTTTACGGATTCAAAACTGCTGACAGACTCACTTTACTATAAAATGATCTTAGGCTGGGTTTACACATACAGATTTTAGCCCCAAATCAAAGCAAGCTGTAATTCATTCCCAGTGTGACTGTTGGAGCCTTTAAATGCTGGAATATTTTGCTTTGATCTTGACAATATTACCAAAAAATGTATTCTCACTGTAGCAGCACTATATATTATAATGGAGTAGGGGGTGAAGGTTTATCATCTGATGATTCCGGGTCGGCTTTAGATGAATCATAGGGTCAAAAACTCACAGAGCTCCACCATCTATAGAGCGTGTATATCCAGGTTGCCATTGGCAGTCCAATCCCAGAAGTGCTGACGTTGACTTTGGGATCTGAGAAATAGTTACTCCCATTTCCGTAGATAATTAGGAGGTCAAACCTTACCACTCCTTACCAACTGCATGCTTATATAACCATATTTACTGCTTTCTCTGTTTTATGCACCTGATTGCATTGAATTCATCTTTTTAATATTAACTGTTACCACTAGATGGCTCTGTAGCACCATACTTTAGGGGAAGGTAATATAATGTGCTGCTGTCAGGTGAGGAAGTGTGTGGCTGAATCCACATGGTAGGCAGGAGCTCATTTTACCAAGTTGCCACTCGATGGCTCTGTAGCCCCATACTTAACGGAAGGTAGTATAAAGTGCTGCTGTCAGGTGAGGAAGTGTGTGGCTGAATCCACATGGTAGGCAGGAGCTCATTTTACCAAGTTGCCACTCGATGGCTCTGTAGCCCCATACTTTAGGGGAAGGTAGTATAAAGTGCTGCTGTCAGGTGAGGAAATGTGTGGCTGAATCCACATGGTAGACAGGAGATCATGTTACCGAGTTGCCACTAAATGGCTCAGTAGCACCATACTGTAGGGAAAGGTAATATAAAGTGTTGCGGTCAGGGGAGGATGTGTGTGTCACGAGTGGGCTTGCGTCTGGTATCAGACGTTCTGCGCGGCTTTCAAAAGTGACATAATTTGACATGTTTTCCCCTTGGTTTGGTTGCTGTTTACCACACCCCTTCCCCTCAGCTGTTGTAGGTGTGGTAATTTTCTCTCCTCTATTTATTCCTTCATTTCCCAGTATTCACTGCGGTTTATACTTTCTGCTCACTTAGTTGTTTGGAGCTGTTCTTGGCTGAGATCCAGTTGCTGCTATTTCTGCATAAAGATAAGTGTCATTTTCCCTATTGTGTTTATCTGTTGTTTGAAGTCTCCTATTCCTCCGTCCTGTTGGAGGAACGGGTTGACTCCTTCCCCTATCACTAACTACAGGGTCAGTTAGAAATTAGGTTCCTGTGTATGAACTCTCCTACTACTAAGGCCTGTTCATACTGGTAGTCAGCCAGGTCCTAGTCTCAGGGATTCCTGCAGGAGGTGACCATTTCCCTTCTCCGGTCTGTTCCCTTTTCTCTTACGCTTGGTTTGGCTATACCCTCCACACCAGAGTGTGACAGTGTGTGGCTGCATCCACATGGTAGGCAGGAGATCATGTTACCAAGTTGCCACTAGATGGCTCTGTAGTACCACAGGGGAAAGTAATATAAAGTGTTGCGGTCAGGTGAGGAAGTGTGTGGCTGAATCCACATGGTAGGCAGAAGATCATGTTACTGAAAAAAGCAGTGAGCTAGGCCAGAGCCATGGACTGGTTCCCAAAGACAAAGCTGACACCTCAGCGAATAAATGCAACATTGGTTAAGTGGTTGCATTAGCTTTTAAGTGAACCTCTATGAGACATGCCCGTGTTGGCTGAGAGATTGGGGAACAGAAGTCAAAAACCAATGCTGCTAGTACTAGTTTATGAGATGGACTGTAAGGGGTGGACTGACCCCTTTAAATATTCTGGTTCCTTTTCATTGGAACTGCTTTGTTAAAGGGGTTTTCCTAGTGTTTTATACTGTTGACCTATACCCAAGGGGGCCTGACTTCTGCCCCCCCCCCCCTGATTTGAGGAGTATGCGGTGCTCAGGTGAAGCTTACCAAACTTCTCTGCTGGTAGTGGGCTTGGACATCTCCCTACAGGCTGTAATCTGCTTCTGCTTCCAAGCCCTCTCCCAGTGAACCAGTTTACCAGTGAAGGTGTGCTATCCTGATTGTCTGCCTTTGTACTGTACCTCTTCCTGTTTACTGACTCTAATTCGCCACTGCCAGCCCTGACAGTGTGCTGCCTCTCTGTCTGTGTGTTGTACTTATTGGTGGTGGAGCGTACTATAACCTAACTTGGGTTGATTGGCCTCCAGTCAAGGAGTGGACTCCAGTCAAGGTGTTGAAACACCTCAAAGATGATCAAGAGAAATGGGAGGCCCTAGAGCTAAATTTCAAATGCGAAAAATGTTAATTTTTAAAAATAAATTAGCCAAAAAAATTATAAAATTCTGTTTTCATTTTCACATTATTAGGATTGCATGCAGAATGACGGGGAAACTTGTTTTTTTTTTCTTTTCAATTTTATAACAAAATAAACATAACAAAATTTGAAAAAGTGAAAGGGTCTGAAGACCTTACAAATACATGCATGCAGCTGTGGGTGGCTAGGTATTAATTCCTTGAAGATAATGGCCTAGAAGTTGGAAGAAACCTTGGGCAATCATAAACGGGTGGCTGGTGCAACCCTCTGAGAAATACCTATATTAGGCTATGGCAGGGGATAGCCTCCCAGAAACCTACAGTGGCAAAGAAGATTTGACTAAAATCTTATGCACATGGGGTCTAGTGGTGTGATGTACAGCCCTGGTAAAAATCTGCTAAATGTGTTCAAGTACAAGATTCCATCTGTTTGTGACCACCAAGCACATTGAACCACAGAATAGGACAGCAACCACCAAGCATGTTGTACCTCTGAGCGAGAGAAGCAGAAACTAAAAAACAATAATTTGTACTGGGAATTACTATACCTCTCATGCAGCCCACCAGACCCCTAGTCTGTACTGATGAGGAGGAACAACTCTGAACCTTCACTGGGGAGTCCAGTAACATCTCAAGACACTGACTTTTAAACTTCCCTCATAATAAATCTCCCCCCACACTTTTTGTCCCTCAAGAGGAGATCTATTTTGGAGACTTATTCTCCTTCCTCATTGCCCTAAAGAACACAAACTAGGTAGACCTCCACACGGGAAATCAGTATCATCGTGGTGGTAATAACTCCCAATTAATCCAGAGCAACCACAGTGGTTCTTCATCTAAAGATATTGTAAAGCTATAGTGAAAGAAATCTGATTAATAAGGCAAAATGAAATGAGGTAACTGCATTACTACTAATCAGTCAGTGCTCATGTCTTTAGCACAAGGAAGCCTAGGCACTGCACTGAAGATGGAGAACAGGGAAAGAGGGTTACTAAAGTTCTCATGTGTCTTGTACTGCAATATGGATGAGATTTTTCTAAAATAATAAATATCCCTGTTAGCTCCCGTATGTTTATTTGTATACATTTATGTAGATTTTTGCATTGAACCTACTTTTCTCATGCCAATAGAGGTCTCCACACCAGGCCGGATGTTAAACCCACCCTCATCCATGAAGGCTGGTTCATTGGAACCATGAACCAGGACACGTGCTCCAGCCACAGTTGATAGTAATGGAATATAATCATGCTGCTCTATGCGCAGGAGAAGACTTAATCCTGAAAGACAACGGGGAAAAAATAATTGATTAATTAGACAGTCAAGACAACAGATATACTTCAAGTATCAGATATCATCTTGGAGGCAGTATTAGAGCTGGGCGATATGGCCAAAAAAAAATCTCGATTTCTTTTTAAATTTTGGACGATTCACGATTTAAATCTCGATTTTCTTGTTAGTAAAAATATAAAAAAATAAATTAAAAAAAGCCTACTGTGGCCCCACCAGACCTCACATCAGCCCACTATACCCCCATCAGACCTCAGATCAGCCCATTGTGCCCCATCAGACCCCACATCAGCCCATTGTGCCCCATCAGACCCCACATCAGCTCACTGTACCCCATCAGACCTCAGATCAGCCCACTGTGCCCTTATCAGACCTCAGATCAGCCCACTGTGCCCCCATCAGACCTCAGATCAGCCCACTGTGCCCCCATCAGACCTCAGATCAGCCCACTGTGCCCCATCAGACCCCACATCAGCCCACTGTGCCTCCATCAGACCTCACATCAGCCCATTGTGCCCCATAAGACCCTACATCAGCCCATTGTGCCCCATCAGACCCCACATCAGCCCATTGTGCCCCATCAGACCCCACATCAGCCCATTGTGCCCCATCAGACCCCACATCAGCCCATTGTGCCCCATCAGACCCCACATCAGCCCATTGTGCCCCATCAGACCCCACATCAGCCCATTGTGCCCCATCAGACCCCACATCAGCCCAGTGTGCCCCCATCAGACCTCAGATCAGCCCATTGTGCCCCATAAGACCCCACATCAGCCCATTGTGCCCTATCAGACCCCACATCAGCCCACTGTGCCCCCATCAGACCTCAGATTAGCCCACTGTGCCCCATCAGACCTCAGATTAGCCCACTGTGCCCCATCAGACCTCAGATTAGCCCAAAGTGCCCCCTTCAGACCTCAGAGCAGCCCCAAAGTGCCCCCTTCAGACCTCAGAGCAGCCCAAAGTGCCCCCTTCAGACCTCAGAGCAGCCCAAAGTGCCCCTCCAGATCTCAGAGCAGCCCAAAGTGCCCTCTCCAGACCTTAGAGCAGCCCAAAGTGCCCTCTCCAGACCTCAGAGCAGCCCAAAGTGCCCCCTCCAGACCTCAGAGCAGCCAAAAGTGCCCCCTCCAGACCTCAGAGCAGCCAAAAGTGCCCTCTCCAGACCTCAGAGCAGCCGAAAGTGCCCCTTTCAGACCTCAGAGCAGCCCAAAGTGCCCCCTTCAGACCTCAGAGCAGCCCAAAGTGCCCCCTCCAGATCTCAGAGCAGCCCAAAGTGCCCTCTCCAGACCTCAGAGCAGCCCAAAGTGCCCCCTTCAGACCTCAGAGCAGCCCAAAGTGCCCCCTCCAGACCTCAGAGCAGCCCAAAGTGCCCCCTTCAGACCTCAGAGCAGCCCAAAGTGCCCCTCCAGACCTCAGAGCAGCCGAAAGTGCCCCTCCAGACTCAGAGCAGCCCAAAGTGCCCCCTCCAGACCTCAGAGCAGCCCAAAGTGCCCCCTCCAGACCTCAGAGCAGCCCAAAGTGCCCCTCCAGACCTCAGAGCAGCCGAAAGTGCCCCCTCCAGACCTCAGAGCAGCCCAAAGTGCCCCCTTCAGACCTCAGAGCAGCCCAAAGTGCCCCTTTCAGACCTCAGAGCAGCCCAAAGTGCCCCCTCCAGACCTCAGAGCAGCCCAAAGTGCCCCTCCAGACCTCAGAGCAGCCGAAAGTGCCCCCTCCAGACCTCAGAGCAGCCCAAAGTGCCCCCTCCAGACCTCAGAGCAGCCAAAAGTGCCCCCTCCAGACCTCAGAGCAGCCGAAAGTGCCCCCTTCAGACCTCAGAGCAGCCGAAAGTGCCCCTTTCAGACCTCAGAGCAGCCGAAAGTGCCCCTTTCAGACCTCAGAGCAGCCCAAAGTGTCCCCTCCAGACCTCAGAGCAGCCCAAAGTGCCCCCTTCAGACCTCAGAGCAGCCGAAAGTGCCCCCTCCAGACCTCAGAGCAGCCCACTGTGCCCCATCAGACCTCAGATTAGCCCACTGTGCCCCATTAGACCTCAGATTAGCCCAAAGTGCCCCCTTCAGACCTCAGAGCAGCCCAAAGTGCCCCCTCCAGACCTCAGAGCAGCCCAAAGTGCCCCCTCCAGACCTCAGAGCAGCCCAAAGTGCCCCTCCAGACCTCAGAGCAGCCGAAAGTGCCCCTTCCAGACCTCAGAGCAGCCCAAAGTGCCCCCTCCAGACCTCAGAGCAGCCCAAAGTGCCCCCTCCAGACCTCAGAGCAGCCAAAAGTGCCCCCTCCAGACCTCAGAGCAGCCGAAAGTGCCCCCTTCAGACCTCAGAGCAGCCGAAAGTGCCCCTTTCAGACCTCAGAGCAGCCGAAAGTGTTCCCTCCAGACCTCAGAGCAGCCCAAAGTGCCCCCTTCAGACCTCAGAGCAGCCCAAAGTGCCCCCTCCAGACCTCAGAGCAGCCCAAAGTGCCCCCTTCAGACCTCCGATCAGCCACCATCATAATAATAAAAAAAAAAAAATCTCTTACCTGTCCTGCACCACGGCTCTGCTCCTCTTCTTCTCCCGGCGCTGCACTGTCACCTGACTGCGTGCAGCGTCAGGTCAGAGTGCGTGCACTACGTCCTGACGCTGTAAGCGGTCAGGACAGTGCAGCGCAGCCCCGGAAAAGAAGAGGAGCGCCGGACACCGGAGCGGAGCCGCGGCGCAGGACAGGTGAGAGATTTTTTTTATTTATATGTCGGGCGCCATTTTAGGAAAATAAAATGCACGATTTTCCTAAAAAATAAAATCGTGAGGCTTGCAATTGGCGAATTAATCGAATTAATTCAATTAATCGCCCAGCCCTAGGCACTATTATAGTAGCTATATTCATGTATTTAGAGGTCAGTATTATAGTAGTTTTAATTTTGTACATAGGAGCAGTATTATAGTAGTTATATTCTTGTACATAGGGGCAGTATTATAGTAGTTATATTTGTGTACATAGGAGCAGTATTATAGTAGTTATATTCTTGTATATAGGAGGCAGTATTATAGTAGTTATATACTTGTACATAGGGGCAGTATTATAGTAGTTATATTCTTGTATATAGGAGGCAGTATTATAGTAGTTATATACTTGTACATAGGGGCAGTATTATAGTAGTTATATTCTTGTATATAGGAGGCAGTATTATAGTAGTTATATACTTGTACATAGGGGCAGTATTATAGTAGTTATATTCTTGTACATAGGAGCAGTATTATAGTAGTTATATTCTTGTACATAGGAGGCAGTATTATAGTAGTTATATTCTTGTACATAGGAGCAGTATTATAGTAGTTATATTCTTGTACATAGGAGGTAGTATTATAGTAGTTATATTCTTGTACATAGGAGGTAGTATTATAGTAGTTATATTCTTGTACATAGGAGGCAGTATTATAGTAGTTATATTCTTGTACATAGGAGCAGTATTACAGTAGTTCTATCCTTGTACATAGGAGCAGTATTACAGTAATTCTATTCTTGTACATAGGAGGCAGTATTATAGCAGTTATATTCTTGTACATAGGAGAAGTATTATAGCAGTTATATTCTTGTACATAGGAGCAGTATTATAGTAGTTATATTCTTGTACATAGGAGGCAGTATTATAGTAGTTTATATTCTTGTACATAGTAGCATATTATAGTAAGTTCTATTCTTGTACATAGGAGCAGTATTATAGTAGTTCTATTTCTTGTAACATAGGAGCAGTATTAGAGTAGATATATTCTTGTACATAGGAGCAGTATTATAGTAGTTATATTCTTGTACATAGGAGCAGTATTATAGTAGTTATATTCTTGTACATAGGAGCAGTATTATAGCAGTTTATATTCTTGTACATAGGAGCAGTATTATAGTAGTTATATTCTTGTACATAGGAGCAGTATATAGTAGTTATATTCTTGTCATGAGCAGTATTATAGTAGATATATTCTTGTACATAGGAGCAGTATTATAGTAGTTATATTCTTGTACATAGGAGCAGTATTATAGTAGTTATATTCTTGTACATAGGAGCAGTATTATAGTAGTTATATTTATTCTTGTACATAGGAGCAGTATTATAGTAGTTATATTCTTGTACATAGGAGCAGTATTATAGTAGTTTATATTCTTGTACATAGGAGCAGTATTATAGTAGTTATATTCTTGTACATAGGAGCAGTATTATAGTAGTTATATTCTTGTACATAGGAGGCAGTATTATAGTAGTTATATTCTTGTACATAGGAGCAGTATTATAGTAGTTATATTCTTGTACATAGGAGCAGTATTATAGTAGTTATATTCTTGTACATAGGAGCAGTATTATAGTAGTTATATTCTTGTACATAGGAGCAGTATTATAGTAGTTATATTCTTGTACATAGGAGCAGTATTATAGTAGTTATATTCTTGTACATAGGAGCAGTATTATAGTAGTTATATTCTTGTACATAGGAGCAGTATTATAGTAGTTATATTCTTGTACATAGGAGGCAGTATTCTAGTAGTTATATTCTTGTACATAGGAGCAGTATTATAGTAGTTATATTCTTGTACATAGGAGCAGTATTATAGTAGCTATATTCATGTATTTAGAGGTCAGTATTATAGTAGTTTTAATTTTGTACATAGGAGCAGTATTATAGTAGTTATATTCTTGTACATAGGAGCAGTATTATAGTAGTTATATTCTTGTACATAGGAGCAGTATTATAGTAGTTATATTCCTGTACATAGGAGCAGTATTATAGTAGTTATATTCTTGTACATAGGAGCAGTATTATAGTAGTTATGTTCTTGTACATAGGAGCAGTATTATAGTAGTTATATTCTTGTACATAGGAGCAGTATTATAGTAGTTATATTCTTGTACATAGGAGGTAGTATTATAGTAGTTATATTCTTGTACATAGGAGCAGTATTATAGTAGTTATATTCTTGTACATAGGAGCAGTATTATAGTAGTTATATTCCTGTACATAGGACCAGTATTATAGTAGTTATATTCCTGTACATAGGAGCAGTATTATAGTAGTTATATTCTTGTACATAGGAGGCAGTATTATAGTAGTTATATTCTTGTACATAGGAGCAGTATTATAGTAGTTATGTTCTTGTACATAGGAGCCAGTATTATAGTAGTTATATTTCTTGTACATAGGAAGCAGTATTATAGTTTTGTACAAGGGTATATAGTTATTCTTGTACATAGGAGCAGTATTATAGTAGTTATATTCTTGTACATAGGCAGGCAGTATTATAGTAGTTATATTCTTGTACATAGGAGGCAGTATTATAGTAGTTATATTCTTGTACATAGGAGGCAGTATTATAGTAGGTATATTCTTGTACATAGGAGGCAGTATTATAGTAGGTTATATTCTTGTACATAGGAGCAGTATTATAGTAGTTCTATTCTTGTACATAGGAGCAGTATTACAGTAGTTCTTATTCTTGTACATAGGAGGCAGTATTTATAAGCAGTTATATTCTTGTACATAGGAGAAGTATTATAGCAGTTATATTCTTGTACATAGGAGCAGTATTATAGTAGTTATATTCTTGTACATAGGAGGCAGTATTATAGTAGTTATATTCTTGTACATAGGAGCAGTATTATAGTAGTTATATTCTTGTACATAGGAGCAGTATTATAGTAGTTCTATTCTTGTACATAGGAGCAGTATTAGAGTAGATATATTCTTGTACATAGGAGCAGTATTATAGTAGTTATATTCTTGTACATAGGAGCAGTATTATAAGTAGTTATATTCTTGTACATAGGAGCAGTATTATAGCAGTTATATTCTTGTACATAGGAGCAGTATTATAGTAGTTATATTCTTGTACATAGGCAGCAGTATTATAGTAGTTATATTCTTGTACATAGGAGCAGTATTATAGTAGTTATATTCTTGTACATAGGAGCAGTATTATAGTATATCTTGTACATAGAGCAGTATATAGTAGTTATATTTCTTGTACATAGGAGCAGTATTATAGTAGTTATATTCTTGTACATAGGAGCAGTATTATAGTAGTTATATTCTTGTACATAGGAGCAGTATTATAGTAGTTATATTCTTGTACATAGGAGCAGTATTATAGTAGTTATATTTCTTGTACATAGGAGCAGTATTATAGTAGTTATATTCTTGTACATAGGAGCAGTATTATAGTAGTTATATTCTTGTACATAGGAGCAGTATTATAGTAGTTATATTCTTGTACATAGGAGCAGTATTATAGTAGTTATATTCTTGTACATAGGAGCAGTATTATAGTAGTTATATTCTTGTACATAGGAGCAGTATTATAGTAGTTATATTCTTGTACATAGGAGCAGTATTATAGTAGTTATATTCTTGTACATAGGAGCAGTATTATAGTAGTTATATTCTTGTACATAGGAGCAGTATTATAGTAGTTATATTCTGTATAGGAGCAGTATTATAGGAGTTATATTCTTGTACATAGGAGCAGTATTCTAGTAGTTTATATTCTTGTACATAGGAGCAGTATTATAGTAGTTATATTCTTGTACATAGGAGGCAGTATTATAGTAGCTATATTCATGTATTTAGGGTTCAGTATTATAGTAGTTTTAATTTCTGTACATAGGAGCAGTATTATAGTAGTTATATTCTTGTACAAGGAGCAGTATTATAGTAGTTATATTCTTGTACATAGGAGCAGTATTATAGTAGTTATATTCCTGTACATAGGAGGCAGTATTATAGTAGTTATATTCTTGTACATAGGAGCAGTATTATAGTAGTTATGTTCTTGTACATAGGAGCAGTATTATAGTAGTTATATTCTTGTACATAGGAGCAGTATTATAGTAGTTATATTCTTGTACATAGGAGTTAGTATTATAGTAGTTATATTCTATGTACATAGGAGCAGTATTATAAGTAGTTATATTCTTGTACATAGGAGCAGTATTATAGTAGTTATATTCCTGTACCATAGGACGCAGTATTATAGTAGTTATATTCCTGTACATAGGAGCAAGTATTATAGGTAGTTTATACTTCTTGTACATAGGAGGCAGTATTATAGTAGTTTATATTCTTGTACATAGGAGCAGGTATTATAGTAGTTATGTTCTTGTACATAGGAGCAGTATTATAGTAGTTTATATTCTTGTACATAGGAGCAGTATTATAGTAGTTATATTCTTGTACATAGGAGGTAGTATTATAGTAGTTATATTCTTGTACATAGGAGCAGTATTATTAGTAGTTATATTCTTGTACATAGGAGGCAGTATTATAGTAGTTATATTCTTGTACATAGGATGCAGTATTATAGTAGTTATATTCTTGTACATAGGAGGCAGTATTATAGTAGGTATATTCTTGTACATAGGAGGCAGTATTATAGTAGTTATATTCTTGTACATAGGAGCAGTATTACAGTAGTTCTATCCTTGTACATAGGAGCAGTATTACAGTAATTCTATTCTTGTACATAGGAGGCAGTATTATAGCAGTTATATTCTTGTACATAGGAGAAGTATTATAGCAGTTATATTCTTGTACATAGGAGCAGTATTATAGTAGTTATATTCTTGTACATAGGAGGCAGTATTATAGTAGTTATATTCTTGTACATAGTAGCAGTATTATAGTAGTTCTATTCTTGTACATAGGAGCAGTATTATAGTAGTTCTATTCTTGTACATAGGAGCAGTATTAGAGTAGATATATTCTTGTACATAGGAGCAGTATTATAGTAGTTATATTCTTGTACATAGGAGCAGTATTATAGTAGTTATATTCTTGTACATAGGAGCAGTATTATAGCAGTTATATTCTTGTACATAGGAGCAGTATTATAGTAGTTATATTCTTGTACATAGGAGCAGTATTATAGTAGTTATATTCTTGTACATAGGAGGCAGTATTATAGTAGATATATTCTTGTACATAGGAGCAGTATTATAGTAGATATATTCTTGTACATAGGAGCAGTATTATAGTAGTTATATTCTTGTACATAGGAGCAGTATTATAGTAGTTATATTCTTGTACATAGCAGCAGTATTATAGTAGTTATATTCTTGTACATAGGAGCAGTATTATAGTAGTTCTATTCTTGTACATATGAGCAGTATTATAGTAGTCATATTCTTGTACATAGGAGACAGTATTATAGCAGTTATAGTTTTGGATTACATAGATTGAATGTTGACAAACCATTTTTCATCCCCGGCATAGAAGAGTTCCATATTTCGCTTTGAGAACGATTGTGATTGAATGTGTAGCAGTTTCCATAGATCGGATGGTGAAAGTGTGAGTAATTCCTGGTGGTATGAAAAATAAATTGTTATTTTGAAATTTTACACAGTATTTAATTTTCTGTTTAGTGGATCAGAAGGTGGCAGAGCTGATATTATGTGATACAACATGATGAATGGCTGAGCTGTGGGCAGGGGCGTAGCTAAAGGCTCATGGGCCCTGGTGCAAGAGTTCAACTTGGGCCCCCCCTTTCCTTAGTGCTCTGTGTGTCTACTTATGCGGCATAAGGGTCTTTGGGTTCCCTCAGGCTCCTGGGCCCGGTATCGACTGCTACCTCTGCACCCCCTATAGCTATGCCCCTGGCTGTGGGTATTTCTAGAGTCTTCCACGTCACAATAACCACTCATGTAGATCATAGTTTAGATTAGAAATTTCACAATCGACTTGTGACAAAGCTGACTTGTTATGACAGTGCTGTGTTCACATTCACATTCATGTTATACTATAAATTCTCATGACTACCAATTCAATTTTTTCTGCTGCTTACCCATCGGTCAGGCAGGGCTCATCATTAAATCTGCAGGAAAATATGAAGTTCTCCAATTGTTCCCCATTGGTGTTATCTTTGTTGGGAACTCTAGCCAGGATATTAACGTATTGAAAACGATACCATTCCCGGATGGCGTCTACTCCTGAGCTGTAGGTCTTGTAGTAACAGTCTCCTCCTGTATCATTGCACTGTGAGGGAAGCATAACTTCAGTAAGTCTGTGGTAAAAAACTTATAGTCCAATAGTCCAAAAACTTTGGTCACACTCACCTCACCGATTCCCCCCCCCGCCCCCTATTTTAATGCTTTCCAGGACCCCCAACAGTCTCGTCTTCCTGGCCCCATCTAACAGAAGAAGTTCATATTCAGATCAGGAAGTAGAGACTGTCTGGGAACCTGGAAAATGACAGAACTGGAGCGGCGGGGGATTATAAAGGGAATATAAGTTATTTTACACATTTGTATACTTTGTAACGCCAGTTCAGGATTCATACAATTGACATATTTTTTTTTTGCAGGATGGATTTATAAAAATGTACATTTTCCTAAGGTTTTTTTAAACATTTTTTAGACTGTTCACAGTTCTCACCGAAGATCCAGTTAAATGTTAATATATTATATATAATTATTATAATAATTATTTAAAAAATATAATAATTATAATAATATAATTTAAAAAAATTGTCGTCAATAATTTTTTCCAATACACATTTTTCAGAAATCAGTTCTTTTAGGTAGTTAAAATTTAACTTTTTTTTTTTATTTTAAATTTATAATGTATCTGCTGTAGGCTAATACTTTATGCACTGTAGCGCTATACATTCCATGGTCACTGTTCAACTTGGCGATTAAAGGGTTAAACAATCGAGATTGAAAATTCTTCCAATCCCAGCTGTTAGAGCAGGAGCTGGCTGTCATTAGACAGTCATGCCCCGGGTCCAGAGAGGCATGCGATGCCCATGCAGGACATATACTACAGGACGCCATTAAAAAAAGATAAAACTGTATAATAAGGCCCTTTAATGACCACCATAAAAGCAGATTGGTGGTCATAACAGGACTTAACATTTATTTGGAATTGTATAGGGCACGTGGATTTTAACTAGAGTCAGAATATCCTACCTTGAGGGCTGTCTTCTCCATTCGTGGCCCCATCAATGAAACTGATATGTCTATTAGTCAGGAGAACCTTCTTATATCAAACCACCATACATATTCAGGAACATTCTCATGTTTCCTCTACAACAATGTCAACCCATACAAAGCACCACATGACTCATAACCATTCATCTACCATACTATAATACCGTACCAACTCAGGTCTCAGCTGTAGCCTGGTAGACGACCACAGAAGATCTCCGGAATTTTTTTTTTCTGGTGATTTAAACTTAAGGGGGTCAACTAGTGTGCCATAACTTTTTTGGATCTTACTACGACTTTATGTGGGAACATTCTTCAGGATCTCATAAGTTTGTTTTAATTTTTCTAACATGGCTCTTAGATGCTTCTAGAACAGATCAGAAACTCCTAATCAAGCACTTTAGCTCAGACACCCTGGAAAAAAACTTAGTTGGGCACTCTAGATTAGGATCTCATGATCAGAAACTCTTGATTAGGTAATCTAGATCATGGCAGTCAAGATCAGACCACTCTAGATCAGAAACTCTTGATGAGATACTCTAGATCAGTGGTTCTCAACTCCAGTCCTCAGGACCCAACTGCCAGTCAGGATTTGGGAATATCCCACAGAATGCATACCTGTGGTAAGTCCTGATGGATGGACGCTAATTATATCAGCTGCTCAATACTAAGGAAATCCTGAAAACGTGACCGGCAGGCGGGCCCTGAGAACTGGAGTTGAGAACCACTGCTCTAGATCATAAACTCTTCATTAGGCTATCTTGGGCAGCCATTCTAGATCACAAACTATTGGTTAGGCAATCTAGGCACCCTATATTTGTCTAGATCAGAAGCTCTTCATTAATCAATCTAGATCAGACTAAATTGGAGGTCTAGATCAAAAACCTCTGATCACTCTACATTAGAAACCGTTGATTAGGCAATCTAGATCAGGTACTCTGTTTCAAAGACTTTAGATCAGACGCTCTAGATCCGAAGTGCATGATGAGGTAATCTAGATCAAACATTATAAATCAGAAAGTTTTGATCAAGTTTATTTTTATCGATTCTGCTATATTCTCACCAGCTTAAAACCGAAGTTCCAGTCTTGTCGTTTGACTTCCATTGATTCACTTTCATTCTTGTCCAAACTTCGGGCATGCCTATGAAGTATTTCCCCATCGGTTATCCTTTCAAGAGGGTGAGGAAGCGGTGCTTCAGCTTCACGCCTCCTCCTATTTGTATGGGTCCTTCCATGTTCCTCAGTATAATTATACCCATACAGGGTTAAAAGAGTCTCGTGCGTGGCTCTGTCCAGTTTGTCTAGGTCATTCTGGATCGCCTGGTATCTGGGGATTAAGAGGGACCAAAATAACGTTAGTTATGGTCATCTACCAATCAATGTATGAGTCACATTCACAAGGCCAGCTTTAGAGCCTATGGACATATCAGCCATTGTTGCTGAAGGGGGCTCCACCAAGAAACCTAATATTATTTGTATAGCAGCATGATTTAGATACTGTATAGCAGTATTATTAGAGAATGTCACATAAGGTAGAGCTGTGATGTGTTTACTGTATGGTGGTATTATTTGAGCATGGTATGATTCTAATATTTGTACACTGTAGGGTAGTATGGGGGTGCACAGGGCAACATCCAACGTAATCTACAACCTGACACCATCCCATGGTTCCATATCCCCATTTTCACCCAGGCAGGCCCTTTGATATGAGCATTGGACCATTTCATGCCTCGATGCTCTCCCTTGCCCTGCACTGTATCGCACAGAGCAAGGGCTGATTGTTTATTTTTTTCCACTACTAGGCAGAGGCTTCCTCCTAGCAGTGTTACTGGTGATGTCACCAGCACTGATGGGTGGGCTTTAGCGCTGCCCTAGCCGTTTTACAGGCTAGGGCAGCGCTATAGCCCGCCCATTTGTGCTGGTGATGTCACCGGCAACACTGCTAGGCGGAAGCCTCTGCCTAGCTTACCCATGGAGAGCCCGGTGCGTTACTGGATCTCCAGAATAAAACCTTTGCCCTGTGTGATTCAGCACATGGCAAAGGAGAGCATCGGAGCATGAAAGAGGGGCTGCCTGGGTTCAGCTTTGAACCTGGACATCCCCTTTAAATGATACTTGCCTATTTCTGCTACTGAAGCAGTTTCACTGTTAGAGGGAACCTTTTGGTAGGTTTGGGGCCACTAAACCACCAGCCTGGGTTTAGTGTTCGGTGGCTCCCGGCACATGTGCATTGTGCCGATGAAGCCAGTCAATACACCACAACTCAATTTGTACGAGGCCGATGTGCAGTGCACGCGCAGTAAAGTAACATGTACTGTCCCCGGCTTCAATGTGCAGGCGCCACCGGCAATCACTGCCTCATGCCTCCTCCTTTTCTGTCCATAGTCACTAATTCCAGTGTTGAAACCTCATGCATGCACTGGGCGACAGCGGGGTGGCGCATGCGCATTACTCTCCAGGCTATTCTCATTAATTTCAGTCCTGGAATCAATGAGGTGAAACAGCAAAGGTGTCATCAATCAAGACAAAGATGGAGGTGGGAGCAGGGATTTTGTCCGACAACCAGAGAAGATTCTGCCATGGGGACCGCCCACTGGGCACTCATTTGCATGTTCAGAAAAACTTTGATTTGTGTAATTAGACCATGGCACACATCAATAAAAGTATGTTTGCAAATGTTCTTCACATTCCTGCCAGTCACTTTAATTAGTTGTAAATGGCTTTGATGGCCTTCCCTTAAAGGGGTTCTGCAGTTCTGTAAAACTGATGATCTATCCTCTGGATAGATCATCAGCCTCTGATCGGTGGTGGTCCGACACCCGGGACCCCCGCCGATCAGCTGTTTGAGAAGGCAGCGGTGCTGCAGGAGCGCCGCGGCCTTCTCTGAGTTTTTCTCAGGCCCAGTGATGTCACGACTAGTATCACTGGCCCGGGCGGGGCTAAGCTCTGTTCACTTGAGTGGAGCTTAGCCCCGCCTAGGCCAGTAATACTAGTCGTGACGTCACTGTCCTGCGGTAAACACAGAGAAGGCCGCGGCACTCCTGCAGTGCTGCTGCCTTCTCAAACAGCTGATCGGTGGAGGTCCCGGGTGTCGGACCGCCGCCGATCAGAGGCTGATGATCTATCCAGAGGATAGATCATCAGTTTTATACAACTGCAGAACCCCTTTAAAGATCAACCCCATTAAACAAGGTATATTATATGGGGGTTGCTCCTGCTGATTAAAATTATAGCTGTCTTGTGAAAATTGGTTGCGGTGTTCCAGAGGAAAAAGACCTGTATTCTTTATACAAATTTAGGGTTTCAGAGGACTGAGGGGCCTGGCCAGCGCTGGAAAGATAGGGATCCAGACTCCATCCCTCGGTGCACTGAAGCTCTCCTCTGCACAAAGAATAAAGTTTTTTTTCTTGGGAACAACACAACCGATTTTTACAAGAGAAGTATCGGTTTAATCAGCAGGATCAACCCTACATGCAGTATACCTTGTTTAATAGGGTGTATCCTGCTGTCAGATGTCAGACTAATGTTGTGATTTCTTTTCTGTCCACTTATATTTCAGCTATGAGTTGCCCCCCAAAAAGTAATCTCCTGTTCCTCACCTGTAGGGGTTCAGGGTGCACACGGTCACAGCCGGGTAAAGTAACTTGTCTGAATTGACGTTTACACTGATGCTCACTGGGTAACTGAAGTACTGTCCGAAGAGAAGCCCAAACTGCCAGTACATCAGCCCGAAGGTGACCAGAAACAAGACGAGCCAAAAAGCGGTTTTCATGCGGTTGTTTCGGGAACATACCAGCCGGATGGCACCATGAATGGTGGTATTGTTGCAGAAGAACTCAAAGAGCTCCCGGTATGAGGAATAAAACTCGATGAGTCCTTCCTTCCCCGTTTTCTCCTCTGAAGACATCCTGGGAAAAAAACACAAAGAATAAAAATTTTAAAAAACATAATACAGGACAATTTTAGGGCTTCTATTATGGCTAGGCCACATGTGGTTCTGCTCAACCAAACTAGCTCTGTTGACATCTTCACCATGGCTTCTGTTTATAACGGTGCTGGATCTGTCTGACTGATAATGGGGTCCATCGGGGTTCTGTCATGGTTTCCTGTAATTTTGACGACAAGAATGGAATAGCAGGTTGATCTACTCTTGACGTCAAATATGATGGGATTGCTGCCAAAGGCTCTGAACAGATCCTCTCATACAGCTGTGAACATAGCCTTCGATACTGATTGAGTACTATTGAAATCTAAATAAAATCAACCAGATTGGTTCTACTTTAAAGGGGTTCTCCAGGAATTAAGAAAATGAAAATACTTAAATATTACTTCATTATAAATATATTCCCAAATACCTTTCAAGTTATAACGGCTCATTCTGTTTGGGGAGCAATCATGAGGAGAAACAAAATGGCCGCCGTCCTATTAGTACACACAGAACCTGTCCTAATCACACAGCAGGACAAGTAACTTCACAACACTGAGCTATAGAGTTGCCTCATCCTCCTCTCTACTTGTCAGGGATTATGATCCTGAATACAGATGATAAGATCTTTAGTTGAATCTCCGTAGGTATGAAGTTCATGAGCAGATGTGGCTAATAAGCAGCAGCACTTGTGTGCAGTCTCCATCACCACAGTCTGTCCTGTGCGTCCTCTCTGTACTTCATGTCTCCTCATGAACTCCAGTCCTACACAGATTCAGCTGAAGATCTTATCATCTGTATTCAGGATCATAATCCCTGACAAGCAGAACAGAGAGAAGGATGAGGCAGCTCTTTACCTCAGTGTTGTGAAGTAACATGTCCTCCTGTGTCATTAGGACAGGTTCTGTGTGTACTAATAGGACAGCAGCCATTTTGTTTCTCCTAATCATTGCTCCCTGTAACTAATGAGAGGTATTTGGGAATATATTTATAATAAAGTAATATTTGTGTATTTTAATTTTCTTAATTCCTGGAGAACCCCTTTAAGCAAGCACCGATGACCAAATGTCAAACTAACAGCCAACCAGCTGTTTCCGTTACTCCGTCCACTTTGGTCACGGCTTAAGAGGGTTACTCCAATCTCAGCCATGAGAGACTGAGAGAAGAATAGCCCTTTAACATGGCAAAAAAACCATATGCTTGCATCTTATATCTTCAGCCTTAAAGGGGTTGTCTGGTCATTAACATTTAAAAAAAAAGCAAAACAAGTGATACCTGACTGATCCCCCACCACTCTCATTCTGATGCTTCCCTGGTCCACATTGGCCTCTAACTTCTGTTCCCTCAATCACTGGTGTCTAGTGATTGGCTGCAAGGTTATTTCCAGTGTTGAAATGGAATAGGAAGTAGAGATAAGCAGGAACAGGAGTGGCAGGGGATCATTAAGGTGAGAATCCCTTATTTTGTTTTTTGTTTTTTATGTTGTTCTGATTCTGACCCTTTTCTAAGAAAAAAATAATCCTTTTAAAGTCAAGATCCAGCATTTAGATTTCCTTTTTTGTAATCTAACTAAATCCATAAGTTTTGGCATGTCATTTCTCTGTTACAGAGATGCCTGTATAATTATAAGATGGAATTCTAGCTACCTGCAGCCACCACTAGAGGGAGCTTTTGACATACAGCACCTAATACACTCCTACACTCCCCCTAGTGGTGGCTGTAAGAATTTTATCATGTAGAAATTCCATGTCTTAAAGGGGTTTTCCGGGATTGTACTACTGATGACCTCAGGATAGGTCATCAGTATCTGTTCGGTGGGGGTCACACACCCGGGACCCCCGCCGATCAGCTGTTTGAGAAGGCACCAGCACTCCCGTGAGCGCAGAGACCTTCTCTTAGCTTTTCCTAGGCCAGTGACATCACGTTCATCTGTCATGTGGCCTAGGAGCGGCTTAGCCCCATTCAAGTGAATGGGGCTGAGCACGATACCAAGCACAGCCGCTATACAATGTACGGTGCTGTGCTTGGTGAGCAGGGAGAAGGTAGTGTCGCTCACAGAAGTGCCGGTACCTTCTCAAACAGCTGATCGGCAGAGGTCCCGGGTGTCAGACCCCCACCGATCAGATACTGATGACCTATCCTGAGGATAGGTCATCAGTAGTAAAATCCTGGAAAACCCCTTTAAGGGCCACCAGTAAGCAGGCCAACCCTATTAAACCAGACATGCTGCCTGGAAGAAATTATCCTTTTTACTAAAACAATACCTGAATGGTTAAAATCCATTGCACCATTCAAGTAAAAAAAAAGCCTTTTATTCTACAGTATATGCAAATTAGGGCTTTGGTGCACCGAGGGGTGGTCCTTAACCACTCCTATCATCTCAGCTCCTCCATTTTCCAGGATTTGCCACACCCCTCCCCTTGACCGACAGGCCCAGGCATCATCGTTGTCTTTTTGCTTGTCCCTGTAATCCTGGAAAACTCGAAAGAGATGTACCGCGCATGCGCAGATCATGAAACTTCAGCACATGCACAGGATTACGAGGCAGGCAAGAGGACAATGATGATGCCTGGGCCTGTCACTCAAAGGGAGGTGTAGTGGCAGACCCTGGGAAGTTAAAGGGCTCGGGCCCACTCCACTAAATGACTAACCTACCTATTTATACAGCAATTCATCCCCAGGTCTTCTACACAGTGTAGGACCTCAGGACAGCTGGGTGACAACCGTTGTAGGAGCTGTAATGGCAGGTCACCAGGTAGGTTAGTAAATAGACTTGGACGTAGGCGTTCTCTGCTGTGCAATATTACCAGTAAGTGGACGGGCAGGTTATTAACGGTGAATCATCCAGAAATGACGGCGTGTTCCCAGCTCAGTGTAATGACAGAATATGTTATTAGTATATTTATAGAGATAATACCTGTGTGACGTCTGCCCAGATGCTCCATCATCCCTGCCAAAACGGGCACACTAATATGATCAGATCTATGCTTCCGGTGCCAGGGCCGTAACCTGAAGCTACCAGTGCAACATCTGTAACAGTGCAACCATCTACCATGTGCCATTTCTAGTACTCAAGTTGTCTTACATGGTGGTGGGACCACTGGGCTCCTCTGGGCACCAGTGGCCTGGTGCAAAAAATGGCCTGCACCCCCTACAGCTACACCTCTAGTCAAATCTGACGATTAATTTCTATTAATCTACGCAATTAAGGGTATCAGAGAGACAGTTCCACTTCTATAAGCCACTTAAAGGAGTCTTCCGGTACTTTGATATCGATGACTTATCCTCAGGATAGATCACCTGTACAGATCAGTATTAGCTATTTTGGGCAGCCACTAGTGCTGGAGCCTATACAATGGACAGAAGGCTCTGTATACTGTGTTAGCTTCTAGTGCCGCTGTTTGGCAGCTCAGCTCCGTTCACTGGTACAGTATGGGAGCTGAGCTGCCGTGCCTGGCACGACCACTGCACAGTAGATGGAGCCTTTTGCTTGTGGATCTGTCTGCTGTTTTGTTTCTGCCCGAAACAGCTGATCAGTTGTGGTGCTGGAGGATAGGCCGTCAATATCTAAGTACCAGAAAGGCCTTTAAAATCCGCACCCCAAATAAAGGTCACAATGGAAAATACTGGTCCCAGCAGCCTCTTTTTTTGAGAGCACAATCTCATAGATGAGACATCTGCCTGCTCCAAAAGGAAATCTAGGAGGACCAGTGGCGTAACTAGAAATGACTGGACCCCACAGCAAATTTTTGAATAGGCCCATTTACCCCCAGCAACTCGTTCGCAACCTTCACTCCTGTGTCTAGTCAGGTGAGGCCCGGCAGTCGCTCCATCCGTTTCCTACAAAGTCACTATATATAATGTCATTGTATAATACTGTTGAGGGGGCCCTGACAATAAACTCTTTTAGTCCCCCTCCTGTATAGGCCCCTTCTGAGTTTGGTCCCCAAAGCAGCCGCTTCCCCTAAAGCTACGCCCCTGCGGAGGACCTTTATTCAAACTGTACCCACTGCATCTCTCCTCAAGTGCTCCATGTAGTGCAAAGGCTCTTTTGAACCTGTTCCCCTTGGACAGACCCAGTAGGGTACCAACCACATACATGCACCAGACACCGAAATTTATGAAGCCCCAGTGGACAGGGGAACCTCAGAGTTTCGGTGTATTTATGTTGTGATCAGATCTGGTTTTGCAGCAATTTAGAAAAACTTGTGGCAAAAAATGAGATTTGACGGCAGTGTGTCAATAACTCTTTATGTTCTGTTGGATTTTCGTGCAGCAATATCACAAAGCTGATCAGGGCTATTGACATCAGTAAAGGTGGCCATCACAAACTGCGCCCGACACTCTCGGGTTCCAGCTCCTCAGAGGCCTCCAGAGTTATTTTCATGAGATTTTAGAAAAAATCACTGCAAATGCATGACATCTCTACGATGGCTATAAAAATCACACACAAAAACAAAAACAAGCCCATAGAAACAAAGGATCATATAAAGTATAATGGAACGCTGACGAAAATATGAAAGGAAGTGTTTCTTGGGGCATCGGCACTAGAACTTTTTGAATGATAAAATGCGCATTCACACAAGCATACACTCAAACGTTATTATTTTTTGAATAGGAGGTTAGGAGGTCAAAGTCCCTTGTGTTCGAGAACTGATTTCTACTTTCTGACCTAAGCATTGAGCTCTCATGCGTAACCCTAAAAATTAAAAAATTGCAATTGGGTACTCAGGCCTACAATGACCTCTCCAGAGCATCTCAACACGCAACAAGTCTCTCTAAAGACTCACTACCATCAAAAAATTATTACAGATTAACAGCCTTTTCTATATGTAAATATTCAGCTTTTTTTTAAAATAAAAAACTGATGTATGGTTTCCTGGATGTAATTTTTAAAGTCATTCCATGTATTCTACTTGTCCTGGCTTCCTCTACGTTGTAGTGACTCCATTATATCACCACACATTACACTAACCAATGCAGTGCTCTTCCGTGGGCACCTTTATCTAGGCCTATCAGGAGAACAATAGAGCCTTCATACTGTCACCCTAATTCTACACCTTTATTATTACCTTGCAGATAACATTTTCCCCTCACAGCAGAAGTAAACTGACAATGAATTACCTATCTACAGTATATGTGAGATCTTATCATTTGTGTTGACTACTGAAGTAGGACAACATTTTTTACTTAAGAAAAAATAAAAAACTGCCAAAAATTCTATAAATTCCCTGCCAGAATATGAAAAACGAACCATGGAAAACATAATTCACATTGTTAGTGGTGCTTGGTCACTGATCACATAAGGTGATGTCCTCTTTACTTTGGGTTCTTCAGCAGGGTATATATTGGAGCAGAGTGACATTAATACTTGGTGGCATCTCCCCTTGCTTCCATACAGGCTGCCACGCTGGCAGTCATATAGATGCTGGATATCCTCCTGTGTTCATTCCAATCTCTTTCACCTTAGACCCGTAGTTCAGCCAAGATGGCTGCTAGCTGACGTACATGGTAGATCCGTCAGCCCATGCAATGCCAGACATTCTCAATGGGGGTGAGATCTGGTGATGGAGCTGGCCAGGAGAATGCTGAGTACCCAGAAGAGCATGTTGTGTAGTGCAGGCATTGTGTGGACGGCGTTATCTTGTTGGAAGACCATCACGTATCGAAAATGAGTGTAGGACTGGTTCTATAATATCTTGGACATACCAAAGGGTGGTCAATGTTCCTCTGTGAATACCATACAGGAACGGCCATGGTAGCCAACAGTGCCCAACACCATGACACCTGGTGTTGGCTCTGTGTGTCTCCGCACTATGCATGATGGCAGTAGGTGCTCTCCAGCCCTCCTGTGAACAGTAATGGGGCCAACAATGGCAAACAGTTTTTAGTGATGAAAGCAGGTTCTGTCTTGACACTAATGACAGGGGCATCTGAATTGCCTTCCAGAACTACTGTCCTGGTAACATCTGCATGGGGTTCGTATGTTCTCTCCATGTTTGTGTGGGTCTCCACAGGATTCTCTGGTCTTCTCCCATCCTCCAAAAACATACTCATACGTTATTTGTCTTCTCATGAAATTGCCCTTAAAGGGGTGTGAGCCTGAGAAAGGAGATTTACTGTAGATTACTACCAGGGAGTGGTGTCAGTAGTTGCGATCTGTGTACAGAATATGCTGGTGCTAATAAATGTGATGACTTATGACTTTTATGTCCCGTAACAGTATGTATCCTGACTCCTATCACAGGTTTCGTACTCGGAGGATAGGCACATACAATACTCTGTTGACAGTTCCCGTTCTGAGACAATGCACTGTGTGTTGACAAGCAGATTACATGTGAAGTTCGGTTTTCTTCCTTATAATATCATATTACAGCTTTTATAGCTAAGCTGTGTTTGGTGGCCTTTCATAAGGGTATATCGCCAACACAGGTGTCTCATATTACACCCATGAGCAGGGGAACCAAAAGCTAGGATTCCATCCAATTAGAACAAATACATAATTAACGTAGAACAAGGTACTTGGCTCCAGAATCTGGAGGAGTCCATGAAAGTACAGAAAGAACATACAAACTCCATGAAATGTTACTAGAAGAACAGTCAAACTCCATGTAGGTGTTATCATAAGAACATACAAACTCCATGGAAATGTTGTAGGACAAACATACAAACGCCATGTAGGCATTACCAGAAGTACATACAATGCAACGGCACACTGCTAACCAGACAAAGCACAAATGCCACAGAGATATGAAGTATTCTGGAGCTAATGCTTTGCTTGTTGATAAATTAGAGATTCTTGGCAAATATATTTTGTACAAAATTATCTGGGCCCGTCCACCAAATTGTCCAGGTGATCTCTGTAGAACGGGAACCTAACACTATTTCCTACCTGTTATGTGCCAACCTTGGCTTCCATATAATCAGGGGGTGTTTGGTTCCACATGCACTCCTGACTAGCCCCGTCTGTCCCATAGGCTGATTTTAATTAGTGCAACTATAAAGCTGAGTGGACTCCCCATGCATGCTTGGTACCTGCATCCCTGTATTAGTGGAGGCCTTTGAAGCACCAGAAATGGCAAAAGGCAGAAGGGACCCAGCATGTACATGGCACATAACAGGTAGGAAATAGTGTTAGGTTCCCGTTCTACAGAGATCACCTGGACGATTTGGTGGACGGGCCCAGATAATTTTGTACAAAATATATTTGCCAAGAATCTCTAATTTATCAACAAGCATAGCATTAGCTCCAGAATACTTCATATCTCTGTGGCATATGTGCTTTGTCTGGTTAGCAGTGTGCTGTTGCATTGTATGTATTTTCCTTTCCTTGTGCAATCAGCCATAGCAACGTGCACCTGCGCACTAGGATGTGCTGACTGAAATCCCCTTTTTTCATTACCAGAAGTACATACAAACTCCATGGAGATATTGCCAGAAGAACATACAAACTCCATGGAGAAGAATCTATGGTGCCTCCCAAACCTAGGACTTAAGTGCATGTCAAAAAATAACATATCCAGGGATCTGTAGGTTAGGACCACACTCATACCAAGAACGAAGTGTATTCAGAGTACTTTGAAACCACCAATGATTTCAGTGGCACTATGTTGGACATGCATATAAAAGCTCTGTTGTAATCTCTAAAGTAGGGCATTTTTGAAAATTTCAAGTTTTGGAGGTGGACCAAAAACGTCTTGGTGCATTGGCTCACACGAGCCATAGCATTTTCTAACACTACAGTTTATACCTAAAGAGCAGAAAGATAACCTTCTAGCTATGCATGGCAATGTAGTCCTCATTTGGATCTGAACAATAATTACTTTGTGCATGTACAGTCATGGCCAAAAGTTTTGAGAATGATACAAATATTAATTTTTTACAAAGTCTACTGCTTCAGTTTTTATAATGGCAATTTGCATATACTCCAGAATGTTATAAAGAGTGATCAGCTTAACAGCAATTACTTGCAAAGTCAATATTTGCCTAGAAAATGAACTTTATCCCCCAAAACACATTTCAACATCATTGCATCCCTGCCTTAAAAGGACCAGCTAACATCGTTTCAGTGATTGCTCCATTAACACAGGTGTGGGTGTTGATGAGGACAGGGCTGGAGATCAATCTGTCATGATTAAGTAAGAATGACACCACTGGACACTTTAAAAGGAGGCTGGTGCTTGGCATCATTGTTTCTCTTCTGTTAACCATGGTTATCTCTAAAGAAACACGTGCAGTCATCATTGCACTGCACAAAAATGGCCTAACAGGGAAGAGTATCGCAGCTAGAAAGATTGCACCTCAGTCAACAATCTATCGCATCATCAAGAACTTCAAGGAGAGAGGTTCCATTGTTGCCAAAAAGGCTCCAGGGCGCCCAAGAAAGACCAGCAAGCGTCAGGACCGTCTCTTAAAAGGGTTTCAGCCGCGGGATCGGGCTACCAGCAGTGCAGAGCTTGCTCAGGAATGGCAGCAGGCAGGTGTGAGTGCATCTGCACGCACTGTGAGGCGGAGACTCTTGGAGCAAGGCCTGGTCTCAAGGAGGGCAGCAAAGAAGCCACTTCTCTCCAGAAAAAACATCAGGGACAGACTGATATTCTGCAAAAGGTACAGGGAGTGGACTGCTGAGGACTGGGGTAAAGTCATTTTCTCTGATGAATCCCCTTTTCGGTTGTTTGGGACATCTGGAAAACAGCTTATTCGGAGAAGACGAGGTGAGCGCTACCACCAGTCTTGTCTCATGCCAACTGTAAAGCATCCTGAAACCATTCATGTGTGGGGTTGCTTCTCAGCCAAGGGAATCGGCTCTCTCACAGTCTTGCCTAAAAACACTGCCATGAATAAAGAATGGTACCAGAATGTCCTCCGAGAGCAACTTCTCCCAACCGTCCAAGAGCAGTTTGGCGATCAACAATGCTTTTTCCAGCATGATGGAGCACCTTGCCATAAAGCAAAGGTGATAACTAAATGGCTCAGGGAACAAAACAGAGATTTTGGGTCCACGGCCTGGAAACTCCCCAGATCTTAATCCCATTGAGAACTTGTGGTCAATCATCAAGAGACGGGTGGACAAACAAAAACCTACAAATTCTGACAAAATGCAAGCATTGATTGTGCAAGAATGGACTGCTATCAGTCAGGATTTGGTCCAGAAGGTGATTGAGAGCATGCCAGGGAGAATTGCAGAGGTCCTGAAGAAGGGTCAACACTGCAAATATTGACTTGCTGCATTAACTCATTCTAACTGTCAATATAAGCTTTTGTTACTCATAATATGATTGCAATTATATTTCTGTATGTGATAAAAACATCAGACAAACACACATAAAAACCAGAGGGCAGCAGATCATGTGAAAATATCATATTTGTGTCATTCTCAAAACTTTTGGCCATGACTGTAGGCTTCCATGCGCATGTCTAAAGCAAGGATAAAATATAGATATTGAAATGGAAAATTAAAAATAACATCACCAAAAATTCTTTCAAAAATACACTACTCACAAAAAGTAAGGGATACAGTATTTGGCTCGTGGTTGGAACTTCAGGATGAACCTAAAATGCACTGTAACTTTTAGAGGTGAACTTAATGTGACCTTCTCTAAACTTCTGAATGCACATGTCCAAATGTTCAGTGTTTCAGTACTTTTTTCACAACTTGCTGTTCTCTAACAATGAGCTTAATGGCAAAATTCACAACAGGTGTTTGATTCATGAATCGCCCAATAAATTTGCTGGTTCAATTAGAATTGGTATTTAAACAGTCCTCCTCATCATGCTGTTCACATTTTGAGACTAAGACGACACCTAACAATTGATCAGCAGTACCTCACCATTGTGAGGCTTCAAGCAGGATGTTCTCATACAGAAGTGGCCACTGAGCTTAGAGTGTCACAGAGTGTCATCAGCAGGTTGCAACAAAGATACAGAGAGACTGGAAGAGCCACAGAAAGGCATAGAAGTGGACGTCCATTGACAACATCCCACACTGATGACCGCTTCATTGTGAACAATGCCCTGCGGAACTGGATGATGAATGCCACACAACTCCAGTCACATTTAAGTTTGGTGAGAGTCACACAAGTGTCATGTCAGACCATTTGAAACCATTTACATCAGCATGGTCTGCGTGCTAGACGACTTGCATGGGTACCTGACCACACCACCAGGCACAGGTGTCATCATGTTGCATGGGCCAGGGAGCATCTACGCTGGATGAAGGACCAGTGGGCCTCAGTGCTGTTCACTGATGAAAGTCGATTCACGCTGAGCAAAAATTATTGCCGCCAATGATGTTGGAGAGTCAAGCAGAGCGCTCTGCATCAGCCACTATTTTCACCAGACGAGCCTTTGGTGGTGGTGGTGTTACAGTGTGGGCAGGTGTGTCTAGTAAATGCAGAACTGCCCTACACTTTGTGAATGGTACAGTGACAAGCCCATACTACTTGAAGAACATCATTAAAGGGTTATTCTCATTTTAGACAATGGGGGCATATCGCTAGGATATGCCCCCATTGTCTTATAGGTGCGGGTCCCACCGCTGGGACCCGCACCTATATCGAGAACGGAGCCCCCGAAGTGAATGAGGGCGCACTGCTCATGCGCAGCCGCCCTCCATTCATTTCTATGGGGCCGCCGAAAATAGCCGAGCGCTGGCTCGGCTACTTCCGTCGGCTCCATAGAAATGAATGGGAGCCGAACGTGCATGCACGGCCCGGCTCCCATTCATTCCTATGAGCGGCGCGGGGAGCTGCGCCTGGTGGTGGCCGGACCCCCGGAAACCTGGGGTCCTCCAGGCGCAGCGCTCCCCGCTCCGTTCTGGCTATGGGACCCGCACCTATAAGACAATGGGGGCATATCCTAGCGAATACCCCTTTAATCCAGTCATTGTGCCTCTGCATGAACAACACAGGCCTAATGTCATCTTCATGGAGGACAATTCTCCAGCTCATCGAGGTCCCATCATTAGGGAACGACTGCTGGAGACTGGGGGACCTCACATGGAGTGGCCTGCACTTTCTCCAGACCTGAATCCTATTGAAAACCTATGGGATCAGCTGAGTCGCTGTGTAGAGGCTCGTAACTCTTTACCTCAGAACCTCAATGACATGAGAGCCACTCTTCAAAAAGAGCGGGGTGCCATGCCTCAGAAGACAATAAGTGAACTTGTGAACAGCATGAGACGTAGTTGTCAAGCTGGAATTGATGCTTAAGGCCACAGGACAAGTTTTGGGACACTGACATTTTGTGGCGGTATACCCAGCACTGGGGTGGGCCTTTGTTTCAATAAATTGTTTGAGATGAGGAAATCACCATTACTCTTTCTACTTAAATGCCCGACTTTCAAGGTCACACTTGGGCCCTGGTTCCTGATGATATCAAAAGCTTCCTCCAACATTTAAAGATACCAGTCTTATAAGTAGAAGCTGGTAGGAGAGGAAACTATTGCAGGTTTTACATTAGGGCACAGGATTTTCATGTTTCATGTCATGCAAAAGCCAACATGACCTTCCCAGTTCACTGAAGCGAATCTTCAGATTACAGAGTCACAGCTTTATCTCATGAAGGCATCTCACAAATGCTCCTTTGTTGCCCATTTTCTCATACAGCACTGACCAGTCCCGAAGGCTCCTCGCACACAGAAGTAATAATGTAAGAGGTCATAAATGATCCTGGCAGAAGGACTGGAATGTTACCAGTGATTTCTCAATATTGCAGGTCTGGTACACAAAGTCAACACACGGGAGCTGAATCACCCTCTCCATAAACCTCTAGAAGCCTTCATGTAAAACTCGTCACCAGTTTAAAGGGGCTTTCCAGGATTAGAAGAAAGTGACTTTGTCTGGTATTGCAGCTCAGCTCCATGCACTTGGACCAAAAACCCTTAAATTGTAGAGCAATGGACTTTTTTAGGAACATGAGATGTGGTGTGTAACCCTGCAAGTGTGAAAGGGGTTGTCTGATTTTGAAAATCCAAGTGTTAAAGGAGTAGTCTCATCTGAGACATTGGTGGTGGATTTGCCACCAATGTGAGATAGGTGTGGGACCAGGGGCGTAGCTATAGGGGGTGCAGAGGTAGCAGTCGCTACCGGGCCCAGGAGCCTGAGGGGGCCCAAAGACCCTTGTGCCTCATAAGAAGACACACAGAGCACTAAGGGAAGGGGGGCCCAAGCTTAACTCTTGCACCAGGGCCAATGAGCCTTTAGCTACGCCACTGTGTGGGACCCACACCTATCTCCAGAATGAGACCCCCAAAGTGAGCAGACAGTGCTGACTCGGCTATCTCTGGTGTTCCCACAGAAGTGAATGGAGCAGTGGCTGCGCTTGCAAGGTGCGCCCTCCATTCATTTCTATGGGAGTACCAAAAATAGCCAAGCGTATTAACTTGGCTATTTTCAGAAATCCCATAGAAATGAATGGAGGGCGCTCTGCGCATGCGAGGCCACTGCTCCATTAGAGATATCAGGGCCAGCACTCGGCCATACATACTTAGTACAAGAAATCCCGTTATAACCTGACAATTTTGAAATCCTGTGATGATCTTATGAATATGGAGCTCTCTACTCGAATATAGGACTCTCTCCCAAAGACAGATGCCAGTGGAAAGGGGGATTTGACAAGACGGATATTAAATGCCCTATCCTTTGTTTCTGCTGGCGATAAGCTAGGGTCTGGATGGAGCATATTCTACTATCCTCACATATGGTGGAGTCAGAAGAAAATTATGTTGGCCAATAGTTATTTTATGTGTATGGCTTAGGTGGAGGCTGGAAAGTTGATGATTATAACTTTTGGAGGTTGAGGGGTTAGATTAGACCCCATGGCCATCCCTTATCTTTTACAACCACTACTGTCTATCTATCTATCTATCTATCTATCTATCTATCTATCTATCTATCTATCTATCTATCTATCTTCATATCTATCTATCTATCTATCTATCTATCTATCTATCTATCTATCTATCTATCTATCCTCATATCTATCTATCTATCTATCTATCTATCTATCTATCTATCTATCTATCTATCCTCATATCTATCTATCTATCTATCTATCTATCTATCCTCATATCTATCTATCTATCTATCCTCATATCTATCTATCTAATATCTATCTATCTATCTATCTATCTATCTATCTATCTATCTATCTATCCTCATATCTATCTATCTATCTATCTATCTATTCTATCTATCTATCTATCTATCTAATATCTATCTATCTATCTATCCTCATATCTATCTATCTATCCTCATATCTATCTATCTATCTATCTATCTATCTATCTATCTAATGTCCTCTGTGCACTGTGCCCCTTCAGAGTAGTAATGCCCTCTGTGCACTGTGCCCCCTCTATAGTAGAAATGCCCATTGTGCCCCCTTCACATTAGCAATGCCCTCTGTGCCCCCTCCAGAGTAGAAATGCCCAGTGTACCCCCTCCATAATAGAAATGCCCAGTGTACCCCCTCCATAATAGAAATGCCCAGTGTACCCCCTCCATAATAGAAATGCCCATTGTGCCCTCTCCATAGTAGAAATGCCGATTGTGCCCCCTTCACATTAGCAATGCCAAGTGTACCCCCTCCAGAGTAGAAATGTCCATTGTGCCCCCTCTGCTATCTATCTATCTATCTATCTATCTATCTATCTATCTATCTATCTCATTATCTATCTATCTCCTATCTATCTATCTATCTATCTATCTATCTATCTATCTCCTACCTATCTACCTTTAATAAAGATAACAACAACATAAAAAACAACAATATTAATATTAATATTCCAAAGAAAGTATACACAAATACAATGCCTGTTACTCAGATTGTATCTTCCAAGCTTTGAAGGCTAAATTACTTCTCTCTAAACCTCGTCGTACACATCAGCTTCAGCATTTGGCATACAGCTCTCTCCTGTGTACCCCATACACATGCACACTTGGCTTGGTCAAGCATGCATGTCTTCTAAATAGGGATAGGGAGTAAGCCAATGACCAAAACATCTGATGGCAGCTTATTTCCTCTGAGAACAAAAGGATGATGAGATCCAACATGTTTGATCCTTCTCTCCCCCATCTATCACCGTTGGAGAGTCAGGAGGGCCTCATACACATTAGATGGTTGTCTGGTGGGTTCAGCTGACCTACTTCTAATGTCTATGGTCCAGCCATTTGTAACGCACTGACCTCGTCTGATTCTTTCTATGGTTCTAATCATTTACTTACTGACTCACTGCAATCAAGGGCTCTGCTTAGAAAATAAAAATAAAAAAGCAAAAAGCAAACACTAGAAATACACGAAATCTAAACCAAAGTCAGTCATAGCTGTGGATGCAAATGTCTCTGGATGTTCTCCCCCTCGGAGATACCGTATGTGACATGGCAGCCATCACTAATCCCACTAAGGGTTCAAGCTCTGCAAAAAACACAGATGACGTCCGTGTGCATTCCGTATTTTCCAGAACAGAACAGCTGGCCCCTAATAGAACAGTCCTATCCTTGTCCGTAATGAAGACAATGATAGGACATGTTCTATTTTTTTGCGGAACGGACATACGGAAACAGAATGGACACGGAAAGAAAATACGTTCATGTGCCTAAACCCATACAACACAACAGATGGATATAGCTGATAACAGGAACACTCAATTGCATCAAACTCCACCACAAATGGAAAGAGGATAAGCTTTAGGTAGTGTCTCTTTAAAAGGGTTGTTCCACAAAAATATTCTACATTTTACAAACCAGCACCTGCATCTGAATACTTTTGTAATTGCATGTAATTAAAAATTTAGTATAGCCACTGAGATATTCACTGAAATCTATCTGTATAGCGCCACCTGCTGTTTGCTCTTTTTCTAAGTTTTTTTTACCAGCTGACTGAGATGGAAGCACATGCTCAGTTCCATCTGTCAGCAGATTTGTACCTATCACACTGGCTGACCTGTTACATGTGCACTCGGCAGCTGAAGGCATCTGTGTTGGTTCCTTGTTCACATGTGACCACATTGCTGAGAAAAATTATGTTTTATTATATGCAAATGAGCTTCTAGGAGCAATGAGGGCGTTGCCATTACACCTAGGTACTCTGCTCTCTTACTGCCGCGTTCTCTGCACTTTGACAGGACCAGGCAGTGAAAACATTATCAAGTCTGACCCTGTCAATCAAAGTGCAGAGGGTGCGGCAGTTGCAGAGAGAGCAGAGTCTCTAGGTGTAATGGTAACACCCCCGTTGCTCCTAGAGGCTCATTTGCATATAATAAAACATCATTTTTCTCAGTAATGCAGACACATATGAACATGGGACCAACACAGATGTCTTCAGCTGTCAAGCCCACATGGAACAGGTCAGCCAGTGTCATAGGTACAAAACTGCTGACAGATGCCCTTTATGGCAATACATGATAAGTATCGGTTCTGTTGTGTGTTTTTTTCCACTTCCAAGTCCAGTTCTTCTGCTTTCAGCTTGTTGCTCAAGGAGACAAGTATTGTTTCTCTAGTGCTGATGATCCACTAAGAGATATGTACATATTCTGAATACGTGTTACTTACACGCCAGGTTTCCCAGATTGGCGGGTGGGGGGTGGGGATGAGGACCTCTTGGGGAAGATCTCTTGGTAAAGGTCCAATGTTTCAGTATTTCACAATGTGGTGGCTTCAAAATCTCTAAAGGAGAATCACGTGTGAATACAGTCATGAGAAAGTCCACCGTTTTTGATAACTATGGTTTTAACGTATCAGGACATAATAAAAAATCTGGTCTTTAGAAGGTCTTAAAATTAGGTAACTCTAACCTCAGATGAACAACAACACATGACAAATTACACCATGCCATGATTTATTCCACAAAACTAGGTCAAAATGCAGAAGGGTTGTGTGAAAAATTAAGTCCACCCTTACTGCTTTCATAGGAATTAAGAAGGTAAGTAGCCACCAGGTACTGCTAATGAGATGTCCTCGATTAACTGATCGTCAGCAACTGTGACCACCAAAGGTTTTGGCAGTTTGTTGGTCTGGAGCATTCAGGCTTCTGTTAATACAATGCCAAGGAGGAAAGACATCAGCAATGGTCTTAGAGAGGCCATAGTTGCTGCCCATCCATCTTGGAAGGGTTATAAGGCCATGTCCAGACCATCTGAAGTCTATCATTCTACAATGAGAAGCATTATTCACATATGGAAACCATTCAGGACCGCTGACGATCTTCCAAGGAGCGGAGTTCTCAGCAAATTCACACCAAGGTCAGAACATGCAGTGCTCAGAAAGATTGCAAAAATACCCAAGAGCTACATGTAAGACTCTACAGTCCTCAGCGTGTAAAATGTCAGATTCATGACAGTACTTAGAAGAAGACTGAACAAGTATGACTTGTTTGGAGGGGCTGCCAGGGGAAGAAAATCTTCTTTCTAAAAAGAACATGGCAGCACGGCTTAAGTTTGCAAAGTTGTACCTGAAAAAAGCACAAGACGTCTGGAACATGTTCTTTGGACAGAGGAGAACAAAGTACAGAGGTGCACCACCAATGAGGCCAGGTGAGGCGATCGCCTCAGGCAGCACCAGGTAGAGGAAAGAGGGGGGCAGCAGAAGGGCCCTGGGCAATGAGTGCTTTCACTGTGGCAAATGGGTTAGGAGAAATTGGCATGGGGGGGGGGGGGGGTGCCATTTCAGTTTTTGCCTCAGGCAGCAGAAAGGCTAGGTGCACCCCTGGATGTTTGGCCATAATACCCAGCTCCACATTTGGAGAAAGCTAAACACAGGATATTAGCACAAACTCCTCATACCAACAGTCAAGTGCGGCAGTGGAGGGACGATGATCTGCAGGTACAGGGTCTAGGCACCTTGCAGTAACTGGGTCGAAGACTAAAATTCCTCCAGAACGATGTGAGAGACTGATAAAGTCAGACAGGAAATGATTACTTCAGGTTATTGCTGTTGAAAGTGGTTCTACCAGCTACTGATTCATGGGGTGGACTTAGTTTTTCACACATGGGTTTTCTATTTGTAATGACACGGTGGAGTCTGTTCTGTGTTGTCGTTCATCTGAGGATGGATTTGCCTAATTTTAAGACCTTCTAAGGACCAGATGTGTTTTATTATCTCCTACTATGTAAAGTCATAGAATTCAAAGAAGGTGGACTTTGTTTTTCTTAGGACTGTATAAGCTCATTCAATGGACTCACTTAATGGTCATTCATAAAATACATAGCATTTGCAAAAAAGAGGTAACACTCAGTATTAAATTTGAGGGGTTGTGTTAGACCCCATGGCCGTCCCCTATCTTCTATGATAGTTTACATAGTAACATAGTTTATAAGGCCGAAAAAAGACATCTGTCCATCCAGTTCGGCCTGTCTATCTATCTATCTATCTATCTATCTATCTATCTATCTATCTCATCTATCTAATCTATCTATCTCATATCTATCTATCTCTAGTATCTATCTATCTATCTATCTATCTATCTATCTATCTATCTATCTATCTCATCTATCTAATCTATCTATCTCATATCTATCTATCTCTAGTATCTATCTATCTATCTATCTATCTATCTATCTATCTATCTATCTATCTCATATCTATCTATCTCTAGTATCTATCTATCTATCTATCTATATATCTATCTATCTATCTATCTATCTTTCTACCTCTAGTATCTATCTATCTATATATCTATCGATCTATCTCATATCTGTCTATTTATCTATTCCTTCATATAGAACAGCTTTTTTGTGGCTTGTTTTTTCTTAGTCACATGTTATTGTGGAGTAAAACTAGCTTCAGTGTGTATTGTCACCCAGCTTTTCTAGGTTCCTGAATTTAGCATTTTGCATAGTTATGCAGTAACATGTGGTGGTATTGCTGCATTACCATTCATATCTCCAGGAAAGAAGGGTGGGAACCCAGTAGGAGCTGTAATGGGTGATATGGAGGTCAACTGCTTTCCCAGGTATAGTTGTAACAAAGAAAGGTTTGTACACAAACATAGAAGAGGATTCTTTACGGTAAGAGCAGTGAGACTATGGAACTCTCTGCCTGAGGAGGTGGTGATGGTAAGTTCACTATAAGAGTTTAGGAGGGGCCTGGATGTATTTCTGGAGGTAATAATATTACAGGTTATAGTTACTAGAGAGGGGTCGTTGATCCAGGGAGTTATTCTGATGCCTGATTGGAGTCGGGAAGGAATGTTTTCCCCTAAAGTGAAGAAAATTGGCTTCTACCTCACAGGGTTTTTTTGCCTTCCTCTGGATCAACTTGCAGGATAACCGGCAGAACTGGATGGACGTGGGGCTTTTTCAGCCTTATAAACTATGTTACTATGTAAATGTCTGTTAAGCTTTACAGCAGAAGATGACACCTTCATATGAGAAATCACAGACCTGAGCTCCTTGTCCTCTGGATAGTCAAGGCGATGAGCATTTACTCTGCTGCTCCGGCTTTCGTCTTGATCTTCAGTTCCAGCTTTTCTCCTGGAGCCTCCTGACCAGCTCCTTCCTCAGTGAATGCACCTTGCAGTCTCACCAGCTCCTTCCTCACCTTCTCGTCTCCCGTCCCCTCCCCTACAGTTCACCTGGACCAGGTAGAGCTTGAACTGGTTTTTTTCCAGTTGTATCTGGCAGCCTGGTACCTGTGAACCTCCCAGTCCCTCCCTACTGCTGCTCACCTGGGAAGCACAGATTCACTCACATCCTATAAACAAATGAGAGCTGTCGGGAAGACGGTAATAGGAAGAAGACCAGATGGGTGGCAATACATGTTGTGGTCACTTCTAATGCACAGATGCAGCAGAGCTGAACATGCTCAGTTTTGCAACGTCAGCTTGACCTATAACAAAAGAACCCATTATTAAATATCTTATTAGGGAATAGAGATGAGCGAATCATCCAAAATTCGCTTCGCCGAATGTTCGTCAAACTTTTCAAAAGATTCATACCTCATACGAATCTATTCGGTGAATCTGCGTACAAATCATACATTAATATGTGCTGTTTTGCGAACATTCGCACACTTATAACGAACATGCAGTTGTTAAAGGTACGCAACTTATGTGAACACGTACGCATGAGCGTACAAATTGCATACAAAATGACGGGCTTTGCTGGAGCAGAATGGTGGAGCAGGAGGAACGCTCTGAGTCTGACCCCTGGCTACATATGGATACTGTATCAGCAGATGACAGCAGATCATCCGGCTAAGACTGAGATGAGTGTGCCATCCACTCCACTATGTCATCCACTTTCTCCTCCACTAAAATTTTGCTCCTTGGTGGGTTAGCCTGGTGGAACAATGGCCAAATATTGCGAATACTACAAGTAAAAGCTCCAGCTACAGGTCCTTCGGCATTGCTGCCCTGTGCCACCTTCTCCTTTTTTTTGGAGCTTGAGGTCTGGCTGGAACTGGACCCCTTTTACTTTTCCATGCCAGACATTTTTCACTTGACTCTGTGGCCCTGCCACTGGTCTTTTTTTCTCTCCCTGTCTCTCTCCCTGCCTGATTAATTACTAGCCCTGCACTTGCCCTGCAGTATCCCTGATATGTGTAATATGGATTCCCTGAACAATTACACCCCAATTTCAACAACACAGGTCTCAGTTTTTCAGAACTTCACACACAGTGCTTCTGCTCGTCTCAGCAGTCGCAGCACAACTGATTCGTCACTGGCTTACCGAGCCTGAGCCAATCAGAGCAAGCCCTGCCCACTAGGTCAGGGGACCACTTTCTTCCCGGGCTTTTTGCCGCACAAATAACGAACAGTAAAAGTTTGCTAATTAACTGAATTCGTATGCATCAGCATATAGAGTAACTTATACGTAGCATTAGCATACAATTTATCGGACAAGTACGTAGCAAATGCATAGAAAGCTTTAAGAACATTTTCGAATCTAACGAAGCAAATCTAAAAAAATCCTACGAAGCTGCGAATAGATTCACTGATCTCTATTAGGGAATTCTGAGTTAACTGAGAAGGTTGTTTGCTCAGGAGTCTCATCTGGGAACCAAAATGGGGCTCCAAAAAGTGCCTCCTGCCCTGGAGGACCCTGCATAAACCCACACAGATAGTCCACTGGTTTTAATAGGGACGGTGTAATACTTTATTTCCCCTGCGGAGGCACTGCAGGGCAATTACATAAATGTGGGCAGGTCTCTACAGTAGACCACAACTGATAGCTGAGGGTCTCAGCAGCAGGTCACATTGTCATCAACTTTTTGTAGATGGATCATTCTAAGGAAAAAAGAGGATACTTCAACCTCATGACAAGCAAGTGTTTAAGATTCAGTGCCTGAGAATGGCACCCGTCTGTCTTGAAAGATGGCATTACTTATAATCCAGCCCTGCCAGGTGGCATTCTCCAGTACTGATCTCTAATTGCAGAGACTGACAAAGGAAGTGATGGCTACCCTGGAGTTCTCTGAGACCCAGCACTCCACCTTAATTAAAGGGCAGATTTGCACCTATGACACTGGCTGACCTCTTGCATGTGCACTTGGCACCTGAAGGCACCTGTGTTGGGTCCATGTTCACATGTGCCCTCACTTCTAAGAAAAATGAAGTTTTGATATATGCAAATGAGCCTCTAAGCGCAACGGAGGTGTTGCGATTACACCCAGAGGCTCTGCTGGGTGGAGTTAGAAGTCCACCTGAGCGTTCTGGTGGTGGTCACTGAGCCACGCCCTTGGGTAATCTGACTGCTCATTCCAGTTCCTTCCCCTTGAGCGGTGTGGTGGAGCTCTTTTTGTATGAGTGGACTAGTTTGCTTCAGTGTCAAAGTAGTGGGGTTGTGGTGGACTAGAGGTCCCACAGTTCGTTCTGAGTTATTCTTAGGGGTGGTGAGCCCACTTTGATTGTGCCACAGGTGATCCCTATGACGTGAAAGGGGCCCATATGCTGTTCGTGTGCGAGACACATTTTTTTTGCAGACCCATTGACTTCTGTGGGTTCGAGGTCTGCATTTTGAGGACCAGTATAGGACATGTTCTATCTTTTGTGGAACTGGCATACAGATGTGGAGAGGACATGGATGTCGTCAGTGTGTTTTCCATATCCCTATGTCAGCTGCAAAACTGATACGGTCGTGTGCATGAGGGCTAATCCTGTCTTTTTTGGTTCTGCCTGCTAAAGGGTTTACCTTGGGCCATCATGTGTGATACACGTGTGATATGACCATGATCAGCCCGGGGAACACGGTTGGTGAGTCACTGCATCTCCAGGGCTGACCGCAGATCTCCTGACCCGAACTGACTGTATGACAGTCTCTATCTCTATCTGTGGTGAGTGCACAACAACTGCAGATAGAGACTGGTGGTATCATACATTACTATCATACAGGTAGTGTGGGTCAGGGGAGCTGCAGTTGGCCTGAAAAATGTGGCCAACACTTGGAATGTGATTCCTGGGCTAATTATGGTCATTTGCATGAGCCCGATCACTCATATTGCACCCACATAACAGTGACATCCACAGTGCCCCCATAACAGTGACATCCACAGTGCCCCCATAACAGTGACATCCACAGTGCCCCCATAACAGGGACATCCACAGTGCCCCCATAACAGTGACATCCACAGTGCCTCCATAACAGTGACATCCACAGTGCCTCCATAACAGTGACATCCACAGTGCCCCCATAACAGTGGCATCCACAGTGCTCCCATAACAGTGACCTCCACAGTGCACCCTCATAACAGTGACCTCCACAGTGCCCCGTAACAGTGACATCCACAGTGCCCCATAACAGTGACATCCACAGTGCCCCATAACAGTGACATCCACAGTGCCCCCATAACAGTGACATCCACAGTGCTCCCATAACAGTGACATCCACAGTGCTCCCATAACAGTGACATCCACAGTGCTCCCATAACAGTGACATCCACAGCGCTCCCCCATAACAGTGACATCCACAGTGCACCCCCATAACAGTGACATCCACAGTGCACCCCCATAACAGTGACATCCACAGTGCACCCCCATAACAGTGACCTCCTCAGTGCCCCATAACATTGACCTCCACAGTGCATCCTCATAACAGTGACATCCACGGTGCCCCATAACAGTGACATCTGCAGTGTCCCCCATAACAGTGACCTCCACAGTGCCCCCATAACAGTGACCTCCACAGTACCCCCATAACAGTGACCTCCACAGTGCCCCCATAACAGTGACCTCCACAGTGCCCCCCATAACAGTGAC
This sequence comes from Rhinella marina, assembly GCA_900303285.1. NCBI lineage: Eukaryota > Metazoa > Chordata > Amphibia > Anura > Bufonidae > Rhinella > Rhinella marina. The sequence continues at coordinate 354,704 of ONZH01021237.1, read as the reverse complement.
CTCCACAGTGCCCCATAACAGTGACATCTGCAGTGTCCCCCATAACAGTGACCTCCACAGTGCCCCCATAACAGTGACCTCCACAGTACCCCCAAAACAGTGACCTCCACAGTGCCTCCATAACAGTGACATCCACAATGCCCCACGTAACAGTGGCATCCACAGTGCCCACCCTTAACAGTGACATCCACAGCGCTCCCCCATAACAGTGACATCCACAGTGCACCCCCATAACAGTGACCGCCTCAGTGCCCCATAACATTGACCTCCACCTCCACAGTGCCCCCATAACAGTGACCTCCACAGTGCTCCCATAACAGTGACATCCACAGCGCCCCCATAACAGTAACATCCACAGTGCCCCCCATAACAGTGACATCCACAGTGCCCCCATAACAGTGACATCCACAGCGCCCCAATCCCCCCCCGTGTGCAATCCACAGCATAGCAATCAGCCTCTGGTTGATCACTATGCTGTCACTCATGCACAGCGCTTACATTGCGCTGTGTATGATTTAGTGCTTCACACAGAAGCCTGTACCCTGAATTGACAGCCAGCGGTCCCGGCACATATGCAGTAGTGTGCAGGTGTCAGAATCAGGGAAGGTTGGCCGGAGGCTGTGTCGTCAGAGATGATGCACCGTCTCCTGCAGAGGAGAGGAAGAGAAGAAGACGGAGAAGTAACAGAAAAAGGTGGAATTACTGGAGGAGCGGTCACATGGCTGTGAAGAGGATTCTGGGAATGGCTGTGCTGCGGATGGTAAGTATTAGTATTAGAACCTTCCCTCCACAGGTTATATTCAAGGAGAAATTTGAAACAGGGGCTGGAGAACCCTTTTAATTCTGTGATGTGGTACGGGGTGGGAATTTATTTTGGACCTTGTGTCCTTTGTGTATTCTGAAGTTTGATAAGGGGTATTTTTTTATTTTTGGGTCTGAGGTTTTTATGTATTCTGAGCTCAAGTCAGGGGTCAGTATTCTAGAGTCTGATTTACGTCTTGAACTGGGGTGTGTGTATATTCTGGGGTCGCAGTTAATTTGGGAGTCTGTACTGTGGTCTCAATTTATTTTGGGATCTTGGATCCTTATTTATTTTGGTTTGGTAAGGGGTTTATATTATTTGGGGATCTGTATTTCTTTTGGGGTTGGGGGTTTATATTTATTCTGGAGTCTCCATTTATTTTTAGGTTTTGTCTGAATTCATTTTGGGGGCCACTCTAGGGTCTCTGTTTATGTTGGGGTCTGGTTTGGGTTTTGTATTTTTTATACATTCTAAGGTCTGGTCAGGTGTCTGTATCGATGTTGGGGTCTGGTCATGGTCTATATTTTGGAGTCTGATTTGAGATCTGTATTCATGATCTGGGGTCTGAATACACTTTGGGGTCTGTATTCATTATTGGCTCTGAGTCTGGGGCCTGAAATCATTTTAGGGTGTGAAGAAAAGGTCATATGCGCAATTACTGATTCAAAGGCATTTGATCTAGCCTTATTGTTTTAATTATTGCGTAAGTAAGCATGCTTGATACTTCACACAGCTGAAGGTTTGTTACAATTGCAATTGGTATAGAATATCTACAGGTCAATTTCTAAAATTGAATTTTCCATAGGATTCACAAATCCATAAAGAAGATCTGTAGCATTTCAGGTATGAATGGGTGAACCTTTCATTTTGCTGGACATACCCACTCAAAGACTACAGGCCTACCTGCACAATAGCATGCATGGTTACTATCTACAGGACACACTCATTACATACATGTGCAATGTCCCACTGCCGCTGCAGTAGTTCCCCCACAAATAGGTTTTGATATGTACACTGCTAAAAGAGTGATTTGTGACAAAACTATTCATTTTCTGTGTACCAAGCAGTTAAGAGTTAATAGGTCTTAGCAACCAGTTTCTAGATGGGGCTGTTGTCACAGAAGAACACACCCCTGGGAAGAGCTCACCAAGAAAGCTTCAACATCTGTTAAAGTGGACACAAAAAATATATATGTTGGAAAGGCAGATCAGTGTCAGGAGGAGGTGCGAGTAGATGTCCTGTGGAGACAAAGTGCTTAACCTGAAGCTCATAGACTCCATAGCAAACATTGTCCAGAAGCTGAAAGGCTTCTGGCCCTAAGCAAACCTAAAAGTCTTACCACATCCCACCAAGGAAACCTGTAGTAACATTAGCTGTGAATACGCAACCTGTAAAAAAATGTGTAGAGCTGAGTCTGACATTGGGGTCCGCCCTGTGGTTGCATAGTGAGAAAGTTTTGCACTCCTATTCTGGATCCTTATGCCATAGTCAGCTAGAGAAGTGAAGTGTGAGGAAAATTGCTTTAAAGAGACATCTTGGCGTGTGACCTGTAAGAAGTGTGGAAACTGCACACTGTGTGAGAACCGCCTGCTGAGAACTGTCACTGATGTGCTTGAACTTGATTCTTCATTAAAGGACTGTTCTACTGAAAAAACCAAGGTGTGCTCTGAAGAAAAGAAAGGTGCTCCCTAGAGGAGCGTCATACCACCTACAACCACCATACTTGCTACTATCACTCCCATCCTCTCCTCTCCTGGGCTTGCTGCCCATGTATGCACAGATGCATCGACACTCACTTATTACAGACATGCACACACACCTACCATAAACTCTATAGATGCTTTAATGGATGTTAAACATGTTCACAATATATGGGCATGCAAACTCACTTACTACATGCAGGTCTACATGCCTAGTGCACACAGGCACCCAGAAATGCACCAAACATCACACACACTCACCACATACAAACACGCACTTGTGTGCCCTCAAATTATATTCACTGTATACTCATTACTTGTAGGTGCATACACTCTATGCAGAAATATTCATACAGTACATAAAGTCAAACATACATACATGTGCGCACTTACTACATACAGACAAACATATGTTCTAGGGATGTCTCTGAGATGTAAGAAGAAATCCTGGCGTTACAATATCGAGATGAAGTGTATGTGACTTGGAAAATACAACAGTGACCCCTACTGTTCACAAGTGGTAATTCAGCATTTTATTTCCGTATGGCGATGGCAGCCCATCTGCTAAACTGGCGCTTCCATGGGCATAACTACCGCCTTAGCAGCTGTTATGGGGACCAGAGGCTATAGGGGCCAACTTCAGAAAAGAACTGTGATAACCCACCATCGCTGCAGCTTAAAGGGATTTTCAGAGTATTTAAATTGGATTTCCAAGATATTTTTTCTGATGACCTATTCAAGTTCCTATTCAATTCCTATTCAATCGGAGCGGTCTCAGGTGTTGGACCCCCACCAACCTGGTACTGATGACTTATCCAGATAGGTCATAAGTAAAAATATCTCGGGAAACCTTTTTAATACTGACCTAAGAATAGGTCATCAGTATCTGATCGGTGGGGCTTCGACTCCCAGCACCACTGGTGATCAGCTGGTTGAAGAGGCTGCAGTGCTCTGGTGAGCACCGCAGCCACCTCACAGCTTACCAAAAGCAGCGCCATCTATTAGATAGCGGCTTCACTTGGTATTAGTGGTGTTACCACTTCTTCACCCTGCTACTGTCTTTACTAGGCTAAACTGAATGTCATCTCGTGTATTTTGTTCCAGGTCCACCACAATGTGCATTCCTTATAATGTTATACAACTGTTTTTTAATATGTCATATGCCCGGTTTACCAGTAGGTGGCAGCAAACATGGCGGTACTTTATAGAATGGAACTAGTTTACCTCCTTCTAGGGGAAGGTGTGCAGGGGCATGTCTCTGCTGGATGTGCCCATGTCAGTCAGAGCACCTTAAGCTCTGCTGGCCATGGAGGCAGAACCCTGAAGCCTCAGAAGCCAGGAGCATAGTTCCCTGGCATAACCTAAGTCCTACTACTACTACTACAGAGAGAAGTGCAGCCTAAAGAAGAAGCTGAGTTATACAGTTAGCTTGTCAGCACAGCAGGGAGTAACAGTGATAGAGCAGAGTTGTGTTTGCCTGCCAGTTTAATGCTAAAGCCTGCTGGGACGAAGACAAAGCCTGAGAACTATTGGAAAAACGTTTGTTACAAATAGAGTTGACATTGAACTTCATCTCAAGGTCTGGATTCCATTTATTCCTCCAATTCTCTCAATTATTCCCGCTATTTATTGCTTTGGAGCCAAAGCCTGGGGTCCAGCAGTATCCAGGTAGGAGCACCGTGACACATAAAGACAGCTTCAAACAGCTGATCCGTGGGTATGCCAGGAGTTGAACTCCCACCATATACATACTGATTACCTATCCTGAGGTCATTTCTGCATTGGACCAAGGAGGCAAAAAGTTTACAGTACATCTCACATTTTCAGTATTTGCTATCTTTAGTGAGGCCAGGAAATCCTAAGACATCTCAAGCACCTTCCTTTCACAATGATCCCATATTTCTCGTATAGACTTCTGGCTATTGAAATTCAGACTATAAACAACTGGTGGACTTTGACCTCTGCAGGAAACGATTTGTGCGCAAGTTCCTTCAGTCTGTCCGGGAACAGGCGTCCCAGAGGAGCCTCATTTGATAATCCGTGGAAAGTTTCACAAACAAAACTTTCTCTCAAAAGCTTAAGTCTTCTAGATCAAAGGTTTTTTTGGGGGGAAAGGCACCAATTTCCCAGCAAAAGCCTTTTTATGAAGTATTTATCTGGCATTATGGCCGTACCTATTGTGGGAAGCCAACAAGTGTTACAGACTTTGTTCATATGATCAAAGTCAAGAACCTGTAGGGAATATTGGTGCAACCACATCACTCCTCTCTTTCCAGTTGGCTTCCTATGGTAGACCAATGGTGGCTCGTTGGTTATCAGACAGGCTTAGCAGGCAACAATATCTACACGTTCATTAATTCATCTTTGCAAAAAGGTGATTCACAAGTCAGACAAAGAGGTGAGGGCCAAAACTCAAATGGAGACCAAATTGGACTATCCAAATTGGAATATGAGCACTTGTTGCTTGTCTGTCCCCCACCTCCTCGGGTGAAAAGGGTTTTCCCACAGGATAGGTTCCTAAATATATGTTTGATGGTGGAACCACTGCTAGGATCTTCACTGATTGCAACAATGTGATTGTCCGAGCCCCCAGTGGAGTGGTGGTGTACAAGCATGACCACCATTCTATCCACTGCCAAGTACAGCGCTCAACCATCTTGCTCAATCCTTTGTTGCACCAGCCACTTTGCAGAAGAATTGCCCTGTCTCTTCGCGGTTCATCGTGGCTGTTACGCTACTACCTTTCATAGAAACTCAAGTACTCTTGTCCGCAAGCGTGCAAAGGGTACCTCGAATACAGGCTGCATAACAAAGGAGTATGGTCCAGAGCTTCAGGGTACCAAACACACTTCCAGTCCAAATCCAATGGAAAGAGGTAGCATCTTCTTTAAAGGGGGTAATAGTACTTTGTTGGTTGTTCCCAAAAGTCCAATGCATCTTCACCACGCCAGCAGGCTCCTTTGCGCCTCCATGCAGTTACTGCACACACTGAATCGCTTCCTCCTTGCTCCTCTCAACATGCCTTGTTAGTGACCCCTCTCCATGCCAAAACACCACGGCGCCACGTTCTTCACCAGCTCATTGTCCATCATGACAGTTTTCAGTTCCGTGTGGGCACTCATGGATAATGAACTCCCCTTTCTGCAAGCTGGCCGCCAGGGCCCTACACCTCCAGGTTGCTAGCAGGGCTAAGTGTTGCTGCCAAGTACAGAGACCCACTGGACATCACTGGTTAGAGGAAGAACACTTACAACAAATGGGCATGCAGAACAAGTAGTGGCATCAGTGGGGACACATCAGAGGGCCACCTAAAAAATAGTAGGGAAACACAAGAATACCATAAGGGAGATTATTGCTACAGTACTTCTCTTACGAGTGTTCTGTCTTATACACAGAGCATACTAAGCCTTTGGAAAAGTATATCCCAGGTTAGAGTCCTATCATTAGTCTCGGGAACATCCACCAAATCGATGTTTTTTTTTGGATAGAAGTATCATCTTTACTGCAATATTTAGTAGGAACTGTCTTTCATCCTGACATATGGCATCATCTCCTCTATGAGGGCTCTCCAGTGACTCTGGTAGTATCGACATTTCAGGATGTTGTACATATAGTATTGTTGGCTGCTACAAGGTGCACCCAAGCCTTGAACCTGGTGGCTGAATGGCCATGAGATGAGCAGATCTTCTTCTTCAATGGGTTGGCCCATCGGCAGGTCCTGGAGGCAAGGAAGTAAGGCAGTTGGCAATAAACTGGGGCATGGGAATTATTAATGTATTGACCTATGAAGAACATGTATCACCTATCAGGTGGTAGACTTATAATCCCCCCCAATCATGAGAATATAGGCCCTCGAGTCCCCTATGTGAACAGTGGTGATCACTATGAGATTCCCAGAAATAGTCCAGAGCTGTACTTGGCGGTCCCATAGTCAGTGAAGCTCCTCTACTACCCCTATAGGATAGGGTCCCAGTGGTCGGACCCCCAGCAATCATGCATTTATTACCTATCATGTCAAAACACTGGTGATCGTATACTGAAAGGGTCCTCAGCAACTCAACATCTGCACTTTTTAAATCATGATGATAAATGATAGAAGAAGACCACCAATTGGGAACAATTTGGGATGTTGGTAGTAGGGGGGTGGCACAGGAAGAAGACTGGAGTGAAGTCAGGGATAAGAGTGTTTTTCTTCTTTTCTTTCCGTGAAATCTAAGTTTTTGTTTGATTTTTACAAATTGAATAAAATATGTGTAAATTATGCTTCTCAACCCTGGTGGGAGCTCTCGTAGGAGGTATTTCTTCTCCTTTCTCTTACATGCTTGTTATCTACACATCCAATCTTTCTGAATGATTTCTTCTACAAAATACCTGCAGAACCTGACCGCACCACATACCTGACCGTACAACATACCTGACCACACCACATACCTGCCATCGCCTTCAGCTCCACTTGACTATAAAATTGGGTAAATAATTTGCGTAAATTGCTGTTTAAGTCATTTTTAGGCTTGAGCTACAATGTGATTTTTATTGTGCCATTCTACAACTTTTTACAATGGTCCGTGACCTCATTCAGTAAAGTGTTTTATTACTCTCACAGATATCAGAGCTTTTCATGGCTAACAAAATAAAATCAATGAGCTGAGACTGACAAAGTATAAACTGCTAGTGGTGCTCAATCACTGATCACACAGGTTAGTTCCCCTTTTATTTGTAGTCCTGTAGCAGTTTATATGTAGCGGCAAGGTCACATTAATATTTGGCGGCATGCATCTCTCCTTGCTGTCATACATGCTGTCACTCTGGCGTGGTGGTGGTCACACAGGTTCTGGATATCCTCCTGTGGTAGCGGTCATACAGATACTGGATATCCTCCTGTGGTAGTGGTCATACAGATGCTGGATATCCTCCTGTGGTAGCGGTCATACAGAAAATGGATATCCTCCTGTGGTAGCGGTCATACAGATGCTGGATATCCTCCTGTGGTAGCGGTCATACAGATGCTGGATATTCTCCTGTAGTAGCGGTCATACAGATGCTGGATATCCTCCTGTGGTAGTGGTCATACAGATGCTGGATATCCTCCTGTGGTAGTGGTCATACAGATTCTGGATATCCTCCTGTGGTAGTGGTCATACAGATGCTGGATATCCTCCTGTGGTAGCGGTCATACAGAACATGGATATCCTCATGTGGTAGCGGTCATACAGATGCTGGATATCCTCCTGTGGTAGCGGTCATACAGATGCTGGATATTCTCCTGTAGTAGCGGTCATACAGATGCTGGATATCCTCCTGTGGTAGCGGTCATACAGATGCTGGATATCCTCCTGTGGTAGTGGTCATACAGATTCTGGATATCCTCCTGTGGTAGTGGTCATACAGAACATGGATATCCTCCTGTGGTAGTGGTCATACAGATGCTGGATATCCTCCTGTGGTAGCGGTCATACAGAACATGGATATCCTCCTGTGGTAGTGGTCATATAGATGCTGGATATCCTCCTGTAGTAGCGGTCATACAGAACATGGATATCCTCCTGTGGTAGTGGTCATACAGATGCTGGATATCCTCCTGTGGTAGCGGTCATACAGATGCTGGATATCCTCCTGTGGTAGTGGTCATACAGATGCTGGATATCCTCCTGTGGTAGCGGTCATACAGAACATGGATATCCTCCTGTGGTAGCGGTCATACAGATGCTGGATATCCTCCTGTAGTAGCGGTCATACAGATGCTGGATATCCTCCTGTGGTAGCGGTCATACAGATGCTGGATATCCTCCTGTGGTAGCAGTCATACAGATGTTGGATATCCTCCTGTGGTAGCAGTCATACAGATGTTGGATATCCTCCTGTGGTAGTGGTCATATAGATTCTGGGTATCCTCCTGTGGTAGCGGTCATACAGAACATGGATATCCTCCTGTGGTAGTGGTCATACAGATGCTGGATATCCTCCTGTGGTAGCGGTCATACAGAACATGGATATCCTCCTGTGGTAGCGGTCATACAGATACTGGATATCCTCTTCTGGTAGCAATCATACAGATGCTAGATATCCTCCTGTGATAAGTCATTCCAAACTCTTTGATCTTGGAGCTGCAGTTCAGCCAAGGTGAGTCAAAAAGCAGTAGGAAGACTGAAGAAGTCCTGGACGAACTGAAAGCTGATCAATGTTCCCTCCACAAATACCAGACAGGAACAGCCATGGTAACTAATGTTAATGCTAATGTTGGTCCTGTGTGTCTCCCCACTAAGCAAACAGACCGCGAATTCAGATGCGGCCATTATTGGTACTAATGAAGAACCTGCTTTCATCACTTAACACTATTGTTTTACATCCATGCTTTTAGTGGGCTCTCTCACGGCACCAGTGGAGGCACTCTTGGCAATGATGAGAAGTCAGTGGCAAACAAGCCAGTAGAGTGCAAGACTACAACCCTACTTCAAGTAGACATTTTCTTATGGTCCTGGCAGTCACTGCAGGAGCTACTGCAGAACCAACTAGTGATGCCGTAGCTATCTTTTGTAACATAGTAACATAGTTTATAAGGCCGAAAAAAGACATCTGTCCATCCAGTTCGGCCTGTTTTCCTACAAGTTGATCCAGAGGAAAACAAAAAAACCCTGTGAGGTAGAAGCCAATTTTTCTCACTTTAGGGAAAAAAATTCCTTCCCGACTCCAATCAGACATCAGAATAACTCCCTGGATCAACGACCCCTCTCTAGTAACTATAACCAGTAATATTATTACCCTCCAGAAATACAGTACAGAACGAGAACAGAAAGAGTTTTCTTTATTTTCATGACTATGAAAATTGTAGATTCATAGTGAAGGCATCAAAACTATGAATTAACACATGTGGAATTATATACTTAACAAAAAAGTGTGAAACAACTGATAATATGTCTTATATTCTAGGTTCTTCAAAGTAGCCACCTTTTGCTTTGATTACTGCTTTGCACACTCTTGGCATTCTCTTGATGAGCTTCAAGAGGTAGTCATAGAAACATAGAAACATAGAAGATTGGCGGCAGAAAAAGACCACCTGGTCCATCTATTCGCCCTTTTATTATCCTTTTATTGTTATCTTAGGATAGATACATGTTTATCCCAGGCATGTTTACATTCAGTTACTGTGGATTTATCAACCACCTCTGCTGGAAGTTTATTCCAAGCTTCTACTACTCTTTCAGTGAAATAATATTTTCTAATGTTGTTCTTGATTTTTTCCCCAACTAACCTCAGATTGTGCCCCCTTGTTCTTGTGTTCAGTTTCTTATTAATAACCCTTCCCTCCTGAACTTTATTCAGTCCTTTAACATATTTAAAGGTTTCAGTCATGTCCCCCCTTTCTCTTCTTTCCTCCAGACTATACATATTAAGAACTCGGAGTCTTTCTTGATAAGTTCTATGCTTTAGACCTTCCACCATTTTTGTAGCTCTTCTTTGGACCCGTTCTATTTTAGCAATATCCTTTTGCAGGTGAGGTCTCCAGAATTGAACGCAGTATTCCAGATGTGGTCTCACTAGAGCTCTATACAGAGGGATCACAATCTCCCTCTTTCTGCTTGTTATACCTCTAGCTATGCAGCCAAGCATACGATTTGCTTTCCCTACTGCCTGGCTGCATTGGTTACTCATTTTGAGGCTGTCAGAGATGACTACCCCCAAATCCTTCTCTTCTGAGGTCTTTGTTAGCACAGAACTGCCAATACGATACTCAGATAGAGGATTTCTTCTCCCCAAGTGCATTATTTTACATTTGGAAACATTGAACTGCAGTTTCCATTGTTTTACCACTTATCTAATAAAGATAAATCATTCTCCATATTACCAACACCTCCTGGAACATCAACCCTATTACACACTTTTGTGTCATCAGCAAACAAGCAAACCTTCCCTACCAAGCCGTCCCTTATGTCACTTACAAACATGTTAAACAGAGCAGGACCCAGAACAGATCCTTGTGGCCCCCACTTGTAACCAGCCTCTCCTCAGAATACACTCCATTAACAACAACCCTCTGGTATCTGTCCTTCAGCCAAGTACAGATCCACTGAACTATCCAGGGGTTAAGTCCAATTTTTGATAACTTCTCTATCAGCTCTTTATGGGGAACCGTATCAAAAGCTTTACTGAAATCCAGGTAGGCGATATCCACAGCACCACCTTCATCCAGCACTTTAGTTACATAGTCAAAGAAATCAATGAGATTAGTCTGACATGATCGACCCTCAGTAAAGCCATGGGCCCTGATTTATCACACCTTCACTCCAGAATTCTGTCTTCAAAAAGTCGCACGATAGGGCTTTTGCGACTTTTTTGCGCATTTTTTTGCGACTTTTTGCATGTGTACACCACTCACTCCAATTTGTAATATGGGTGGAAAAGTGGGTGTGGTTAGCTATGTTAATGAGTTTCACTCCAGATTTATCATTGCGACTTTTTAAAAAAAGTCGCAAAATAGTCGCAATCTCACTCCAGGAGGAGGGTGGAGTAGGAAAAGTGGAGTAGCTTCTCTAGACAGAAGTGTTAGGTTTAAGGACAAGCCACATTTATCAAACAACCTGTGACGTTTGATAAATGTGGCAGAAAGTACTCCAACACAGACTGAAGCAAAACTGACTTCAAATATTTTCCTAATGATAAATTCCCCCCATGCTGTTTTGGGTCCATTAAGTTGTTTGTTCTTAGATGGTCAATTATCTTCTTTTTTAGTAGAGTCTCCATCATTTTTACCACTACAGATGTCAAGCTGACTGGCCTATAGTTACTAGCTTCTTCTCTACTACCCTTCTTGTGAATGGGTACAACATTAGCCAATCATCAGGAACATCTCCTGTAAGAAGGGACTGATTATACAGATCAGTCAGGGGGCCAACAATCACAGATTGGAGTTCTTTAAGAACTCTGGGGTGGATGCCATCCGGACCCATTGCCTTATTTAACTTTAGCCAGACAAGTTTCTGTAGAACATCGGCCTCTGAAAACACTGGGGCAGAAACTTTACAACTAGAGGCAATGCTATGTCCAGCCATGTTCTGATTATGAAAGTCGCCATCTGAAAAAACTGAGCAGAAGTAGTTATTCAGATGGTCAGCGACCGTCTTATTCCCATCTATATACAGATTTTTTCCATTGCTAAGTTTTGTAATGCCGCAGTTCTTCTTCTTCCTGTCACTAATATATCTGAAGAAGGTTTTATTTCCTTCCTTAACAGATTTGGCCATTTCTTCCTCCTTTGAAGCTTTAGCAGCATTAATAATCTGTTTTGTCTTCTTCTGTATAATTTTATAAACTTCTCTGTCCGCTATACTTCCAGACTCTTTATACCTCTTATAGGCAGACTTTTTATCATTCACTATAGCTCTTACCTCTCTAGTAAACCATAGTGGATTTCTCTTTCTTTTCCTTTTGCTAATTTGTCTAACATATAGTCTAGTTGCCTTTAAGAGGACTCCTTTAAATGCCTTCCACCTGCCTAGTCACCTGAAATAGTATTCCAACAGTATTGTAGGAGTTCCCAGAGATGCTTAGCACATGTTGGCCCTTTTGCCTTCACTCTGCGGTCCAGCTCACCCCAAACCATCTCGATTGGGTTCAGGTCTGATGACTGTGGAGGACAGGTCATCTGGCGTAGCACCCCATCACTCTCCTTCTTGGTCAAATAGCCCTTACACAGCCTGGAGGTGTGTTTGGGGTCATTGTCCTGTTGATAAATAAATGATGGTCCAACTAAACGCAAACTGGATGGAATAGCATGCCGCTGCAAGATGCTGTGGTAGCCATGCTGGTTCAGTATAAATCCCCAACAGTGTCACCAGCAAAGCACCCCCACACCATCACACCTCCTCCTCCATGCTTCACGGTGGGAACCAGGCATGTAGAGTCCATCCGTTCACCTTTTCTGCGTCGCACAAAGACACGGTGGTTGGAACCAAAGATCTCAAATTTGGACTCATCAGACCAAAGCACAGATTTCCACTGGTCTAATGTCCATTCCTTGTGTTCTCTTCTGCTTGTTGCCTGTCCTTAGCAGTGGTTTCCTAGCAGCTATTTTACCATGAAGGCCTGCTGCTCACAGTCTCCTCTTAACAGTTGTTGTAGAGATGTGTCTGCTGCTAGAACTCTGTGTGGCATTGACCTGGTCTCTAATCTGAGCTGCTGTTAACCTGCGATTTCTGAGGCTGGTGACTCGGATGTACTTATCCTCCGCAGCAGAGGTGACTCTTGGTCTTCCTTTCCTGGGGCGGTCCTCATGTCAGCCAGTTTCTTTGTAGCGCTTGATGGTTTTTGCGACTGCACTTGGGGACACTTTCAAAGTTTTCCCAATTTTTCGGACTGACTGACCTTCGTTTCTTAAAGTAATGATGGCCACTCGTTTTTCTTTACTTAGCTGCTTTTTCTTGCCATGATACAAATTCTAACAGTCTATTCAGTAGGACTATCAGCTGTGTATCCACCTGACTTCTGCCCAACACAACTCATGGTCCCAACCCCATTTATAAGGCAAGAAATCCCACTTATTAAACCTGACAGGGCACACCTGTGAAGTGAAAACCATTTCAGGTGACTACCTCTTGAAGCTCATCAAGAGAATGCCAAGAGTGTGCAAAGCAGTAATCAAAGCAAAAGGTGGCTACTTTGAAGAACCTAGAATACAAGACATATTTATAGTTGTTTCACACCTTTTTGTTAAGTATATAATTCCACATGTGTTAATTCATAGTTTTGATGCCTTCAGTGTGAATCTACAATTTTCATAGTCATGAAAATACAGAAAACTCTTTGAATGAGAAGGTGTGTCCAAACTTTTGGTCTGTACTGTACATCCAGGCCCCTCCTGAACTCTTTTAGTGAACTTACCATCACCACCTCCTGAGGCAGAGAGTTCCATAGTCTCACTGCTCTTACCGTAAAGAATCCTCTTCTATGTTTGTGTACAAACCTTCTTTCCTCCAGACGCAGAGGATGTCCCCTCGTCACAGTCACAGTCCTGGGGATAAATAGATGATGGGAGAGATCTCTGTACTGACCTCTGATATACTTATACATAGTTATTACATCTCCCCTCAGTCGTCTTTTTTATAAAGTGAATAACCCTAATTTTCATAATCCTTCTGGGTCCTGTAGTCCACCCATTACAGTTATTACTTTGCCCTCCTCTGAACCCTCTCCAGCTCTGCTATGTCTGCCTTGTTCACAGGAGCCCAGAACTGTACACAGTACTCCATGTGTGGTCTGACTAGTGATGTGTAAAGTGGCAGGACTATGTTCTCATCACCAGGACTATGCTCTCATCACGGGCATCTATGCCTCTTTTGATGCAACCCATTATCTTATTGGCCTTGGCAGCAGCTGTCTGACACTGGTTTCTACAGCTTAGTTTACTGTTCACTAAAATTCCTAGGCCCTTTTCCATGCCAGATTCAGTAGTTCTTCTTATACGGTATCTTGGGGTGCATCTGTCTTTCTTGATCATCCAGAATCCTCTCTGTGTGTGAGTGCTCTCCTCTGACCACTGTATACACCACTGGTAGACTACAGAAACTTCTCATCAAACTGTTTCCAAAATTTGATGGCTAGACTGCTCAGTTTCTCGAAGTCGCACTATTCGACTCTTTTCAAAGAGTAGAGCACTTTCCTTGACGTCTTCAACATTGTTGGCGGCCATTATTTCTGCTCAGCTTGAATTGACTTTCATCAGTGAACAGCACTGAGGCCCACTGGTCCCTTGTCCAGCGTAGATGCTCCCTGGCCCGTGCAAGACGATGATGCCTGTGCCTTGTCGTGTGGTCAGGTACTCTCGCAGGTCATCTAGCATGCAGGCCACGCTGATGTAAATGGTTTATGAATGGTCTGACGTGACATTTGGGTGCCTCTCACCTCCCTTATATAAGCCTGGAGCTGTGTGGCATTCACCATCTGGTTCCACAGGGCATTGTTCACATCAGTCATCAGTGTGGGATGTGGACAAAGGACGTCCCCTTCTCTGCCTTTCTGTGACTCTTCCAGTCTCTCTGTATCTCTGATACAACCTGCTGATGACACTCTGTGACACTCTAAGCTCAGTGGCCACTTCCGTATGAGAACATCCTGCTTGAAGCCTCGCAATGGCGAGGTACTGTTGATTGTTCAATTGTTAGGTGTCGTCTTGGTCTCATGATGTAAAAATGTGAACAGCATGATGAGGAGGACTGTTTAAATACCAATTCTAATTGAACCAGGAAATTTATTGGGGCGATTCATGGATCAAACACCTGTTGTGAATTTTGCCGTTAAGCTCCTTGTTAGAGAACAGCAAGTTGTGCAAAAAGAACTGAAACAATGAACAGTTGGACAGGTGCATTCAAAAGTTTAAAGAAAGTCACACTAAGTTCACCTCTAAAGGTTAGAGTGCATTTTAGGTTCATCAATAGACTTTTTATATTAAGGGCCCATTTACACGACCGTATTATTGCGGGTCAGCAATAATGCGGACCCGCAATAATACTGGGGCCGCCCAGCGTGTGTTCCGGACCGCTCGGAAAACACGGCCGGGCACCCCATTCAAAATGCCTATACTTGTCTGTGCATGTGGACAAGTATAAGACATGCTTTATATTTTTAAGTGGAATCACGGCACGGAGCTACCTCTGTGCGGCGGCTGCCCTCTCCCATAGAGGTGAATGGGGCCGCATCTATTCTGAAATATTGCGGAATAGATACGGCCCCATTCTCACGGTCGTTGTTTATTCTCTTTTCATTTTACGGTAGTGTGTATTCCCAAATTCTTCTGGCTATTTGGAATCTGAATGATATGACAGTGGTTGTGGAACCCTATGTCAACCAACACATTGGACTTTGGGTTATTCCTAAGGGGGTTGTACTGGCAGTCCCATGGTTTTCAACCTTTAACTCCTAAACAGGGATCTGGACTTTGCTGCAGGGGAACCACCAGGCCACTACTTCCTGGACTAGTCTCTGTATGAATGACAGCTGACCCAAGGAAAAACCGTGGTCAGGGACAGGCAGAATATGAGCAATACGATACACAGCGAAGGGTCAATACGGTGGTCAGGTCAGGCAGCGGATGGTCAGTATCTGGGAAACGTCAGTACACTGGCAGAGAATCGAATACATCACACCTTTGCAGGATACTACCAATCTAGACAATCTATTGCTCAGGTGCCCCATGGGGAAAGGTACCTTAAGTACCCATAGGTGACTGGCCACTAGCTGGTGAGAACTAGGGTGCATGAACTGACCCTTTAAGAACTGGAGGGAGCAGGTGTATGTGCACCCTACAGGCTGAGAAGTGGCGGCTTAGTCGACAAGAAGGCTTCATCCTTTATGGAGGGACAGAGCTACCTTGGTGGCCAGACCCTCCAGGAAGAAGAGAAGAGCGAGAGGCAGGTCTGTGCCACTGGAAGCTAGGGGATTGGGACAGGTGAGCGGAGCAGTGGTGCCGCCATTGTTACACTGATATTGCTTTTTAATATAACCACCTTCGTATGTTCTTCATTATGTTCTGGGATACAAAAATTCTTAGTTACAGGCAGGGCTGTGGACTCGGTAAGCCAAAACTCCAACTCCTCAATTTCCCCTGACTCCGACTCCCTCATACATGGCACATGTTTAAAGGGGTATTCCCATCTCACAAATGTAGTTTGTATAGTTAGATATAGTCATGACAATATTATTACTAATAGAATGTATTTATATAAAATGTACCGTTTAGAAGATTTGCCTATTTGTATATCCATTGTCCCATACACATCAGTCAGGCCGTTGCCCCTGGTTACGACCACTGTGGCCATGTAGTAGTGGAGGCCGGCTTGTTCCTGTTCAAACCCGCTCTGAGGTAACTGCTGTATTGTGAACGTACATTACATCAGCACGCTTCCAGTCCAAAACTCAATGGTCAGGATCTGTCCAAAGCACAGACTTTATAAACGGATCCTGCTCCATAGAGATGAACTGATCTTGGAACAGGATCCGTTTCTGTACATTTTGGAAGCGAAGAGAAAAATGTTACAACCCTAAGGCCCCTTTCACACGGGCGAGATTTCTGCTCGGGTGCAATGCGTGATGCGAACGCATTGTACCCGCACTGAATCCTGACCCATTCATTTCAATTGGTCTTTTCACACGAGCGATTTTCTTCACGCATCAGTTCGCCGTTGCGTGAAAATCGCAGCATGTTCTATATTCTGCGTTTTTCACGCAGCCCTGGCCCCATTGAAGTTAATGGGTCTGCGTGAATCACGCATTGAATCCGCACACAAGTGCGGATGCAATGCGTGATTCACTGATGGTTGCTAAGAGATGTTGTTTGTAAACATTCAGTTTTTTATCACGCGCGTGAAAAACGCATCAAAACGCTTCGCACCCACGCTGAAAAAACTGAACGAACGCACGCAATCGCAGTCAAAACAGTCAAATCCGGACTGAATCCGTGACACTCGTGCACTCACTCTGTCTCCTCTGCCTGTGGGGGTCTCCAGCAGTTATTAGCATATATTAACCTACTCTGACAGGGCAGGAGGTTGTGATCTCTAACATAATTACAGGTAAAGCTTCTCAGTCCTCACAACACATTTTGCTTACTGCAGGTAATCACTCAGAGCTCAGTTGCATCATTCCGTGGGGGTGAGGTCACTCCTGCTCTCAGCCAATCAGATAACAGTCTTTCTGGTCTGCAGGTTACCATAGAAACAGTGAGAGACCTGCTGAACTGTCTATAGTTCATGACTGACAACTGTATTTAGAAAATGTCTTCTTTAACTGTCCCTTTTTGTCGAAAGCTAATCTTTGTAACTAGTGAGAAAACCCTTTAATCCTGTTTTCTCTAGCAGATCTGATATAAGTGCAGCTATTCCTTCCCAGCGCCTTTTTCCTCTGATCTGTAGCGGAGGAGCTTCACTACTGAGCATCTACATAAAGGGCATCACACAGTCATCTCAACTAAAAGCCTAGATCCTTAGTTCAGAAACAGAACAGACATTTATAGGACATATCATCATTTTCCCAAATTCTTATGAAAATATATTCAGCACATACTGCATTGAAGTAAATGTACCAATTTATTATATATTTTAGGAGTCGGAGTTGGTCCATTTTATACCGACTCCAACTCCGACTCCACCAAAATGGACACTGACTCCGACTCCATAGCCCTGGTTACAGACCGGTAAATGTGTCGGCTTTAATTGTATTAATTTAATTGAGTTTTTCTTTTAGCAGAGTTTTTAATGGCATTTAAACACTCTGAACATGCATTTTATTCTGGCATTTTTCAAATGCTATAGAGAATGCCAGAAAACCCCCGCAAACACTAAAAACACTCAATAGCAAAAAATGCAAACATTTCAATTTCATAATGCAAACATCTACAGTTGGTGCGTACAACACGCTGAAAAATGTCTATAAAATGCAGGGAAAACAGAAAGTGATAGTATCCCAGTCATTTTGTGCTGCCTCCCCGGGCATTCTCTGTTCTTCCAGGTGGCTTTTACAGAGGTGTCTGATAATCTGCAATGTGTGATAATCTGTCGTGAATCAGGTCTCATTAATGTCAGAAGAAAGTGATTTCACTGGTTTCATGGGGTTATATCATATTACATGCCAGCCGGATAGACAGTGAGTGACCTGTCCTTTCCCTTTAAGAAGTGCCTTTGGTTCCTCTGGCTCTCAGTTCCGCCCTCTGGTGATTCACACTCCAGTTTGTCACACACTTTACTGGAATAACAGGAAGCTTTTGCCAAATTAAAGGTGGAGATTGAAAGTAAACGATGACACTGAGACGGGGAAGACGAGATTTCTTCGAGACCCTGCAGAAGAAGTGAGCAGTGAGATTATTATAGGATTCCTTAAAGTGGAAGGCGTCTGGAGACACTTGTTTGGCAGCAGATCCGGACTCTCTGGGGAGTCAAGAAAGAATCACAACTTGAACGATACATCTGACTATGTGACCCTTTAAATCTGGGATCATGGAGCTGCTTCCGTACCCCCGGCTTGTTCCACTGTTCCTGGGAATTATTTTAGGGAACATCCTGCAGGTAAGAACTGGGAAGAATGACGACCATGTGTTCTCATGTGATATCATTATGGACCTCATGATAAGGTGGGTCTACGGAATACGTCATTAGTGAAAGATTTATCTATCTCGCTCCATCTGTGATTCTACAGTGCTCATCTAGAATATATTGGTCACTGAGCTTAGATCCAGGGGTACAGTGTTGAAGGTTAAATCTAGGGGGCTGGTATTGGAGGTTAGATCTGGGACATGGTGTTTGAGGTTATATCTGGAGGAACGATATTGGAGGTTAGATCTGGGATAAGGAGTTGAAGGTTAAATCTAGGGGGTGGTATTGGAAATTAGATCTGGGGACACAGTGTTGGAGGTTAGATCTAGGGGAAGGTGTTGGAAGTTAGATTTAGGGGGGATGGTGTTGAACGTTAGATCGGGGGGAAGGGCGTTGCTAGAGATTAGATTTGGGGGGATGGTGTTGGAGGCTAAATCTGGGGGGACAGTGTTGGAGGTTAGATCTGAGGGAAGGTGTTTGAAGTTAGATTTGCGGGGGTGGTGATGGAGGTTAGATTTAGGGGACGGTGTTGGAGGATAGATCTGAGGGGTCAGCAGCTGTAGCTTACATATATCGGATGTACTGTAGTTCAAAACTCTACACAATTATACCAGATTTTTTTATTATCTTTTTTAAGCAAATTAGGCCCATAGATCTTCAGGCCTCCTGATTGTCTGAAGCCTCACATCTCTAAATGTAGCTGGTGAAAACTGTGATGTAATCATTGAATTAAACTTGAGTTCCATTTGGCGATGACATAACAATCACCACCAGTGCTATGATACTGCTCCGTGTAGCTCTTCAGACAATCAGAGGACTGACAAAGGTCCAAACGTTCACTTCCCTGATTTGCCTAAAGAGATTCTGAATGATATAGAAATCTGATTTAGTTTCAGATCTACAGACTTTTGAGTTACATTTGGAATCTGGGATAAGAACCTACGACCTTGAACTTCATTGCACTTCAACTGAGAAATCTGGAGGTGGTGCTGCCATATACTGTACATATAAGTACATATACAGGACTGTTGCTGTAGCTTGATATAGAGGGACTGTTTCTGGAGTTTAGATATAGAGGGACTGCGGCTATATCTTAGATATAGAGGGACTGTTTCTGGAGTTTAGATATAGAGGGACTGCGGCTATAGCTTAGATATAGAGGGACTGCGGCTATAGCTTAGATATAGAGGGACTATGTCTGGAGATTATATATAGAAGGACTGCGGCTATAGCTTTGATATAGAGGGACTATGTCTGGAGATTATATATAGAAGGACTGCGGCTATAGCTTTGATATAGAGGGACTGTTGCTGGAGCTTAGAAATAGAGGGACTGTTGCTAGAGATTCAATACAGCATAGGGGACTGCGGCTGGAGCTTAGATATAGAGGAACTACTTCTGGAGCTTAGAAATAGAGGGACTGTTTCTGGAGTTTAGATATAAAGGGACTGTTGCAGGAGCTTAGACATAGAGGGACTGTTGCTGGAGCTTAGAAATCGAGGCACTGTTGCTGGAGTTTAGACATAGAGGGACTGTTGCTGAAGCTCGATATAGAGGGACTGTTTCTGGAGTTTAGATATAAAGGGACTGTTGCTGGAGCTCGATATAGAGGGACTGTTTCTGGAGTTTAGATATAAAGGGACTGTTGCTGGAGCTTAGAAATAGAGGGATTGTTGCTGGAGCGTAGAAATAGAGAGACTGTTGCTGGAGCTTAGGTTTCGGGAACTGTGCTTGTTTACTCACACAAATTCATTTAGTAATGTGCAGATGTAGCAGAGCTGAATCTAACTTTCTGTGACCACAGCTCTATTCCCAGCCCTATCCCCTTTTGGCAGCTTTCACAATGCGCAACCGGCTCGAGACCGCAGACCATATCACATGCTTAACTAACTGATATTTGCATCTGTTCAGTTCCGTTGATGTAGCAGAGTTCATTTTGTTATTCACTCTTCAGGACAGCTCTGATAACTCTTGGATTAAGATAAAACAGTCGGTTGATCTGCAGTTGTTGCGGTTCAGCTAAATGACAAAATGGCCTCTGCTCTGTATATGATACATACATAGAGGCCAAAGTACATGGAAAACCCATATGCGTCATTATATGGCTGTATGTATGGAGTCTGCCTGCTGTTCAGTCTAATGTACAGCACAACACTCAGCAAAGTCCTCTCTACTACATAAAAGAGTCAATGGTTACTATATGACACACAATCGCACATGAAAAGGAAACCAGAGAGTTTCAGTATCTGGTCCTTGTTTATTCTCCGCTTAGTGCGGTTTCAGATATAAGTAACATGTCAGGACAATTTACCTAGGTAATATACGTGTATGTAGTAGTGCTGAGATTGTCAGAATTAGGTTTGTCATTTGGCAGAACTTACTATGATATCTATAGAAAGCAGATCTGCCTGTATATATGTATACCTTGACTATAACTAACAGATATCATCTACATATGTACATGCAATATTATATGTTTATTGTATCACTTATCTTCTATTCATCCTGAGCCAGACTGAAAGTATCAAACAGCGTTATAAGCCACCATACAGTGTACAAATAATACTGCACACAGCATATAAATAGTGCTGCCATACAGTGTATAAATAATACCACCATACAATGAATAAATAATACTGCCACACAAAATATAAATAGTGCTGCCATACAGTGTATAAATAATACCATCATACAGTGTATAAATAATACTGTCATGCATTGAATAAATAATACTGTCACAGTATATAAATAGTGCTGTCATACAGTGTATACATAATACCACCATACAGTGTATAAATAATACTGTCATGCACTGAATAAATAATACTGCCACACAGAATATAAATAGTGCTGTCATACAGTGTAGGAATAATACCACCATACAGTGTATAACTAATGCTGTCAGTCTTTGAATAAGTAATACTGCCACACAGCATATATATAGTGCTGCCAAATAGTATATAAATAATACCACCATACAGTGTACAAATAATTCTGCCACACAGCATATAAATAGTGCTGCCATACAGTGTATAAATACCACCATACAGTGTACAAAAAATACTGTCATGCGCTGAATATATAATACTGTCACACAGCATATAAATAGTGCTGTCATAGTGTATAAATAATAACACCATACAGTGTATAACTAATACTATCAGTCTCTGAATAAGCAATACTGCCACACAGCATATGAATAGTGCTGCCATACAGTGTACAAATAATACTGTCATGCACTGAATAAATAATGCTGTCACAGCCTATAAATAGTGCTGTCATAAATTGTATAAATAATACCACCATACAGTGTATAAATAATACTGTCATGCATTGAATAAATACTGCCACACAGCATATAAATAGTGCTGTCATACAGTGTATAAATAATACTGCTATACAGCCTACAAATAATTCCACCAAACAGCAGATAAATATTACTCTCAAGCAGTGTATAAATAATACTGTCATTCAAGATATAAATTGTGCCATCATACAGTGTATAAATAATACCTCCATACTGTGTATACATAATATCACCATACGGTGTACAAATAATAACACAATACAGCGAATTAATAATATTGCCATACAGTGTCTAAAAATACCAGTATACAGTGTATAACTAATACTTCCATACAGCGTATAAATAATGCTATCATGCAGTGAATAAATAATACCACCAAACAGTATATAAATAATGCTGTCATACAGTGTATCAATCATATCACCATGCAGTATATAAAACTACTCCCATATTATGGAAAAAAATATTACCATACAGTAAATAAATGATGCCATCAAACAATGTATAAATAATACTGCCATACAGTATATAAAAATACTATCATACAGTGAATAAGTAGTATTTCCATACAGTATATAAACAATACCAGAATACAGTGTATGAATAATATTTCCATACAGTGTATAAATAATACTGTTATCTAATATACAAATAATACCGCCATTCACTGTATAAATAATACTGCAGAACCATGATGTCTGGTGGCTATATGCATGTATAGTACACAGCCTTCTATATATCAGTGCTGGTCCAATGCAGACCTTGTAGGAGGTCTATTATACAAAACCCAAATATATGGGTGCAATGTGCATCTTATTTCTCAGTCTGGACAACTGGTGACCATACGATGCAGGACAAGGACTTGTGGATGTAAAGACAAGGCCTAGACCCTGCAGAATCTCAAGTGCAGAGGAGCATGAACACTGCAGAAGCCTGACCAGTGGAGGCTATAGAAATACCAATTATTACATGTCATTGCACATGGGGCAGAAGGACCTCTTGGTCACTCATCTCCAGGACCACAATCTCTGCATGCCTGGTGGTATTACTATACTGATCCAAGAGGTGCCTTCACTCCAGTATCTTTGGCTGTGGACTTGTAGAGCAGACCTAGTCCTAGCCGTCCAATCTGCTGAGATGCACCAGAAGATATACACTTGGAGACCATTAGACCGGCATCTGCTAATCTAGAAGGACCTTGTAGTAGTGATGTGGCAAGGAAACTTGATACACCCTGGCACTTGGCTTAGAGTCACAGTGAAATGTCTTCTGTTACTGACTCACTGGTGCGGTTATTTTAAGTTTCCATCGGGCTACAAGTGCAATATGTCTGTAGCATTTAACCATTGAGACACAGGGCTGCGAGGAGCTGTGTACACAAAACGGCAGGGGATTTTTTAAACTAAGGTTACGTCTTCATCTTAGCATCTTGCATTGGTCATTGGATCTTAGATGCTTCAAAAGTGTACAAAGTCCCTGCATATATCCTAAGATGGTGGTGCTTAAAGAAGAACTCCCGCAAAAGTTTTTATTCTCTGACCTGTTAGAAAGATGCATGATATAATCTGTAGTGAATGTCATTTTCTTATCAGTGACTGTTTCTGTGAGTAAAAACCTCTCTTCTTATTGTAGCTGGGTCATGTGACCAACTCCCTGACCTCCAACTGACCCAGGACAGGAAGCCAGTTACTTCTTTATTCATTCCTATGGGAGCCTCACTTTCAGTCTCATAGGAATACATAGAGAATTAGACTTCCTGTCCACACATAAGTCTATGTGTGAGTTGGTGGGTCTAATTGCTGGTCACATGACACAGATAAGAAAATTCAGACACTGGTAAGAAAATGACATTCACTACAGATTATACCATGTACATTTCTAGCAGGACATGGAATAAAATTTTTGCCGGGAGTTCTTCTTTAAGTTGCATGGTGCCCTGTGTGGTACCATCGTTAGGTCCCATTCACACGTCCGTTTAAAACATCCGCAATCTATCCGCATCCGTTCCGCAATTGTGGACGGTTTTTGCGGATATTTTGCGGATCCATTCATTTCAATGGGTCCTGATAATCTGTGGACATTGCACCGTATCCGCAAACAGAAATCCTCCTGTCCTACTTTTCCTCCTGTTTTGCGGTCCGTAGCCCAATACAAGTCTATGGGACGTCCGTAAATGCAGAAGAATGCGGAAAACCATCCGTATGTCATCCGCATTTGCGGATTCCGTTCCAGGAGGGTAGAAAAAAAAGAAAATAAAAAAGATTTGATTACTCTTTCCGTTTTTTTGCGGATCTGCAAAAAACAGATGACATATGGATACATCCTTTCCGTTTTTTATGAAAAAACGGAATGGATGTCCTGGAAAAACTGATTTTTTTCGCAGAACAACGGATCCGCAAAAAACTGACCGTTTTCCAGGATGTGCACACATACGGATGTGTGAATGGGGCCTTAGCGCCATATAGTCTTCAGTATATACACCCATACCATCCAGGGCCATACAATATGGTGCTTATTTGCCTAAATAACAATGCTGTATAGTGCCACCACACAGTACCTAAGTAAATACCGCCAAACAGTGCCCAAATAATACCAACAGTAACCAAAAACAGCAAAGTGGTCTGACACCAGGGCTATCCATGTATAGATAATACCGCCATATAATGAATATTAAGACTTGTGTGCTTTAAATGCCTCAGATACCTGTGGCACGTGCTTCAGCAGGGGGTGACTGAGCAGGTTTCACACCCTTAAAGGGGTTGTCCAAGTTATTTTTTTGTCCTTTGTATGTTTCTAACTAGGCAACTGTAATGTTTTTTCAATGCACTTACTTTAACTTCAGTGGCCCCTTTCTCAGATTTCACTAAAGGTCATATGACCTGTGATGTCAGCTTCTCTCCCTGCTCTGCTAATGTTTCGTGCACAAGCCTGAGAGATCAGATAAGAGTCTGTACACGAGATGTCACTGTGCAGTCCACGCTTCCCTGCACTGCTGTCTGCTCTGTGTCTCCTTCTCCCTGGATTCATTAGCAAACATTAACCCCTTCAGCCAGCACAGACTCAGGGCTGAAGGCTTTACTGAGTAGCTGCAGGCAGTGAGGAGACAAATGCTGGGCACAGGAACTGACAGACTAGAGAAGATCTGTAGAGTTTTGCACAATAACAGGTAGGGGGAGATCCTGTGTGTATCAGCAGTGTCATTGTACAGCTGGGACTTGTAGTCCTACACATACAACATGCTGCTGAGTATCCCAGCAGTCAGACATGTCCCTCAGGGCAGCACTTGTATTCACTCCCTTTGCAGAGCAGGGGAAGGGGTAGAAATGGTTGTTACTGCAGGTAAACAAAGACCAGACGAGAACTAGGGAAATTAGGAAATATATATATTTTTGCCTAAAACTTACTTAATTTATATATTGCTGCCCATCATATTTACAGTGCTGTGTATTTTTTTTTTTTTTCATAACTCGGACAACTCCTTTAAGGTCAGCTGCCAAGTGGAGAGCTCAGTACAACATAATGTGTCAATGGCCCTCACAGTCTCAGCGTAGCTTTTTGGCGCCTGGACTGGTATAACTAGCAGGTACTGACGGGACTTCTGCCAAATGTGAAAAAGTACCAGGGGTGTGCCAACCAAGCCGCCCTGCCAATTTCTCATGAAGGTGACAGTTTTAGACCAGTAAGGGTGTAGCAATACTATCGTGGTGGGTGGAGCACCTCTGGTTGTCCCCATTGCAGCCAGCTCATGCAGCGTGAATGTATTAACTGGGTGAAAAAGGTTTTCTCCCACACTGTTAAATTATGTAGGGCTGAGGTTCACACGGCGCCATCCAGTTACATATCGGCCTTTGTGCCGCGTAATCAACTCCATAATTAATTTTTATAAAAATCACTGGAAATGACAGCACCGCCAAATGTAGTGTACTGGACCCCCTGTATTGTATACTGTGTACACTGCTTATGTCTGCAATGATCTGTACGCTATGAGGGTATCTTATCTGGACATGAATGAGGTTTCTTTTTACCTAAGGGTCCATTCACACGTCCTGTTTTTCTATCCACATCCGATCCGCAATTCAGGCGAATTTATGCGGATAGGATGCGGATCCATTCATTTCAATGGGTCCCGAAACATGCGGACAGCACTCCATGTGCTGTCCGCATCCGTTGTTCCGTTCCGTTATGCGGATCCGCAAATAAGATAGAGCTTGTCCTTGTCCGTAGTCCCGTTATAGTCAAGGGGTCCGCAAAAAATGCTGATGATATGCGGAATGCATCAATATGTCATCCACATATCATCCTCAATTGCGGATCCGTTTCCTGGAAATAGAAATACCCTACCAACATATATTCCTCCTTCCTTTTTTGGCGTAAAAACGGAATGCATGCGGATGTACAATTCGTAAAAAATGGAAGGTTTTTGCGGAAACACGGATCCGCAAAAAAAGGAACGAAAATCTGGAAAACAAAAATACGGACGTGTGAATGAAGCCTTAGGCTCCATTCACACGTCCGTGAGTCCGGTGTCCGTGTTTTGCGGATCTGCAATTTGCGGACCGCACATAATAGAAATGCCTTTTAATACGAATACACGGACAAGAATAGGACATGTTCTATTTTTTTCAGGAGCCGCAGAACGGAAGTGCAGTGTGCGGTGTGCCGTCCGCATCTTTTGCGGCCCCATTGAAAGTGAATGGGTCCGCACCCGTTCCGCAAAATTGCGGAACGGATGCAGACACCATTTGCGGACGTGTGAATGGAGCCTTAGAATGTGCTCTGCAATGTATATTGTGCGTTAGAATTTTTTTGCATTGTATACTGTGCATTAGAATGCCTTCTGCATTGTAAATTATTCATAGGGATGTTCAGGTGAGTGTATCTTGTTCATTAGATTGTCTTCTGCTTTGTATATTGGGCATTAGAATGTTTTCTGCATTGTATATTGTACGTTAGAAAGTCTTCTGCATTGTATATTGTTCGTTAGAAAGTCTTCTGCATTGTATATTGTACGTTAGAAAGTCTTCTGCATTGTATATTGTACGTTAGAAAGTCTTCTGCATTGTATATTGTACGTTAGAAAGTATTCTGCATTGTATATTGTGCATTAGAAAGTCTTCTGCATTGTATATTGTACGTTAGAAAGTCTTCTGCATTGTATATTGTACGTTAGAAAGTCTTCTGCATTGTATATTGTTCGTTAGAAAGTCTTCTGCATTGTATATTGTTCGTTAGAAAGTCTTCTGCATTGTATATTGTACGTTAGAAAGTCTTCTGCATTGTATATTGTGCATTAGAAAGTCTTCTGCATTGTATATTGTACGTTAGAAAGTCTTCTGCATTGTATATTGTGCATTAGAAAGTCTTCTGCATTGTATATTGTGCATTAGAAAGTCTTCTGCATTATATATTGTTCGTTAGAAAGTCTTCTGCATTGTATATTGTTCGTTAGAAAGTCTTCTGCATTGTATATTGTACGTTAGAAAGTCTTCTGCATTGTATATTGTACGTTAGAAAGTCTTCTGCATTGTATATTGTTCGTTAGAAAGTCTTCTGCATTGTATATTGTGCGTTAGAAAGTCTTCTGCATTGTATATTGTACGTTAGAAAGTCTTCTGCATTGTATATTGTGCATTAGAAAGTCTTCTGCATTGTATATTGTTCGTTAGAAAGTCTTCTGCATTGTATATTGTTCGTTAGAAAGTCTTCTGCATTGTATATTGTTCGTTAGAAAGTCTTCTGCATTGTATATTGTTCGTTAGAAAGTCTTCTGCATTGTATATTGTTCGTTAGAAAGTCTTCTGCATTGTATATTGTTCGTTAGAAAGTCTTCTGCATTGTATATTGTTCGTTAGAAAGTCTTCTGCATTGTATATTGTACGTTAGAAAGTCTTCTGCATTGTATATTGTGCATTAGAAAGTCTTCTGCATTGTATATTGTACGTTAGAAAGTCTTCTGCATTGTATATTGTGCATTAGAAAGTCTTCTGCATTGTATATTGTGCATTAGAAAGTCTTCTGCATTATATATTGTTCGTTAGAAAGTCTTCTGCATTGTATATTGTTCGTTAGAAAGTCTTCTGCATTGTATATTGTACGTTAGAAAGTCTTCTGCATTGTATATTGTACGTTAGAAAGTCTTCTGCATTGTATATTGTTCGTTAGAAAGTCTTCTGCATTGTATATTGTGCGTTAGAAAGTCTTCTGCATTGTATATTGTACGTTAGAAAGTCTTCTGCATTGTATATTGTGCATTAGAAAGTCTTCTGCATTGTATATTGTGCATTAGAAAGTCTTCTGCATTGTATATTGTTCGTTAGAAAGTCTTCTGCATTGTATATTGTACGTTAAATGGTTTCTGCATTCTAAATGATAAAGTTTCCTGTTCATTACAATGTGCTCTGCATTGTAGATTATTACAATGTCTTCAGTATTATTTGCGGTTCTGCATTGTATACTGGCTTATTAATTAGAATTTGCTGTGCATTGTATCCGGCTTATTGTATAGGGTTTATTAAACATAATGTGACATCACTCTGCAAACACAAAAAACAAAATATGCCATAATGCCATACTCAGTACAGAAAATAGACCAGTGCAAACGCTATACTCCTCATATAGATGTGACAAATACATTTTGTACAAAATCATTTGTGCCCGTCCACCGCGGCAAGGTGATCTTTTTTGGACAGGAACCTACGCTACATGCTACCTCTTTTGGTGCCATCGGGCCTGCAGTAAATTCAGGGAAGAAGTAAAATAAAAACAGATGATGGGGCTCTTTCAATCCGGTTAAAAAAGATTTATTTGTATAAGGAATGTATAACGCGTTTCATCAACGTGCCGTTGGCTTAGTAAATTCAGGAAATTGTACTTCTCCTGGTGCCAAATGGCCTCCAACGAATACCGGGAGAGCCGGCTGCAGCTTTATAATTGCATTAATTAAAATCAGCGAGTGAACATAAGTCAGCATGAGGGCTCATGCACACGACCGTATTATTTGTCCGCATCCGATCCACATTTTTTACAGGTCGGATGCAGACTCATTGACTTTAATGGGGCCGAAAAGATGCTGTCCGTATATGTGTGACTGTTCCGTGGCATCCCCAAAAATATAGAACATGTCCTATTCCTGTCCACATTACAGACAAGGACGTTGCGGCCATTATGGCCCGGACGTTGCGTTCCACAAAATGCAAAACACACGCAGATCCGCAATTTGTGGACCACTAAACAGGCAACGGTTGTGTGCATGAGCGCTAAAGAAGAAGAAGGATGCAAGGATGAATATTCCCAGGATGAGTTTGGAAAAACTTTATTTTTGCAGTAAAAATTTTAAATTTTTTAAAATTAATTTTGCACCAAAATAAAGCTTTCCTCAAACCCATCCTGGGAATCTTCATCCTTGCAGCACTGCACACAGCTTTCTACTTCTCGTACATTCACTGGACACCACCAACGGAGGGAGAGCGTGCAGCAGCAGGGATTCCACCTAACATTCAAGGCTGGCTGGGCCATTGTGTGGTGAGCGCGACGACATCTGGAAAGTAGCCCCTTGTCTGCAGGGGCATACCGTTCTTTCTAAGGTCCTACACCTTGCCTGTGCTCTCCTTCCTGCTAAGGTTTCCAGTAAAGTCAGCATGTAGGAGAAACAGGTTAGTCAGGAGCGCACGACAGCCAGATCTCCAAACACAGACTGCAAAGAAAAAACAAAGTTAGTCAGCACATCCCAATGTGGGTGCACATCGCCATGGCTGAAAATACAAAAACAAACACAACAGCACTCTGCAAACACAAAAAAACAAAACATATAACTGTCATTTTTCGGACTATAAGACTCACTTTTTCCCCCAAAAAGGGGGGAAGGTGGCAGTGTGTCTTATAGTCTGAATGGTAATAACCGCATGAGAGAGGCATAGGCAGGTGAGGGCAGTGCTGTGCCGGCTGTACTCACCTCCCCAGGTCTTCTTCTGGATCCCGCACTGGTGTCCTGACCATGCACAGGACGTAATGCAAGTAGGCGCTCACTATGACCTGACACTGTGCGCAGTCAGGTCAAAGAACCCAGCAGGACACAGAAAAAGCGATGGAGCGGTCTGATGGGGACTAGGGATCTGACGGGGGATGACAAGCGGCTGATGGGGACTGGGGGGGTCCGATCTTAGTCTGATAGGGTCTGATTGGGGTCTGATCTGAGTCTGATGGGTCTGATGGGGACTGGAGGGCTGATCTCAGGCTGATGGGGGCTGGGGGTTCAGATCTGAGGCTGATGGGGACTGGAGGGCTGATCTGAGGCTGATGGGGACTGGAGGGCTGATCTCAGGCTGATGGGGGCTGGGGGTTCAGATCTGAGGCTGATGGGGACTGGAGGGCTGATCTGAGGCTGATGGGGACTGGAGGGCTGATCTCAGGCTGATGGGGGCTGGGGGGTCAGATCTGAGGCTGATGGGGACTGGAGGGCTGATCTGAGGCTGATGGGGACTGGAGGGCTGATCTGAGGCTGATGGGGACTGGAGGGCTGATATGAGTCTGATGGGGACTGGAGGGCTGATCTCAGGCTGATGGGGGGTCAGATCTAAGGCTGATTGGGGGTCTGATCTGAGTCTCATGGGGGCTGATCTGAGGCTAATGGAGGCTGCAGGGGTCTGATCTGAGGCTGATGGAGGCTGGAGGGGTCTGATCTGAGGCTAATGGAGGCTAGGGGGTCTGATGGGAGTCAGATGAAGGCTGGGGAGGGGGTCTGATCTCAGGCTAATGGAGGTTGAGGGGTCTGACTGAGGATGATTGAGTTGAGGGTCTGATTTGGGGGTCTGATGTGAGGTCTGCTGAAGAATGGGGTTCTGATTTGGGGGTCTGATCAGGACTGGGGGTGTAATGAGGGTCTGATCTGAGGTCTGATGAAGAATGGGAGTCTGATTTGGGGGTCTGCTCTGAGGTTTGATGGAAAATATTTGTGTTCTTATTTTCTTCCTCCAAATTCTATGTGTGTCTTATAGTCTGAAAAATATAGGGTTTATTGGAATGCAATCTGCATTGCATTTTGTTTGCCAGATTTAGCTCTGCACTGTATATGGTTTTGTAGACTGTACTGCATTGTATACTGTGCATTGCACATTATTTTTCATGCATTTTTTTGTATTGAGGTGCACATTTCCTTCTGTTTTCCTAACGCTATAATAGATTTACTTCAACCGGGATGTTTTATAGCAAAGTGAAATCTTCTCCTGTGGTATCAGATACTTTGCTCACAGGGCATAGTTGCTATAACCCCCGAGGAATTGCCCTATTCAGGTCCTAGTAGTATATACGATGCAAGAATGGAATCCCCCCTGGGGAACAACCACGTCTTGTATCTGGAATTTTCTGGTTTGAGCAAATTCAGATGAACAAATAATTATTTATAGATATATTCATATAACGCATGCGATAAATACAGGACGAATGCAGATCAATCACATGTAGGTCAGAGAAAAGGTTGGTGCTGGACTCCTCCTTCTGTTCTATACATAAATCAATACAGCATTTTTCTACAGCAGCCACTAGGGGGAGCCAAGTACATAGACATTTTAAAGCTGCCATTCAGTTTGGTGGCAGCTCCCCCTAGTGGTGCCTTCAGGCAGACAGATTTTAGAATAAACTGTCTGAGGGGAAGCGACAAATATGTCAGTGTATTTAATCCAGTTGTAAATAGAATATGGTCATCCATATTTCCACGTTTTCCTGCGAACGTCGGGTAAAGTAGGTGAAGTGGAGGGCGAATTATCGATTATAAAATGCCTCTGCTTAATAAATAAAGAAATCTCACTGGTGGGGGTCATACTAAGTGTTGCTTTGGGGCCCCATGAGATCTGTGTAGGCCCCTGGTCACCTCACCCAGATGGGTCCCTACAATACAAAGTGTACCTATAGAGAAGGAGACCTTCCTAGGCCTACATAATGAACTCAGGATCGATAGGAACCGGCTTTATTCTATACAGCCTGATGGAAGACGTGCACGCCCAAGATGGAGGCATCCACACATGCACTAGGCAAAAAACAATGAGAAAAAAAAATATGACCCATCTGCATAAATCTTAGATTCTGCTCAGTGGTGAACCTTCAATGGAGGCAGACCATGCAACTATAACGGGGCCCGGACTGGGGAGAAAGGGGGCAGGCGCCGAATGTGAAAAAAACAGCATTTTCATGCAGCAGCCACTAGGCGGAGCTCAGTGCAAACAGTCAATGGTAACTGCATAAATTCCTATGCACTGAGCTCCCCCTAGTGGTGGCTGCAGTCAGCCAGCTTTGTAACCAAAAGGAAACAAGAGACTTATTAATGTTTTTATGCCAGATGTTTGAAATATTTTGATCAGAATGAGCACCATTTTCCATAGTCTGATAAGGTGGGTGACCCCAAAGGTGACTTTTTTTTAATTAATTTTTTTTAATTAAAATTTCTTCCACTTCATAAAGATAAAATAAATTAATCTGCAATCTGGGGCGTCACATTTTGCGTTCCCTGGGATTGACTGAGACACCCATACCGGGGCAGGGGGGCCATACCAAGTTTTGCTATGGATTCCTATGGGATCTGTGTACACCACCCCCCACTGAATCTTTCCGTTGGATTGCTTTTTCACGGCGGTCCCAGCACATCTGCCCATTTTCTTCACTTTTTCAGAGGGGCTGGATGACTCTGTCATGATCCTGCAGGAAACCAAGTATGAAAGAATAAGAGTTCTGCAGCATTCCTGC
Organism: Rhinella marina; assembly: GCA_900303285.1. Classification (NCBI taxonomy): domain Eukaryota; kingdom Metazoa; phylum Chordata; class Amphibia; order Anura; family Bufonidae; genus Rhinella; species Rhinella marina. Next base: position 322,085 of record ONZH01021237.1, on the reverse strand, counting down.
CGTGCGGTTCGCGTGGAGCTGTAATTGCAGTCTGTGTGAGTTTTGGAGCAAGGCCGGTGTTACCTGTAACCACACAAACAAATCATCATCACCGATGCCAAAAACAATCTAAATCCAGGTCTAGAAAGTGGTAACTACAGAAAGGAATGCAATAGATTACAGTCATTATCGGGTTAAAATGCTTTCCAGGACTTTGATATTGATGGCCTGTCCTATATCAGAATGGTCTGACTCCTGGGACCCCTGCCGGTTAGATAACTGGATACAGCGCCATGCACTTTGCAGTGGCCGTGCTTGGTACTGCAATTTTCTGCAACTCAGTCTCATTCAGGTGCATAGAACACATAAAAAATAAAGTAACACCTCCCAATGCACATGCATGCACAGCTTAGTCGTACATACATGTTGTCATGATACAGGATATTGTCATGTATTAAGCGAGGCAGGGATGTAATATTACCACTTTACAATGCGTTGGTGCGGCCTCAACTGGAATATGCAGTTCAGTTCTTCGCACCAGTCCATAGAAAGGATGCCCTGGAGCTGGAGAGAGTACAGAGGAGAGCGACTAAACTGATGAGGGGCCTGGAGGGTCTAAGTTATAAGGAAAGATAAAAGGAATTAAATGTATTTAGTCTTGAGAAGAGACGTCTAAGGGAGGACATGATTAACCTATACAAATATTGGATGAGTGAAATTTAAAATATGGTGAAAACCTGTTCCATGTAAAATTTCTTAAAAAGACAAGGGGGAACTGCCTCCGACTGGAGAAGAAAAAGTTCAGTCTCCAGAAGCGTCAAAACTTCTTTACTGTAAGAACTGTGAATCTGTGGAATAGACTTCCTCAGGACGTGGTCACAGCAGGAACAGTGGACGGATTTAGATGAAAAAGTAAATAACATTAATGCTTATGAAAATGCTCTATATGGCGGTATTATCTTGGCACTATAGTACTTTTTTTTGCCTGTGTACAGTGTTGTTATTACCATCAAAATATTATGAAACCACAGCCTCCAGCTTGCCCTGACAGCCTAGGAGTCACAGGTTGGGGGGCAGGCCTGGTGTAATCTAATGTGATGGTGCCGTCAGACTCTTATAGACCTGAGCTGCACACGCTCAAAGCAATGTTTCCTTTCCATGACAGCAAACAGAGAGCGTGTTGGTAACAACGTACACAAGCAAATGTCACGACCATTCCATAGACAGTGATCTATTCGCCTGCAGCATACTATTGTCCAGCTGACATGGTGCTCCTCAGCGTCGACTTCACTTCTGAAATCCCAGTTGTGCAGTTCTGAAGAAGGAAGTTGCGGTGCTGAGGGACTATTTCACTCCCACGCTGCACGTGACAACGACCTTCAAGATGTGGGAATTTTTCACTTGCATATTTGTGACTGACTGACGCGCCTGACATCAGTGTTACTACTGCGCTGCCGCCATGAGCGCTTCCTCATTTCTTCATGTTTGTACACTAAAGCCCATGGGGTTAAGTGATGTCAAGTAAGCGCAGTGTCCCCATGTATCCTGGGCGGTGTCCCCATGTACCCTGGGAGGTGTCCCCACGTACCCTGGGAGGTGTCCCCACGTACCCTGGGTGGTGTCCCCACGTACCCTGGGAGGTGTCCCCACGTACCCTGGGCGGTGTCCCCACGTACCCTGGGCGGTGTCCCCACATACCCTGGGCGGTGTCCCCACATACCCTGGGAGGTGTCCCCATGTACCCTGGGAGGTGTCCCCACGTACCCTGGGAGGTGTCCCCACGTACCCTGGGTGGTGTCCCCACGTACCCTGGGAGGTGTCCCCACGTACCCTGGGAGGTGTCCCCACGTACCCTGGGAGGTGTCCCCACGTACCCTGGGAGGTGTCCCCACGTACCCTGGGCGGTGTCCCCACGTACCCTGGGAGGTGTCCCCACGTACCCGGGGCAGTGTCCCCAGAAACCCTGTGGGGTGTTGCCTAGGTTTAATGGGCTCCTTGGGCTGACGGCCTACCCTTAGGATAAGTCATCTATGGGTGATCGTGGAGATTCACCCTCAAGCAGATCAAAGGTGTTCAGCGACCTAGCACCATCCATCTTTGTATGGTTGTTTCTGGTATTGCAACTTTGTCCCACTTAAAGGGGTTGTCCAGTTTTTGGAGGAAACCCTTGTGATCCACCTACATTAAAGTAGTGGTAAGTAAGTACTTACCTGACTACTTAGTCAGTACTTAGCTGGGCTATATTCACCAGGCTGCATCAGTGACATCATGTGACCGCTGCAGCCAATCACTGGCCTCAGTTGTGCACCTCTTGATAACAATGATTGGCTGCAGCTGTCACGTGTTGTCGACGTGACATCACTAGTGTTGAGCCAAATAAATTGACTTCGATCCAAATTTCAGGAAAAATTTAATTCACTGTGAAGCAGAATTTCCTGGCTTTTCGTGGTAACGAATCTATTTTTCCTGAAATGGTGGTAAAAAAAACCCCAAAAACATACTCACCTCATCCATTTGCTCGCGGAGAGGACGTTGTGGCCATCGTGATTGAAGATAACGCCCAAACTCTCGCACATGGTGACGTGTGATGTTACCACGCCTGTGCACTGTCCGGGTACAGTGACATCATCAGTAATGATGTCAGTGCCAGGCCATCGTGATGAGGTCATCATGTCACCGCCCAAGATTTTGTTCGATGTTTGATATTTTTTTTAACCGGATTAAACACTGAAAGGCAGCAATTGTAGCATCAGAAGCCGCAATCAGTGTAGAACGTGGCATCTGAGGGGTTCAATGATGGGAGGGGGGGTGCTGCAACTGTCATTTCCTGTCATTGCCCCTGCTACATACAGTAATTCGTCACAAATTGAATTTCTTTTTTCGGTGAAGCAGCTGAATCAAATTTTTCAGAAATTTGCTAATCACTACTGATCGAAGGGGTCAGGAGCTTGCTGGGTAACCAACACAGCGCCATCTGTGTGGCTGTTTCTGGAACTACAGCTCGGTGCCATTTAGTAACTCAGGAAAACATTGGCCCTCTGTCAGGTTGTGCAATGAAGCAGCTCTGTCTTTCAGCTAATTACTGAGGGTCCCAATTCTGTTGTCACAAGAGTCAGGTCCATGGGGCCCAGTAACGTGACACCTATATGTGAGGACCCGAGACAGGTTTATTACTTTTTAATCTACTGTATATCCTGGACAGGGCATCAATGTGTGACTGGTGCGGGTTCACCTCATGGAACCTCCACTGAGCCTCAGATCATAGGGGGTCGCATCAATAAAATGGGGTGTGACTGCTACCTCTGCGCCTCTTATGCCTAATCCTGCTCCAGCAAACATGAAGTGAAGAAGCCTGCCCCGGAAGGAGTATGATACAAGGAGGACCGATCCGCATATGCATTTACTCGTAACCACACCCACTTCCCAATAAGCCACACCCATCTCATAATTTACAAATCAGGACAGTCCCATGTAAAATAGTTACTATGTTAATGTATAGTCCTGTATTACCCATCTTCTAAGGACTCATGCAGTCCCCAAATTATGGGCAACATCCATGCAGATTCCAGAGATGGACCCAGACCCGATCAATCGAATGGGTTCATGGTCCATGTGCACAGCAAAAAAGTACTGCATACACTAGCACGGACAGAAACCCCATGGCAGCAATCCGTTCTGCACCGACCTTCCGTACATCCATGATGAGGGGTGCACGCGGCCTGTGCCTGTGTATGGCAGACCCGCTGTTTGAGGGCTGCTATACGGGCATATCCGGGCAACGGCCATGTGCATGAACCCTAAGTTCTCGTATTCCCCCACGGAAGATGGTATGTCTAAAATTCCTATGGTAAATCCGCTGCAAAATCTGCATGTTTTCCACATTTCACCCCATCCAATGCAAAAGGCGAAACCTGCACTGAAAATCCACACAAACAATGGATCTCAAAATCTGTAATACGCATGTAAAATTAGATACTAAAAATCTCATTGAATTTGCTGTAACGTTGCAGATCTGCCACACAAAAATCCACGTGCAATGCCCCTCTTGGGCACGTGGCCTTAGACATTGTCCACGATAAAATTGATCTGGAAACATCTAAAAGAGATGCAGGAAAGTCTGAGGTAGAGATAAACACTGTCTCCCCGGGAGAAGTAATGACCTCGCCGAGCGGCGCTGCCAGGATTTATCACGGTCAGTGACAACTGGAACATTTCCTGTAAAGGAAACAAAAGGGAAGCAGTTTACGAGATCCTTAAAGGGAGCCGGTCACCGCATTTTCGCATCTTTTTAACAGGGGCCTTTTAAGCCTTATGCAAATTAGATGAAAAGAGTCCAAGGGGTGGTCCCTAGGGCTAACGGTGCCCAGGCCCGCCCATCAACATGGAGCCCCGCTCCTGCCCTCATTGTCTTCTCTCCACCTCCTGCAACTATGTTAGGAAGCCTCTAGATGAAATCCTGCGCAGGCGCACTGCTGGACTCTTTAGGCACCCACGTCAACGAGTTCACTGCACATGTGCATCGAGCCTGTGCAGTGAGGCCTGCTAACTGTGCAGGTGCCAGACGAATCCAGCAGTGGACCTGCATAGGAGTTCATCAAGGGGCTTGCTGATGTAGAAAGCTGAAGAAAGGGGAGGGAAGACATTGAAGGGAGGAGCAGGGCTCTGTGAAGATGGTTGGGTCTGGGCGCCCTTAGCCCTGGGTACCACCCCTTGGGGACCACCCCTCGGACTCTTTTCAATTAACTTGCATTTGGCTCAAAAAATGTTTTTCTGGGGCTGTGAAAATGAACCAAAAGTTAAGTGTGTGACATCACCTACTGGGCACAGGGATGTCTTTAATGGGTGAAAATATAGGCAAACTCCCTTTAATTACACATCTGAGCTGTGGCTTCAGACTTGGAGAAGCTCCCGTGGCTGCGTGGGTTTGGGATTAAATGGTATATACAGGCTTAAAAAAACATGACTGCTTTCTTCCAAAAACAGCACCCGTGCATGGGTAGTGTCTCGTATTTCAATTCTGCTCCATTGAAACGAATAAGATTGAGATGCAGTACCACACGCCTCCTGTAAAGAGGTGTGGCGCTGTTTCTTGGAAGAAAGGACTCATGTTTCTCTAAACCTGGACTATCCCTTTAAATATATGTCCATCTGAACAACAGCTTACATAGAGAAATAATCTACAGAGTCAATGGAAATATGAGTCTGACTTCATAATTCTGCTGGCTTCAGAGCTGAAAGCTCCCAGTATTCCCTGCTGGTTTGACTGCTGATTTACATTTTTGCAAGTGTTCAGGAAAGGGGCAGTCATAGGTCCTCTTATCAAAACTCTATCAAGAAGATCTGGTTCTCTGATAAATGATGTAATGTCACAACATTAAGCCACCACTAGAGGGAGCTAAATGCATATTTTTAAAGACAGCAAGTATTGAAGTGAATAGAAGCTGTGTAAATCTATTTTCAATGGTCTGCCCCTAATGGCAGCTGAAGGTAGACAGCTTATGGCACAGAGGGGAAGCTACCCAGTAGTGTGCCCCTGCCCACTGCAGGTACTTGCCCTGCCTATATGGTAAGGTACAGTAATCTGATGTCCCACAAGTCCGATAACAAGTGTGTCATCTGTTTCCAGTGATAACCGGCAATACCGTGATTCCAGCCCTGGAGTGTATTCCGAATTGCTGAATTTTATAAATTGGCTTCCGAGAATGAGATACGTATTAAGTGCCTCCAAATGTTTTTTTCGAGGCATTGGCACGTACCTCTTGGCAACATGGCTCCATCCCCTCTGTATGAACTCTTCCAGGAGCCCAGAAGGTTTCTCTTTTTAATGAAAGCCTTCCGGATGTACTGGGAGAGTTGTCAAGTATAATACAGAATGTAACTCAGGATCAGTACAGGATAAATAATGTAATGTATGTACACAGTGACTGCACCAGCAGAAAAGTGAGTGCAGCTCTGGAGTATAATACAGGATGTAACTCAGGATCAGTACAGGATAAATAATGTAATGTATGTACACAGTGACTGCACCAGCAGAAAAGTGAGTGCAGCTCTGGAGTATAATACAGGATGTAACTCAGGATCAGTACAGTATAAGTAATGTATGTACACAGTGACTCCACCAGCAGAATAGTGAGTGCAGCTCTGGAGTATAATACAGGATGTAACTCAGGATCAGTACAGGATAAGTAATGTATGTACACAGTGACTGCACCAGCAGAATAGTGAGTGCAGCTCTGGAGTATAATACAGGATGTAACTCAGGATCAGTACAGGATAAGTAATGTATGTACACAGTGACTGCACCAGCAGAATAGTGAGTGCAGCTCTGGAGTATAATACAGGATGTAACTTAGGATCAGTATAGGATAAGTAATGTATGTACACAGTGACTCCACCAGCAGAATAGGGAGTGCAGCTCTGGAGTATAATACAGGATGTAACTCAGGATAAGTACAGGATAAATAATGTATGTACACAGTGATTGCACCAGCAGAATAGTGAGTGCAGCTCTGGAGTATAATACAGGATGTAACTCAGGATCAGTACAGGATAAATAATGTATGTACACAGTGACTCCACCAGCAGAATAGTGAGTGCCAGCTCTGGAGTATAATACAGGATATAACTCAGGATCAGTACAGGATAAGTAATGTATGTACACAGTGACTGCACCAGCAGAATAGTGAGTGCAGCTCTGGAGTATAATACAGGATGTAACTTAGGATCAGTACAGGATAAGTAATGTATGTACACAGTGACTGCACCAGCAGAATAGTGAGTGCAGCTCTGGAGTATAATACAGGATGTAACTTAGGATCAGTACAGGATAAGTAATGTATGTACACAGTGACTGCACCAGCAGAATAGTGAGTGCAGCTCTGGAGTATAATACAGGATATAACTCAGGATCAGTACAGGATAAGTAATGTATGTACACAGTGACTGCACCAGCAGAATAGTGAGTGCAGCTCTGGAGTATAATACAGGATGTAACTTAGGATCAGTACAGGATAAGTAATGTATGTACACAGTGACTGCACCAGCAGAATAGTGAGTGCAGCTCTGGAGTATAATACAGGATGTAACTCAGGATCAGTAAAGGATAAGTAATGTATGTACACAGTGACTGCACCAGCAGAATAGTGAGTGGAGCTCTGGAGTATAATACAGGATGTAACTCAGGATCAGTAAAGGATAAGTAATGTATGTACAGAGTGACTGCACCAGCAGAATAGTGAGTGCAGCTCTGGAGTATAATACAGGATGTAACTCAGGATCAGTAAAGGATAAGTAATGTATGTACACACTGACTGCACCAGCAGAATAGTGAGTGGAGCTCTGCAGTATAATGCAGCATGTAACTCAGGACAGTATAAGATAAGTATTGTAAAGTATGTAAAAAGTAACTGAAGTAATTATCAACATTGTATCTATATGTAACCTCTAATATTTCACTCTGAGGTGAGCAATTTCATAAGTCAATAGCACAAGTTAAGAACGTAACCACAAAAGGTGATGTTACTCACAGACCAGGGGGTGACATTACTTCTGTAGCAGTAGTGGCGGAGGCCAACGATTATTTTTAGTTGTCCTGAGTGACAGTCAACAACAGCGTATAGCCACAGCATACTGTATACATACAGACAGGCGCGGCACAATGTCAGCACTACGTACAGCACTACAATGCTCCAGCTATCCCATTAAGTGGCTGAAGTAACTATTGAGCAATAGGATTATGAATGTTGCCACCATTGGCATTGGTCCATACACCAGGCTGTTGTTCTGTGACTCCACTGAGGCCTTCATAAATCCTTTAAAGGGAACCTGTCTCCATGGAATTCACTGTTAATCCAGGTACAATGCAGGGCTTGTCCAGCGAAATGATTCTTTCTGGAGAAAACATACTGGTATTCCATATGCAAATGAGCAGTCAAGTGCACTGATGGCGGGTCCAAGCAACTCTGTGCACTCTTGTTGACTCTACGTCCTCTGCCAGCAGCCAACTGTCCTAGACTGACAGAGCCAGGTTTGATGATATTTACACTGCCTGGTCCTGTCAATCAAAGTGCAGAGGGCGCGCCAGTTGCAGAGAGAGCAGAGCTTCTAGGTGTAATGGCAATGCCCCGTTGCTCCCGAGGCTCATTTGCATATATTAAAACTTAAGTGTGGGCACATATGAATATGGGACCAAAACAGATGCCTTCAGCTGCCAAACGCACATGTAACAGGTCAGCCAGTGTCATAGGTACAAATCTGCTGACAGATGCACTTTAAGAGGAGCAAGGGTGCACACAGTGGCCTAAAGGCTATGGACACCTTTGGGGGCAATTTTGTATCATTACATTGTACTCATTTAGAGCTAAAATAATTTTTTCAATTGGTCTTTATTAAAAATATGGAGCCCTTTTTTCTGCACAGAGCTGAGATGCTCTAGTAGCAGCTTGTGGATTTTCCATCAGACTAGGAGCTGACGGGTTCCTTATCTCTGCTCTCTGACCTCCTGGACACTCATTATAGCTCAGTTCTTATCTTAAATAAGTGTTATGTCCTCTTAGTAGTTTAGAGATAAGGTTTATTAGATGACCAGCACAAAGTGAAAGTACCAGTCACACAGTTAGAAAAACAGTTAACCCTTTGTGACAGAACGGCTCAATATTTTTTAATGAAGACCAATTGAAAATATGATTTTTAGCCAAAAATGAATAAAATGCAATCATAAATAAAAAATGCCTCTGAAGGTGTACAGAGCCTTTAAGTCCACCCTTCGGGCACTTAACTGCTCATTTGCATATGGATTACAGGTACTTTTTCTCCAGACTGAAGCAACGGATCGCTGAGTGAAAGTTATCGTTACATTCAGATGAGCTAGCCCTACAAGGCAGTGTGTCTGATGTACAATAAGAGTGAACTTCACGGTGACAGACTCTATTGAGGCTACCTGCACAGGTAGGGGATTATGCGCATATTTATTTCCGATAGGATTCCCGTGCGGAAAAAACGCAGTGTCATAATACAGTACCAGCAAAGTGTATTACATTTCACAAATCTCATGCATGCTTTGCTTTTTCCTTTTGTGCTGAAATTGACCAGCCAGGCGGGATTTTGAAATCTGCAGCATGTCAACTGTGCGGCAAAACCGCATCTAATTTGCATCAAAAACCTCAAGTAAGACGTGTGTTTTTTAGTCGAGGAACTCCCAGAAATCTTGTATTTGCATAGCTTCATCTAGAGAGACGTTACAGGACTTGAACCTGCGATCCGGCCCCTTTCATTGCAGTATACAGGTATAATCAACCTATTAGGCCTTGCCTTAGGCAAGTACAAATCTAAGGCTACTGTGACACTTGCATTGATCTCAAGACCGGAATTAAACTGATCCGTTTTGATTTTGGGCATCTGGATGCATCCATTCCATTAGGATGTGGTTCTGTGAAATCAAAATAGAAAAAAACGGATCGGTCACTGAACACAAGCTCCTAAAAAAACGGATCAGTCACTGAACACAAGCTCCTAAAAAAACGGATCAGTCACTGAACACAAGCTCCTAAAAAAAACGGATCAGTCACTGAACACAAGCTCCTAAAAAAACGGATCAGTCACTGAACACAAGCTCCTAAAAAAACGGATCAGTCACTGAACACAAGCTCCTAAAAAAACGGATCAGTCACTGAACACAAGCTCCTAAAAAAACGGATCTGTCACCATTGACTTACATTGTTTTCAGTGACGGATCCGTTTTTTTTCCCCGTTTTTAAAAACGGACACAAAACCGCAGCTTGCAGCGGTTTTCTGTCCAGCACAAAACGGAATGCTGCAGAAACAGAAGACATCCCGATACATCCTAAACGGATCTCTTTCCATTCAGAATGCATGAGAACTCTGACGACTCGATTAACGACTCGACGCGACCTCTATCGCTGCGACTTACCTCTGGTGGCTCAGATAATCCGTTATGTGGAATTAATCCTTTTTATTTACTGTGCAACCTACTCAAGGGGCGGAGCGTGGGTTGTCAGGTGATTCGACCTTTTCATGTGACTGACGCCTCAGCGGGTGCACTCATGGCTTGCTTATAAGATTCATTCCTGAATCCCGCCCAGGTGCTTACGATTTACTACTAGTAGCTGCTTTCTATCACTTTCAGTCATGTATAATTATGAAACAGGTGTTATTCTGGTCAGGGGAGATATTTCTATCTGGTATGTGTGCTCGTGAAACACGTGTTGGGGTTGAGGCACCATTTTGGGTCTGGATTATTTTATGTATGTGGTTTTGTGTATTAATTTGGATGTATGTCCTGCTTTATTTGGCTTCATTTCGCCTTTATCATTGTGTCTTCTGTGTCCACTTTTTGGCGCCTCATCTCTGGTGTAAATGTCAACACCTTGTACTTGTATTTTAATCCTGTAATATAATAGTGTTTCACTTTTATAGTAACCGTCTAATGTACAAGTGGCTATAAGATGACTTCTCACTGTATTCAATTTTTCCTGTTCTCATTGTTGCCTCCTGTTAAATGATGAACAGTAATTGATACGAGAAATGAAATAACAACAAAAGAATACTGTATGCTTGATATAATTACCCATACATCCCTATGTACAAGAATATAACTACTATAATACTGCTCCTATGTACAAGAATATAACTACTATAATACTGCTCCTATGTACAAGAATATAACTACTATAATACTGCTCCTATGTACAAGAATATAACTACTATAATACTGCCTCTTATGTACAAGAATATAACTACTATAATACTGCTCCTATGTACACGAATATAACTACTATAATACTGCTCCTATGTACAAGAATATAACTACTATAATACTGCTCCTATGTACAAGAATATAACTACTATAATACTGCTCCTATGTACAAGAATATAACTACTATAATACTGCCTCTTATGTACAAGAATATAACTACTATAATACTGCTCCTATGTACAAGAATATAACTACTATAATACTGCCTCCTATGTACAAGAACATAACTACTATAATACTGCTCCTATATACAAGAATATAACTACTATAATACTGCTTCTATGTACAAGAATATAACTACTATAATACTGCTCCTATGTACAAGGATATAACTACTATAATACTACCTCCTATGTACAACAATATAACTACTATAATACTGCTTCTATGTACAAGAATATAACTACTATAATACTGCTCCTACGTACAAGAATATAACTACTATAATACTGCTCCTATGTACAAGAATATAACTACTATAATACTGCTCCTATGTACAAGAATATAACTACTATAATACTGCTCCTATGTACAAGAATATAACTACTATAATACTGCCTCCTATGTACACAGATATAACTACTATAATACTGCTCCTATGTACAAAAATATAACTACTATAATACTGTCTCCTATGTACAAGAATATAACTACTATAATACTGCTCCTATGTACAAGAATATAACTACTATAATACTGTTCCTATGTACAAGAATATAACTACTATAATACTGTCTCCTATGTACAAGAATATAACTACTATAATACTGCCTCCTATGTACAAGAATATAACTACTATAATACTGCCTCCTATGTACAAGAATATAACTACTATAATACTGTCTCCTATGTACAAGAATATAAGTACTATAATACTTCCTCCTATGTACAAGAATATAACTACTATAATACTGCTCCTATGTACAAGAATATAACTACTATAATACTGCTCCTATGTACAAGAATATAACTACTATAATACTGCCTCCTATGTACAAGAATATAACTACGATAATACTGCTCCTATGTACAAGAATATAACTACTATAATACTGCTCCTATGTACAAGAATATAACTACTATAATACTGCCTCCTATGTACAAGAATATATCTACTATAATACTGCTCCTATGTACAAGAATATAACTACTATAATACTGCCTCGTATGTACAAGAATATATCTACTATAATACTGCTCCTATGTTCAAGAATATAACTATTATAATACTGCCTCCTATGTACAAGAATATAACTACTATAATACTGCTCCTATGTAAAAGAATATAACTACTATAATACTGCTCCTATGTACAAGAATATAACTACTATAATACTGACTCCTATGTACAAGAATATAACTACTATAATACTGCTCCTATGTACAAGAATATAACTACTATAATACTGCCTCCTATGTACAAGAATATAACTACTATAATACTGCTCCTATGTTCAAGAATATAACTATTATAATACTGCCTCCTATGTACAGGAATATAACTACTATAATACTGCTCCTATGTACAGGAATATAACTACTATAATATGAGGTGCAGTGTGATGTTATGGGATGAGATGTTGGGTGTGCCGGATTTATTTTTGACATTTGTTTTGCATTGTCTCCAGAGTCACAACATTTGGTCGGGGATTTCTGGTTACCCGGAATTCATGAAGTCCATTAGTTTATTAGTTTTTCACTATGAGCTGGCTCTTCCTGCAGTGGTCACTTCTTGCAGGGTGAGGAGGGGAAGGGGGCATTTTATTAACTATTTCAGGGTATTGTTTTGCATGCTACGATTATTGGTAGTAGTTCTACATGTATAGCTTGGATCATGTAATATGTCAGTGCCAAAAATATACTGTATCATGTGGAAAAAGTGCTGCATTCACTAGAGCCAGTTATCTCCTGACTTCCAGCCAATAGCAGCCTCCCTACACCCCCACCAGCATCTCTTCAGTGAAGAGGAGTTTATCTGGAGTGGCATAGGGCCCAGTGTGAGAGGGGGTCCAGTACTGAACTCCTTCTCCTGCCTCCGTACAAACCTGCACATTTATTTAGCATTCGTCACTAGGTGGCGCTCACTGTAAGGTGAATTTTACAGCTACCTGAGTTCAATGGTAGCTGTATAAATTCCTATGGACTGAGCTCCCCCTAGTGGTGGCTGCAGGCAGCCAGTTTTATCATGTACTGAAGAGAGCTGTTTGGGTAGATGTTTCAGTACATTTACAACAGTTGTCCCGATAAAACGCGCTCCACTTTTTCCGACAGCTGGGTAAAATGGGTGAGATGGAGTGTAAGTTTTTAGTTTTTTAATTAAAAATTCCTTCAGCTAATTAAAAAAAAATAAAAACTGATCTCACTGAGATCTCACTTACTAAATTTTGTTATGGGGCCCTATGATTTGTGTGCACGCCCCCGTTTGTGGGTATACCCCCTTAATGACAATACACCCTGGCAGGACAGTGTAGACATACTGTATGAACCCAATGATTCACTTAAAGGGGTTATCCCACGAATAATGTAAAAAATGAAAATCGGACATCATATAGGACATGACAACCTCTTTAAACACTACAGCTGATGCGGAACCTCTTTTTAAAAATGGACATAAAATGTCTTATCTCTCACAAACATTGACATCTATTGTGGCCATATTTCACACTGTTATTGTGCACTGTATGACATTGTTCTGTACTGATATGGCAGTATTAAATGGTATATTTGTGGCACTATTATATAGGCATCATGTAGTGATCAGCATAATATGGCACTATTACGCGGCTGTTTTATGGCACTATTATTTATGCATCATATTGCAGTATTATGTTGTCACTTTACTTTTCTGTGTTCACTGTATGGCACAACTATGTAAATGCTGTATGGTAGCATTATGTGGATACTTTATTGCACTATTACAGTATTTAGGCGTGATATGGAAGCATTATGTGGCTGCTTTATGACCCTATTATATATGGATCCTGTGTCAGGATTATGTGGTTACTGTATGGCACAATTATGTAAACACTGTTTGGCAGTACCATGAGGGCACTTAGGATGTGGTCAGTATTGTGGCGGTATTATTACATTTCTTCCTTCCAGGTGAGCCCTTCTAGGTAAGTAATGTGCACAGGAGAGGAGGCGGGAGCGGAGACATCACTGTCTGTGGAGTGTAAAGTGATTCTGTTCTAATATAAAATCTGAAAATTAGATTGTGACCTAATGTGAGGTTTTCTTCTTATTCAGATTGTTGCTTATGAAAATCAAGCTTCCTGCAATAAAGTTCAATATCTAGAAGAAGAACTCAACAAATGCTGCGCCCGCTGCCCCCCAGGTGAGAGGTCACACAATATACTGGTGTCCTGGAGGATTTTATATCATATTGTTTACATAATATCTCATATCTGTCTATCTATGTATCTATCTATCTATCTATCTATCTATCTATGTATCTATCTATCTCTCATATCTATCTATCTATCTATCTATCTATCTATCTATCTATCTATCTATCTATCTATCTATCTATCTATCTATCTCTCATATCTATCTATCTATCTATCTATCTATCTATCTATCTATCTATCTATCTATCTATCTATCTATCTATCTATCTATCTATCATATCTATCTAACTCTCTATCCCATTATCTATCTATCTATCTATCTATCTATCTATCTATCTATCTATCTATCTATCTCTCTCATATCTATCTATCTATATATCTATCTATCTATCTATCTCATATCTATCTCATATCTATATCTCATTATCTATATCTCATTATCTATCTATCTATCTATCTATCTATCTATCTATCTATCTATCTATCATATCTATCTAACTCTCTATCCCATTATCTATCTATCTATCTATCTATCTCATATCTATCTATCTGTCTATCTAATCTATCTCATATCTATATCTCATTATCTATATCTCATTATCTATCTATCTATCTATCTATCTATCTATCTATCTATCTATCTATCATATCTATCTAACTCTCTATCCCATTATCTATCTATCTATCTATCTATCTATCTATCTCATATCTATCTATCTATCTATCTATCTATCTATCTATCTATCTATCTCATATCTATCTAATATCTATATCTCATTATCTATCTATCTATCTATCTATCTATCTATCTATCTATCTATCTATCTCATATCTATCTATCTATCTATCTATCTATCTCATATCTATCTATCTATCTATCTATCTATTATCTATCTATCTATCTATCTATTATCTATCTATCTATCTATCTATTATCTATCTATCTATCTATCTATCAAATAAAAGAAAAAAAAATGAAAGCAGCACAGTAAATAGAAAATGTATAGCGGTGTGCCAGCGGCTAGGGACTTGGTCAAATCCTCAAATGTAGAAAAAACGAAATTCCACAGCACCACCAAAAATGTGCTAACAGTGCGTGTTCTTTATTTCACCAGCGCGAGGTTTCAGTCTCTTACTGGGACTTTTCTCAAGCAGTCAAGTGAATTACAACAGTGTTCAGTGCATATTTAAAGACATAATTGTGTAATTGACATAATTCCATCATTATTACATGATTATACTGATAAATAGTAAGAGGAAAGTAATAAAGTGTAAAATTCCACATCATATATTCACAAAAAACATGATTAGGGTATTTAAATGTATGAAAAGATAAAATACACATAGTGAATAATCAAAAAGTACATAAAATCCATCATTGTGCCACAATTGATAATAACACGTCCCCTATACCATCTGTGTGAACCATGTGTACAGAATTAAAAATAAATAGTTACAAAGGAATTAACTAACCAGCAGGGATCCCCCATCTTCGCTAGTTGGCGTACTAAAAAACAAAATGCGGCTGCGTATAATTCGCACCACAGTCAGGAAGTGTATCCACCGTGGAACGCATACGTAATATCCTGCTACAATAATGTAACCAGGAAATTCGTCATAAAGACACGCTGAAGCGTACATGTGATCGCCGCAATGCGATCATGTGACTAGACATCGTACGCCGGTCAATTCTATGACTAAGCGTACAATCGGCGTATAAAAAGATCAATTCGTACAGAATTAACTGGTCAACGTACAAAAAGCTCAATCAATAAAGAATAGCTGTTGATATAAATGTGTGGATCTATTTTGTACTCTCCATACTAATCCAAATACAAACTATAAGGGATATATTAATGAAAACTGTATAGTACATATACTGTAAGTAGAAAGGGGGGTCATTCTATACCGCAGGCATTAAATAATGTGCACATAGTATAGTGACCGGACCAAATAGCCGCTCCATATCTAGTCACAGACACGGAATGCCGCTACTCGACATCACTACCCCTTATTCACTATAGGGGGTTGACACAAATTAGGCAGTAAGTGGAATGGGTGCCGTACAGACATCCAATATCACTGAACTGTCACAAAATATGTCATATATTCTGAAGTAAAGAACAATTGACCATACATCAATTAAATCCCTATATAAAGAAAGAACAATAAAACATAAGTGAATATGGAGCAAAAAATGTCCAGACATTTATTAATAGGAGACCGAGACATCAAATAAGAAGAAAAGAAGAAAAAAACAAAACAATAAAGCCACAGTCGCCAAATTGAGAAGAAAGGGGGACGATGCTGGTTTTCACAATCATTGTATAGATGTGAATAAAAGTCTGCAAGAGACAAAAAGAAAATTAGTTATCATACCAATTCGAACACTGATATAATAAAATATACAGTCATGGCCAAAAGTTTTGAGAATGACACAAATCTTCTATTTTCACACGATCTGCTGCCCTCTGGTTTTTATGTGTGTTTGTCAGATGTTTTATCACATACAGAAATATAATTACAATCATATTATGAGTAACAAAAGCTTATATTGACAGTTAGAATGAGTTAATGCAGCAAGTCAATATTTGCAGTGTTGACCCTTCTTCTTCAGGACCTCTGCAATTCTCCCTGGCATGCTCTCAATCAACTTCTGGACCAAATCCTGACTGATAGCAGTCCATTCTTGCACAATCAATGCTTGTATTTTGTCAGAATTTGTTGGTTTTTGTTTGTCCACCCGTCTCTTGATGATTGACCACAAGTTCTCAATGGGATTAAGATCTGGGGAGTTTCCAGGCCATGGACCCAAAATCTCTATGTTTTGTTCCCTGAGCCATTTAGTTATCACCTTTGCTTTATGGCAAGGTGCTCCATCATGCTGGAAAAGGCATTGTTGATCGCCAAACTGCTCTTGGACGGTTGGGAGAAGTTGCTCTCGGAGGACATTCTGGTACCATTCTTTATTCATGGCTGTGTTTTTAGGCAAGACTGTGAGAGAGCCGATTCCCTTGGCTGAGAAGCAACCCCACACATGAATGGTTTCAGGATGCTTTACAGTTGGCATGAGACAAGACTGGTGGTAGCGCTCACCTCGTCTTCTCCGAATAAGCTGTTTTCCAGATGTCCCAAACAATCGGAAAGGGGATTCATCAGAGAAAATGACTTTCCCCCAGTCCTCAGCAGTCCACTCCCTGTACCTTTTGCAGAATATCAGTCTGTCCCTGATGTTTTTTCTGGAGAGAAGTGGCTTCTTTGCTGCCCTCCTTGAGACCAGGCCTTGCTCCAAGAGTCTCCGCCTCACAGTGCGTGCAGATGCACTCACACCTGCCTGCTGCCATTCCTGAGCAAGCTCTGCACTGCTGGTAGCCCGATCCCGCAGCTGAAACACTTTTAAGAGACGGTCCTGGCGCTTGCTGGTCTTTCTTGGGCGCCCTGGAGCCTTTTTGGCAACAATGGAACCTCTCTCCTTGAAGTTCTTGATGATGCGATAGATTGTTGACTGAGGTGCAATCTTTCTAGCTGCGATACTCTTCCCTGTTAGGCCATTTTTGTGCTGTGCAATGATGACTGCACGTGTTTCTTTAGAGATAACCATGATTAACAGAAGAGAAACAATGATGCCAAGCACCAGCCTCCTTTTAACCCCTTCGCGACCAGCGCCGTACATGTACGGCGCTGGGGCGATGCGGGCACATGGCGCCCGCTCGCGGGTGCGGCGGGCGTCATGGCCGGCAAGTCTCTGCTGTTTCTAACAGCAGAGACTTGCCGCTACCTACCACATCGGCGGCGTCTTCTGGGTTGACTAGATGCCGTGATCACACGTGATCACGGCATCTAGTTGCGTCTAAACCCGGAAGCGTTCGCTTCCGGGTGGTGTACAGACACCCCGTGTGACCAATCGGGGTGTCTGTACACCATATGAAAACTGTAATCCTCGCTGGTGAGGATTACAGTTTTCAAACTGCAATTCTTATTCTGGCCACTAGATGGCAGGCCAGGATAAGAAATGAGCAATTGATGGTTTTCTGAGCCTATAAAACTCAGAATTGCTCATAAAGAAAAAAAAAAAAAGCCACAATTTATAAGCCCATATTTGAGCTTTCTAATAGTAAAAAAAAAATTAAAAAAAAATGTTAAAAAATATATAAAAAATAAAAAAGATGTAAAAGTTCAAATCACCCCCCTTTCCGTATAAGTAAAAAATAAATACCTAAATAACAATAAATATAGACATCATGGGTATCACCGTGACCGAAAACGCCTGTACTTTTAAAATATAAAAAAAAAAATTCCAATACGGCGAATTGTGTGGCGGAAAAAAGCGTCCAAATGGCGATTTGCCGTTTTTTGTCACTTTTTTTTTCTAAAAAAAATTAAATAAAAAGTGATCAAAAAGTCATACACACCCCAGAATGGTATCAATAAAAACTTCAGATCGTCCCGCAAAAAATGAGCCCCCATACAGCTCTGTACACATAAATACCAAAAAGTTATAGGGGTCAAGATTTGACATGGAAAAAAAAAAAAAAAAAGGGCAACTTTCTAATTATGTTATCACTATGAAAACGCAGGAAAAACTATACATATTAGGTATTGCCGGATTCGTACTGACCAGTAGAATGAAAGTAACGGATCAGTTTTAATGCACATCGAACGCTGTAAATAAGAAACCCGTAGAACTGTAGCGGAATAGCGTTTTCTTTGCAATTTCACCCGGTTTGGAATTTTTTTCCCGCTTCCCACTACACTGTATGCAATATTAAATGGTGGCATTGGAAAGTACAACTTGTCCCGCAAAAAACAAGCCCTCATACAGCTATGTGAACAGAAAAATAAAAGAGTTATGGCTGTTTGAAGGCAGGGAGCGCAAAACGAAAATGCAGAACCGAAAAAAGCTCCGGTCGTGAAAGGGTTAAAGTGTCCAGTGGTGTCATTCTTACTTAATCATGACAGATTGATCTCCAGCCCTGTCCTCATCAACACCCACACCTGTGTTAATGGAGCAATCACTGAAACGATGTTCGCTGGTCCTTTTAAGGCAGGGCTGCAATGATGTTGAAATGTGTTTTGGGGGATAAAGTTCATTTTCTAGGCAAATATTGACTTTGCAAGTAATTGCTGTTAAGCTGATCACTCTTTATAACATTCTGGAGTATATGCAAATTGCCATTATAAAAAATGAAGCAGTAGACTTTGTAAAAATTAATATTTGTATCATTCTCAAAACTTTTGGCCATGACTGTACAAAATGATGGCATCAGAATCACAAAATCTCATTTGTAGATCCAAGGCCTAAAATCCACATTAAGTCCATTAGGTTTAAGCGAATTTAATTTCGTTAACCACTGTATTTCTCTCTTTTTTAACATTATTACTCGGTTACCGCCTTTTCTAGACAATGGAATGTGATCGATGATCATACATTTTAAATCACTCTCTTTATGTTCATGATCAGTAAAGTGTTTCGACACAGGTAGATCCATACGGTTTT
This sequence comes from Rhinella marina, assembly GCA_900303285.1. NCBI lineage: Eukaryota > Metazoa > Chordata > Amphibia > Anura > Bufonidae > Rhinella > Rhinella marina. Next base: position 302,488 of record ONZH01021237.1, on the reverse strand, counting down.
TTTTCGTATGGAGTATCTGTGCTGGTTGACACGAGTTTTGAAGTCTAGGGTTGTCTCTCCCACATATAACAGTGGGCAGGGGCACCACAAGACGTACACAATATAGGTAGAATCACAAGTGAGAAAATAATTGATCCTGAATCTGAATTTTGAGACAGGATGTTCAAAAACACTACCCTTTTGTACATAGCGACAATTAATACAATTGAGGCAAGGAAAACAACCTTTTCGTTGTAAAGACAAATATGTTTGACCCGTCTTTTTTTGTGGACCTACGTCTGTGTGGACTATCTTATCACGAAGATTCGGAGGTCTACAATACGACATCATAGGTAAGTTTTTTAATTCATCAATGTTTGGGAAATTGTTTTTAATCACCGACCAATGTTTTTTTAACAGTATTTTTTATATGATAGCTATCTTCTGAATATGTAGTAACCAAAGGGATTCTATTACATGTCTTGTCTTCTCACGTTGTTCTGAATTGATCAGTTTAGATCTATCTATCTGATTCGCTGCTTTGAGATGTTTATTCAAAACTATTTCCGGAAAGCCCCTTTTTTTTGAATGATTGTGTCATCCTCTCTAAGGTTATGTCTAATTGTGCAGAATCACTAACTATGCTTTTAGCACGTATAAATTGACTCAAAGGTAAAGACTTGACCATCGACCTTGGATGCGCACTATCATAATGCAAAAGTGTGTTTTTATCGGTCGGTTTAACATACACATCCGTGTGAATTTGATTAGACTGTAATTGAATCGCTATGTCCAAGAAATGGATTTCACTTCTGGAATATTCCATTGTGAATTTGATATCCATGTCAATGGAATTAAGAAAAGAAAAAAAAAAGATAACAAATCTGCTTCAGGTCCTGTCCAAATGATGAAGACGTCATCGATGTATCACCACCACCTCAGAACATGTCTGAAGTGGTGGGATACATAGATAGACGTCTCCTCCAAATATGCGAAGGCCATGTTTGCGTACGTCGGCGCAACGTTCGACCCCCATGGCCGTCCCCCTCATTTGCATGTAAAAATAATCACCAAAAATAAAATAATTACAAGTTAGGACTATAGGTAACAATTCCAAAATGAATTCTTGACAGTCAGATAAATACTGTGAGTCTGTGGCTATTTGGTCCGGTCACTATACTATGTGCACATTATTTAATGCCTGCGGTATAGAATGACCCCCCTTTCTACTTACAGTATATGTACTATACAGTTTTCAATTGAACACATTGATTAATATATCCCTTATAGTTTGTATTTGGATTAGTATGGAGAGTACAAAATAGATCCACACATTTATATCAACAGCTATTCTTTATTGATTGAGCTTTTTTGTATGTTGACCAGTTAATTCTGTACGAATTGATCTTTTTATACGCCGATTGTACGCTTATTCATAGAATTGACCGGCGTACGATGTCTAGTCACATGATCGCATTGCGGCGATCACATGTACGCTTCAGCGTGTCTTTATTACGAATTTCCTGGTTACATTATTGTAGCAGGATATTACGTATGCGTTCCACGGTGGATACACTTCCTGACTGTGGTGCGAATTATACGCAGCCGCATTTTGTTTTTTAGTACGCCAACTAGCGAAGATGGGGGATCCATGCTGGTTAGTTAATTCCTTTGTAACTATTTATTTTTAATTCTGTACACATGGTTCACACAGATGGTATAGGGGTACGTGTTATTATCAATTGTGGCACAATGATGGATTTTATGTACTTTTTGATTATTCACTTTGTGTATTTTATCTTTTCATACATTTAAATACCCTAATCATGTTTTTTGTGAATATATGATGTGGAATTTTACACTTTATTACTTTCCTATTACTATTTATCAGTATAATCATGTAATAATGATGGAATTATGTCAATTACACAATTATGTCTTTAAATATGCACTGAACACTGTTGTAATTCACTTGACTGCTTGAGAAAAGTCCCAGTAAGAGGACTGAAACCTCGGCCTGGCGAAATAAAGAACACGCACTGTTAGCACATTTTTGGTGGTGCTGTGGAATTTCGTCTATCTATCTATCTATCTATCTATCTATCTATCTATCTATATCAAATCTATCTATCTATCTCATAACTTATTATCTATGTAATATGTAAAATCTGTCTAATTATCTATCTAAGTAATATCTATATTATAACTATCTTTCTATCATCTATCTAGCATTTAATAATTAGCTAATTATCTATCCATTATGTATCTATTATCTACCTGCTTAATAACTATCTAGCTAAATATCTATCTGTTTGTCTATTTACCTATCTATCTAATATCTATCTCATATCTACGGTATCTATCTATCTAATAACTAATTATGTCTAATTATCTATTTATCTAATATCTATATTATAACTATGAAATTTTCTACCTATCATCTAATTATCTATCTATCTATCTATCTATCTATCTATCTATCTATCTATCTAGTCTCTCTATATCTATCTATCTATATATCTATCCAGGCCCGGACTGGCCCACAGGAGAACAGGTGAATCCCCCGGTGGGCCCCTGAGCTAGGTAGGCCTCTAGTCCCCACCTCCTGCACAAGTGACACATGGCACAGTAGACTGACCTATAAATAGGCTGCCTAAGATGCTATGCAGTACATTGCCTATGTCTATATAAAAGACTGGATAGTGTGGGCAGGTAGCATATGCATGTGGGCCCCCAGAGTGAGCTTTACAGTGGGCCCCCAGAGGGAATATTACTGTTGGGCCCTAGACACCACAGTCCAACCCTGTATCTATCTAAAAATAGATGGGAGCCCTCCCCAGTAACAGTGTCAAAAAGTGCATGGATAACTTACACTTCACCTGTCAGAGTCTACAAGATCTGAGGAAGGGGGGGAGGGGTCCACATTTTGGACATTAAGATGATTGATATTTTGTTTAATTAAAGATAAGTAAAAGCGATACAGTGACTTGAATGGGGCTGAGAAGCAGTACCAGGGCAAGCTATGATCTGATCTCAGACATCCCCTTTAAGAACACGTGACCAGTCTAAGAACAGTTGTCCTGTCCACTGCAGGCTCTCAAGGGTGGGGCCCATGAATGCTATGGTGTCTGCTGTGTATATCGCTGCAGTGTTAATAATTGACGGGTGATACCGTATGGCAGATCAAGGAAGTCTTCTAACTTCGGAGGAACAATCGGTTTAAAGGGGGATGAGGGCAAAGAGATACTGAAAAAATTAACCCCTGTGGCTACAATCCCTGCACCTCATGTCTGTATGACTGGAAGGTGGTGATGAAGCATTTTTGCTTCAAGTGAAGGGGGGAGGAGGGGGTTACCCTTCCCGTACAGCAGAATCTCTATAAAACGTGGGCAATTCCCTTATGGCAACAGCGCAGTAACACAAAACCCTGGCGGAGAAACCGTCCAAGCCGGAGAATTCATACTTCCTTATCTGAAAGAGGAAATCTTCACTTCTACATAATGGGGGAGGGGGAGGAGGTTGTTGGCTGCAGTTCACGAAACTGCCGAGGGTTCTAGAGAAAGAGGCAGTGAGCAGTGGATTGCTGAATCTGGCACTGTGCAATAGCAGACAACGCTGGGATAAAGGTCAGGTCCCACCTACTGCACTGCTACATTACATAATTAACCCCTTTATGCCCAGCATCAGGGCTGTACGGTACGCAGTGTTGAAGATTTGCCATATAACCCCTCTGATGCTACCACAATCAATAGTAACATAGTAACATAGTTTATAAGGCCGAAAAAAGCCCTCTGTCCATCCAGTTCGGCCTGTTATCCTGCAAGTTGATCCAGAGGAAGGCAAAAAAACCCTGTGAGGTAGAAGCCAATTTTCCTCACTTTAGGGGAAAAAATTCCTTCCTGACTCCAATCAGGCATCAGAATTACTCCCTGGATCAATGACCCCTCTCTAGTAACTATAACCTGTAATATTATTACCTCCAGAAATACATCCAGGCCCCTCCTGATCTCATTTAGTGAACTTACCATCACCACCTCCTCAGGCAGAGAGTTCCATAGTCTCACTGCTCTTACCGTAAAGAATCCTCTTCTATGTTTGTGTACAAACCTTCTTTCCTCCAGACGCAGAGGATGTCCCCTCGTCACAGTCACAGTCCTGGGGATAAATAGATGATGGGAGAGATCTCTGTACTGACCCCTGATATATTTATACAGAGTTATTAGATTTCCCCTCAGATAGCAAGTCACTGCTCTGCATTGGAAAGCTTTTCTTCCCTGATGTCTTCTCCCGACTGATTTTAAGGGACCGCCATGGGCCTAACAAGCGCCCCCTACAGCTGTCCTAAAGGAAATCTCTATTAGGACATACCTGAGGTATAACCGAATGGTTGAGAGGGAATTTAAAATACACAGCCAGTACTGGAATACACAGCTTGTTCAATGCAACATGATATAAATAATCTATTGTAGCTTAAAAGTAAATTGGGGCAAAAAATGTAAAAAAAAAAAAAGTTTAGTCAAATAATCTTGGAAAACAGGCACACAAAAATTATAGAACCAACAACTATTCTATTTATAAATAAAAAGTTTTTATTAAACAAAAGCAATAAAACGTCAAATAGCATACAAGGTATATTCTATTAAAGCACAATCAATGTAAAATATAATTTAAAATGTTCTGATAGAAACAAAACACAAAAAAAAAAGATGTTAAGGACGTTTAAGAACGTGGAAATTAGTTTTTACACATTCTGCTTAAAGGGGTTCTCCGAGTTATATATATTGATGACCTGTCCTCAGGATAGGTCATCAATATCAGATCGGGGGGGATCGGACACCCGGCACCCCCGCCGATCAGCTGTTTGAAGAGGAGGCGTGCGCCGTATCAGCGCTGCCTCCTCTTCACTGTTTACATGCTGGCCGACACGGGGGTAGTGGTGAGTAGGTGTAATTACACCTCACCGCCCCATTCATTTCTATGGGACGAATCGCTCCCATACAAGTCTATGGAAGCGATTCTATCCATAGAAATGAATGGGGCAGTTAGGTGTAATTACACCTGCTCACCACTACCCCCGTGTCGGCCAGCATGTAATCAGTGAAGAGGAGGCAGCGCTGATACGGCACACGCCTCCTCTTCAAACAGCTGATCGGCGGGGGTGCCGGGTGTCGGACCCCCCCTGATCTGATATTGATGACCTATCCTGAGTATAGGTCATCAATATTTATAACTTGGAGAACCCCTTTAAAAAATTAATGAATAAAAAAACTGCATTTTACAAATACATCTGAAAAAGCAAAAAACAAAAACAGGACAGCGTGGGCAATGTAAAATATAATGTAAAAAGTTTCAACACAGTGAGGCAAAAACAGAAAAATCTACTGCATCCTCAAAGCTATAATGAGCCATGTTATTAAGGGGTTAATAATGTTCATTTAGTTTTTATTAATCTCCCATGTGTAAACATTGGAGGGGCCGCAGCTGTTGTAGGAGCCATGGCTGCCGTTACCAGTCTGCTGCCGAGCAATGACCAGACAAGAGGAACGTTGTAAAAATCAGAGCTTCAGACATGGAAGATCATAGTTTTTTGCAGAAACAGTGCCACTTGTGGCTGTTTCTGGTATTGCGGCTCAGCGACATTTATTTAAATGGTACCAAGACTGTAAAAAGGAGGATGGTCTGGCTTTAGGATAGGTCATCAATATATGATCGACAGGGAATCAGTTGAGTGAAAGAGGATTGTCGATCCAGCAAGTACCATGTATCATTCATGATTTACCAGGCAGTGTGCTGGACGTTTTGTTGCACCTGTGTGCGCTGTGTAAGGGTCTGAGCTGTAGTACCCGGCACAGCCACAATTGTGTATGCAGCACTAAGCTTGGATTAATATTGAAGGGCACAAGTGAGCAGTTATCATTAGTAGGGGAGTCAAAGTACCACTGATCAGATGTTGACGGCCTATGCTAAATATCCTAAGGAGTGCATTTAATGGAGCGACAACCAGTAGTGTTGTGTGTGAATAGACACTTACATGTGCAGTGACCCAGTGAATCACTGCTAAAGGGTTAATATTGCAATTAACTGTTAAAGAGGTAATACTAGGGTTCACCATATGTTTACTGAGATGATGTTTGTGCACAGCGAATCCCAAAAGGTGATATAAAGAAAGAAGATGGGCTGTCCCCGTCCTGCGGTTAAGAGTTTTCGGTAAACAGGCCTAAAGGAAGGACACGCATGTGTGAACTGCTCATAACTAGGCCTAGTCCATGAAATAGAATGGAGTGCTGAGCTGTGTTACCATAGTATAACAGAAATGAAATGAGTGCTGAGCTGTGTTACCACAGTATAACAGAAAATGGAAGGGAGTGCTGAGCTGTGTTACCATAGTATAACAGAAAATGAAAGGGAGTGCTGAGCTGTGTTACCATAGTATAACAGAAAATGGAAGGGAGTGCTGAGCTGTGTTATCTAGTATAACAGAAAATGAAATGAGTGCTGAGCTGTGTTACCATAGTATAACAGAAAATGGAAGGGAATGCTGAGCTGTGTTTTCATAGTATAACAGAAAATGGAAGGGAGTGCTGAGCTGTGTTACCATAGTATAACAGATAATGGAAGGGAGTGCTGTACTGTGTTACCATAGTATATCATATAATGGAAGCGAGTGCTGTGCTGTGTTACCATAGTATATCATATAATGGAAGGGAGTGCTGATCTGAGTTACCATAGTATAACAGATAATGGAATGGAGTGCTGTGCTTTGTTACCATAGTATAACAGAAAATAGAAGGGAGTGCTGAGCTGTGTTTTCATAGTATAACAGATAATGGAAGGGAGTGCTGAGCTGTGTTACCATAGTATAACAGATAATGGAAGGGAGTGCTGAGCTGTGTTACCATAGTATAACAGATAATGGAAGGGAGTACTGTACTGTGTTACCATAGTATAACAGATAATGGAAGGGAGTGCTGAGTTGTGTTACTATAGTATAACAGATAATGGAAGGGAGTGCTGAGCTGTGTTACCATAGTATAACAGATAATGGAAGGGAGTGCTGAGCTGTGTTACTATAGTATAACAGATAATGGAGGGAAGTGCTGAGCTGTGTTACCATAGTATATCATATAATGGAAGGGAGTGCTGATCTGAGTTACCATAGTATAACAGATAATGGAATGGAGTGCTGTACTGTGTTATCATAGTATAACAGATAATGGAAGGGAGTGCTGAGCTGTGTTACCATAGTATAACAGATAATGGAAGGGAGTGCTGAGCTGTGTTACCATAGTATAACAGATAATGGAAGGGAGTGCTGAGCTGTGTTACCATAGTATAACAGATAATGGAAGGGAGTGCAGAGCTGTGTTACTATAGTATAACAGATAATGGAAGGGAGTGCTGAGCTGTGTTATCATAGTATAACAGATAATGGAAGGGAGTGCTGAGCTGTGTTACCATAGTATAACAGATAATGGAAGGGAGTGCTGTGCTGTGTTACCATAGTATAACAGATAATGGAAGGGAGTGCTGAGCTGTGTTATCATAGTATAACAGATAATGGAAGGGAGTGCTGAGCTGTGTTACCATAGTATAACAGATAATGGAAGGGAGTGCTGAGTTGTGTTACTATAGTATAACAGATAATGGAAGGGAGTGCTGTGCTGTGTTACCATAGTATAACAGATAATGGAAGGGAGTGCTGAGCTGTGTTATCATAGTATAACAGATAATGGAAGGGAGTGCTGAGCTGTGTTACCATAGTATAACAGATAATGGAAGGGAGTGCAGAGCTGTGTTACTATAGTATAACAGATAATGGAAGGGAGTGCTGAGCTGTGTTATCATAGTATAACAGATAATGGAAGGTAGTGCTGAGCTGTGTTACCATAGTATCACAGATAATAGAAGGGAGTGCTGTGCTGTGTTAGGCTAGTTTCACACTTATTAACTATTGTACGTGCGCCAGATGGCACAAGGAAAGGTGTTGGACATGTCTAGGAGCTGTGCAATACTTCATGCACCAAATTTTGACAAATTTCATGCAATTTGCACTATCTTGCCTCTTTTGACAATATTGATATCTCCCCCCCCCCCACACACACACTTTGAAGCATTATTTTTTATGAGTGGTATATTTTTTTCACCTGTTCCATGTTGAAAGTGTTGTCTTCTATTTTTTTTCCACAGGTCAATTTCGGAAAGAGAAATGTACACTCTCTACAGAAACTGTCTGCCTGCCATGTGGCAATAGGACCTACTTGACAAATTGGAACTACGCCTCTTCCTGCAGAATATGCTATCCTTGCAGTAAGAAATGCTCTAATCAGGGGCACACTGGGGCCATGGAGAATTGTCAGCCAAGCTACACACTATATATCTTTATAGGGTTTCACAGCATTGTAGAAATCAATATCCAAGGAGCTCCCTCTAGTGGTGGTTGCTGGTTGCCAACATTTTACCATTTAACTCTAGGGATGTGTAAAGCACAAAGCTCTGTAATAGAAAATACCAGCTCTGACTCCCTATAATGAGATATGGTGCTGTTTTTAGGGTCACGGCAATACTGCCAGCCGAATGCTAAGGCTCAAGGTTGTAGACCATATTGATGTTCCATACAGGAACTTTTCATCTCTAGGGATGAGACCATGGCCACGTTATAGTGGGATGTCACTTGACTTGTCTTCACAAAGGAGAGTGGGGGAGTCAGTTTTGGAATCAGGGTATTCAAGAGACCCATGACTTATTTCCCTTGTCAACTGGATAATTCTCAATCCGCTCCTTCTCTTCACCTTTGGGTGAACTTACCATGGACTACAGGAACCATATTAATCAATACCCTGCAGCACTTTCCCCCAAACTGACAATTTCCACAGTAGTGATTGCAAATTAATACCATGTCTTGGCACCAAAAATTGTAAAAATAGCCCAAAATGAGGAAATGTTTTGCGGTACATAAATTGGGGGATTCCTACCCAAGTGGTGCCTACAGAGAAGATGACAAATCATCATATAGACTGTTCCAAAATTTACCAATGATCGGTATCCCTGGTGAATACTGATTATTTCTAGGGTTTGGAGTGGCACTGGGGTCAAAAGAACTTTCCAGTTCAAGAAAAAAAAATTCACATTAACTTGGCAACGAACAGAACACTTACCTGGTGCCCTCCTTTTCTTCTTTTCAGCTTCAGATCCACCAATTCTCTTCTGCCATCCAAGATGGCCGCACCACTTCTCAGACTACCTGATACACTCTGTGAATCATTGGTCCAAGCACCTTCTGCTTGTCCAGCCCTACTCTTTGATTGGTCAGCACTGCTCCCATGAACAGTGCTGGCCAATCCGAGGACAGCAGGAAGTGTTTTGCACTACCAAATGCGCAGTGTGCATCAGGCAGTCTGAGAAGTGGTGCGGCCATCTTGGATGGTAGAAGAGGAGCCTGGGCACTGATGGATCTGCAGCTGAAAATATGAGGACACCCAGAAAGTGTTCTATTCATTCCCCAGTTAATGTGAGAGATGCTCATTCTTGTCCACAACACGGACAAGAATAGGACATGTTCTATTTTTTTGCAGGGCTGTGGAACGGACATAGGGATACGGACAACACAAGGAGTGCTGTCTACAATTTTTGTGGCCCCACTGAAATAAATGGGACCACATCCAATATGCAAAAAATTGGATGCAGACCAAAACTACGGTCAAGGGAGATGGTTTAGAGCAGAAACATGTACACCTACACCACAAGAGGGAGCTCACTGCACACAGCCTTAGTGAACCCTGAACTGACCTGCTGTGAGCATCCCCTACTTGCAGCAGAGATCATTTTGGCACTTAAAGGGGTTGTCAGACACTTTTGCAAAATTTACAAGGGAGCAGCCAAGCAAAGAAGCTGTACTCACCTGCCCCAGGTCCCTTCAGACCAGCACTGTGGGTCAGGTCCCCAGGGCTTCCGACCAGAAGTGATGATGTCACCTTCATTGTTCTCGTGAACATTCAGCAAATTCCTGGCCTCAGTAGTCACCAGTGCATGAACGCACGTGATTGGCTGACCGGTCATGAAAAGTAGAGATGGAGAACGTTTTGAAAAATTCGATTCAGCTGCTTCGACAAGAAATTCGATTTGTGACAAATTACTTCATCACGAATCGCCTTTCTATTATTTCAGGGGTTAAAAAAAAATTATACTCACTTCATCCACTTGCTCGCGGAGAGGCCGTCCGCTCCCGTCTTGTTCAAATAAAACCAAAGGACCTGCGGCGAGCGTGATGACGTCACCACGTGATCAGGCTGGGGGTGCGCAGTGACGTCATCACTGATGGTGGATGAGGTGAGTATAATTTTTTTTGGCCACCATTTTAGGAAAACCACGAAGTGTGAGGAAATTTGTCTTCGTGACTGAACTAATTTTTCCTGAAATTCGGATCGATGTCCACTTCAGTTACTCTGATTCGCTCAACACCAATAAAAAACATTTCATCACCTCCAGGACTGGGAGGCCCAGGGATCCAATGCGTAAGGCCGGACCAGAGCAGAGTCCAGTTTCTTTCATTCTTTTATAAGCCTGGCTGCTCTGATGCAAATTGTGCAAAAAGTGTCAGACAACCCAAGTGGTAAAATTATTTCTGCTGCGACGACTTGGAGGAGCTCACAGCATGTAGACTGAGCTATCTTCTCAAGCCTGGCTGCTCCCCTCCAAAGTTTACAAAAGTGTTGGACAACCTTTTTAACTAAACTTCTCAGGAGGGGGTTTCCATGCACTAGAAGCACCCATGTGCACCTAACTGCGTTATTAGTACATGACGCCAAAGTGTCCCTTCAGAGGGGTTGTCCCATCTCCTAAAGCTGTATGTATTGTCAGCATGCATGACTGCTGCTCTATTCAAATGGAGAATGCATAGACCCTGTTGTGATCGGTGGGGCACCTGTGTTTGGACCCCCACTGATCTGACAGTTATGTTTCTCATAGGACAATCCCTCTAATTAAATTGTGCTTCTTCTCAACATGTTTTGAAGGTCTAGTTATTCCTTGTAATTACAGAAGACTTTGTATGGTAGGCATTCCTCCTGTCCCTGCGCCAGTGCTTTAGTTATCCCTGAGTAACTCCTCCAATCTTCCTCTCCTGCAGGCCAGCACCTAGTGGAGAGAGAGCCATGCTCGGCCACCAAGGCCACAGTCTGTGGCTGTCCAGATGGGTATTCCTGTATCCAGTATGACGCAGTGGGCGTATGTCAGATCTGTAAGCCTGATGATCCTCCTGTCACATTTATGCCCAAACCAACTGAAAGTCCTCCAGGTGAGCACTTTGTAACATTGAAAATTTTTACTTCTCTTGGTGATAATATTGGTGGCACCAGAGGTCACACCCCCACTTATCAGACTCTTCTTTATCATCTGGCCAAGAGTAATAAATCAGTATATAGTTAATTACCAGTAAAAGTAAGACAAAACCAAGAGTGGGTCCAAAACAGAGATACAATGTAAGGGATTTTTTTTGCGTCTCTTCTGTGTTTTGGACCCACTCCTGCTTTTGGCTTACAAATACTGATCAAATACTGATGCAAAATACTGACCATGTGAAAGAGGCCTTTTGTGCTTAAAGGGTTTCTGTCACCAGATATGTCCCTATTAAACAGGCTGACACTGCACATGTGCCAATGTCACCTGATTTTAAGTGATATTTATTTCTAAATTAGTGGCCCCGTTTTTCTAAAATTATGACTTTTATTTTATGCTAATTAGGCTCAGTTGCCCACCTTTAGTAACGCCCACTTTGTCTGGAGTGACAGGGCCAGGCAGCGTTGGTCTCCTCCTGCCGGCCGTGTCCTCCGTGCAGATCGCTAGAGGCTAATTAAAATAAAAGTCATAATTTTAGAAAAACAGGGCCACTAATTTAGAAATAAATATCACTGTTAAAATCAGGTGACTTTGGCACATGTGCAATGTCAGCCTGTTTAATAGTGACATATCTGGTGACAGAACCCTTTTATTTTGCATCCATTTTGGCCATTTACGTCTGTAATCGATTTTTTTCTACATGGAAAAAAAGTCCTACATGCAGGACTTTAATGGCCTCTTTCACATGGTCAGTGTTAGGTCATTATCTTGCATGATTATTTGATCAGGGTTTGTAAGCCAAAAACAAGAGTGGGTCCAAAACAGAGATAAAATGTAATGGAAATATTTGCATCTCTTCTGTGTTTTGGACCCACTCCTACTTTAGGCTTACAAATACTGATCAAATACTGACTGTGTGAAAGAGGCCTTAAAGAAGAACTCCCGCAAATTTTTTTATTCTCTGACCTGTTAGAAAGGTGCATGATATAATCTGTAGTGAATGCAATCTTCTTATCAGAGACTGTATTTATGAGTTATACCCTCTCTTCTTATTGTAGCTGGATCATGTGACCAACTCCCTGACCTCCAACTGACCCAGGACAGGAAGCCAGTTACTGCTCTATTCATTCCTATGAGACTGAAAGTGAGGCTCCCATAGGATTGCATAGAGAAATAGACTTCCTGTCCACACATAAGATGCTGTGTGAGTTGGTGAGTCTGATTGCTGGTCACATGACACAGATGAGAAACATCAGGGAGATATAACTCACAAATACAGACACTGATTACATCATGTACATTTCTAGCAGGACATGGAATAAAAAAATTGGCGGGAGTTCTTTAAAGAGGACCTTTCACTGGTCCTGATGTTACAATATTAGTAGCTGGCAGTGTAGGGCTTTATTAGTAGATGTCAGGGTGTTTTTTTTTCAGGTTTGCTGCTCTGTTTCCCCACTGTGCCCCCCATTCATTTTTGCCACCCTGTATGTTAATTAGTAGCATCGGTACTGGGAGGAGGAGACAGCTGGGTTTCTCAAGGGGCGTCTCCTTCTCCCTGGCTGTGAGCTGGCCAATTGCAGTGTACCAATGCTACTATTTAGCATACAGGGCATCAAAAGAGAACAAGGGGCACAGCAGGGGAAAGGAGCAGCTGATCTGAAAAAAAAAGCGCCCTGACATCGACTAATAAAGCCCTACACAGCCCGATACTAATATTGTAACATCAGGACCAGTAAAAGGTCCCCTTTAAGAGGATGTTAGGACCAGTTTAAGGAGGGTGGCAAACTGGACAGTTGCCCAGGGCTCCTTTTTTCTAGGGAGGCTTCATGGGAACAAACTAAAACTACCTGTCATGCTTGAGCGGTATTATAAGGGAATTGAATTGCAGTATTATGTGGGAACTATCTGGCGGTATTATATAGGCTCTTTAAGGGAGCATTATTCTGCAGATTATTTGGCCACTGTATGGTGGTATTATGTGTGTCACATATGGCAGTATTGTCTTTGGCACTGTATGGTGGTACTGTTTGGGTGACATTATGAGACAAGAAGCTTAAAGGGGAAACAGGCACAGCCCCTACTTTCCCATTGTCTATAAATCTAGCACCGGTTTATGCTTTGGCATTATTTCCAAAGGAAAATTGCTCAGTGGTTTGCATTGTTTCCTTGAAGCACTGGGGTCCCCCCCTCGTTTGGGTGGGCTTCCTCCAGATTCTTCCCACACTCCATGCTGATAGTATTGTCCCTGGTGTATAAGTGGGTGTCCAAAGTAAATAAGTCCTTACCAAAAAGAAGCTTTCATCTTAACAGATTAGTTTTTCATTGGCAGCTTGTATTTAGGAACCTTTATGGTGCAGCGCCCTCTAGTTATGGGAACCTTTATGGTGCAGCGCCCTCTAGTGGCATCCTGAGACAAGAGAAGTTTAAGTGGGGTTAGCGATTTTCAGTTCCTATTAATTCAATGGCCTGTTTATGTTCCTGTTTTTAGGATGAAGCTGTGTGATATGGGGCCATCTAGTGGCCTTCTTAGCCAAATGCATTTTATTGATATTGATGTTTTATATTTACTGCATTTAATAATGTAACATTGTGTCTGTCTGGGAAATATCTTCTGATTTTATGTGTCTTTCTAGCATTTTGTGTTTTTTTTTCCCCCCACAATTGAAAGTGCTGGGCTTCATTTTCTGTGTTCAAACAAGTTTTCTCTTTAAGAAAAGCTATCAATTATGTATTTTATTGAAGATTTGACTTCTGACCTCCTGACTGAAGTGAATGTTGTAGGATATTCCTAGTATTTAAGCTCAGTCCCAACTCAGGAATATATGTTTGTATTTAGTATTTTCTTATACAAAGAGTGTGTGGAGAATGCAGGACTCACAGGCTTTTTCTATGAGGGGTGGAGGATGCAGGACTCACATGCTTTCTCTATGAAGGGTGGAGGATGCAGGACTCACAGGCTTTCTCTATGAGGGGGTGGAGGATGCAGGACTCACAGGCTTTCTCTATGAGGGGTGGAGGATGCAGGACTCACAGGCTTTCTCTCTCAGGGGTGGAGGGTGCAGGACTCACAGGCTTTCTCTATCAGTGAGTGGAGGATGCAGGACTCACAGGATTTCTCTATGAGGAGGTGGAGGATGCAGGACTCACAGGCTTTCTCTATGAGGGGTGGAGGATGCAGGACTCAGAGGCTTTTTCTATCAGTGTGTGGAGGATGCAGGACTCACAGGATTTCTCTATGAGGGGGTGGAGGATGCAGGACTCACAGGCTTTCTCTATGAGGGGTGGAGGATGCAGGACTCAGAGGCTTTTTCTATCAGTGTGTGGAGGATGCAGGACTCACATACTTTCTCTATGAGTGAGTGGAGGATGCAGGACTCACAGGCTTTCTCTATGAGTGAGTGGAGGATGCAGGACTCACAGGCTTTCTCTCTCAGGGGGTGGAGGATGCAGGACTCACAGGCTTTCTCTATGAGGAGGTGGAGGATGCAGGACTCACAGGCTTTCTCTATGAGGGGGTGGAGGATGCAGGATTCACAGGCTTTCTCTATGAGTGTGTGGAGGATGCAGGAGTCACAGGATTTCTCTATGAGGGGGTGGAGGATGCAGGACTCACAGGCTTTCTCTATGAGGGATGGAGGATGCAGGACTCACAGGATTTCTCTATGAGGGGGTGGAGGATGCAGGACTCACAGGCTTTCTCTATGAGGGGTGGAGGATGCAGGACTCAGAGGCTTTTTCTATCAGTGTGTGGAGGATGCAGGACTCACATACTTTCTCTATGAGTGAGTGGAGGATGCAGGACTCACAGGCTTTCTCTATGAGTGAGTGGAGGATGCAGGACTCACAGGCTTTCTCTCTCAGGGGGTGGAGGATGCAGGACTCACAGGCTCTCTCTATGAGGGGGTGGAGGGTGCAGGACTCACATACTTTCTCTATGAGTGAGTGGAGGATGCAGGACTCACAGGCTTTCTCTATGACATGGTGGAGGATGCAGGACTCGCAGGCTTTCTCTATGAGTGAGTGGAGGATGCAGGACTCACAGGCTTTCTCTCTCAGGGGGTGGAGGATGCAGGACTCACAGGCTTTCTCTCTCAGGGGGTGGAGGATGCAGGACTCACAGGCTCTCTCTATGAGGGGGTGGAGGGTGCAGGACTCACATACTTTCTCTATGAGTGAGTGGAGGATGCAGGACTCACAGGCTTTCTCTATGACATGGTGGAGGATGCAGGACTCACAGGCTTTCTCTATGAGTGAGTGGAGGATGCAGGACTCACAGGCTTTCTCTCTCAGGGGATGGAGGGTGCAGGACTCACAGGCTCTCTCTATGAGTGTGTGGAGGATGCAGGACTTACAGTATTTCTCTGTAAATGGGAGGGGAAAGCAGGAGGACTCCCATGGTTTCTCTATGAGTGGGCAGAGGATGCAGGGCTCAAATTATAGTATTAAAAACAGCTGTAAACCCCCCCCACCAAAAAAAAAAAGAGTTAACAGATTTACTTTAAAGAATGCATTTCTCTGCAGATATGAGGATCATCTGGATCATCATCGGTGTGACCCTTTTCTTGGTGATTGCTGTCGTGGTCATTCTGTGCGTTAAAACATCACTGTTGAAGAGGCTTGGTGCGTATACTGTTTAATATTTCTCTTTATTCTGGAGTTTTTTTATTTTTATTTTATTTCAGTCCTATTCAATTTACCGGTTATGTCTGGTGAGGGAACTTTTCTCTAAAGGGTTGGGCAATTTTGGATACATTTTTATGATGATTATCAGATCCTATTCATTTCTATGGGTAGAGAGTTGTATATGAGAACAGCATGAACATCCTACTCTTTGTTAGAGAATACCTGCATCTGAACATATGAAGACCCCATTCCTCAACAAGGCTTTGCCATGTGCTTAAAACATCTCCTCCATTTGCCCTCTTTTTTAATTTAGCTAAACCCTTTGTTCATGCCATACGTCACCCAAAGTGCACATTGATGGGGTCTTTTGCAAGCCTTTCCTGAAAAGAGAAGGGCCCCTGATCTATTCCTTAACCCTCTAAGCCACAAGGGCTTTCAAGGACCAGATGGCCTCGACTAGGCCCCCAAAACTTAGGAAGACCTGTCTGAATTTCGGCATTTGTCTAGGCCACCACTCAAGCATCGATTGGACCTTGTGAGTATAAATTTGGCCCTCCAGAAAGAGACGCTAGTTTGTAAGGGAGCCCAGGAATTTTATAGCCACCCGCAGGAGCGGACTGGGAACTTAAAGTGGCCCTGGAAAAAAACACTAAAAGTGGCCCCGTTTTGTAGTCGGGTCCAAACTGATAGAAGGCAGAGTCAGTAATACCATATTGCAGCACATTATACCACCCCAAGCGAGCCAAATTCCACAGTCCATCACAAAATACTGCCAGCAGCACAAAATACATCCCCAAAAACATCCACTGGCCAGCCATAAGGAGGGCCGAAGTAGCCCCCTGGGCATCGGCCCACCGGGAAATTTCCCTGTAAGGTCTATGGCCAATCGCCCCTGGCCACCCGCCTTACCCCGACCCTCTCTGGAGAATGGGCAAGATCCATAACTGGGAGCATGCACCTTGTTTATTTTCTCTGGTTCATGGGACTATCCTCAAAAATGGGACTGTTAGCAAGCAGGGTGTTCTTAGCTGTTGTATTATAGTGTTATTTTTCTGCTTTTGTATTTCCATGTTTCATGGATTTTCTCAATTTTTTTTCTAGGTCGCATGATAAAAAACAAGGTGAGATTCCGTCCTCCATGATGTATAATATTATTGTGTACTATGACCTTGGTCATATGAAAGCTTTTCGATTATGATGGAGATGTAAAAGGGTTGTCTTACTTCAGTAAGTGGCATTTATCATGTAGAGAAAGTTACTACAAGGCACTTACTAATGTATTGTGATTGTCCATATTGCTTCCTTTGCTGGCTTGATTTATTTTTCCATCACATTATACACTGCTCGTTTCCATGGTTACAGACCACCCTGCAATCCATCAGTGGTGGTCGTGTGTGCACAATATAGGAAAAAGCACCAGCAAATGTGCTGTGCCATGGTCCCGGACACCAGAGAGGCTGATGCTATTTCCTATAGCAGTGATGGGGAACCATTTAGAGACCGAGTGCCCCTACTGCAACCCAAAACCCACTTATTTATCGCAAAGTACCAACACGGCAATATAACGTGAATACTACAGTCCAGTATAGTATATCTTCCTTGTACTTTATCATTTATCTATAATAACCTGTCTACATTCAGTGCTCTGCCTGTCCTGTTCATAGTGTGTCCTGTGCTAATGAATGGCAGGCAAAGGCATATTGGTACACCATAGT
The DNA here is from genome assembly GCA_900303285.1 of Rhinella marina. Lineage (NCBI taxonomy): Eukaryota > Metazoa > Chordata > Amphibia > Anura > Bufonidae > Rhinella > Rhinella marina. The sequence continues at coordinate 284,837 of ONZH01021237.1, read as the reverse complement.
CTTTTTCTAGGGGGTGGGTGCCCACAGAGAGGGCTCTGAGTGCCGCCTCTGGCACCTATGCCATAGGTTCGCCACCACTGTCCTATAGTGTGCAAGCAGGACCACCGCTGATGGATTGCAGGGTGGTCGTAACCATGGAAACAAGCAGTGTATAATATGATGGAAAAATGAATCCAGCCAGCAAGGGAAGCAATATGGATAATATCAATACATTAATAAGTGTCTTGTATTAACTTCCTCTACATGATAAATGCCACTTACTGAAGTGAGACAATCCCTTTAATGGCTTGTCGGTATTTATCCCACTATCTGGTAATTATAGAAGGGTCCTAATAGAGCTTGGCCAGGAGTGTACAGGGGGGCGTACAGTTAGCAGTTGTTTCCAAGCCTTGGTCCCTGGGGAGATCTATAGGTCCCTCTGCCAACTAAGAAGAGACTGGTATTATAGATGGCACATGGTAAATGAAGGGCCTTGTGATAGATTATTGCATTGGCACCTTTAAATAACCAGGGATTGTGAGCCCACCAGACTACAGCACATAAATTAAAGTTGGAATTACACGGCAGAGCCATGGGCATGGAGCCTGGCCAACATAAGGCCAGATATACACATAAGATAACAAGAGCATGTTCGGCTGTCAGTCAACTTTCCCAAGCCCTCCATACGTGTTTACATTCTGCTTGGCTGACCATACATGTGTCCTGTACAGGAAAAAAACAAAAGGATCAAGCTTGTTGAAATCCAACTGCCCAATCCTTAACTCCACTAACATCTACTCGATGTCGAAGGAGAGTTGATAGGTCCCCATACACATTAGATGGTGCCTGTAATTTGCAGGTTCTTCTGACATTTATCTGACGATCATTCGTTACTCCACACAATTTTAGGGAACATGGCGTTAATATGGCATAATGTGCGTAGGAAGAATGACCAAAGACAACTAAGAGGGCCTCTCCGGGCATAAATATTCATGGTTTCTCCTCAGGATAGACCTTCAGTGTTTATGTCTTGAAGAACCTTCGTTAGGTTTGTTCAATATGCTGAAACATTTTCTTCTCAATTTCTAGAGATCTTCAGAGTCAACTCCTCAGTCGGAGACTCTGGGTAAGTCAACAGCATCACCTACCTGTGCATTATAGAATGTAGTCCAGCTGTATCTGAGTAACTACATCTCCAGCCACTTGTGACCAATGTCCACGATGTCTTCATATAAAGTAGAGTAGATTCACGTTTTTGTTTTTAGAGTCTACTTGTCCACAGGTGGAAGCATGGTCGCCATATGTAGGATGATGCCCTGTGCTGTACCTACTGTCCCATACTTACCAACATCTGTCTTGGTGAATTCAGGACAATTAAACCTTGCCCCTGGGTCCACTACAAACCTGCTTGGAACAACCACTTCTAGGTGGGGTTTACATAAACCTTGCTCATATTTGAGCCAGACCAAAAAGAATTTGCGAGATTGGTCTTCAAAAATTTAGGACAATCCCAGCAAATTTGGTACTGTTGGTAACCATGTTCTACCAGCCAATAAAGATGAGCATTAAGAGGGGATAACTGGAGCAGCTGCGTGTTCTTGAGGTGTATACAGGAAGAAGCCCCTAAATCATATTGGGTTTCAACTCTTGGCTCTAGTTCATCGCAAACATGAGTTATATACCTCTTCCTATCCCAGGATAGGGTGGCCTAGTGCTGAGTGACAGACCATCAGTGACCTTAAGATTCAGGGTCATGTTGGGGGGCCTGTAGAGAAGGGGAGCTGTGCTTCTAATGGGCTGAGCACAACCCTCACAGGATTTTTAAAGAGGAGTAAGCAAACGTGTTAGCACCCATGGTGGAGAAGAAAGAGTGCCCAACTGTCTGCATCCATTACATCAGGGCGGTTGAGCCATTAGTAATAGTATTCCTGTAATAACATTGGTGGTCTAGGGTAATGAAGGGTTAATAATGATATCCATTAGTCCTGGTTGTCTTGAGTTGTTATGGGTTAATTTTTAATACTCTTGGAGGTCTAGGTTGGAACACCAAATATTCCTGGTGGTTTGGCTTCGTGAGGGGGTCTATAGAGGTGGCCTAGGGCAGAAAAGTGTACCCATAATTAGTGTTATTTCATTTTAATAATACATCCACGTGTTGAGCTCCTCCTAGTGGTAACAGCAAGAAGTGCATCATTTTAGTCCATGGTAGTAGGAAACTCCCCCCAGTTTACCCTGGGCCTTCATCAGCAGCCCTTTCTGTGTGCCTGTCCCAATGGAGGAATAGCAACCTGCGGCACTCCAACTGTTGTAAAACTACAAATCCCAGCATGCTCCATTCATTTCTATGAGAGTTCTTAGAAAAGCAGAGCAAGTATGCATGCTGGGAGTTGTACTTTCACAACAGCTGGAGTGTCGGAGGTTGCTTACCCCTGGTCTATAATCTTCTATATCTTTCTTCTGCAGTGGCTGTGGTTGGAACAGTCCGTGGAGGTCCGGCTTCCCCTCTTTTGAACGAGATCAACATGCCCTTGCAAGAGGAAGGACCCGATCTGAATTATCCTGTTCAAGAAACTGATGCAACTCAAAGTGGAGAATTCGCTGTATCAAAATAAATTGAGCAAGGTCAGATGTGCGGGCCGCCAACCTCAAACTCCACGTACCCCCGGGGATAGGTTATAGACATGACTGGACTCAGCAGGTCTACACTCCCATTCATCGTGCAGTGGTCATCATTGGAAATGTTGGAAAACCCAGAACTTGTAAAATAATTGTATTGGGGTATTGTTGGGTTCATGAGTGATTTTTGTGAACCAAACCAAAAAAAAGTGGACACTCCAGCAAGACAGATATCTAGGAAACCTGTGGAACTCCAGCTGTGAGGACACTACTACTCCTAGGTGCTGAAGATCCGCTGATTGCCAGCTATTCACTAGGGAAAATACCCCTGGTAAGCAAGTATAATGCCGTCGTGCCAGTTATATTCAGGGATAGTGTGCCGATATGGATATGTATATATGTTGTTGGCCATAGTATGATGATAGTTTTGAAGACACGACATGAGGTTCATGGTTACTAAAAGAACTTCAAGCACATCTGTCCCGGTCATGTGTCCAGCATAACTGAGGAGCTCCAGGCTTGGAGAACAGATGTCTGGACCATTTGTTGCCCACCATCAAATACAACGTCCATTAGGAATTGCCTCCTTGTACCTACACGGTCCGGCGCACCTGTGTTGGTATTGGCCGTAGGAGCAATGGATCTATTTTGGAAATATTTTCAAAAACTTTTTTTCAATTCCTTTTGAAGACGTCCTCAAGGTCGCTTGACTTGCAGATCCCATGTGTAGTGGATGGTAATGGTCCTCTATGGCTCAGACTGGCTCGTTACAGTAAGAGGAGCCTCATTTATACACCAGCTTGCCCTAAAACTTGTAGTAGGCGTTTTCCTAGTCTCTTCATGATTTCCCAGGGAAAGCTGCTTGGATGTTAGAAAATATGGATAGAACGGAATATTTGCCCCTAACATGGGAAGCTCTCTGCAAATTTTTGTAATGCTGTCCAACAGCAACAGAAATGGTGAAGTGTGTACAAATTTGCATTTTCATCTAAGACCAAGTTCCTCATAAGTGGGCAAAGGGGCTCTCTGCTACACCTCTGGCCACAAATCACCATAAGCCTACTAGCTGCTTAGCTTTCTGCACTAAATATGAAAAAAATAGCCCTATGGGTCAAAGAACTTTTTGAATGTAAGTTGTGTGTGATGAGCCATTTCCTCTCCTAGACATCCATACGTTGGTCTTCTAAGGAACATGAAAAGCAGAACCCAAACACTGTGAATTGCTCTCTGGGTCTCTCAAAAAATTAGGCTTTGTTGACATCTCCGTCAGGAATTCTGCTCTTATGGTCCATCAAAGGAGTAGAAAAACAGAATGCAAGCCTAAGTCTAATCTGTCATATAATGGAGAGCAATGGAGCCAGACAGACCCCACCGACTACAATGGAGTCTGTCGGGTCATGGTGTTTGTCATTTCACCCAAAAAAATACAGCAATGTGCTGCAATATTTTATCCCGTGTTTTGAGAGAACCTGTGGAGCTTCCGATGCCCATGTGAACGAAACCTGAAAGAACATTAAATAGGTTCCCCATAGGATTGGCCATTATTGTTGATTGATTGATTGGAGATCCCACTTCTTATAGACATTGCGTCTGTGAAAACGATGAAGGGAATGTGCCCCTCCAAGGACTGCAAAAGCATCATGCTGATCTGCAGGTTGGATCCCCCCACTGATATTTATGGCCCAAACTAAGGGAAGGCCATCAATGCCATCATCCAGAAGAACCTGTCACACTGCAAATGCGGTCCGATCTGTAGGGAGCATGACATATAGCCTTAGAATCTGTGCCTGCAAAAAATCCAAGGGTTAAAGGGCTTCTTCAGGACTCTTTAAGAAAAGATTCAGTATAACTTGTGTTTCATAGAACTAAATCTCTGCTCATTCTGGGCTTAGGAGTCCAGTGGGGGTGGGGGTCCTGCTCAGAGAATGACAGTGATCTCTGTATAGACAGTCATAAATGGAAGGCTGTTGGTCACTGATCGGACCGCCCACTGGACTCCTGAGCCCGCAATGAGTAGAGATTTAGATCAATAAAATACAAGTTATACTGAAACTTTTCCTACAGAGTCCTGAAGAAGTCCTTGAACTTTTGAACTGTTTGCCGGCACAGCTTCTAATTCTATTTGTCGTACAACTAGACTGTGACCAAATGTTTTTGCTTTAAATTGTATATTAAAAATAAATCAGGACAACTTTGTGATCACTGTGGTCAAACCAGTTGCTTAAGCTTTTATAAAAAAAAAAAATTCCAGTTTGTTGTTGTGTTGATTTCAGCATAAGGCTTAATGACATGTGTATTACACTTAGCCACCAGGTGGCGAACTTGTAACCTTCATGAATGATATGTGCCAAGTGTGACCTCTAGTGGATAAATATAGGAACTGCTCAGCTCTTTTACCTAACTCTGCTATATGTAGTGAATTACCACCTTGAGTTTACTTGCTTTTCTTTTTTTTTTTTTTTTTTAAATTGAAGTCTAAATACTGTACTGATTTATTTCTTAACTTTTTTATAAACTGGTATGAGATCTTTTCTTCTGATACAGTGCTCCAAAACCTGTGCATAACAATAGGTTTTAAATATATCATGCTAAATACCACTAGAGGGAGCATATGAGCTTATTAGACACTTTATACATTGAACCTAGTAACAACACAGTATGCGGAAAGCCCTGAGCTCCCCCTAGTGGTGGCAGAAGACAGGCAGTGTATTATATTATAAATATATATATATATCTGTGCACGGGATTTGGAGCTCTTTATCAGAAAATAAACTGAGCTCAGATCACTATAAAGAAATAATAGAAAATTCATCAGCACAGAATTTGTAACCTAAAAATTACAAAAATGATGATAAAAAGATAGATTCACTTTAAATGGGATGTTTGGCTTCTTTTACAGACCCCCAACATGGCTTGACCCACGGTGGTAATCATACTTAACTGATCCCGCTCCTGGGTTCTGGCTCCATTGCTGCTTTGTTGGCTTGGGTCTCCCAGCATCAGCATCTGACGCGTGACCACTGCAGCCAGTGACTGATGTAGGAATGTGAACCATTGACATGGCGCATGTGTGGCATGTCACCGCTACAGCCATGTCAGTGGGTGACATGACGCACAGATGACACATCGGTCATTGGCTACAGGGGTCACATGACACGGTATCAAAATTTGAAAATAAAGATCCTGTCAATTTCTCTACTAAACGCGAAGCTGGGTATCAGAGATATTTCTTGGAGTGATGGAGTTAACCACCAGATTAGGGACTCTATCACCTGAGGTGTAAGAAGAAGGGGGGGCATCAAGAGGAAAAGATAGACCCTGCCTGCAGAATTTTTGCAGAATTTGCCACTGTAGTTTTCTGGAATGGAAAAGGCCCAATTTATGACTGGAAATGTGGAGGTCATTCTGCCTAAGACTGACATCCCCTGTCTGATAGTCCATTTTTTTGAGGCAACGAGACAACGTACTTCTTTCTTCAGGTGGGAAGCCTTGTCCTGTGGAAGAACGCACTGCTGATTTCTGGAGTCCAGGATAAGGCAAGCAACAAGGGACGATTTTTTCCAATTTATCTGCCATCCCAGATTTTGCTAAATCTTCACAACTTCACCAACCTCAGATAACTGAAAGGCATGGCTGCTTATTTTACCCAAACAACACCACACCTGTCTACCTGTGCAGCTCAACAACCATCACTTCAATAAAGCTGAGCTGTAATACCACACACAACCAGGGGACAGGTGTGGGGCTGTTTTTGGAAGAAAGCAGCCATCTTCTTCTAATCTTGGATGGCCTGGCCCCTTAACAACTACCCCAGAAAACATTGTGAGGAGCTCTGAGCAGCTGACATGATCCTTTCCGCCACATTTTAGATTGAACATTGAGCCTGTAAATAGTTTTCAAAGTGTTTTTTACGGTAAATAAAAAAAGGTCTTTTTGGAAATGAAGATCCTGTCAATTTCTCTACTAAACGCGGACCTGGATATCGGAGATATTTCTTTTTCTGTAAGGAGAATGAGAGCGAGGTAAACTGGAGTCTGCTTCATTGGAATAAGGGAAGAAATAGGATATTTAGGGCCCATTCACACATTGGAATTGGTGCGGCCCAGTTCACTTCAAGGATCGCAGGCAGCCACGGCTCCGCAAAGAAGAAAAAAAAAAAAAAAAAACAGCCCTATTTTTGTCCGCTATTGCAGTTAGAATGGGGTGCCGGGCCATCTGTTCCGGTCGGCATCCGTGGTATTACGGATCCACATTTTTGCAGATCCGCAATACCACAGCGGTCTGAACGGCCCCTTAGAAAGATAAAAATGTGTTATGTATTTTTTTTTTTTAAATAAAAACTTTCATTTCATACACTTTTTGAAGGAACCTGTCACCAGTTTTACGCCCCAGTCTGAATGTATGCCAACCAACCCGAGAGAAGCGGAGTGGAGGATGGGAGTTGTAGCGAATCTGGCTGTAAGAGACAATCACAGTGCCAATCGTCACTCCGATGCTTCCTAGGGCCAAGGCAGTATTAGAAGGGAGCACACTTTCTTCCCACCCTGATGTTGGGGCTTCTGCCTGAAGGTTGTTGGGGTGCCCTTGAATTTGTAGGTTGTAGGTGTGCGTGCAAAGCAGGAGATGTAGGTGTGGCGGCCGGCGAATGGTGCTGGAGTCAGTAACCAGGCAAGATGTACAAAATAAACACATCTCTTTTTACTGAAGTGCAGTAATAGGCACTAATAGGCTATCTGTGTTTTACAGTGCTCCTACCTGGATACCGTCACTCCCCAGGGTTAGGTTCCGAAGCAATAAAGGAGACAGTAATGGTGGAGGTGGAGAATGAGTTGAGTCCATACTTTTATAGAGTTCAACAGTTTTACTTACATCAGTACAAGAAGTGGTGTATCTCTTGGCTCCAGCAGGTTTTTGGGGTTAACTGGAATATTCTGCTTTATCTCCCTGCTGTGCTAAACTCAGCTTAAGTCTGGTAGCTGTACTTTAGGCGAGACCATACCTCCCAACCATCCCGGATCCAGCGGGACAGTCCCGGATTGCAGAGGCTGTCCCGCTGTCCCAGTATGGGGAGGTATGTCCCGGTTTCTGGCAGCTGTCCCTGTGTCCATAGGACGCCTCTATTATGATGAAGCAGAGAGGCGGCATCGGCTCACTGCTTCATCCATTATCCCTCCCGCCCCCCCTGCCGGCTCTCCATACCTCTGGTCTGTGTGTGTGTGGGTGGGGGGCAGTCAGCCTTGGCTCCGCCTCCTCCAGACTAGAGAAGACGATGTCCTGCTAGTGATGCTGCTGCTAGAAAGAAAGTATGTGGTGTTTATTTTTTTAACTTTTTGTGAGTGGCACAATGTGGGCATATTACTGGGGGGGCATAATGTGGGCATATAACTGGGGGCACAACATATTACTGGGGGCCACCATGTGGGCATATTACTGGGGGGCACAATGTGGGCATATTACTGGGGGGGCACAATATATTACTGGGGGAGCACAATGTGGGCATATTACTGGAGGCACAATGTGGGCATATTACTGGGGGCACATAGGGCATATTACTGGGGGCACAGCTGGGCATATTACTGTGGGCACATAACAGGGCATATTACTGGGGGCACAGCTGGACATATTAATGGGGGCACACAACTGTGGAATAATTACTATGTGGGGCAGTAAGGGGACTGGGTGGGATTAGGTGTATAGTTATGTTTTGGGCGGAGTTAGAGACGTGGCCTAGTGCTGAAAAAATTTGCAACGTTGCCCCTCTTTGTTCATTTACAAAGTTGGGAGGTATGGGGGAAGGATCTGTGATGACATCACAAGCAGGTGATTTGTGCTAGAGGCAGACGTCATGTGATCAGTGCTGGAGAGGGTAGAGCCCAGCTGTGAAGAGCAGAACTAGTGGAGAAGACCCTGTGATGACTTCTGTGACAGGAGGAGAGGTAAGTAAAGAGCTAGATTCAGTGTGAGAGCCAGAGTTGTGCTGAGTTATAGTTCTCTCTTACACCACTGGGACTGTATATTGGAGGGGATGAAGGGAGGGGAGTGATGTTATTTACATGGGACCGCATGTTGGAGGGGTTGAAAGGACGGGAGTGATATTAATTACATGGGACTGTATATAATGGAGGGGAGTGATGTTATTTACATGGGACTGTATATAATGGAGGGGCTGAAGGGAGAGGAGTGATGTCATTTACATGGGACTGTATATTGGAGGGGTTGAAGGGAGGGGAGTCATGTTATTTACATGGGACTGTATATTAGAGGGGGAGTGATGTTATTTGGGCTGTGTGACAGCAGTTTACGCAGCGTCCATCACACAGCCATTTTCATAATCAGTTGCAGTCTATGTGGCTATTCACGGCCAGTAAATAGCGCCGGTCAGAACACAGGACATGTCCTATTTTTGTCTGTGAAATCAATGGGACCATTTTTTAACGGCCTATTAGACAGGAGTGCACCCGTGTAACGGCTGATAACAACAGGTACAGTGCGGATAAATTACATTTTAGGAGTTAAAATAATTTTAAAAATACTCACCTCATCCAACGGGCAGGGACACTGACTCCTCATAGGATGCAGCAGGACGTGATGACATCACACGATCACATCAGGTCCTGCTGCATCCAGTGAGGAGTGAGTTTCCCCCACGTGAAAGTGGATGAGGTATGGGCTACATTATTAATGCTAGGGGCCACTATGGGGAATATTATTAATGCTAGGGGCCACTACGGGGAACAACATTAATGCTGGGGGCCACTGTGAGGGATATTATTAATGCTGGGGGCCACTATGGGGAACATTATTAATGCTAGGAGCCACTATGGGGAACAACATTAATGCTGGGGGCCACTGTGAGGGATATTATTAATGCTGGGGGCCACTATGGGGAATATTATGAATGCTGGGGGCCATAATTAATGCTGGGGGCCACTATGGGGACATTATTACTGCTGGGGGCCAATTATGGGGCATTATCTACAGCCAAATGGTGAGAAAATAGATGCACAAAGGGTTAGAAAATGGTCATAAAGAAGATGTGTCTGCTTCTGACCGCCTATTTATTTATTTTTTTTACATTCGTGTGCGTGTAGACTTACATGGGACTGTATGATGGAGGCGGTTTCACAGGAGTGCTGTGTCTTACATGCGACTTTGGGTTGGATGAGGCTGAAGGGAGGGAATTATGTTTTGTACATGGGACTGTATGATTGAGGGGCTGAAGGCAGGGGATTGATGTTATTTACATGGGCCTGTATGTTGTAATCGCAGAGGCATAATAATTTTTGAGGGCACTACAGGGAGGATTATAACTATGGGGGCACTGCAGGGGGCATTATAAATACAGGGGACATTATAGGGGTCCTAAATGCTACAGGGAGCTCTATAGGAAGCTTATACATCTGCCTTATTACTAACGGGGGGTCTGTAGAGAGCTTTATTACAAGTCGTGGAACAATAAGTGCCGTTATTTCTACTTGGGGCTCTGTGAGGGTATTATTACTACTGGGGGCTCTGTGAGGGCATTATTAATACTGGAGGGCTCTTCTACTAATTGAGGCACTCTTAGGGAGCATATTACAGTCCACAATAGAAAAAAGTAGGATAAGTGGCACTACACCATGAAAATGTCAGTCTCCCGGGGAGCCAGAACCATGCGACACCGTGGACACGCTAACTGAAGCGGTTGTGCTCTGCTTGTACTGACAGAAAAAAGTCCAATAGCAATGATCCAAATGAGAAAAAAGGATACAAGCGGCAACTCACCAACTCTTCAATGCTTTATTTTCTGGATAAAATCCAACATATACAGCGGTATATCGGGGAGAGAAGGGGGCGGCACGCACCTCACAGCACTCTAGCAGCGACGACCATTTCGCGCGTTCCCGCGCTTCCTCAGTCTGCCAGGGACATCAACACGTCTCGTACTATATGACGTGCATCTCGCCCCCGTGCATGCGCTATAGGTACCAATAGCAATATGCGCTAAAAACAATGGGGATACATAAAAAGGTTAACACATCAAATGCGAACGTCTAAAGCCTATTGAAAAGCTACAGAAATACGCTCATATCGTTTTTATCATTAAGTCCAAGTGGACCCATAGCCTCTGTCTTTAATATCCATTTGGCCTCTCTTCTTAGTAAGATGCGGTGCCTATCGCCCCCTTGTGGTAGATAGGGTACTATTTCTAAACCACTAAATCTCAGGACTCTAGAGTCTCCGTTATGTACAGATTGTACATGTGAGGGTATTATTACTACTGGGGGCTCTGTGAGGGCATTATTAATACTAGAGGGCTCTTCTACTAATTGAGGCACTCTTAGGGAGCATTATCACTGTTGGGGGCACTGTAGGGAGCAGTATTACTAATGAGGGCTTTCTAGAAGGGAATTACTATTGGTGGTACTTGGAGGAGCACTATGGGGAAAAGGGGGATGTCTATATGACCCTATTATTTCTTCAGGATAGTATTGGGGGGCACAGCGAGCAACAGGATAACACTGTTGGGACTTCATGTTGGGGGATGATAGAAAAGCGAGGAAGATAAGATGTCTGTGTCACACTCTGCAGAGACAGGGTGCGGCTAAAAGAAGTTGTCTGGGCTGAATGGAGAAGATAATGAGAAGCTCTACATCAGGAAATGTCACTTGGTAGGCTCTGGATGTCAGAGATATGTGCTGCTATATAGTCCTGTATCTTTGATAGCGTATATGCAGCAAGTAAAGCAAGTAAAATGTCTGTAGTGCCAGTGTGGGCGGGGAGCGTCGACTGGGGCCATATGCATTGGGGACCCAAATCTTTTGAGACCCTAGCAACACCCCTGGTTCTGGTACCTTTGGTGTGGGGTGCCTATGGCTGTTGACCCCCATCTCAATACTCTGTCTGTTAGGAGTCAGGGTGATTCTCATTTTCTTCCAACTCTAGACTAGATTAAGAGTCACCAGACACTTCCTGCAGCCCCTCCCTTGGTAGGAAGCAGGACAGGTCCACTTCTGCCCAACAGGTGGGAGAATAGAATGGTTTGTTCCATTCCATCCAAAGATCTCTCTGCCATATACTTGTACACTGCTGCCTGCTGGTGATCCAGGCACATTACATGGACATAACATATAAGAGTTTCATGGTTATAATTACACAATGTAGGAAGACCTGGAATCAATACACAGATGACATCAATGATAGGTTATTAGAGACATTAGCAGGATGTAGGAATGGTAATACCACCCTGGGGTATTACACTGACAATATTTCTCTTGCCATCCTGGCTGCAATTTGCAACTGAGGGACACATCCAGTTCAGATACAGGGGCCCTTCCTAGCTGTAAAGTGGTAGCAGAAGCGCCGATGCTGCACTGCCAAGCTGAGAGTGGAGCTTAGTGGTCCAATGGAGTCGGAGTATTAGCAGTCTGACAGGGGCCCCAAGACATAACTGCATAGGGCCCCAGAAATATCAAATCCGACCCTGCCTTCAGATAGGGACATAAAACCAGTGACTACTCAAAATCTTTTTGTATAAAACATTACAATGTCAGGTATGATAAAATAAAAAATTGGAGTCACCCTGAGAATAAAGGGTACATAGCGACGCTGCAGCGCCACATTATCTATTTTTTCCCCTGCACAGCATCGCTCCCAACTTTATAGGGAACTGCAGCCAGCTCCAGGCAAATATTTTGTTTTTTGAATTATTTCAAATAAAAAATTGATACACTTTGCTCAAGTTAATGGATAAATATAATCTTATATTATTGGACAGCCCTAAGAACCATGAACATGTCCTCATTAATGCAATGCACCTAACGGCCAGCAGAGGGAGCAAGCACACACCATTCTGGCTGCCGCTTTACAGACCGCTGGAGCAGAGCATTAGCAGATACATTGTGCGTCCTGGGCATGCTTGTAAAGGTGTGCTCCGAGTTCTCCCATTTAAATGAAGACACAAACGCAGGAAAATGTAGAGAACAGCAAACTCTTTACTATCCCAGAAATAAAATTCAAATCTGGATTAATGCACACAGTTACTTTAACTATACAAATGCATATACTATATTTTCTTATCCAGTAATCCAGTTTCTTATCCCCTTGGTGTAACTGTATGTCCAAGGTGCTGGAGGGATAGATGGAGCAGGTTCATGTGGTGATTCCACCCCATACACGGTGGGAGCTGGCTCTATAATATAGCTGACACCCAACTACAGTGATGTGAATCAGAGAGAACTTCAAGCTGAGCTAGTTAAACCCTCAAGTGCCGTGGTCAATAGTGACCACGGCAACTGAGAGGCTAAACAGAGAGAGGGGGCTCCCTGTGTCCCTCAGCAGTGAAATTGTGGGTCTCTGATCGGTTACTATAGCAGCATGTGGCCTTGTGAAGGCTCCCAGGCCTGGCTTTTAAAGGGAATGTGTCATCAGAGAATGACCTGCTGTTTAAATCACTTTTTTTACGTTTAACATATTTTTAAATATTTTTGATGATGTTATTGTTAATTTTTATATTTAAACTGGAGCCAAAAACCCTGCAGTTTTCGCGCTGGCCGCTATGTATAATAATTGGCGCCACTTCTTGGTTTGTACAGATCACTTTACTGCAGTGATCCGCCATTCACAATAGGTGATTGTCAGAGCTTATCTCTTCTTTCCTTTTTACCTCTGCACAGGTCACAGAGCATGCCCCATGTAAGTCAACAGGGTCCCCTCCTGTCCATTGTGTCTATGGGGCTGCCGTAAAGCAATTTTTTAATGCTGTGTAAATGCTGTTAAAGGGGTTATCCAACCCCTAAAATCCCTCCCCTACTGCCCGGGCCCCTCACAGAGATTATACTTACCCCGCTCTCCTGCACTCGAGTCACTCCTGAGGCCCACGCAGCCGCATCTCCCCACCGCGCAGATGAACACATCCGGTGACAGGGGAAGCAGCCAATAGCAGGCCGCGATGGGGACGAGCCTCCCTAGCATCGCGGGTGACGCTAGGGATGCTCGTCCCCGTCACCGCCTGCTCCCCCCATCACTGGATGTTTTCATCCTTGTGACGGGGAGATGCAGTGGAGACCGTGAGGGCGTCAGAAGCAATGCGGGTGCCAGGGAGTGGGGTAAAAATAATCTCTGTCAGGGGCGTAGCTATAGGGGGGGTTGGCAGAGGTAGCAGTCGCTACTGGGCCCAGGAGCCTGAGGGGGCCCAAAGACCCTTGTGCCGCATAAGAAGACATACAAAGTACTGAGGGAAGGGGGGCCCAAGCTGAACTCTAGCACCAGGGTCCATGAGCTTTTAGCTACGCCCCTGCACCTTTGTTCTTAAAGGGGTTCTCTGAGTTATACTTATTCATGACTTATCCTAAGGATAGGTCATCATTATTAGATCGGTGGGGGTCCTACACACGGCACCCCCGCCGATCAGATGTTTGAAGAGGAGGCGCACGTCGTGCCAGCGCTGCCTCCTCTTTATTGTTTACCCGCTCGCCGTAACGGGGTAGTGGTGAGTAGGTGTAATTACATCTAACCGCCCCATTCATTTCAATGGAATGGCTCGTTCCCATACACTTGTATAGGAATGATCCGCCCCATAATTACACCGATCACCGCTACTGATGTTACGGCGGGCAGGTAAACAATGAAGAGGAGGCAGCGCTGGCAAGGCGTGCAAACAGCTGATCGGAGGGGGTGCCGGGTGTTGGACCCCCGCCGATCTGATATTGATGACCTATCCTGAGGATAAACCCTTTAAGAACAGCTCAGGCAAGATGGCAGCCACCATAATAATGTTCAAAAAATAAAATTAAAAAAAAAAAAATCTACAATCAGAAAATAAAAACAGATTAGAAATAAAGTATGTGTATTACTATCTAGTTTTAACTGGGTGACACATTTCCTATAAGCCATGCCTGCGCCATGTCAAAATGCCATAGACTGCAATAGTATTCTACTGCCGTCTATGGTAGAAGCAATCAGCAGATCACACGTTCAAGGGAACAAAAACTTCTTTTAAAAAAAATACAAAAATACTAATAAAAAAATAAAAATCACCCACCAAAATTTTTCATATGAAAAAATAAATAAATAAATAAATAAATAAACATATAAATATAAACATAATAGGTGTCACCACACCCCAAAAATTCGGAACTTTTAAAATATACAAATATTTATCCTGCACTGTGAACTCAGGGGAAAGAAATGCAAATAGCCAGTTTGCTGTTTTTTGGTCACCTCGACCACCTAATATAATTGAGTAAAAATTGCAGCTCGCCCTGCAAACAATAAGCCCTCACACAGCTCAGTAGATGCAAATATAAAATACTTACAAATTAAAATAAAAATAATTCATACATAAAAAATTAGATATACTAGCTAGCGCACCCTCGACCATCCATTCTATCGCAGTGTGAGCCTCCAAATACTTAAAGGGGTATTCCCATCATAGACAATGGGAGCATATCACTAGGATACGCCCCCATTGTCTGATAGGTGCGGGTCCCACCTCTGGGACCCGCACCTATATTGAGATCGGAGGGGGGAGCGCTGCGCCTGGAGGACCCCAGGTTTCCCGGGGGCCGGCCACCACCAGGCACAGCTCACCCGCTGCTCCCATAGAAATTAATGGGAGCGCACCGCACATGTGCGGCCACCGCTCCCATTCATTTCTATGTAGCCGACGGAAATAGCCGAGCCATAGAAATAAATGGAGGGCGGCTGCGCATGCGCGGTGCGCCCTCCTTCAGTTTGGGGGCTCTGGTTTCCATATAGGTGCGGGTCGCAGCGCTGGGACCCGCACCTATAAGACAATAGGGGCATATCCTAGCGATATACTCCCATTGTCTAAGATGAGAATAACCCTTTAATCATAAAAAACTTACAGATGTCAGAATTTGAAAAAAAAGAAAAAATTTTTTTTTTAATTTATTTTTTTAGTAGTAAAACATACTAAAACTACATAAAAATGTGTATTTCTATAATCCTATTGACCCTCAAATTAAGGATGTCATGTAATTTTTAGTGCACATTTGTAAAAACAAAACAAAAACAATTTTTCCCAAATCTCAACTCACAAACAATTCTTTTTCCAGTTTTACAAATGCAAGACATGGTAAATTTAACAGCGCCTTTACAAAACATGATGTAGTTGTACTGTTTGTAATTTTAATGTAACGCACCTTGGACTCGGTATGTCCCAGCATGAGCTAGGCATGGCCAGAGTTAACTATTGTGGCCAAGCC
This sequence comes from Rhinella marina, assembly GCA_900303285.1. Lineage (NCBI taxonomy): Eukaryota > Metazoa > Chordata > Amphibia > Anura > Bufonidae > Rhinella > Rhinella marina. The sequence continues at coordinate 269,034 of ONZH01021237.1, read as the reverse complement.
CTCCCTGGAATTTAGGATGGGGGACGTCCCCTCGGTTTCCAGTTAGAGTGGTTGTAAGAAGGGTGAAAGTACCCCAGACTTCAGCTTTCTACATCACCACAAGCTCCAGGAGATGAAAGTGACGACATTTTGAAAAATGATTTGCATGGCTACAGCATATGAATCAGCAAGTTAACCGAGCTGAAGGTGATCCAGGCCCTGCTGCTGCAAAGGATAACATGTTAAGACACCCTATGCACCCCAGAATAGTGAACACTACAGCCACGGCTGCCAGAAGATCCCAGACTTTAGCCGGAGAAGAAGTAATGGGAGGGCTATTACAACAAACTGCTTGCTCAGCTCATGCTTGGACATCTGGGAGGAATTTACACTGTGTACAATTAATTGCTGGATGTGATAAACTCCTATTGTGCACACAATAAAGAGTGACTTTCGTTTGATTATTCTGACCTGTGGGTGTAACTACCATAGCGGCAGACCATGCGACTTCTATGGGGCCCAGGACAAGAGGGGGCCCAGTCTTAGTTGGGATTATCTCCTCTTCTACTGGAGGTGAAAACTTGGTCAGGACTCTACGCTCTAAAGGAACAACTTTTAGCAAATGAAGCAGTGGAAAAATGGCCCAAGGGTCATTGAAAGGTGTTTAGGCCGAAACCCTTTCTGTCCTGTGTGGGGGGCCCGGTTTGATCTTTGCTGTGGGGCCCTTACTTCTCTATGTCCACCACTGCCTGTGACCCTCCCAAAACCTCCTGCTGGCCATTCATTTCTATCACGTGCCCTGCCTAGCACCCACATACACATTAACATCAAGGGCACCCCTGAACCACCATCAGGCAGGGAGCCCACGACTGCAGGGAGTGCCCTGAGGGAACATATGGTGCCCCTCCTTCACTGCACTGATCCCAGAGAGCATCGGCCTGAGGCAGTACACTTTGACACATCGCCTTCAGGACCACTACCACTCCCATTCTCTGCACCGGCTCTTCAGGGGCTTGCAGCATGTGTCGATATGAACGGAAAATTTAAAGGAGTTGTCCAAGTTATACATTTATTGATGACCTATCGTCAGGAGCCCCCCCACCCTACCCCAGTGAATGGAGATGCCGTACCCTTCAGAGCCCCCTGAAATTAATGGAGCAACAGATCGAGCATGCAGATCGCCAGTCCATTCATCCCTATGGGAGTTCCAAAAAATAGTCCGGTAATCCAATACAGATGAATGGAGAAGCAATGTGCATGCTTGACTTGCCACTCTGTTCATTTTAGGGGGCTCCGAGGGGTACAGGGTTCTCATGTTCGTGAAGGTCCAACAAGGCAGACCAAACACGGTGGAAATGGACAGTAAACCAGTACACAATGCAGAATGTCACAAATCAGCACAGTAAAGCGTATCCTAGAGGCAGGGACGAGTACATAGACTGCAAGTATGTCGAGGGCTCACCCAGTCTCTAGGGTGTTCTGTACTGTACTATGCTGATTATATGTAATATTCTTCTGCATTATGTAAAAATATGGTGTTGATGGCCATTGGGATCAACGTTTTACTGTTTTTGATCACTGGCTCGGCTATTTCCGTCGGCCCCATGGAAATAAATGGGAGTGGGGGCCACTCATGCGCAGTACGCTCTCATTCATTCGGGGAGCCGGCTTGGTGGTGGTGGCCGGACCGGAGTCCTCCAGCCACGACCTTGCGGAGCTCAAATCTCGATATAGGTGCGGGTCCCAGCGGTGGGACCCGCAGCTATAAGACAATGGGGGCATATCCTAGCGATATGCCCCCATTGTTTATGATGAGACGACCCCTTTAAAGGCTATGTACATCTTTTGGGCTCATTTTTTTATTATTATTATTGCATTGTACTTATTTTTTCAATTGGTCAAAAAATATGGAATCCTTTTTTCTGTACAGAGCTGAGATGCTCTAGTAGAACCCTTTGGATTTTCATTTTTTTCCGTCATCTGGGGAGCTGACGGACTCCTTATCTCTGCTCTCTGACCTTATTAACACTCATTATAGCTCAGTTCACATCTTACTGATAAGAATGTGGCTTAATTAAGTGTTTATGTCCTCTTAGAGGTTAAGGTTTATTAGGCGAAACAAAGTGAAAGCGAAAGTATCAGTCACACATTTAGAAAAACAGTTAACCCTTTGTGACAGAACGGCTCAATATTTTTTTAATAAAGGCCAATCAAAAATATGATTTTTAGCCAAAAATGAGTAAAATTCAATCATAAACAAAAATTGCCTCCATAGGTGTACATAGCCTGTAAGCCACTGCGTCACACTAGAACGTCACTACAAGTACACACTTACCAATATTGCAGGTTGGCAAATTCGAGGCATGTAAACCTGTCGGGAATGCCCATTCATAGCTTTGGCTTATTTAAGCCCCACACATTTTGCTGCCAAGGATAGCACAAATTTTGCTGTCTATGAAAATTAGGGACAGTGAAAATTCAGGACTGTTGGCAGCTATGCAGGTGAGGCCTTAGTACTATGATAGCACAGGCTTAGGAGATGTGCCTACTCCATCACTGTATTATACAGCTGGCACTCTGCTGGGATCAGAGTTAACTCTGATCCCGGCAGTTCAACCCACAAGTGTTTGATTAGGTTGAGGTCTGGGGGCCAATCCCAGCACCTCTACTTCAGTGTCATTGAACCGTTTCTTTGTCAATCTCCACGTATGCTTCAGTTCGTTGTCCTGCTGGAACACTATGTCATCCTGTTCATACCCCATAGTACTCGAGTGTACAAAGTAACTCGTCTTGTAGGATACTCACATTTAGCTCAGCATTGAGACCACCATTGATCCTAGTCAAGTATCTAACACCGTTGGCTGTGAAACAACCCCATATCATCAGGCTTCCTCTACCGAATTTGACAGTTCCTTCAATTTCTTGACCGGTTAGCCCCTTTTTCCAGGCCACCATTCCAGACATGTGAAATGCGTGTCGCACGGTGCTTGCATGGGTGTCTCACTATTACAAAGCATATAAGCCACCTCCACTGCCGTGTTTGTCGCACCAGAACCTGATAGACCTTGTGATGAGGCGACTGATATTTTGCCCGGACGTCCACCTTTTGGCTTTGGAATGGACGGACTTCATTTCGTATTCTTCCAGCGGTTATGGCGCTCACATGATGCTGTTTGGCAATGTTCTTGGCCGAGATACCGTTATCGATGAGCTGGATGATGCCGTTTCTCTTTTCTTGGGAAATCTTCTTCATGGCAGCTCCTGGATTCAAACCAGTGACCTTTAGCTTGGGAATCAACCTAATAGCACACAGAGCTATAAGGGAATGTGAGAACGGGTTGTAAATTGTAGTTACATAGTTAATACGGTTAAAAAAAGACATAAGTCCATCAAGTTCAACCAAGGGATAAGTGGGGAAGTGAATCCCAGAAAGAACTGAGACTCAGATTTCTACATGTTTTCAGAAGCATTAATGTTGTTTAATTTTAGGAATTCATCTAAACCCTTTTTAAACCCGTCCACTGTTCCTGCTGTGACCACGTCCTGAGGAAGTCTATTCCACAGATTCACAGTTCTTACAGTAAAGAAGCTTTGACACTTCTGAAGACTGAACTTCTTCCTCTCCAGTCGGAGGCAGAGCCCCCTTGTCCTTTGAAGGCATTTGACACGGAACAGTTTTTCACCGTATTTTTTGTACGGCCCATTTATATATTTGTATGGGTTAATCATGTCCCCCCCTTAGACTTTGCTTCTCAAGACTAAATCTTTCCCTATAACTAAGACCCTCTATGCCCCTCATCAGTTTAGTCGCTCTCCTCTGTACTCTTTCCAGCTCCAGGGCATCCTTTCTATGGACTGGTGCCCAGAACTGAGCTGCATATTCCAGATGAGGCCGCACCAGCGCTTTGTAAAGTGGTAATATTACATCCCTGCCCCGCCAGTCCATGCCTCGTTTAATACATGACAATATCCTGGTGGTCTTAGAAGCAGCTGATTGACATTGTGCTGTTATTTAATCTAAGATCTACAAGGACACCCAAATTCTTCTCTATAAGTGACTCCCCCAGTGTTTCCTCCCCTAGGACATATGAAGCACAGAGATTATGACAAGAAGTAAAAGATTGTTCCACCACCAGGAGCAAAACAGTAACAATGCAGTTACATGAGAAGAATCTGCAGAATTAATCATACGCTAAATAGCTGCAAGTCCAGTTTATGTATGAGATAGCCGAGAGGATTGTCTATAAAATAATGGTGGTCCCATGTTCGAAGCTGTAGTGGATGGTGAGATATGGAGCCAGAAAGTCAAAAGTTCAATACGTTGTTACCCCTTTGCTTTTCAGTGTATATCATATTTTATCTATATCACCAGGGACATGTTAGAATCATGAGGCTCGACAGCAACATTTAGAAGGGGCCTTCTTTTAGAGAGCGCAGAAGTTTCTGTTTCTATTACAGGTGACAGAGTTAAAGGGGAACCTCATAGTGTCCATCTCAGCGCGTCCTCAGATGTCAGAGTCAGATATCGGAATAATGTCAGCTTCAGGCAGACATGTCATCCAGACACCCGACCTGAATATCTAATAAAAGCAGCAGTTTCATGTAGGGTGTTGTCGAGATCATGGCGCCTGTAGCAGCGTCCTCACCCAGATTCTTTCACTAATCTCTTCACGTCCACCCTCTGAGTAGAAAAATGTGCAGCTGGCATACAAATGTCACTAGTCAACTTCAAGGATGCTATTTCTGCCCCGTAAATGGTTGTAAACTTCGGTGGTACTCTGCTATGGAATCTATATCTCATCTGGATGGGGGGGTTTGTTCCGACCACCCTACGATCAGCTGTATGAGGAGATCACGCTGCACACTGCTATTCCTAAGCCAGTGATGTCACGTTTATCGGTCGCATGGCCTATGTGCAGCTTAATCCCAAGTGAATGGGTTTTAGCTGCAATACCAAGAACAGCCCCTATACAATGGATGGCGCCGTGCTTGGTAAGCTGTGAGGAGCTGATCGGCGGCGGTGTCTGACCCCACCGATCACATAGTGAACATGGAGCTTGTTATATGAACAACATGAGTCAAAGGTTATGACAATCAGGGGCGTTGCTAGGGTCTCAAAAGATCTGGGGCCCAAGCCTCAATGCATAAGGCCCAATTCTCTTAGTCGACCCTTCAGCAGCAGCACTTACCTGTCACATCCAGGGCCTTCAGGTGACGTCTCCTCTGATGTAGATCTTCTCTGTCATCATCTTCGGTCCGGACAACTTCTCTCAGCCGCCTTGTCTCTGCAGAGTGTGACATAGACACAGACATCTTACCTTCCTCACATTTCATCATCTCCAAACCTGAAGCCCCCGCAGTGTTATCCTGCTGCTTGCTGTGCCCCCCCAATACTATCCTGAAGAAATATCAGTGCCCCCCATAATAATAGTGCTCCTCAAAGTCCCACCAATAGTAATTACCTTCTAGAATGCCCTCATTAGTAATACTGCCCCCTACAGTGCCCCCAGCAGTGATAATGCTCCACAAGAATGCCCCCATCAGTAGAAGAGCCCTCCAGTATTAATAATACCCTCACAGAGCCCCCAGTCGTAATAAGGCCCCCTATTGTTCCCCCCAGTGGTAATAAAGCTCTCTACAGACCTCTCAGTAGTAATATGGCCCCCATAGTGCTCTTAGTAGAAATAAAGTGGACCTATAAGACCCTCTTATAGAGCCCCCAGTAGTAATAAGAACATCTATACCATCTATAACCTATGGCACGGGTGCCAGAGGCAGCACTCCGAGCCTTCTCTGTGGGCACCTGCCCCTGGAAAAACTCTATGGTGTACCAATATGCCTTAGACTTTTCCTGCCATTCATCAGCGCAGGGCGCACTATGAACAGCACAGGCAAAGCACTGAATGTAGGCAGGATATTATAGATAAATGATAAATTACATTGAAGATATACTATATTGGTATTCAGGTTAAGTTGCCGTGTTGGTACTTTACGATAAATAAGTGGGTTTTGGGTTGCAGTTTGGGCACTCGGTCTCTAAAAGGTTCACCATCACTGATCTATAATTTCCCTTGGATTTATAATACCCCTACAGTGCCCCCAGTATTTATATTGCCCCTCCTGTTATAATGCCCCCTGTAGTTATATTCCTCCCTTTAGTGCCCTCAGCAATGATGATTCCTCAGCCCCTCCACCATACAGTCCCATGTAAATACAATTATTTTCTCTCCCTCAACTGTAGATTCCCATGTAAATAACATCACTCCCCTCCCTTCAGCTCTTCCAATATACAGTCCGGTATAAATTACATCACTCCCTCCGCGGCCGCCTTCAACACTGTCTCATGTAAATAACATCACTCCCCTCCCTTCAGCACCTCCAGTATACAGTCCCATGTAAATAACATCACTCCCCTCCCTTCAACACCTCCAGTATACAGTCCCATGTAAATAACATCACTCAACTCCCTTCAACACCTCCAGTATACAGTCCCATGTAAATAACATCACTCAACTCCCTTCAACACCTCCAGTATACAGTCCCATGTAAATAACATCACTCCCCTCCCTTCAACACCTCCAGTATACAGTCCCATGTAAATAACATCACTCCCCTACCTTCAGCACCTCCAGTATACAGTCCCATGTAAATAACATCACTCCCTCCCACAGCCCCCTCGAACACATACCTCTCTTCAGCCCTAACTTACAGTCCCAGTTAAATAACTACAACTCCCAGCATTACTCTGCCTTTACTTACCTCTCCTTATAGCAGACATCACCGTGGAGCCTTCACTGTGGAACCTTTCCTGCACTGGTCACATGATGACATGTGATCAGTGACATCATCGCAGGTCCTTCTCAGCTGATGTCACCACAGGTCCTACACCTTGTGCAGCGCTTTTGATTCAATTGTGTTGCTGTCCTGAGGATGGCAATACAATTTAATCTAGATGGCAGACAGGACATTCAAGGCCTGGGAGGAAAGATCAGGGGCCCAGGCCCGAATGTTTTAGCCTAGCAACACCCCTGATGACAATGTTCAGATTGTGACTATTACACAGGGTTTATTACATTTCTCCAAGATACTGGGTAGGGAATCCGGATCAATTTGTATATATGATATCGATGATATGGTCCCACATCTAACGACTCAGTACTGATTCTTTACATAACTAACTATACGATCACTGAAAAGCTTGGGTTAGTTGGTTACTAGGACTGCGGGGGTGTGACGACCTATGACAATGGATTGTGCACGTGTCATGGAGATGTTTACAAGCCTTAAACTTAAGGGATCATGAACATGAACAGATTGGTATCAATGAAAAGTTCAGATCGCCCTGCAAAAAACAAGCCCTCATACAGCTACGTGAACAGAAAAATAAAAAAGTTATGGCTGTATGAAGGCAGGGAGCGCAAAACGAAAAAAAAAAAAAAAACCTCTGGGGCTGAAAGGGTTAAAAATATCAGAGTCAGGCGTGAGTGAGTAATTTGTCTCAAGGTGACGTCACTCTGTTATTTGGCAATGACATGTGAGGATGTCCTCAGATGACCCCCTCCCATTACTAAAAGGAGGAGGCAGAAACACTGAAGAGTCTCTCTCTGCTGCAGACGGACATATAGAGGGAGATTTATCACCTCCCTTGTGCCGTTAAAAAGTCACAGGTGCGTCTTTTCAAGGAATTGTCACATCTCCCACTTTTCCAAAAGGGGGCGTGGCAAGGGAGGGAAGGGGCGTGGTCATCCATCCCAACACATTTATTTTCATTTACACCAGTTTTCTGAGCTGTCATAGATTTCTGGTTAGTCGCACAGACTGCCGGAGGATGCGTCTATTTATGATGAGGTGTGTAATTAGGCGCATCCTCCAGCAATGCAGAAAGCGCCAATCTCCCCCATTGACTTTCTATTGATTCTGTCCAGCAGCAAGAAGAGAGTGAACTCGGCTCCGTGCTCCTACCTTCTCAGCCATTGAACCCCCACTGATCAAAACCTTTGTCTGTCACTACAGGGAGCTGTATGGAATCTGTATAGAAGTCTGTATGCAATCAGCTCCCTCTAGTGGACGCTGCAGGCAACTACAATATCATTGAAATGGGTTTTCTAGGATTTCAAAAAACTGATGATTTGTCCTCACGATAAGGCCTCATTCAGACGACCGTATATTTGCGGGTCCGCATTATTGCGGACCCGCAAATATACGGGGACCGCCCGGCGTGTGTTCCGCAGCGCTCGGAACACACGCCGTGCGGCCCCATTGAAAATTCCTATACTTGTCCGTGCGTACGGAAAAGTATAGGACATGTTCTATCTTTTTATGCGGAGCCGCGGCTGTGCGCTCCCATAGAGGTGAATGGGGCTGCATGTATTCCGCAATTTTGCGGAATACATACGGCCCCATTCATACGGTCGTGTGAATGGGGCCTAAGTCTTCACTATCTGATAGGTGGAGGTGCAACACCCAGCACCTATGCTGATCAGCTGTTTATAAAAGCCTCATGTCTTTTCCAGGAAACCCAGGGTCCTCCAGGCACAGTGCTCCCCACTCCATTCTCGAGTGGTGGGACCCGCACCGATCAGATTGTCTAAGATGCGAAAAACCCTTTAAAGGGTTAATTTTCACACTCATTGAGTGCCCTTTTTATTTTGGAGATCCTGTTCATCGCAATGTAACACGTGGCCCCTACTGTACAATATTTCATCAATCTGTATCACAAGACATGCTGGTATGGTGGCCATGGCTGCACTGTGGTATCTGGTTCTGCTGGGGCAGTATATTGTGCTGCACTGTGGTATCTGGTTCTGCTGGGGCAGTATATTGTGCTGCACTGTGGTATCTGGTTCTGCTGGGGCAGTATATTGTGCTGCACTGTGGTATCTGGTTCTGCTGGGGCAGTATATTGGGCTGCACTGTGGTATCTGGTTCTGCTGGGGCAGTATATTGTGCTGCACTGTGGTATCTGGTTCTGCTGGGGCAGTATATTGTGCTGCACTGTGGTATCTGGTTCTGCTGGGGCAGTATATTGTGCTGCACTGTGGTATCTGGTTCTGCTGGGGCAGTATATTGTGCTGCACTGTGGTATTGCTGGTCCTGTCTACTGGTGTTGTCCTATCTTCTGCCAATTTAGACCCGTCTACAACATGGGGCCACTTTTAGTTTTTTTTCCAGGGCCACTTTAAGTTCCCAGTCCGCCCCTGATGGTGGCTGTCGTTCTGCACTTAGGAGTATAGAAAAAATGTTACCATGTACAAGGTCTTAGAACCATAGAGGGGAAAGCCGAACTGTGCCCCAGAAAGTATAAGAAGACTATTTCACTCAAATAAACTGACTTTGCTAAAGGGTTAATACGTTATTCCTGGCAGTAATTGTCACAAACCTCCTAATACACACCTCAGCTGCTGCAGAACCTCATAATACACACCTCAGCTGCTGCAGAACCTCACAATACATACCTCAGCTGCTGCAGAACCTCATAATACACATCTCAGCTGCTGCAGAACATCATAATACACACCTCAGCTGCTGCAGAACCTCATAATACACACCTCAGCTGCTGCAGAACATCATAATACACACCTCAGCTGCTGCAGAACCTCATAATACACACCTCAGCTGCTGCAGAACCTCATAATACACACCTCAGCTGCTGCAGAACCTCCTAATACACACCTCAGCTGCATAACATCATAATACACACCTCAGCTGCTGCAGAACCTCCTAATACACACCTCAGCTGCATAACATCATAATACACACCTCAGCTGCTGCAGAACCTCCTAATACACACCTCAGCTGCTGCAGAACCTCCTAATACACACCTCAGCTACTGCAGAACATCATAATACACACCTCAGCTGCTGCAGAACCTCATAATACACACCTCAGCTGCTGCAGAACCTCATAATACACACCTCAGCTGCTGCAGAACCTCATAATACACACCTCAGCTGCTGCATAACATCATAATACACACCTCAGCTGCTGCAGAACCTCATAATACACACCTCAGCTGCTGCAGAACATCATAATACACACCTCAGCTGCTGCAGAACCTCATAATACACACCTCAGCTGCTGCAGAACCTCATAATACACACCTCAGCTGCTGCAGAACCTCCTAATACACACCTCAGCTGCTGCAGAACCTCATAATACACACCTCAGCTGCTGCAGAACCTCCTAATACACACCTCAGCTGCATAACATCATAATACACACCTCAGCTGCTGCATAACATCATAATACACACCTCAGCTGCTGCAGAACCTCCTAATACACACCTCAGCTGCATAACATCATAATACACACCTCAGCTGCTGCAGAACCTCCTAATACACACCTCAGCTGCTGCAGAACCTCCTAATACACACCTCAGCTACTGCAGAACATCATAATACACACCTCAGCTGCTGCAGAACCTCATAATACACACCTCAGCTGCTGCAGAACCTCATAATACACACCTCAGCTGCTGCAGAACCTCATAATACACACCTCAGCTACTGCAGAACATCATAATACACACCTCAGCTGCTGCAGAACCTCATAATACACACCTCAGCTGCTGTAGAACCTCAAAATACACATCTCAGCTGCTGCAGAACATCATAATACACACCTCAGCTGCTGCAGAACATCATAATACACACCTCAGCTGCTGCAGAACCTCATAATACACACCTCAGCTGCTGCATAACATCATAATACACACCTCAGCTGCTGCATAACATCATAATACACACCTCAGCTGCTGCAGAACCTCATAATACACACCTCAGCTGCTGCAGAACCTCATAATACACACCTCAGCTGCTGCAGAACATCATAATACACACCTCAGCTGCTGCAGAACCTCATAATACACACCTCAGCTGCTGCAGAACCTCATAATACACACCTCAGCTGCTGCAGAACCTCATAATACACACCTCAGCTGCTGCAGAACCTCATAATACACACCTCAGCTGCTGCTGAACCTCATAATACACACCTCAGCTGCTGCATAACATCATAATACACACCTCAGCTGCTGCAGAACCTCCTAATACACACCTCAGCTGCTGCATAACATCATAATACACACCTCAGCTGCTGCAGAACCTCCTAATACACACCTCAGCTGCTGCAGAACCTCCTAATACACACCTCAGCTACTGCAGAACATCATAATACACACCTCAGCTGCTGCAGAACCTCATAATACACACCTCAGCTGCTGCAGAACCTCATAATACACACCTCAGCTGCTGCAGAACCTCATAATACACACCTCAGCTGCTGCAGAACATCATAATACACACCTCAGCTGCTGCAGAACCTCATAATACACACCTCCGCTGCTGCAGAACCTCATAATACTCACCTCAGCTGCTACAGAACTTCATAATACACACCTCAGCTGCTGCAGAACCTCCTAATACACACCTCAGCTGCTACAGAACTTCATAATACACACCTCAGCTGCTGTAGAACCTCAAAATACACATCTCAGCTGCTGCAGATCATCATAATACACACCTCAGCTGCTGCAGAACATCATAATACACATCTCAGCTGCTGCAGAACCTCATAATACACACCTCAGCTGCTGCAGAACATCATAATACACACCTCAGCTGCTGCAGAGCCTCATAATACACATCTCAGCTGCTGCAGAACCTCATAATACACACCTCAGCTGCTGCAGAACATCATAATACACACCTCAGCTGCTGCAGAACCTCATAATACACACCTCAGCTGCTGCAGAACCTCATAATACACATCTCAGCTGCTGCAGAACCTCATAATACACACCTCAGCTGCTGCAGAACATCATAATACACACCTCAGCTGCTGCAGAACATCATAATACACATCTCAGCTGCTGCAGAACCTCATAATACACACCTCAGCTGCTGCAGAACATCATAATACACACCTCAGCTGCTGCAGAACCTCATAATACACACCTCAGCTGCTGCAGAACATCATAATACACATCTCAGCTGCTGCAGAACATCATAATACACACCTCAGCTGCTGCAGAACATCATAATACACACCTCAGCTGCTGCAGAACATCATAATACACACCTCAGCTGCTGCAGAACCTCATAATACACACCTCAGCTGCTGTTAGAACCTCAAAATACACATCTCAGCTGCTGCAGATCATCATAATACACACCTCAGCTGCTGCAGAACATCATAATACACACCTCAGCTGCTGCAGAACCTCATAATACACACCTCAGCTGCTGCAGAACCTCATAATACACACCTCAGCTGCTGCAGAACATCATAATACACATCTCAGCTGCTGCAGAACCTCATAATACACACCTCAGCTGCTGCAGAACATCATAATACACACCTCAGCTGCTGCAGAACATCATAATACACACCTCAGCTGCTGCAGAACCTCATAATACACACCTCAGCTGCTGCAAAACATCATAATACACACCTCAGCTGCTGCAGAACATCATAATACACACCTCAGCTGCTGCAGAACCTCATAATACACACCTCAGCTGCTGCAGAACATCATAATACACATCTCAGCTGCTGCAGAACCTCATAATACACACCTCAGCTGCTGCAGAACCTCATAATACACACCTCAGCTGCTGCAGAACATCATAATACACACCTCAGCTGCTGCAGAACCTCATAATACACACCTCAGCTGCTGTAGAACCTTCTAATACACACCCCAGCTACTGCAGAACCTCATAATACACACCTCAGCTGCTGCAGAACCTCATAATACACACCTCAGCTGCTGCAGAACCTCCTAATACACACCTCAGCTGCTGCAGAACCTCATAATATACACCTCAGCTGCTGCAGAACCTCATAATACACACCTCAGCTGCTGCAGAACATCATAATACACACCTCAGCTGCTGCAGAACATCATAATACACATCTCAGCTGCTGCAGAACCTCATAATACACACCTCAGCTGCTGCAGAACATCATAATACACATCTCAGCTGCTGCAGAACCTCATAATACACACCTCAGCTGCTGCAGAACCTCATAATACACACCTCAGCTGCTGCAGAACATCATAATACACACCTCAGCTGCTGCAGAACATCATAATACACACCTCAGCTGCTGTAGAACCTTCTAATACACACCCCAGCTACTGCAGAACCTCATAATACACACCTCAGCTGCTGCAGAACCTCATAATACACACCTCAGCTGCTGCAGAACCTCCTAATACACACCTCAGCTGCTGCAGAACCTCATAATATACACCTCAGCTGCTGCAGAACCTCATAATACACACCTCAGCTGCTGCAGAACATCATAATACACACCTCAGCTGCTGCAGAACATCATAATACACACCTCAGCTGCTGCAGAACCTCATAATACACACCTCAGCTGCTGCAGAACATCATAATACACATCTCAGCTGCTGCAGAACCTCATAATACACACCTCAGCTGCTGCAGAACCTCATAATACACACCTCAGCTGCTGCAGAACATCATAATACACACCTCAGCTGCTGCAGAACCTCATAATACACACCTCAGCTGCTGTAGAACCTTCTAATACACACCCCAGCTACTGCAGAACCTCATAATACACACCTCAGCTGCTGCAGAACCTCATAATACACACCTCAGCTGCTGCAGAACCTCCTAATACACACCTCAGCTGCTGCAGAACCTCATAATATACACCTCAGCTGCTGCAGAACCTCATAATACACACCTCAGCTGCTGCAGTCCTGAATGGTATTAGACAGTGAATACAGCAGGACACATCATCCACGTGGGTTACAGATGAAAGGCTGGAGACTTTTTTAGCGAGATTCACGCCCAGTGAAGGATCCAGACCTCATTTACATACGACGCAGGATATACCGTAGCTCTTCTGGGACACATTTACCTGCCGCGTCTGTTTCCTGGAGTTTTTTTTAGAAAAGATTTATTAATGTCTTAAGACATTACACCTCAGAGGATGAGTGGTCTCCACGCTTTCTTTATGCCTCGAAACAGTAAACAGATCTTTAACCCCCGATAGAAACCAGTACTACGGTGTGTACATGTGACCACGAGGTGACTAAAGCGCGTTACAAAGGTTTGTCATAGTTCAGTGAAACCATGAATCATGCAGTATATAGTCACACTCCCAATGGGGTTTTCTGTTCTTATTAAATAAAAATTTCTCTGAATTTCTACGATACTTTGGGGGGAATTTTTAACACTGCCTTTATTTTTCACACCTTTTGTAATAACACTCTTGTCTGGAGGTGTTTGCCCATTTTTTTCTTACACCGCCCCCTACTGGAGTGACATTGTGCCTCTTTCAAAAGCAGCCTGAGATAAATCTGGAGTGAACCTATTTAAAGGGGTTGTCCACGATTTTGATGGCCTATCATCAGGACAAATCATGGAGGTCCTACTACCTCACCCCCCGCCGATCAGCTGTATGAACAGGCAGCGGCGCTCCAGTGAGTGCTGCAGCCTTATCACAGCTTACCAAGCACAGCGCCGTCCATTCTATAGTGGCCATGCTTGGTATTGCATCTCAGCCCCATTCACTTGAGAGGGACTGAGCTGTGCCTAAGCCATGTGACTGAAAAACGTGACGTCACTGGCTAAGAAGAGGGCGCAACACTCGGGGAGCACCGTGGCCTGTTCATCCACCTATCCTGAGGATCTCAGAAAACCCCTTTAAACTAGTTAACTACGCCCCCTTTTTCCCTCCTATATTAAAGAGTGGTGAGCGCAGCCTGGCAGGTAACAAAATTTCCAACTTTTTGATGCCACTTAAGCCTCATTCACACGTCGGTGTTCTCCACGGACAGCACACGTCCCCATTCATTTCAATGTGTGTGTTCAGACATCAGTGTTTCATCACGGTTCGTGGGTCCGTGTTTTTAGCACAGATGCATGTCCTATCCTGATCCGTGTTCCTGGATCCCTCACGCCCATTATAGTCTATGAGTCCGTGAAAACCACGGATCCCTCACGGATGTCATCCGTGTTTCACGGATCATTAAGAAGAGATGCTTTGAAAATTATTTCAGTGAAACACAGACACACGAACCCAACACGGATCCTTCACGGATGCCTCACTGACCACGTGCTCACGGATTTGAGCACGGACACGGACGTGTGAATGAGCTTGCTTAATATGCTCTCCATTCACAGCTATTGAATTTCCGAAAAGCGCGCTCAATTATTATATCTCCTCCATCACACAGACTGCTCCCCCATATCTCCTCCATCACACAGACTGCTCCCCTATATCTCCTCCATCACACAGACTGCTCCCCTATATCTCGTCCATCACACAGACTGCTCCCACATATCTCCTCCATCACACAGACTGCGCCCCCACATCTCCTCCATCACACAGACTGCGCCCCCATATCTCGTCCATCACACAGACTGCGCCCCCATATCTCCTCCATCACACAGACTGCGCCCCCATATCTCCTCCATCACACAGACTGCGCCCCCATATCTCCTCCATCACACAGACTGCGCCCCCACATCTCCTCCATCACACAGACTGCTCCCCCACATCTCCTCCATCACACAGACTGCTCCCCCATATCTCCTCCATCACACAGACTGCTCCCCCATATCTCGTCCATCACACAGACTGCTCCCCCATATCTCCTCCATCACAGACTGCGCCCCCATATCTCCTCCATCACACAGACTGCTCCCCCATATCTCCTCCATCACACAGACTGCCCCCCATATCTCCTCCATCACACAGACTGCTCCCCATATCTCCTCTATCACACAGACTGCTCCCCTATATCTCCTCCATCACACAGACTGCTCCCCCACATCTCCTCCATCACACAGACTGCTCCCCCACATCTCCTCCATCACACAGACTGCTCCCCCATATCTCCTCCATCACACAGACTGCTCCCCCATATCTCCTCCATCACACAGACTGCTCCCCCATATCTCCTCCATCACACAGACTGCGCCCCCATATCTCCTCCATCAAACAGACTGCTCCCCCATATCTCCTCCATCACACAGACTGCTCCCCCATATCTCCTCCATCACACAGACTGCGCCCCCATATCTCCTCCATCACACAGACTGCTCCCCCATATCTCCTCCATCACACAGACTGCCCCCCATATCTCCTCCATCACACAGACTGCTCCCCTATATCTCGTCCATCACACAGACTGCTCCCCCATATCTCCTCCATCACACAGACTGCTCCCACATATCTCCTCCATCACACAGACTGCCCCCCATATTTCCTCCATCAAACAGACTGCGCCCCCCATATCTCCTCTATCACACAGACTGCGCCCCCATATCTCCTCCATCAAACAGACTGCTCCCCCATATCTCCTCCATCACACAGACTGCGCCCCCATATCTCCTCCATCAAACAGACTGCTCCCCCATATCTCCTCCATCACACAGACTGCGCCCCCATATCTCCTCCATCAAACAGACTGCTCCCCCATATCTCCTCCATCAAACAGACTGCTCCCCCATATCTCCTCCATCACACAGACTGCTCCCCCATATCTCCTCCATCACACAGACTGCGCCCCCATATCTCCTCCATCACACAGACTGCGCCCCCCATATCTCCTCCATCAAACAGACTGCTCCCCCATATCTCCTCCATCAAACAGACTGCTCCCCCATATCTCCTCCATCACACAGACTGCTCCCCCATATCTCCTCTATCACACAGACTGCGCCCCATATCTCCTCCATCAGACTGCGCCCCCATATCTCCTCCATCAAACAGACTGCTCCTCCATATCTCCTCCATCAAACAGACTGCTCCCCCATATCTCCTCCATCACACAGACTGCTCCCCCATATCTCCTCCATCACACAGACTGCGCCCCCATATCTCCTCCATCACACAGACTGCGCCCCCATATCTCCTCCATCACACAGACTGCGCCCCATATCTCCTCCATCACAGACTGCTCCCCCATATCTCCTCCATCACACAGGACTGCGCCCCCCCATATCTCCTCCATCAAACAGACTGCCCCCCATATCTCCTCCATCACAGACTGCGCCCCCATATCTCCTCCATCACACAGACTGCTCCCCCCATATCTCCTCCACACAGACTGCGCCCCCATATCTCCTCTATCACACAGACTGCTCCCCATATCTCCTCCATCACACAGACTGCCCCCCATATCTCCTCCATCACACAGACTGCCCCCCATATCTCCTCCATCACACAGACTGCTCCCCCATATCTCCTCCATCACACAGACTGCGCCCCCATATCTCCTCTATCACACAGACTGCTCCCTATATCTCCTCCATCACACAGACTGCTCCCCCATATCTCCTCCATCACACAGACTGCGCCCCCATATCTCCTCTATCACACAGACTGCTCCCCCATATCTCCTCCATCACACAGACTGCTCCCCCATATCTCCTCCATCACACAGACTGCTCCCCCATATCTCCTCCATCACACAGACTGCTCCCCCATATCTCCTCCATCACACAGACTGCGCCCCCATATCTCCTCCATCACACAGACTGCTCCCCCATATCTCCTCCATCACACAGACTGCGCCCCCATATCTCCTCTATCACACAGACTGCCCCCCATATCTCCTCCATCACACAGACTGCTCCCCCATATCTCCTCATCACACAGACTGCTCCCCCATATCTCCTCCATCACACAGACTGCGCCCCCATATCTCCTCCATCACACAGACTGCGCCCCATATCTCCTCCATCACACAGACTGCGCCCCCATATCTCCTCCATCACACAGACTGCGCCCCCATATCTCCTCCATCACACAGACTGCTCCCCCATATCTCCTCCATCACACAGACTGCGCCCCCATATCTCCTCCATCACACAGACTGCTCCCCCATATCTCCTCCATCACACAGACTGCGCCCCCATATCTCCTCCATCACACAGACTGCCCCCCATATCTCCTCCATCACACAGACTGCTCCCCCATATCTCCTCCATCACACAGACGGCCCCCCATATCTCCTCCATCACACAGACTGCGCCCCCATATCTCCTCTATCACACAGACTGCCCCCATATCTCCTCCATCACACAGACTGCTCCCACATATGTCGTCCATCACACAGACTGCTCCCCCATATCTCCTCCATCACACAGACTGCTCCCCCATATCTCCTCCATCACACAGACTGCTCCCCCATATCTCCTCTATCACACAGACTGCTCCCCCATATCTCCTCTATCACACAGACTGCTCCCACATATCTCCTCTATCACACAGACTGCTCCCACATATCTCCTCCATCACACAGACTGCGCCCCCATATCTCCTCCATCACACAGACTGCTCCCCTATATCTCCTCCATCACACAGACTGCTCCCCCATATCTCCTCCATCACACAGACTGCTCCCCTATATCTCCTCCATCACACAGACTGCGCCCCCACATCTCCTCCATCACACAGACTGCGCCCCCATATCTCCTCCATCACACAGACTGCTCCCCCATATCTCCTCCATCACACAGACTGCTCCCCCATATCTCCTCTATCACACAGACTGCTCCCCCATATCTCCTCTATCACACAGACTGCTCCCACATATCTCCTCTATCACACAGACTGCTCCCACATATCTCCTCCATCACACAGACTGCCCCCCATATCTCCTCCATCACACAGACTGCGCCCCCATATCTCCTCCATCACACAGACTGCTCCCCCATATCTCCTCTATCACACAGACTGCGCCCCCATATCTCCTCTATCACACAGACTGCTCCCCCATATCTCCTCCATCACACAGACTGCGCCCCCACATCTCCTCTATCACACAGACTGCTCCCCCACATCTCCTCCATCACACAGACTGCTCCCCCATATCTCCTCCATCACACAGACTGCGCCCCCATATCTCCTCCATCACACAGACTGCCCCCCATATCTCCTCCATCACACAGACTGCCCCCCATATCTCCTCCATCACACAGACTGCCCCCCATATCTCCTCCATCACACAGACTGCTCCCCCATATCTCCTCCATCACAGACTGCTCCCCCATATCTCCTCCATCACACAGACTGCTCCCCCATATCTCGTCCATCACACAGACTGCCCCCCATATCTCCTCCATCACACAGACTGCTCCCCCATATCTCCTCCATCACACAGACTGCGCCCCCCATATCTCCTCCATCACACAGACTGCGCCCCCATATCTCCTCCATCACACAGACTGCTCACAGACTGCGCCCCATATCTCCTCTATCACACAGACTGCCCCCCATATCTCCTCCATCACACAGACTGCTCCCCCATATCTCCTCCATCACACAGACTGCGCCCCCATATCTCCTCCATCACACAGACTGCGCCCCATATCTCCTCTCTCTCGCGCACCCCTCTCTTGTTCTCCTCACTCATATTAAATAAGCCCCCCCCTTTACACACAGGTCATGTGACCATAAACACGCTCAAGGCATCTTACAAATGTAAACCGTCATTGGCTCTTTCAGTTCTCAGGAGCGGGAGATGAGGGAGCTGAGCGGTGTGCCGGGCGAGGGCTGCTCTGAGGTAATTTGCCTGTATATACAACACGGTGGCGCCCGCCAGCTGTCTGCGGCGCTGGGACTTGTGGTTCTCCTCTTTATCACTGTAGTTGTACGCTACGGGTGGTTCTGGGACTAGTAGTTCTCCTCTGTTTGACTGTAGGTCTGTACTGTACTGTAATGTACCTTCCGTAGAGCAGGGTGTCAGGTCTGAGAGGAGATTGCCGGTTATTCCGGGACTTGTGGTTCTCCATATGGTTGTCTGCCACTCCATTCAGATGGGGAGCACAGGGCCCTGTCCTTGCGATCACCAGGGGCCCCAGTGGTCTGACCTCTGCGGATCAGAATATCATCTCATACATATCGCTAGGTTTTGCCGTCAGTACTCACTGTCCCACCTCCTGCCACAATATGGTATTGCTGTCCCTGCCTTCCATCAATTTGGACCGGACTACAAAACGGGGCCACTTTTAGTATTTTTTCCAGGGCCACTTGAAGTTCCCAGTCGGCCCCTGATCACATCTATCATCAGGAGGCCGGATAATTACAGCGAGCCTGAGAACCATTCACCCCCACAGGATGTACAGGCGCTGCTATTCCACTGTGTATTTCCATGATGCAGTATTCCTGCTTTATACATCTGATTTCTATCTTTCATATAGTTTTTTATCACGTGTATTTCAGGTCCTGGTAGAAAACGGATTTCCATTGAAAGGAGGAGGAGGAGGAAGAAAATGTGAGACCCCAGGAAAGTCCTTCTTACAGTGTAATGGTAAATGTCACCTCCTCATAATGTGATGTCATCTTACCTTGCATTAAAGGGTTATTCTCATCTTAGACAATGGGGGCATATCGCTAGGATATGCCCCCCCATTGTCTTATAGGTGCGGGTCCCGCCGCTGAGACCCGCACCTTTATCGAGAACGGAGCCCCCAAAGAAAAGAAGGGCGCATGCACAGCCGCCCTCCATTCATTTATATGGGGTCGACGAAAATAGCTGAGCGCTGGCTTGGCTATTTCTGTTGGCTCCATAGAAATGAGTGGGAGCGTTGGCTGCGCATGCACGGCCCGGCTCCCATTCATTTCTATGGGAGCAGTGGGGACCAGACCCTGGGAAACCTGGCGTCTTCCAGGCGCAACGCTCCCCTCTCCGTTCTCGATATAGGTGCGGGTCCCAGCACCTATCAGACAATGGGGACATATCCAAGCGATACATTGTCTAAGATGGGGACACATTTATTTCCTATCCACAGTATAAGGCTTCATTCACGCAACCGTATTTTGTTTCCGTGTCCGTTCCGTTTTTTATTTTGGCGGACCGTATGCGGAACCATTCATTTCAATGGGTCTGCAAAAAAAAGTGTGCATTCCATTTCCGTATTTCCATTCCGCAAAAAAGATAGAACACGTCCTATTCTTGTCCGTTTTGCTGACAAGGATATGCATTGTTACAATGGATCCGCAAAAAAAACGGAAACACGGATACCATATGGAACGTCATCCGTTTTTTTTTTGCGGATCCATTGAAATGAATGGTTCCGCATACGGTCCGCAAAAAAAACGGAACGGACACGGAAACAAAATACGGACCGCAAAACACATACGGTCGTGTGAATGAAGCCTAAGGCACATGTCCGTATTTGTGCACATCCTGGAAAACAGTCAGTTTTTTGCGGATCCGTACCGCAAAAAACTCAGTTTTTCAAGCCCCCCCCGTTCTGTTTTTCCGCAAAAAGAACAAAAAAGATGTATCCGTATGTGAAGGAGAAATCAAATCTTTTTATTTTTTTTTATTTTTTTTTTTCTACCCTCCTGGAATGGAATCCGCAAATGCCGATGCCTTTCCGCATGTCTTCCGCGTTTTTGGAGGTTCCATAGACTTGTATTGAGCTACGGACTGCAAAATCGGGATAGAAGTAGGACAGGAGGATTTCTTTATGCGGACGGAACGGACACACGGATGCGGACAGCGCACGGTGTACTGTCCGCATTTTTTCGGGACCCATTGAAATGAATATTTCCACATAATTGTTCGAAATTGCAGAAACGGGCGCAGAAAGGATGCGGATACAAAATACGGACGTGTGAATGAAGCCTTAGTTGTAAGCATCTGATCAATGGGATGTATGAAGAGTATGGCACGTAAAGCGTTAAGGCTACACAACGACAGTAATGTCGCACAACATATTTTGTAATGATAGTCTATGGTGTCGCACTGCGACATGCTGCGACTGCAACAGTCGCAAAAGATCCATCCAGGGTCGCAGGATGTTGCAGTGAGACACCATAGACTAAAATGACAAAATATGTCGCCGCGTG
Organism: Rhinella marina; assembly: GCA_900303285.1. NCBI lineage: Eukaryota > Metazoa > Chordata > Amphibia > Anura > Bufonidae > Rhinella > Rhinella marina. The sequence goes on along the minus strand of ONZH01021237.1, from coordinate 247,203 downwards.
GCCGTAGCCTGAAGGTCACGGACTGATAAGGGACCCCTCGTAAGTTCTGAATCCCCTTTGTTTCTGTACAGTCAGGAAAGTCCCCGCTGGTCACCAGGAGAACTGAATGTGTTTCAGTTCTAGATATTATTTTCTTAATCTTTTTCATACACCTGCACATCTCTGCACGCACCGCTGCAGCCTGTCAGGGCGCTTTCACACGCAGCAGGTTTTGAGGCCCGAAAATTCGAGTTCCATTCACCTTAATGGGGCTTTCAGAAATCCATGTGCTTGACGCCCCCTTTCAAATGAATGGAACTGATTTTAAATTGCCACGTGTGAAGGCACCCTCACTGTTCGTACTGTTAGAGGCATCAGTCATGGTCTGGAGGTGGTGGGCGGGTGCTGGTGCACGCCATGGGCACTACACTGCGTTGGTAAGGGTGAGCGCAGGATACGGGAGCCTGTTTGTTTCACACAGAGGCTTTGTTCGTCATCAGCGATAATGGTGGTTTAACCCCCTCAAATTCTGTGGTCCATTGTGACCACGGCACCTGAAACGAGTTTCTCCGGGAGCGCAGTTCTCCCACGGCCGGAATGGCTCGCCCGCGCCGAGATCGAGGATGCCGTTCAGTTGCTATGGCAGCCTCAGAAAGCTCAGAGACCTGCCATAGCGACGTTCTGGGGCAGGGCTCAATAGGAACATAAGCGAATCAGAGTGTGTCTGTGCAGATACACCCCCCCAACTGGTTACCTCCCCTCTGTACCCTTACTGCAGACTGCTAGCAATTCATTCATAACTTCTAGTAGAAATAATAAAGGAATGGTACAACATAGAGACATAAGAATAGATGCTCCCGAATTGTTATTACATGGGGAATGTATAAAGCTATTAAAATAGGCATGTCAGGAGCGGGGAGAGGTTCTCTTTAATTATCATGGACAACCCCTTTAATGAGCAGAAAAACCTGAAGTTAAAAATAAAATCCAGATTGGGGGGAGGGGGGGGGGTCTATAAGAGACGTGCACTGAAATGAAGAGTGTTTTCTTTTCCAGGAAGAAGTGTGACCGTTCCACTTGTGGTCCTGGCTCCAGTGGCTGCCGTCGTATTACTCTTGATCATTGTTCTACCGCTCGCTCTGGGTGGCACAGGTCAGTGTCCGGTATTTCATGTCCTCAATTAGGCCCCTTTCACATCTCTGTTTCGGAGTGCCGGCGCTGCATGCAACGGTTTTCGTTTTGGCCGGAAATCGTCTGGATCACCACCCGACCCCTTTGCTGTTAATGGGGATCCAGCGGTGAAGTGGAGGATCTCTGAACGGAGATGTGAACAAGGCCTTCCCACAAAACATTTTATTCCATGTCCTGCTAGAAATGTACATGATGTAATCTGTAGTGAATGTCATTTTCTTACCAGTGTCTGAATTTTTGAGTTATATCATCCTGAAGTTTCTTATCTGTGTCATGTGACCAGCAATCAGACCGACCAACTCACACAGCACCTTATGTGTGGACAGGAATTCTATTTCTCTATGTATTCCTATGGGAGCCTCACTTTCAGTCTCATAGGAATGAATAGAGCAGTTACTGGCTTCCTGTCCTGGGTCAGTTGGAGGTCAGGGAGTTGGTCACATGACCCAGCTACAATAAGAAGAGAGGGGATTCTCTAATAAGAAGATGACAATCACTACAGATGATATCATGCACCTTTCTAACAGGTCAGAGAAAAAAATTTTTTGCGGGAGTTCTTCTTTAATGTTACCCCTCACCCATAGGGGATTTAGGGCTCATGCACACGACAGTTTGATATTTTGCGGTCCACAAATTGTAGAGCCACAAAACACGGATACCGGCCGCGTGTGTTCTATATTTTGTGGAACGGAACGTCCGACCCCTAATAGAACAGTCCTATACTTGTCCGTAATGCGGACAATAATAGGACATACAGACATGCGGACACGGAACGCACGCAAAGTCATTTCTGTTTTTTGTTTTGAAGTGAGTGGTTCTGCAAAAAACACTGAAAAAAATGTTTGTGTGCATGAACCCTAAGAATAATTGCCGGGATCATGTGACGCGTCGCTCTCACCCGCCGTCCTGGGTGGAGCCCAATTATCCCCCGACTGTGTGCACGATGTCAGTCTAATATAAGGAGCGGTGAATATATCAGTGAGACTGAGATAATAATCAGAAATGGTGATTTTATAGAAAAAAAATGTATTAATAAAAATGCCGGGAGCACGAGGACTTTTTATATGATAAGTGAACGTCCTTTATTCCGGCATCTGATAATCCAGCACTTGTTTCCAGCTTAGAATGGCAGTAGAATTGATGGCCATCCCATAATTCAGGATGTTGAATTTTGTCTGATAATCCAGCGGTTTCACAAGACGGAAGAACGGAGCCTAGGGAATTGTTCGGCTTTCTTCCTGGACGTTCTCCACCTTCACACTAATCTCATACGTGTCACATGTGATATCCCGTTACAGGTGAATGTCCTGAACCTGTGACCATCCCCCCCGACCCCTGCGAAGACGGCTGGATCTGGTACAAGAAAAAATGTTACTATTTCTCCACAAATATTACGGAGTGGGAGAAGAGCCGGGAGTTCTGTGTCTCCAGGAATGCTACTCTTGCTGTTATAGACTTAAGACATGAGCTGGTAGGTACCTGTAGGATGTACGTCGCCACATGCGGCTCTGTTATCCACTTAACCTGAGCGTCCACCGATTAGTGTCTGCTGTAAGCTCTTGAGTTCCCCCTAGTGGTGGCTGTAGGTAGCCAAGTGTCTATCATGTGACTCTCTAGTGGGACTTTATTAAAAGGGTCTTCCAGGACTAACACTCATGACCTATCCATAGAACAGGTCATCAGTTTCAGATGTATGAGCGTCCGGCGTCCCCACCGATCTGCTGTTCACGGCAGTAATGATTTGGAAAGCGACATCTCCATGCACAGTGTAGTGGCTGTTACCGCAGCTCAGGTGCAGTACCTGCGAACTGCCACTACACTGTGTACGGCGCTGTGGTGTTCCCGCTCTGTAGACTGTTTGCTGAGGGGTGCTGGGTGTTGGACCAGTATGCTGGTGCCGGAAAACCCCTTTAAACCCTTTGTAACATGCTGCCTTAGTAACTACTTGCATTACGCGTGTAATAAGATTCCATGGTGTAGCATTCCTTTATTATTCCTGCTAGAAGTTATGAATAAATTTACCAGCAGTTTGCAAAGAAGGTCCAGATGAGTGTCTTCAGTTGGGGTCTGTCTCTCCACAGTCTGAAATGATTCAGTCAGTGCTGCCAGCGACGGACTCTGCAGGGGCACACCCCCAACTGTTAACACCCATCTGGGCTTTCATTGCAAAGTGCCAGCAATTCGTTCCTAATGTCTAGCAGGAATAATGGAGGAACGGCACAGCATAGCCTTATAAGGATAGATGCTCCAGCAATGTTATTACATGGGGAATGCAAGTAGTTCGTAAAACAGACATGTCTGGAGAGGGGACGGGTCATATGCTGTCTTAATTTAAAAAAAAAAAAAATGCTCTGGGGTGAGGTGCAGACATCTGGCAAATATTTATGGCAGTCATTGCACCAGATAATCGGATCTATGCCAAATCTTATATTCACGCTATAATTTACAGCAGTTACTGGCAAAAACAATAGTACGTCTTTTAGTCCCTGGGAGGCAACACCCCCCGCTGGCAGGCCATGTCCAATTAAATAAAATGGAGGGGGGATAACAGCCTAAAAACAAAATGTGCACCTTTTTATTAGAGAATGTCTGTGCAGAGGATTTGGATCTCAGTTTAGTTTAATACTTTTAAAGAAGAACTCCCGCAAAACTTTTTATCCTCTGATATACTAGAAAGGTACACGATGAAATCTGTGGTGAATGTAAACTTCTCATCAGTGACTGTATTTGTAAGTTATAACCTCCCTTCTGAACCTCAGCCGTGTCATGTGACCAACTCTCTGATCTCCAAGTGACCCAGGACAGGAAGCCAGTTACTGCTCTATTCATTCCTATGAGACTGAGGCTTCCATAGGAATACATAGAAAAACTGACTTCCTGTCCACACATCAGACGTGTCAGTTGGAGAGTCTGATTCCTGGTCACATGACACAGCTGAGGATTAGAAGGAAGGTTATAACTAGGGATGAGTGAATCTACTTTGGATGAAACATCCGAAGTCGATTCACATAAAACTCTGTTAGAATACTCTACGGAGCGAGCGCTCGACTTCTTCTGGTAATAACTTCAAAAATTAAAAAATTTCTACTGTGAAAAAAACTTTTACTAAACTCTATTCCAACCTGTAATCTGCTCTGGATTGAGAAACGTCTCTGGTTGATGGCGACTTTATTTGTTTTATCTCCAGGATTTCATAATCCGATTTAAAGGGTCTTCTGATCATTGGATTGGTCTAAAAAGGGAAAGTGATGGAAAGCCGTGGATTTGGACAAATGGCTCAGTCTTTAACAATATGTAAGTATGACTTTTTTTTTTTTTAAAGGATTCTGAAGCGTGATGGTATAAATAAAGTTTATTGAAGTGAGAGATGCATTTCCCCGGGACCCCTGCTGATCAGCTGCTTGAGAAGGCCCAGGTATGTGTTTACCGCAAGCTGTGTTCACTTGAATGGAGCTTAGCCCGCCGAGGCTGGTGATACTAGTCGTGACGTCACTGGGCCTGCGGTAAACACAGAGCTGATCGGCGGGGGTCCCCGCCTATCAGATGCTGATGATCTATCCAGAGGATAAATCATCAGTTTAAGGCTACATTCACACGTCCGTTTAAAACATCCGCATCCGTTCCACAATTGCGGACGGTTTTTGCGGATATCTTGCGGATCCGTTCATTTCAATGGGTCCTGATAATCTGCGGACATTGCACCGTATGTTGTCCACATCCCTTAATCTGTTCCGTTCCGTTTTGCGGATCCGCAAACAGAAATCCTCCTGTCCTACTTTTCCTCCTGTTTTGCGGTCCGTAGCCCAATACAAGTCTATGGGACGTCCGTAAATGCGGAAGACATGCGGAAAGGCATCCGTATTTGCGGATTCCGTTCCAGGAGGGGTGAAAAAAAACGGAAGCCATATGGATACATCCTTTCTGTTTTTTACGGAAAGAAGGAATGGATGTCCTGGAAAAACGGAGTTTTTTGCGGAACAACGGGATCCGCAAAAAACTGACCGTTTTCCAGGATGTGCACAAATACGGACGTGTGAATGAAGCCTAATAGAACTGCAGAACCCCTTTAAGGAGAGCGGACCCCACATGCGCAGCCGCCCTACATACATTTCTATTACAGCGCCAAATATAGCCAGTTCGGCAAGTTTTGGCAGTCCTATAGAATTAAACAGAGGGCGGTCGCTCATGTACAGTCCGCTCTACTTCAGTTTGTAGCCTCCGTTCTAGAGATAGGTGCAGGTCCCAGAGCTGAGACCTGCATCTAGCAGACATTAGGGGCATATGTTAGCGATGTGCCCCCAATGTATGGGATGGGACAACAGCTTTAAAAATGCTGGTCTAGATAACAATATAATCGGGGCCCTCATGTATAAGTCAGTACTGCTGGAACAGATAAAGTGCTCGCCCCTTACAATATGGTATTCAGAACCAAGGAGCTAATACAGTAAGTGACAAATCAGAATAACCGAGTATATGAGTTAGGCCTCATGCACGCGGCCGTAGTTTTGGTCCACGTCAATTCATCTCAATGGGGCCACAAAAGATGCGGACATCGCACAGATCCGTATATCCGTTCCACAGCCCTGCAAAAAATAGAGCACGTCCTATCGGCTTTCCGCCGGTGTCTGTGTTTTGCTGATAGGGTCGTGTGCAGGAACCTTACGGCAGTTTATAGGGATGTGCTGTAATATTGCTTCTCAGCCGCTCCGCAGTATTGGGGCTCATGCACACAAACGTGTGCAGTCTGTGCCTGTGCTGTGGACCACAATTTGCGGTCCGCAACGCACGGGCACTGACTATGGGGGCCGCCGCATTCAGATCGCGGACCCCATTCAAGCAAATGGGGTCCGCGATCCGCATCCGACATTCCACACTGCAAAAAAGTAGTGCATGCACTAATTTTTTTTGCGGTGCGGAAGCACGGCCAGAAACACCACGGAAGCACACCATGGCGTTCCGATCCGTGCCTTCGCTGCGCATCTCCGTGATTGCGGACCCATTGAAGTGAACACGGCTGGTGCCTGTGTATTGCGGACCTGGCGTATGCGGCTGTGTGCACAAGCCCTTACTCGTAGTCCGTGTTACTTGTATGTAGCACTGCTGCTCGGAGCGTATTCCCCTAAGTTCACGGTAAGTTCTTGCATAGTGCGGATGCTGAGATCTGGTATCCAGCTGAACCGGTTGCACTATAGATGGAAGACTATTAATGCTGGGAAGATGGCTCTCCATGAGATAACCTCCTTATGTTTCGGAGGTTACCGGCTATTACTGAGGAAGTTGGCTCCGAAATGCGTTTGCCTAACAAAATCTTCCATTATGAGCAGGCTTTTCCCATCTCACAGATACAAGAAGGGAAGCGCTCTGTAGAATTTATTTCCCCAAATTTATGTAATTAAAGTTGTCATGTTCTGGAACTTCCCAATATGCTTTATGTTTAATTCCTCATCGCTTTCAGGATCTCTGCTTGCTGTCAGTGATTGGAAACATTCTCTGTTAAAATCCAGAGGTTGAAAACCCGCCCTGATTATAGCCAGCTGAGAACGAAGGGCGCTGATACACTGTGACAACCTGCAGCTGTGCGCGCCATCAGAAGGGGATTTCAGTCTCCGGCGAGGCACGTTTATCAAGTTTGGCTGTTTTTAGGCTTAAAATTAGACAGGAGTATATAATTCAGCAAGTATTTATTATTTATTACGTGTATTGTGGACCGCATTTTGCTGTCCCGAACCCACGGGCACTATCCATGCAGCTGCCGCAACAGATCCAGACCCACTCAACTTAACTGGGTCCGTGATCCGTACGCACCGTAAAAAAAAATAGAGCAAGTTGTATTTACTTGCAGTGTGGAGGCACAGAGAGGTTCCGCGCCTCCGTTCCGTACCGCACCTTCCGGATTGCGGACCCATTCAAGGGAAGGGTCCGCATCCATGATGTGGTGAGCCCACAGCCGGTGCCTGGATATTGTGGACCCACAATACGGACCACAGCCGTGTGCATGAGCCCTTAGTCTGACCTCTGGTGGTTGTTTTTCAGTATGACAGGTTCATATTCACTTAGACTGGTCTAATTTATTTGCGCATGAAAAAAGTTGCACCTTTGCAGAGAAGAGTCACATGTCTCCAGGTAATAGTGACGTTTAACTGCTCAAAACACACAAACAGTACGCCAGCCCTGGGATGGAGCAGAAATTAGACTGTTTTTGTGACAAATTCGGGCCCGAAAAAAGACATAGGTGAGAAAATGGCCACAAAAGTTAGTAAACTTCTAAATTAGTCTAAAAAAGATCTAATTTATCTAACAAAAGACTCGGGTGCAATTTCAGTATTACATGCGACCAAAAAAAACAAACCGCATTTCTTAGACTAAAAACAGGCGCAAACACTTCAGTAAATGAGCCCCAGTGTTTGTAAACCGTATGTAAATGTGCCGCCAATCACCTAACATAAAAGCACACCGCCTGTTATGCAAGTGATCTGCGGCAGATAAATTGGCGTGTCGGCAGCGCATCGCCCTGTGTAAATCAGGAAGTGCAGCCGCAAACGCTGGGGATGAGCGAGTGCAGCTGTACTAGAGCGGCAGCAGCATGCGCGACCAACCGCCAAGGACACAGGGCCCCTCGTGATTGTCGGGCGCCTCAGCTGCCAGACATTTAACCCTCTCACACCCCCCGGAGGGTTTGTTTTTTTTTTTTTTTTTTTTTTTTTTGTCGCCATATCTTGACCCCTATAACTTTTTGGTATTTATGAGCACGGAGCTGTATGGGGGTTCATCTTTTGCAGGGCGATCTGAAGTTTTTATTGATACCATTCTGGGGGGGTGTATGACTTTTTGATCACTTTTTATTTAATTTTTTTTTTTTTTAGAAAGTAAAGTGACCAAAAACGGTGAATCGGCCATTTTGACGCTTTTTTTTTTTTTTTCCGTTTCGCTGTTTTCCAATGCACTTGCATTGGACCCTATGGTGATTTTACTACTATTACACAGAAGGGCCCCATAGGAAAGTCTATGCAGCAGCCTCCTGCCATTCACTATGACAGGGGCTGCTGCAGACACGCTCCGGCTCCTTGGATTGACCATGGCATCTGAGGGGTTAAATGTCCGCGATTGGCATTACTGCCGGTTGCGGACATCAGCCGCGGGTGTTTGCTATAGGAAACAGCAGGCCACCTGCGGCTATGGTGCCCGCTCTGCTCGGGAGCGAGCGCCATCTTTAAAGACCTGCTCAGCGCAGTACTAGTACACTGAAGGTGTGTGTGTGTGTGTGTGTGTGTGTGTGTGTGTGTGTGTGTGTGTGTGTGTGCTTTTCCTACGCCATGTGATGACACGTTCATCGGTCACGTGGCCTAAGTGCAGCTCGGTCCTAATGAAGTGAATGGTGCTGAGAACAATACCAAGCACGGCCACTATACGGCGCTGTTCTTGGTAAGCAGAGAGAAGCGCAGTGCTGCTGGGAGCGCCGGTGCCTTCTCAAGCAGCTGATTGGTGGAGTCCTGGGTCTTGGACCCCCACTGATCAGATAGAACCGATCAGTAAAAAAAAAAACAAAAACCTTTAGTGGGAAAGCCCCTTTAAGAGGAGGTACCAGAAACCTCCGAGCAGCTCCTTCAGGCTTTCCGTTGAGTCACAGGCGGACGATCAGATGATTTTCACTACCTCTTTTGGATCTTTCCATACTGTGTGACATTTATGTAGCTTTCATGCTCGTGACCTCGGCTCTGTGTCATCTGAGCCCGTGTCACCCACACTGAGGTATTCAGACAGTCAGTGGGGATGAGGGCACCAAGGTGAACCAAACATTGCATCAGGGAGGGCGTTCAACCTGTTGTGCAAAATGGGAGTTTTACTTCCCTCTTGTCATGTCTGATTTTAGTTCTCGCTTTGTGACCTTTATGTATGATTTGTACAAATTTAAATGAGATCACCTGTGGTGGGTTAATTAAAGAAGAACTCCCGCAAAAAATTTTTATTCCATGTCCTGCTAGAAATGTACATGATGTAATCTGTAGTGAATGTCATTTTCTTACCAGTGTCTGTATTTGTGAGTTATATCTCCCTGAAGTTTCTCATCTGTGTCATGTGACCAGCAATCAGACTCACCAACTGACACAGCATCTTATGTGTGGACAGGAAGTCTATTTCTCTATGTATTCCTATGGGAGCCTCACTTTCAGTCTCATAGGAATGAATAGAGAAGTGACTAGCTTCCTGTCCTGGGTCAGTTGGAGGTCAGGGAGTTGGTCACATGACCCAGCTACAATAAGAAGAGAGGGGATAACTCACAGATACAGTCACTGATGAGAAGATTGCATTCAGTACAGATTATATCATGCACCTTTCTAACAGGGCAGAGAGTAATTTTTTTTGCGGGAGTTCTTCTTTAAAGGGGTATTCCGGTTGTTAGAAGTTGATAGGGGATAACTATTAGATCGGTGGGGGTCCTACCACTAGGACCCCTACCGATCATGAGAATGGGGGCCCTGTACGACCATGCAGCCCCCATGAAAAGTACAAAACGGCCGGTCGCACATGCGTGCAGCCGCTCCATTCATCTCTATGGGATTGCCGGAGATTGGTGAGCGCTGTACATCCTTTCTGCTGCAGCTCTTTCCCTATCACAGCTCAGGGATGTGTCCTTTCTCGTGGGGTGAGTCCTTTTTGCTGCAGCTCTCCTTATCACAGTTCAGGGTATGTGTCCTCTGTCAGGGGGTATGCCCTTGCTGTTGCAGCTCTCTTCCTATCACAGGTCAGGGGGTGTGTCCATTCTGCTTCAGCTCTCCCCATGTAACGGTTGCAGCTTCTAACAGTCGATATGGGTGGTGGCAGTTTAAAGAGGCCCTTTCATGGGTCCAGACATTATGACACGAGTAGCAGGTTACGAAGGGCACAGAGCAGGGATCTAAGATCGCTTACTTTTTTTTTTTTTTTCTGGGCGCCGCTCCATTCGCCCGCTGTGCCCCTGTTGAATTCTCCTGCCTGGTATGCTAATGAAGAGAGGCAGCCCTGTTTCTCATTGGGCATCTCAATCTCCCTGGCTGTAGCGCGGTCCAATCACAGCAGAGAGCGTCACAGCCACCGCCTCTTTAAAGATGAAACCGAGCATGTGCAACCACCTCTGTAGGTGGACATGCACATTACAATACCCGTTAAACACCAGGGGGCGCTGTTATTATAAACTATAGAAAATATCTCGGCACTGGAGCATTTTTGTAACAGGAGGTCAATTTTAATGGTGGCACAACCCCTTTAAGACCCTAAACGGAAAGCGTATTATGGCTTTGTACAAAAATAGAGGCGTAACTCCATGCCACGTGCATGAGACCGTAAACTAGTCACTTACAGGTGTGAAGACTTATTGCTAGAACGCCATTGTTTCATGATCGGTTGGGGTCCGACCTCTGGGACCTCCCCCCAATCCTGAGAATGAAGGGGCGGCGGCGCTGACCACGTCTCTGTACGGGGACTCTGCTCTGTATACTCAGATGGGACGTGCGCAGTTCTCTGCACAGCAGCGCCCCAGCCGCGAAGGGGGCCACATCACCACCGCAGACCGTTCATTCTCGGGGCAGACACGGTTTACCAGAGGTCAGCCCGCCGCCCATCATAAAACGCTGACATCCGAGAGAAATTCCATCACTTTATAAGACGGGAACTTGCATTTAGGTGAGATCTACTTCTTACATTGTCTCCATCTCTTCTTCACCTCCAGGTTCCCGATCGTCGGCGTTTCGGATTGTGTCCTGGTGAACAGCGGTCGCATCTCCAGCGCTTCCTGTTACTCCGATAAACACTGGATCTGTAACAAGCCCGACGCTCACAATTCTCATTTTTAATAGGAGACGCTATAAGACCAAGTGCGCAGATATCTGCAGTTGCCTTGATGCCCCCCCCATATACAGGAAAATGGTGTCCTGTCCAGGTTCTCCCCACTGCAAGGCTACACTGCACTGACGAGTCCCAAAAAGGCCGAAATATTTGTGCCGGTGGTAGGGAGGGTCTGGCGCCGAATCGCTCGGTTGAGCATTAGAGAAGAGCGAGCATGCTCGGGTGCAATTTTCGCGTATTTGCGTACGCATTTTAAAATCGGTACGCTAATGCATACGCATATTTGAATCTGTACACTAATGCGTACGCATATTTGACTCTGTACACTAATGCGTACGCATTTTAAAAATTTGTATGTTATGCGTACGCAAATACGCGAAAATTGCACCCGAGCATGCTCCTCTCTATTGAGGATCTTTGCGTTGTGTTCTGTTTGCAGCTCACGAGGAATGGAGGAGAAGCTTTTGTAAATTAATTCACCCTTTCTATGCCGCTGACTCGGTGGACAGATTGAGATCAATAGCTTTAAGTTTGTATTGTCTGTGCCTCGTGGACTGGTGTAGTAGATACTTCTGCAGGGTTAGTTGCTGCACGAGTATTTTTACTATTAGTATTGAATAGTGTTAATATCTTCAGAATTTACCCCAACATTCAGAAAACTGAAAAAAAAACAAACATTTTAAGCTTTTTTTTTTTGGTTAACCAACAGTAACCTACTCATATATTAGATGAGTGGAAAACTCTAACCACCAGTGGATGGGTTTTTCCATTTGATTATGTGGTAATCGACCTAAAACATAGAGGGATTTAAAGGGCATCTGTCAGCAGTTTTGTCCCTATGACACCGGCTGACCTGTTACATGTGCGCTTGGTAGCTGAAGGCATCTGTGTTGGTCCCATGTTCATATGCTGACAAAAATGATGGTTTAATATATGCAAATGAGCCTCTAGGAGCAACGGGGGTGTTACCATTACACCTAGAGGCTCGGCTCTCTCTACAACTGCCGCACCATCTGTACTTTGATAGGGCCAGGTGTAGTGACATTTACACTGCCCGGTCCTGTTAAAGTGCAGAGGGCGCAGCAGTTTCAGAGAGAGCAGAGCCTCTAGGTGTAATGGTAACGCCCCCGTTGCTCCTAGAGGCTCATTTGCATATAATAAAACATCATTTTTCTCAGCAATGTGGACACATATGAACATGGGACCAACACAGATGTCTTCAGCTGCCAAGAGCACATGTAACAGGTCAGCCAGTGTCATAGGGACAACCTGAGACACATGCAGAATTGTGAATGCTGCTCTGGAGTATAATAGATTAGAAAAATTAGTCAATCGGGATCAGGCTACAGTAACTGATGTCAGGGCATGTTCACACTGATATTCTGCAGGATATTTTTCAGTGAAGTTTTGCATTGCCATCCGTATAGCTGTGGAATTTGTCCCCTGTGGATTGCCAAGTGCCACTTCCTGGGGTGGGGGGGCATCACATCTGCATATAATGAACCTCTGTATCTGCCGGGGGTAATAGACATGGTGGATTAATTATCTGGTGGTTCAGATGTTTTTCAGCATTTTTACTGTCTGCACTGAAGCACACACTGAGCATACATACACTAGGATTCCTTTTAGAAGGATTTTCCCGGGAATAGAATATCTGATGGTCAGGGGTCCGACACTGCCACCAATCTGCTGTTTCATGAGGCGTCCGCCTCCTCCTCGTCAGGCCAGGAAACTTGACGTCACCGGCCTAGGAGGAGGCCGCAGCTTCTTCCAACAGCCAACCGGCAGAGATGTTGGGAGTTGGACCTCCCCCTCCCAATCAAGTGTCTGTGTGTCCTGAGGATAGACCATCAATGTTCTACTCCTGGAAACCCCTCTGATCCGGAGGACTCTTTATACTACTATAGAGAAGGCATTTCTTCTATGAGCTACCTCAGGGTGGTCCGCAGTCAACCATTGAAATTAATGGATGTCTATAGAGTGTTGTGTACACGTTTCATCCAGTTTGCCCAGTGGTGACTGCTGTGGGGCCCTTCATAACCTGCGTACAATTCAGGGGATCTCTACCCCGAAAAAAGGTTTGAATATCCTAATGTTTTCAGTCCCACAAGATTACAGAGGCTTGTATTGCAGAGCGCGGCCTTGTATATTAGGAGGCCGCTCTGCCATGTACTGTACTTCTCAGGCAGGCAGTAAAATTGCTCTCATCACATTTGTGTACAGGGTCTCTTAGTCGTCTCCTATTAACGTTATGTGTGCAGCTAATACATTCTGTTTTAGTTTTACATAATTAATGTGTTATTTATATTTTCTAAGACAACTTTTTGTACATGGTCTTGTGACACTGGTGCTTAAAGGGAACCTGTCATCTCCGAAACATCCCCTGAACTAGAGTAAGCGGTGTATAGTTTAAGTGATGCTGAATCCGAATATGTAAGTTTTATCTTCATACTCACTTCCATTCTGACGCTGTGCTCCCACAAACCTGCTGTAAAATGCACCGAGAGGACTCCAGTGCTCACTCACATAATGGAGAGGACTCAAAGAAGAGTCCAGTGAGTGCATTTTACTGCAGGTTTGTGGGAGCACAGCGTCAGAATAGAAGTGAGTATGAAGATAAAACTTACATATTCGGATTCAGCATCACTTACACTATACAACGCTTACTCTAGTTCAGGGGGTGTTTCGGAGATGACAGGTTCCCTTTAAGTCTGTAAACCCTTCACAGTTTTCTATATGGATCTAAAAGTAAAGATAACCAAATCAATGAGTCAAAAATATTAGACTTATTGAGGAAAATTATCCAATATCACATCTCTGTGGGCAGTAAAAGTATGTGAACCTTTGCTTTCAGTATCCGGTGTGACCGCCTTGTGCAGCAGTATTTGCAGCTAAAGGTTCCAGGTAATTGTTTATTAGTCCTGCACATCGGCGTGGAGGAATTTTAGCTCATTCCTCCGTACAAAACACCTTCAAGTTCAGCCCAGCTATGTTGGTGTTTTTTTTTTTTTTTCCCGTTAACTGCTTTCTTCAGGTCCTTCTATGACATTTCTATTGTCTAAGGCTACTTTCACACTAGCGTTTTTTAATTCCGGTATTGAGTTCCGTCATAGGGGCTCAATACCGGAATAAAACGCTTCAGTTTTGCCCCCGTTCGTTGTCAATGGGGACAAAACTGAACTGAAGACAACGGAGCGCTCCTAGAAGCATTCCGTTCCGTCTCCAGAAACATGCTGCGGTTTGCTCTCCGGTCCGGGCATCCACACCAAGACGTATCCGGAATGACCCCCAATGCAAGTCAATGGAGGATGGATCCGTTTGGTGTGACACAATAGTAAACGGATCCGTCCTCCATTGACTTATAATGGAGTTAATTCTGGATCCGTTTAAAAGATGCTAAAGATAATACAACCGGATCCGTTCATTACGGATTCACAAGGTTGTATTATCACTACGGATCCGCGGGCCCCTTCACCCGCCGGTAGTAACCCTAGTGTGAAACTAGCCTTAAAGAAGAACTCCCGCAAAAAATTTTTATTCCAAGTCCTTCTAGAAATGTACATGATGTAATCTGTAGTGAATGTCATTTTCTTACCAGTAGCTGAATTTTTGAGTTAATCATCCTGAAGTTTCTTATCTGTGTCATGTGACTAGGAATTAGACCCACCAACTCACACAGCACCTTATGTGTGGACAGGAAGTCTAATTCTCTATGTATTCCTATGGGAGCCTCACATTCAGTGTCATAGGAATGAATAGAGCAGTTACTGGCTTCCTGTCCTGGGTCAGTTGGAGGTCAGGGAGTTGGTCACATGACCCAGGTACAATTAGAAGAGAGTGGAAACTCTCAATTTCAGCCTCTGATGAGAAGATTACATTCACTACAGATTATATCATGCAACTTTGTAACGGGTCAGAGAAAAATTTTTGTAGGAATTCCAGAACTGTACCCTTCTTGTTCTTCTTTAACCATTCTTTTGTAGAACGACTTGTGTGCTTAGGGTTCTTGTCTTGCTGCTTGACCCATCTTGTCACAAACACATGTCCTGAGGTTGTCCTTTAGAATTTGCTGATATAATTCAGAATTCATTGTTCCATCACTGATGGCAAGTTGTCCTGGCCCAGATGCAGCAAAACAGGCCCAAACCATGCTTCTACCACCACTGAGGTTTTCATGCTGGGATGCAGTTTTTTTTTTTCTCTCCAAACATAACTCTTCTCATTTAAACCAAAAAGTTCTATTTTGGTCTCATCCGTTCACTAAACCTTGTTCCAGTAACCTTCTGTCTCGTCCAGGTGATCTTTAGCAAACTGCAGATGGGCAGCAATGTTATTTTTGGAGATCAGTGGCTTTCTCCTTGCAGTCCAGCTATTCACACCATTGCTGTGGCCTCCTGGTAGATGAAGATTATAGGGGTTGTCCAGGATTGGAAAAACATGTCTGCTTACTTCAAACAACAGCACCACCCCTGTCCAATGCATATATATTTATATACTGTATTTTTTTGCCCCATAAGATTCACCTAGATTTTAGAGGCAGAAAATAAGAAAAAAATATTTTACATCATGCCTCAGCTTGGAGCCCCAATGTTAATTAGACCTCAGACCCCCAATATTAGCCCTTTCGCTACCAGCACCGCACATGGCCGGCCATGACGTCCGTCCGCTGCACGTGCGAGCGGGCGACATGGCCGGCAGGTCTCTTCTGTTTCAAACAGCAGAGACCTGATGCTAATTACCGTGACCGGCAATAATGCCGATCGCGGTAATTAAAGGCTTTAGATGCCGTGATCAAGTGAGATCACAGCATCTAAATGGTCAAAAACCTAGAAGTTCATGCTTCCGGGCTTCCTACCGACTCCCCCTGCAGCCAATGGGGAAGTCGTTAGTTGCTTTTAAAGGGAACCTGTCATCACCTTTATGCTACCCATACTAACGGCAGAATAAAGTACAGACAGGTGAGTTGATTTCAGCGGTCTGTCATTTATAAGTTAAAAGTAAGTGGTTGCCGAGAACCAACATCACAATCATTACAGACTGGGCCTGGAAAAGAGTCACGGCGACCTGAGAAGAGTCCTGGTTATTCATGAATTCCTGCTCTCCCCGCCCACCTGATGATGACTGACAGTCTTCTACCTAGTTTTCTCCCTTTCTCTCTAGGAGAGAACTGCCAATCATCAGCAGATGGGCGGGAGAGCATGAGATTATGGATAACCATGACTCTTCTCAGGTAGATTTGACTCTTTTCAAGGCCTGAGCTGCAATGATTATGATGCTGGTTCTCAGCAACCACTTACTTTTAGCTCATGAGTGACACAACGCTGAAATCAGCATTTCTGTCACTATTTTATGATTCCATCAGTGAGGTCAGCATAAAGATGATGAGGAAACTCACAGCATGTTGCAATTCTTATTTTGGCCACCAAATGGCAGGCCAACAAGAAATAAGCAATTCACTGTTATAAAGTCATTTTAAAAATACATGATGGTTCAAAATGAAAAATTAAAAAACAGCTTTTATAGGCTCATATATGAGCTTCAAAATCAATACAAAAAAATGTTAAACATATGGAAAAAAATATAAAAGTTTAAATCGTTCCCCCCCCCCCTTTCCGTATAATAAAAAAATAAATACCTAAATAACAAAGAATATAAACTTCATGGGTATCACCGTGACCGAAAGCGCCCTTACTATTGAAATATAAGAAAACATTTCCAATACGGCATGCCATTTTTTCATTTCTTCTATTACCCAAAAATTTTTTTATAAAGTGTGATCAAAAAGTCATGCACACTCTAACATGGTATCAATACAAAGTACAGACTGTCCTGCAAAAAATTACCCTAAACAGCTCAGTAGATGGAACTATAAAAAAAAAAGTTATGGGGGTCAGAATATGGTGATGTAAAAAAAAAAAAAATAAATATTTTTTTTTTTTTTTCAAAGTTGAAATTTATTTTTACATTATTTAGACATAAAAACCCTATACCTATGGGGTATCATTGTAATCGTACTGACCCAGAGAATGTAGAGTATGGGTCAGTTTTGCCGCAAACAAAACGCTGCGGGAACAAAACCCGTAAAACGGTGGAGGAATTGCGTTTGTTTTTTTCCAATTACACCCTATTAGAGATGAGCGAGCAGTGCTTGTTACGAGCACTGTAACGCTCGGGTCCCATGTGAAATGCCCGCAGGCATTGCGGATCCGTCCTCATCTGCGTGTAAGTCAATGAGGATGGGGTTCCATCCCCCCTGACTTTAAGACGGGTGAGGACGGAACCGTTTGGTATGAGTGTCATACCAAACGATCCGTCCTCATTGACTTACATGCAGATGAGGACGGATCCGCAATGCCTGCGGGCATTTCACATGGGACCCGAGCGTTACAGTGCTCGTAACGAGCACTGCTCGCTCATCTCTACACCCTATTCGTAATTTTTTTTTTTTTTTTTTACCACTTCCCACTACATTGTATGCCATATTAAATGGTGGCATTACAAAAGTACAACTTGTCCTGCAAAAATAAGTCCTCATACAGCTGTGAACAAAAATATAAAAAAAAAGTTCTGGCTTGAGGAAGATGGGGAAGAAAAATGAAAATGCAAAAATAGAAAGGGGAAGAAAAAAAACAAACCTTTTGGTAGTTAAAGGGTTACGGTAATTAGATTTCAGATCAGACAATAAAAAAAAAAATAAAACGCCCTTCCTGTTCCTGCTGCCACTCCGGAGATCCAGCACTGTTCTGTGACCCTGAGTTCACAGAGCGTGCAGGTCAGAGCACGATGTGTGGCAGCGTCAGAAGGAGACCAGGGAGCGGTGAGTATAGTCAGCACAAGGAAAACTATACTCTCCCCTCTCCAGTCCTGCTGTACTAATCAGTGTTTCCATAATGGAAGCGCTCATTATTATTCACCTCATAAGATGCACAGCTGGTTTCCCCTCACTTTTGCAGGGGAAAAGTGCATCTTATAGAGTGACAATTCTGGCATGTTTATATGTGCATAATGTATGTATATATCTCCACTTGCTACTTGCGCACATGCTCCACGCTTCCATCACTGGAGCATATGGTGAATCAGCGTTCCTAGATGGGCGGACATCTAATTGCTGAAATTCTTTTAAATTGAACCCACGTTTGTTGCATGGACCTGGCCCCTCATACATACTGTATAGTCGGCCAGTCCAGCTGTCTGATGTGTGTGTCCGTCACAGCTCACTAGACACGTGACGCGGTTTTCTCCTTACACTACCTCCTGGTCGGCATACTGTACTTTACACCAATATCATCAGCCATTCATAAATTTGGTGTATTTTACAAATCTTCCTAGTCATGCCCTATTTTCTACATTCCATGTATAAAACACCCTAAATTGGGTTCTCCACAGTTTGGTGGCACCTAAGAAACTTTTCTCAAATCATCCTCTATGACGGCACCATTGGTGTTGACTGTTAAACTCTTAAGGCCCCTTTCACACGAGCGAGTTTTCCGGGCGGGTGCGATGTGTGACGTGAACGCATAGAACCCGCACTGATTCCTGACCCATTCATTTCAATGGGTCTGTGTACATGAGTGTTTTTTTTTTTTTTTTTTCACGCATCACTTCTGCGTTGCGTGAAAAACGCAGCATGTTCTATATTCTGCGTTTTTCACGCAGCCCTGGTCCCATAGAAGTGAATGGGGCTTCAATGAAAAATGCATTGCATCCTGAAGCAAGTGCGGATGCAATGCGTTTTTCACTGATGGTTGCTAAGAGATGTTGTTTGTAAACCTTCCGTTTTTTTTATTACGCGCGTGAAAAACGCATCCAAATGCATCACACCCGCGCAGGAACAACTGAGCGCACTCGCAGACAAAACTGACTGAACTTGCTTGCAAAATGGTGCAAGTTTTCCTGAACGCATCCTGAGCCAATCCGTCACGCTCGTGTGAAAGGGGCCTAACAGATACAGAAAAAAGCCTAGTGCGTTGCGGTGGCCATACATATCAGCAGGGGTGTAGCTAAAGGCTCATGGGCCCTGGTGCAAGAGTTCAGCTTGGGCCCCCCTTCCCTCAGTGCTTTGTGTTTTTCTTATGTGGCACAAGGTTCTTTGGGCCCCCTAATGGCCCTTTCACACGAGCGGGAGACTCGCATGTCTCCCGCAACGCATCTACAGGGCTGGACTCGGCACTGACAGGGATCGCATAGCATTATATGCGATCCTAGTCAGTGCCAGAGTCCAGCCCTGTAGATACATTGCGGGAGACATGCGAGTCTCCCGCTCGTGTGAAAGGGGCATAAGGCTCCTGGGCCCGGTAGAGACTGCTACCTCTGCGCCCCCTATAGCTACGCCCCTGCATATCCGAGGACATTCATCTGGACTGGCCGATTATGTAACATGTATGGGGGTCCAAGCCCAGAACTGAGGAGTCTTCTGCTTCTGTTCCCACACCTGAGGTAAGTGCTTCCTTTCACTCTGAATTTGCATAGCACATTGTGAACCTTGGACCAGTAAGTTCCTCTTCTGCTAGGGGGTATTGTATTTATTTCCTTCTCTTAGGGTGATCAGCATGGCTCCTAAAAAGGTTGTATGTCATGCTAGCTTTCAGAAAAGCCCCTCTGTCCGCCGACCTTCTTTGATGGGATAAAAGGGAAACTCTGACCACAACCTTGGACTGTTATCTCAGGTAATATATCAGTATTTCTGTAGATAAGGAGTCCAGTACAATTTTGTATTTTCCTACTGCCCCCCCACCCTCAGGTTCTCCCGCTGTCCGCTCTGAAAGCTGAGCTAAAATACAGTCAGGACTGCTGTGCCATGCCAACATAATGGAGAGGACTTGTGTGCATGCACAGCAGTCCTGACAGAGTATTTCAGCACATGACTCAACACCAAGTGTCATGATGTCAGGGGCCGTTTAGCTACCATGGCCATTCCCCTCTAGTATGTGTGGAACACTGTCCAGTCTTCCGTATGATGGACTCATTTTGGAGATGTAATGGTCCAACAAGATACCGCTGGCCACACACAGCCCGTGTTACACAACATGCTCTTCAGGGGCTCCGGCAGCTTCCCATGCCAGCTCCATCACCAGATCTCTCCGCCATTTGGACTGTCTGGGGCTGGATGAGTCCAGGGGCGGACTTGAAACTTAAAGTGGCCCTGGAAAAATACTAGAAGTGGCCTGGTTTTGTTTTAACAATGGCTCATTTAGCGCCAGTGAAATTGGAGAGAATAATTGGTGCCTAATTTTATAAAAGGAACGTACCTCTTAAAGGTGTACACTCGGGGGGGGGGGGGGAGGGATTTTTCTGTGCTCTCTCACGTCTGGGAACAAAGCAGTGTCGGAGTGGTAGGGCCGCTTGTAAATTTAAAGGGACCACCCCAATGGACCGTTGATGCCACTTATTACTTTCTTATGGTGGGCTTTGCTCCCACCTTGCAGTTACACCAGGTGCATCAGTTCACGAGCTGATGTTTCCGCTAAAGTATAATCAAGCCTGATAAACCCTATTAAACCAGACATGCTTGCCTAGATACATGCATACCTCTCTTTTGTCAGTAAACAGCTGCAGAGATATGTTTTTATTCATATGCAGATGAGCATATTGGGGCACCAGGGGGCTGGGCTGAATCCTTAGAGCACCGTGCTCTGCACACTTCCCTTGAGTGACAAGGCTAGATATCAGCTGTCACAGTTTAGGGGTATGTGCAGCCCTGAACTCAGCCCCACCACTGACTCTGTCTACTTGCATGGCCCATCCTAGGCAACGGAGTAGAACTTGTTGACAGTCCCTAGCCTAGGTACGTGCTGGGGCGTATAGGGAGGGGGAACAACAGGAGAAAACAATAAACAAAGACAAAACACACACAGTATAAGAGTGTCACCAAGCTGAAGTCAAACCAGGAAGTCGCGTCAAAAACCAGGGGAACAAACAGAAGCAAAGTCAAACACGAATGACATCAGCATTCTGAAGGCAGACCTGCGTCCTAGCATGTACACATTATATACACTACTTAGTTTAGCCTTACCATGTGGACAATACAGGTTTTCTATGCTTAGAAAGCTACTACATATTAGTTGTTCATTCACAGGCACAGTATATAAGACACCAGTGATATTATTAGCTTTTTAAGTATAGAAAACCACACTTCTCGATATGATAAGGCTGTAGCTTGTAGGTAAGTGGACAGCCTTGTATGTAGCTGTCCCTGGTTCATATCCCAGGAGAGACTTAGAATTTTTTTTCTATTTTTTTTTTTTCTCTAAAATGTTACCCATGATAAAAGGCCTTACTGTATTGAGAGGTTTTCTGTACTTTGAAAGCTAATGCATATTACTGGTGTCTTTTTAATCATATATTGTGCATGTTAATAAGCCTGCAATGTGTTTTAATTTACTAAGCATACAAAACCTGTATTCTCAATATAGTAAGGCTATAGCATTTAATTATGGGGTAAATGAGGGAGAGAAAAAAAGTCTCTTCTCCGATTTGAACATGGGAAAGCTACATGCAAGACTGGCCACTAAACTCCAGGCTATAGCCTTATCATATTGAGAAGAGAGGTTTTCTATACTAAACATATTATTGGTTTCTTTGTAATCATATATTGTACCTATGAAGACCCCAGTGATGTGTATTAGCTTTCTAAGCATGGAAAAACATTATTCTCCACATGGTAAGGCTATAGTACATAAGTAGTGTATATGGAATGTATATGCTGATGTCCAGCCCTGTCAAGCAAGAGAAGAGGGGGAAGTATGCAGAGCACAGGGGGTGTTACAAAAGCAGTGCTCCAAGCATTTAGCCCCTCCTTCTGGTGCTTCAAAGTGCTGATTTGCATATGAATAAAATGCAGATATCTCTGCAGCTGTTTAATAGACAAAAGAAAAGTATTGTTTTATTCAGCATGATCAACCGTACCAGACACAGACAGTTTAATAGGATCGATCATGCTGACAGAAGCTTTTTTTAAAGGGGTTTTCCGAGAGTGTTTACTGATGACCTATCCTCTGCATAGGTTATCAGTATATGACCAATGTCGGGGTCCCCTGCCGATCAGCTGTTTGAGAAGGCACTGGCGCTTCTCTCAGCTCACCGTACATTGTATAGCTGCTGTGCTTGGTATCACAGTTCAGCTACTTTTTACTTCAATGAGGGTTCAGCTGGGCCTAGACCATGTGACCGATGAACGTAACATCACATTGCCCTGGCAAAGCTTTTCAAACAGCTGATCTACAGGGGTCCCAGGTGTCTGACTCCCACCGATCAGGTACTGATGATCTACCCTGAGGATATTTTATCAGTAAAAAGAAAAAAACTCTCAGAAAATCCCTTTTTAAAGGGGGTTCTGAATCTGTACGGGAACAGTATACACCAGGTGTAAGATTACAGAGGTATTGCACCATTATTTTTTTAACCATGGACAATATACGGTATGATTACAGCTTCTGGTTTCCCAGTTGCACACTGAATCCTGCAGAGATTTACTTTTCTAGGCAGCGCCTGTTATCAAAACTGTTTACTTATTGTACAGTGTGCTCCACAGATGACATTGGGTTTTTCCATTGCCAAAAGCAATTTTATTATTAGGCCCACGACATGAGTAACCCATTAATGGCCGCACGTTTTTAAGCCGTACTGTGGCTGCGTCTTAGCTGCTTCATGGCCGCACCATGTGTCCATTCCCTAGTGTGCCCTCTTCTAGAGCTAAACCCCCACCAAGCTTCCCCAATGTAGCATCACTGACTGATTGGGATAAATTTACTAAGACTGGTGTTTCATATACCAGTTTTGAACTGTAGTCTGCCCAAGAACCAGCTTCAAGGTTTCGATTTCCATGGTAAAGTTGCACACAAGCCTAAGGCCTCCATGCACAATGCCAAGTGTCGGCTGGAGTGGTGTAAAGCACGTTGCTTTAGTCTTCTCGGGAGTGAGATCTGGCAGTATGATGCATGAATCTGGATATGGCGGATGCCTAGATAATGCTACCTACTGAAATACATAGTGACTAATGTAAAATTTTAAGGGGGGGGTCAGGGGCGTACACAGGTCTAATAGGGCCCCATAGAAAAACTTGGCATTCCACCCCTCACAACAGGTGTTTGATCCATGAATCGTCCAATAAATTTCCTGGTTCAATTAGAATTAGTATTTAAACAGTCCTCCTCCTCATCATGCTGTTCACATTTTGACATCACGAGACCAAGACGACACCTAACAATTGAGGATGTTCTCAGATGGAATTAGCCACTGAGCTTAGAGTGTCACAGAGTGTCATCAGCAGGTTGTATCCGAGATACAGAGACTGGAAGAGTCGCAGAAAGGCAGAGAAGTGGACGTCCATTGGCCACATCCCACACTGATGACTGTTTCACTGTGAACAATGCCCTGCGGAACCGGATGATGATGATGATGAATGCCACACAACTCCAGGCACCCAAGTGTCACGTCAGACCATTCGAAACCGTTTACATCAGCGTGGTCTGTGTGCTAGACGACCTGCAAGGGTACCTGACCACACCACCAGACTCAAGTGTCATCATCTTGCATGGTTTAGGGAGCATCTATGTTGGACGAGGGACCAGAGGCCTCAGTGCTGTTCACTGATGAAAGTCCATTCACGCTGAGCGGAAATGATGGCCGCCAATGATGTTGGAGATGTCAAGGAGAGCGCTATGTATCAACCGCTGTTGTCACCAGACGAGCCTTTGGTGGTGGTGGTGTTACACTGTGGACAGGTGTGTCTAGTCAATACAGAACTGCCCTACACTGTGTGAATGGTCCAGTGACAAGCCCATACTACTTGAAGAACATCATTAATCCAGTCATTGTGCCTCTGCATGAACAACACAGGCCTAATCTCATCTTCATGGACGACATTGCGCCAGCTCATCGACCATCATTAGGGAACGGCTGCTGGAGACTGGAGGACCTCACATGGAGCGGCTGCACTTTCTCCAGACCTGAATCCTACTGAAAACCTATGGGATCAGCTGAGTCGCCGTGTAGAGGCTCGTAACTCTGTACACCAGAACCTCAATGACCTGAGGGGTAGCCTTCAAGAAGAGTGGGATACCATACCTCAGCAGACAACATAAGGCGACTTGTGAACACCAGGAGACGTCGTTGTCAAGCTGGAACTGATGTTCAAGGCCACATGACAAGTTACTGAGACACTGACATTTTGTGGCGGTATACCCAGCACTGGGGGCGGCTCTTGTTTCAATACATTGTTTGAAATGAGATCACCACTGCTGCTTCTACTTAAATGCCCGACTTTCATAATATAATACCACTGGAGCCGGAACTTTTTACGTTTTCCATAAGTTTTACCCGAAAGCCAAATGTCCCTAACTTTTTGTGTGTATCAAAGCTGTGTTTGTCAGGTGTGTATGCAGCAGAGCGTGTTTTTTTATATATATATATATATATATATATATATATATATATATATATATTTTTTTTTTTTTTTTTTTTACTTTTGCACAATAAAACAACTTTTTATTTTTCGGTTGACAGCAGTGTGAGGGCAGTGGGGTGCGCTGAGGGATTCACTGGTACCTTTTTTCCTATGCTTTGGGGGCAAGGTGACCTAAAAACATCAATCTGGGCATTGTCTTTTATGGCATTCACTTTTTATAGTTCGGGTCATTATGGATGTGGCAGTCCCAGTTATGTGTATCTTGGACGTATTTCTGGCCCAGGTTGCCAGACTTTTTCCCGCTGACTCCAGGTATAAAAAAGTGGGTGCGGTGGGGAAGGGCTGGCACGCCCGTCTTATTCATCATTTTCTACATCTGTTTTAGGAGTAGAAAATTATCTAAGGGCTCATGCACACGAACGTGTGCCGGCCGTGCCCATGCTGCGGGCCGCATACGGCGGGTCCGCAATAAACGGGCACAGGCCGTGTGCAGCCCGCATCACGGATCGCGGACCCATTCACTTCAAGGGGTCCGCGATCTGGGAGATGCGGAGCGGAGGCACGGATCGGAACACCGCGGAAGCACTACGGTGTGCTTCCGTGGTGTTTCTGGCCGTGCCTCCGCACCGCAAAAAAGTAGCGCAAGCACTACTTTTTTGCGGTGCGGGCCCTCGGATGCGGATCGTGGACCCCATTCAAGTGAATGGGTCCGCGATCCGCATGCAGTGGCCTCACGGTCAGGGCCCGTGCATTGCGGACCGCAGTTTGCGGCCCGCAGCACGAGCACGGCCGGCACACGTTCGTGTGCATGAGCCCTAAATGTAAGACAGCAAGGAAGCCATCTTACATTTAGACCGGTGCTGGATATGCCAAAGTGCTGTAGAGGCCGGCGCCTCTACATAACTTCGGCGGATCCATCTTTAGCGCAGGGGCTTTATTAAGCCTTTCATGACCAGGCGTAAAAAAGGCCTAAATGTCCAGGCAACTTTTTGTGATTTTGTGCACGTGGTGGTTTAGTGACCCTAATTTTTTTTTTTTTTTTTACTACCAAAAAATTCTTTTTAATTATAGCGTTTTATTTCTTAAATATTAAAACTGACACAAAAATTAATTATTGCAATGGGTTCCCTGTTTAGTGACGATTGTTTTGATATATAACATGTATAGGTTTTTATTGAACGGGTCGACTGGTGACGGTTTCCGTTGGCGACTGCATTTTTAATTTCATTTTTTTTTTTTACTTTTCTTATTTATTATTATTATTGTTTTATTTATATTTTAATTTATTTTTGGCACACAGTATGTCCCCCAGGTGGTCATTTTTTTCACTGTTTCCACTGTAATTGGGAAACAGCCCCCTATAGGGGCATTAGACACAGGCAGAGCTGATCAGGGTCTCCTTAGACCCTGCAGCTCTGCTCTCCCCCTGCTTCCTCTACGACCTTCTGCCGCCACAGAAGTGATAATAATAATAAACCTCTCCTGTCTTCTCCTCAGATTCCACGTGGTGTCTCACTGCCGGGACCGACCTGCTCCTGCTAGATTGCAGGAGCTTTAAAGGCGTTATCCCACGAATAATGTAAAAAATGAAAATCAGACATCATATAGAACATGACAACCTCTTTTTAACAAAGCTAGAACCGGCCCTGTACCTCACATGGGTCCAGAGATCTCCACATTCATTACTCTGCTAGATTCATGTCAAGCTGACAGCTCAAGGGGAGTGTCCATGATCTACCTATCACAGCTCAGGGGGCGTGTCCATGATCTACCTATCACAGCTCAGGGGGCATGTCCATGATCTACCTATCACAGCTCAGGAGGCAGTTAAAAGTTGAAACTGAGCAGGTGCGGCCTTCTCAGTGAATAGGTCAAAGAAATAAGAAATTAAGTGGTCCTATACAGATACATTTTATTGAATAACTCAGTAGCTATACAAAATTTTTAATGACATGCAATTACAAAAGTATTCAGATCCTGGTGCTGGTTTGAAAACTGTAGAATATTTTTCGTGGGACAACCCCTTTAATCCCAGCGCTGATCAGTGCTGCCTGCACATGTATATACGTGCTATCTCCACGGGTTATGAGCCAATAGCACGTATATAGACGTATTGAAGTCGGGAAGGGGTTAAGATCAGTTTCTAAAATGCTGGTCTTAATAAATGACCCCCTTTATATTTTTTATATTTTGACATAATAAACCATTTTTAATGTTTTTGTGTATTTAATTTATATTTTTTTAGACAAGCCCTCTGTATTGTAGTGTAATATGCCTGTCGGTGTAAATCCCTGGATGAGCGTCCGTTCTCCGATAATCTATGACTATAACACAGCAATCTAGCACATATAGCTTGTGATATTATTACCCTCTTCGTTATGGTGGAAAGTTCTGTGGTTCCAGTATGTGGAATATATGCAGAGCCTGTCATTGACAGATATAAATGTAATGAAGGACTTTCTTTAACAAGTTCAAGGCCAAACCAGTCTGTTTTTTCAGTGCATTCTACAGAGATGACTGCATCCTCCTATGGGAAGGAAGAAGGAGAGCCTAGACAATTTCCTGTGGGAACTAAACAACAATGATCAGAATGTGAGGCTCTCATAGGGTAAACCATAGATTTCTTAGCTCTGACCCTGTTTAAAGGGAACCAGTCACCACAAAAATGTACGTGAGTTTCAGGCTCCATGTTTTATAGCTGACAGAGTGATATATATAGGTTTATGGGAAAAGATTCAGTAGAACTTGCAGTTTATTCATTTAAATTCCTGCTCATTCTTGGCTTTGAGTCAAAGAGGCGGTCCTATCAGTGAGGGTAGGCTGTCAATCACTGATAGGACCACCTCCTGATACAGGGAAGGCTGTAAATCACTAATAGGACCACCTCCTCATAGAGGGAAGTCTGTCAATCACTTATAGGACCGTCTCCTCATAGAGGGAAGGCTGTCAATCACTTATAGGACCGTCTCCTCATAGAGGGAAGGCTGTCAATCACTGATAGGACCTCCTCCTCATAGAGGGAAGCTTGTCAATCACTGATAGGACCTCCTCCTCATAGAGGGAAGGCTGTCAATCACTGATAGGACCACCTCCTTATAGAGGGAAGGCTGTTAATCACTGATAGGACCTCCTCCTCATAGAGGGAAGGCTGTCAATAACTAATAGGACCGTCTCCTCATAGAGGGAAGGCTGTCAATCACTGATAGGACCTCCTCCTCATAGAGGGAAGGTTGTCAATCACTGATAGGACCGCCTCCTCATAGAGGGAAGCCTGTCAATCACTGATAGGACCACCTCCTTATAGAGGGAAGGCTGTTAATCACTGATAGGACCACCTCCTTATAGAGGGAAGGCTGTCAATCACTGATAGGACCTCCTCCTCAGAGGGAAGGCTGTAAATCACTGATAGGACCTCCTCCTCAGAGGGAAGGCTGTAAATCACTGATAGGACCTCCTCCTCAGAGGGAAGGCTGTAAATCACTAATAGGACCACCTCCTTATAGAGGGAAGGCTGTTAATCACTGATAGGACCTCCTCCTCATAGAGGGAAGGCTGTCAATCACTGATAGGACCGCCTCGTCATAGAGGGAAGGCTGTCAATCACTTATAGGACCGCCTCCTCATAGAGGGAAGGCTGTCAATCACTGATGGGACCTCCTCCTCATAGAGGGAAGGCTGTCAATCACTGATGGGACCTTCTCCTCATAGAGGGAAGGCTGTCAATCACTGATGGGACCTCCTCCTCATAGAGGGAAGGCTGTCAATCACTGATGGGACCACCTCCTCATAGAGGGAAGCCTCTTAATCACTGATAGGACCTCCTCCTCATAGAGGGAAGCCAATTAATCACTGATAGGACCTCCTCCTCATACAGGGAAGCCTCTTAATCACTGATAGGACCGCCTCCTGGACTTCAGAGCCCAAAATAAGGAGGAATTTAAATTAATAAATTACAAATTATAATGAACCTTTTCCTACAAAACCATATATCAATCTGCTCAGCTCCTCCTGCTCTATAACATGCTGCCTAGAGCTCAGACACCACGTTCAATGTGACAGATTCCCATCAAGTGTGAGGATAGGATCTGATCTGAGACCTTTGTTATAGACAACAGATAGGAATAGTTACATAGAGAGTTTAAAGGCCATGTACATCTTTGGGGGCAATTTTATTTTTATTATTGCATTGTACTTATTTTGAGCTAAAATAATTTTTTCAATTGGTCTTGATTAACAATATGAAATCCTTTTCTCTGTGCAGAGCTGAGATGCTCTACTAGCAGCCTGTGGCTTTTTTGTCATTTCCGTTATCTGAGGAGCAGACGGACTCCTTATCTCTGACCAGGGGCGTAACTACCATAGCGGCAGACCATGCGACTGCTATGGGGCCCAGTCTTAGTTGGTATCATCTCCTCTTTTACTTCAGGAGAAAACTTGGTCAGGACTCTACCCTCTAAAGGAACAACTTTTAGCAAATAAAGCAGTGGAAAAATGGCCCAAGGGTCATTGAAAAGGGTTTAGGCAGAAACCCTTCTGTCCTGTGTGGGGGTCTGGTCTGATCCTTGCTATGGGGCCCTTACTTCTCTATGTACAACACTGTCTCTGACGTTTTAAAGGGGAACTCTTCCCTCTCCTGACATGCCTGTTTTAATAGCTTCATGCATTTCCCATGTAATAACAATTCTGGAACATCTATTCTTATGTCTCTATGTTGTGTCATTCCTCTATTATTTCTACTAGAAGTTATGAATGAATTGCTGTTAGCCTTCAGTAAGGGTAGGGAGTGGAGGTAACAAGTTGGGGGGGGGGTGTCCCTGCACAGGCTGACAATGGCAGCATTGATTGGCTAGAGTGAAACTGTGCAGTTCTTATCTTACTGATAAGAAAGTGGCTTAAATAATGGTTTATGACCTCTAAGTAGGTTAGAGATAAGATGAAAGTGAAAGTACCAGTCACACAGCTAGAAAAACAGTTAACCCTTTGTGACAGAACAGCTCCATATTTTTAATAAAGGCCAATTGAAAATATGATTTTTAGCCAAAAATAAGTAAAATGCCATCATAAAAATATTGCCTCCAAAGGTGTACAAATGCTTTAATACCAACACCAGCAGTTACAGGGTTAATACTTTAAGAGATGCAGTGTTGTGTTACTTATTCAGATCAGTGATAAGTGTTCGTCTGCCCACTTTGATGCCAGTTTTCACTCCCAGCCAGGCTGAAGACTGTATCTGATGCTGGGCATCACCCTGTGTAGGTTGGCAGTGCGAGATCACTGGCCTGAATTCATTAAATTCCTAAAGTCACACTTTTTTGTGACTTTAGGAATGCCGCTTTCAACTGATATACGTTAAGGACGGCTCACTGCAACTTTTTCTGTTACAGCTGATAAGAGGAGAGAGCTGTTAACACTGCGCCACCAATGAGAAGATAATATTCGGGAGGGGAAGCGCCTGTGGCCACTGCGCCACCAATACATATAATTAACCCCTAAATACAAATGTGGGTGGCTGTGTGATAGAGCCGGCACCCCGCCTCAAAGATGGGGGCCCATCAATCCCGCCGAACCGCGTCATTTAACCCCTCAGGTGCCGCACCTGAACCTCTAAATAACTCAACCTCTGCTGTAATGAATACAGTTCATTTTGTGAAGGTCCAGCAGGATCCCACAGTATGATAAATCATTATAATGCTGGGAGTTCACGTCAGAGGAGCAGCGGTGAGGCTGGGAAACAACGCTCATCCATGGAGAGTTTCCCAGAATGAAAGCGCTCGTCTGAACTCAGTCTAAGAATCAGTCATGCCGAACATCCGATCAATGGAAGCCACAGATCACTACAAAGATCCATCAGCTGTTATCACAGATCAACCATGACCAAGTCAGAAATCAGCGTCTGTTTTACGCCCATCTTGCCGCCGTCCGTGGAGGCGGAGCACCTGACTATAGTGGACGGTGCCCATGGGTGCTAGGTGATTCAAGAATATAGAGCCCTGGGTGTAACCACTGACGGTATCTTTTATTTTCCTATCCCATTGTGTATTCCCGTCTAACATATCTATTTTAACTACTTCCTGACCAAGGAGCAGCTGTTTCCCCAGTGATGGAAGAGGTTAATACATACAAGATGTGGGGCTAAGGCTCGGTTACTCGGTTTGTGTTCCGGCACCAGGAACCTCCTTCCCTGCATCCGGACCAGCATCTCTTTCTGCAGCTGAAGCGGACATTTAACCCACCGGGCTTTGTCAGAACCCAGGTCCAGGGGCCACACCTTGCTGAACAGGAATAGGTGCTTAAAGGGGTTCTTCGGGAATTAAGAAAATTAAAATACGTAAATTTCACTTTATTATGAATATATTTCCAAATACCTTTCATTAGTTTTAATGGGTCATTTTGTCATTAAGAGAAACAAAATGGCCGCCGTCCTATTAGTACACATAAAACCTGTCCTAATCACACAGGAGGACAAGTTACTTCACAACACTGAGGTAAAGAGCTGCCTCATCCTCCTCTCTGCTCTACTTGTCAGGGATTATGATCCTGAATACAGATGATAAGATCTTTAGCTGAATCTCTGTAGAAATGGAGTTCATGAGGAGACATGAAGTACAGAGAGGACGGACAGGACAGACTGTGGTAATGGAGACTGCATACAAGAGCTACTGCTTATTACTCACATCTCCTCATGAACTCCATTCCTATAGAGATTCAGCTGAAGATCTTATCTGTATTCAGGATCATAATCCCTGACAAGCAGAGAGGAGGATGAGGCAGCTCTTTACCTCAGTGTTGTAAAGTAACTTCTCCTGCTGTGTGATTAGGACAGGTTTTGTGTGCACTAATAGGACAGCGGCCATTTTGTTTCTCCTAATGATTGTTTCCCAGACAAAATGAGCCATTATAACTAATGAAAGGTATTTGGGAATATATTAATAAAAAGTCATATTTACGTATTTTCATTTTCTTAATTTCTGGAGAACCCCTTTAACCCTTTAGGAGCCATAATCCACCTGCTGGAGGACAAATCTTCTGGGTGCTGCCATCATTCACATGTCTGTACCTGGAATCCGCATTAGTCTCATTAGGCATAACCCTCATCATGCGGTTCACATGATGTCTTCCTGCTCCCTCATTGTGGGGATCATTTTAATCTTCAGGGTGCAGAGTATATTTGCTGGAGAGCTGCTGCCTGTTCACCAGTTAGACAGATCATCATCATTCCTATAAATCACATCACTTAGGCTACATTCAAACTACTGTATGTCGGTCCATTTCCGGTACGCATTTTTTGACGATCGCACGTGAACCCATTAGTTTTTATAGGGCTAAAAAAAATGCAGACAGCCCATGGATGTTATCTGTATGCTGTCCGCAGTCATACGGCTCTACAGAAAATTGTACAACCTGTCCTGTTCCTGTACGTGTTATGGACAAGAATACGCAATTGTACCAGCGCGGGATGTAAATAGACTGCATTCGTATTTTACAGATCCGTGATTTGTGGACTGCAAAATTGATACGGTCGTGTGACTAGGGCCATATCCATAGGCTCGGTCAGACGTGTATGATTGCTAGGACCCCCAACAATTACTAGGACGTTGGTTCCCTAGTCCCTGTGAGAATGGAGCCGTAGCGTGCAGGTGTGACTGTCTGTTGGATTGCCAGTTAGGCCTCGTTCACATCTCCATCAACCAGATCCAGCACAAAGTGGTCAGCTGGATATCGCTGCATCCGGCATTGCTGGATTCTCTAGTTCACCCATTGACTGTAATGGGGCCCAGCAGTGATCCGACCGCCTTCCAGGTTTTCATCTGACAGTCAGCGTTTGTGCCGGATCTGCTTTATCGAGATGTGAACAAGGTCTTAAAGCTCTCTACTCTCTGTCCTGTAGAAAGGAATGGAGCAATCAGTACACGTGGGAACCACTTCTCCATTCATACAGGGGACTTGGAGACCCCCCCAGTCTCATGATCGGTGGCGGTCTTGGTGATCAAACATTTATTGTGTATTCTGTGCAAAGCTTCTTTATGGGAAAAACCTCTTTAAGTTCCTGAAAAGCACTATGAGTATGTTCACATGTGGCATAAACTTCTTTGAATAATAATCTGTAATATAGTCATAATGGAAGTATCAACATTTCCCTGTAAGGGAGCTTTCAGTTACAGATTTTCTGTCTTAAAGGGGTTATCCCACGAATAATGTAAAAAATGAAAATCAGACATCATATAGTACATGACAACCTCTTTTTAACAAAGCTAGAACCAGCCCTGTACCTCAGAGATCTTCCCATTCATTGCTCTGCTAGATTCATATGAAGCTGACAGCTCGGGGAGTGTATTTTCTGCTGCAGCTCAGGGGGCGTGTCCATGCTCTCCCTATCACAGCTCAGGAGGAGCGTCCATGCTCTCCCTATCACAGCTCAGGGGGCGTGTCCATCCTCTCCCTATCACAGCTCAGGGGGCGTGTCCATCCTCTCCCTATCACAGCTCAGGGGGTGTGTCCATGCTCTCCCTATCACAGCTCAGGGGGCGTGTCCATGCTCTCCCTATCACAGCTCAGCATGTGCGGCCTGCTCAGTGAATAGGTCAAAGAAATAAGAAATTAAGTGGTCCTATACAGATACATTTTATTGAATAACTCAGTAGCTGTACAAAATTTTTAATGAGTTGCAAGCTTTATCATGTAAAGGGCCATATCTGAAAGTACATCAAGAAGTCTTGATTTTAAGGTTGATGCTCTATTTCCTACCAGATAGAGGTCTCATCCATGGGTGCACCTAGCCCTTCTGCTGCCCCCCTCGTGCCCCTACCTGGTGCTGCCTGAGGCGATCGCCTCACCTGGCCTCATTGGTGGTGCGCCCCTGGTCTTATCTGACATAAATGAAAATTAAGAAATTAGTCTTCTATCAGAATCCTCAAGCAGCTGAACAAGACAAGCTTCATCTACTGGTTATTAGAGGACTGGGGTCCTTCAGGTTGGCATAAAAGCCAGCAAGCCTACACTCACGGCTTGATCAAGAATATTATTACCATATTTTTCGCCCCATAAGACGCAATTTTTCCCCCCAAAAGTGGGGGGGAAATGCCCCTGCATCTTATGGCGTGAATGCTAATGAGCTGGGTGCGTCTTATAGGACGAAAAATACGCTCGGTCTGTTTCTCAATCTCAGTTACTCCAGTTACCAGGTGGCGTTACAGCACACTCAACTCGATCCTGTCAGTCGCTTGGACAAGAAAAAAAAAGTGGCATTGGATCAAATATGCTGTTGGTTGTATCTGGCTGGCGAAGGAAAAAAAGCCATTTTTTTACAAAAATAATTAAATAATTTAAAAAAAAATGGCGTGGGGTCCCCCCCTTTTTTTCCTTCTCCAACCAGATACAACCAGCAGCAGCAGCCTGGCACTACCAGGGTGGAAAAGGACACGGTTATTGGCCCTTCCCAGCCTAATGGTACCAGCCTGCAGCCGCCCCAGAACCAGACCCTCAATTTAGAAGGTCCGGTCCTGCGGGTACCCGGCTCTTCCCGGCACCCCTGGTGGCGGTGGGTGCCGAGGTAATAGATGTTGGGGTTAGTGCTGGCCTGCCATACCGGCAAGTACTAAGCCCAGTATTAGTAATCAGGGCCGTCTGTAGATAGCCGTAATTACTAAAACTGTAGTATTGTAAAAAAAAAATACACACACACAAGTATAAAACATTTTATTGAAATAAACACTCCCCCAGGCCCCTGTTTGACCATTTTATTAAAAAAAAAAAAAAAAAAAAGCTGGTCCGATGTAGTCCACCGAATCCGACGTAGTCCTCTGCATTCACTACCCTGAAAAATAGAAAACAAACACACAAACACAGACCACTTACCTCTTCCTGCACTGGGATAATGCACACAGCGATGTCACTGTACAGGGATAATAAACACAGTGATGTCACCGTACAGAGATAATACACACAGTGATGTCACAGTACAGGATAATAAGCACAGAGATGTCACTGTACAGGGATAATACACACAGTTATGTCACAGTACAGAGATAATAAACACAGTGATGTCACAGTACAGGGATAATACACACAGTTATGTCACAGTACAGAGATAATAAACACAGTGATGTCACAGTCCAGGTATAATACACACAGTGATGTCACAGTCCAGGGATAATACACACAGTGATGTCACAGTCCAGGGATAATACACACAGTGATGTCACAGTCCAGGGATAATACACACAGTGATGTCACAGTCCAGGGATAATAAACATAGTGATGTCACAGTCCAGGGATAATAAAGACAGTGATGTCACCGTACAGGGATAATAAAGACAGTGATGTCACAGTCCAGGGATAATAAACACAGTGATATCACAGTACAGGGATAATAAACACAGTGATGTCACAGTACAGGGATAATAAACAGTGATGTCACCGTACAGGGATAATAAACAGTGATGTCACCGTACAGGGATAATAAACACAGTGATGTCACAGTCCAGGGATAATAAACAGTGATGTCACCGTACAGGGATAATAAACACTGATGTCACAGTCCAGGGATAATAACAGTGATGTCATCGTACAGGGATAATAAACACAGTGATGTCACAGTCCAGGGATAATAAACAGTGATGTCACCGTACAGGGATAATAAACACAGTGATGTCACAGTCCAGGGATAATAAACACAGTGATGTCACAGTCCAGGGATAATAAACAGTGATGTCACCGTACAGGGATAATAAACACTGATGTCACAGTCCAGGGATAATAAACAGTGATGTCATCGTACAGGGATAATAAACACAGTGATGTCACAGTCCAGGGATAATAAACATTGATGTCACAGTCCAGGAATAATAAACACAGTGATGTCACAGTCCAGGGATAATAAACACAGTGATGTCACAGTCCAGGGATAATAAACATTGATGTCACAGTCCAGGGATAATAAAGACAGTGATGTCACAGTCCAGGGATAATAAAGACAGTGATGTCACAGTCCATTATGCCTGTACTGTGACATCACTGTGTTTATTTAATAAACACAGTGATGTCACAGTACAGGCATAATAAACACAGTGGTGTCACAGTCCAGGGATTAACATTGATGTCACAGTCCACAGAAAGTTAAAAAATTAAAAGTATTATACTTACCTTTTTCCTAGCAGCAGGGCCAGCATCATCAGCAGGAAGATCTTCTGCTGGTGTCTGAAGGGGGTGGAGCCAATGCTGACGGCCGGCCCTGCCCCCCCGCCGAGACCCGATGCATGGATGAAAGGTACGGGGAGCTGCAGGGGGGACAGGAGGGAGGATGGAAGAAGCAGGCAGCCGATTCTGGCTGTCTGCTCCTTCCTGCAACAGGCAAGTGTCTCTGCGTCCTATGCCAGAGACCGGGACATACCTCCCCCATACCAGGACAGCGGGACTGCCACTGCAATCCGGGACTGTCCCGCTGGATCCGGGACGGTTTGAAGGTATGCATACTTATGATATTTTCTCTTTCCTATACATGTTTTCCTCTCAGGAACACAGCAGGAATAGGAGAAGTAAGACCAGGCACAGACTATATCTCAGCTATGATCAGCCTCTGCCTGAGCTCATATCTGAAGTTTGCCTGCAGCGTCAGTCTCTTGACAAGGCCTTTTCTGTCTGTTCTGCTCCAGGTTTTCTTTCTTGGTTTAAAGACAAACTAAACTCTGTTTTTGAGGAAATTCAAGCTGTACATAAATTTAAGAGACCGAGGAAAGAGTCACGAGATCCATGTCTGCAACCATTATCCTCAGTTGTCTCCTCTGCAGTTGAAACATCCGATGACTTAGACTCAGATGACCCAGACTAGTTGTTTCTCCTTCATAAGGATAAATTATGTGAACTTTTTAAAGCTATCAAAGAGACCATAGAGTCTAAAAAAGATGTAGAGCATAGGACCCAGAGAGAGAAATTATTCTATTTTCCTCCTACTAAGGATAGGTCGCTGCCTGGTCACTCAGCTCTTGATGAGTGGCTGAGAAAAGATCGGGATAAGCCAGAGAAAATAACAGATTTAAATCTACATATACACTGCAAGAAAAGTTCACTGACGACTGGGATTCATGTCTTAAAGTTGTCAGAAGATGCTTCTTTGTTCAAAGATCCTGTGGATTCTCTGTTGAAAAAAAGTATAAGGCATCTGCTGCCACATCTAAAATCACAATTTCCTCAGTTTCAGTGGCTAGATTTCTGCGTATTTGGCTCAGTCAAGTAGGCCAAGACATTAAAGATGGAGTACCCAGAGAAACTCTTTTAGAAAATTTGCCCCTACACAAGGCAACTTCAGAATTCCTCTGTGATTTCCCTTTAGACTGTGCAAAGTTCTCCTCCAGGACTATAGCCCTGTCCAACCCTATCAAGCGTTCTTTATGCATAAAACATTGGCCTGGGGACATTTTATCAAAACATAATTTCTGTAAACTGCCTTTTTAACCAGGGCACATGTTCGGTCCACAGCTAGACAAAACATTGGAAGCCCTAAATGAGGGAAAAGGAGCAAAATTTTATTAATTCAAAATTCAAAAAGCAATGAGAGTGCTATGGCTCATTACATCATTAATCAATGCAGTCCCATGTATCAAGACCCACATGAGGAAGCTTCAGAACAACATCTTGACATCATGGAATGGTGCTTACATAGACCTGGACAAGATGGCGTCCATTCACCCCCTCGACTTGTCTAGATCTTCAATGGTGGCTGATTCCGTCTTATCTCCAGATGAGGGGTCATTGTCTGATTCCTCAGCCTTGGACTCTCATCACTGCGGATGCCTCTTCATGAGGTTGGAGTGCCCTTGTTGGCAATCATTAGGTAAAGAAGAAGTAGAGCATCACAGACTAGCCATTATCCTCAAATAAGGAGATAAGAGCAGTAACTCTAGCTGTGAAGCATTTTCAGCATCTCTTGCAGGGAACTCAAGTTCAATCAGACAACCTTACGACTGTCTTCTATATAAACAAACAAGGGGTACGAGGAGTCCCCTACTATCATTGGAATGCAGGAAATTGATGACCTGGGCAGAAGCCTATGCAGCCGGAATCTCTGCCACTCACATCAGGCGGTCACTCAATTGGCTGATCACCTCAGCCGCAACAAGATAAGCCCTGGGGAATGGAGTCTGAACTCGAGGTCGTCAATCAAGTTGTTTAGAAGATGGGAATACCGGACTTGGATGCTATGGCAAAAGGGGAGAATGCAAAGCTAGGACAGTTCTGCTCCCCCACCAGGAGAAGCAAGCATTAGCTAGAGATAGTCTATCTATCAGCTGGATGGTAAAATAGATATATGTATTTCCCTACTCTTCCTCTAATCCCCAGGGTCCTGAGGAAAATATTGGAACAAAAGACAGAAGCAATACTCCCATTCTGGCCATGCAGTGCGTGTTTTTCTCTGGCATTGGTGATGTCCAGAGGGATCTTCTGGAAGCTCCCACTGCAGCCCGATCTTCTACTCCAGAGAGGAATCCTTCATCCCAATCTGAAAATGCTCCATCTAAAGGCCTGGAGGCTGAGCGGCAAGCCTTATTAGAGTTAGGCCTCTCCTCTGAGGTTGTCAGCACAATTCTAGCCTCCACAAGACCTGCAACTATTAAAACCTATATTAGAGTCTGGAAGATCTTCAAGTCATGGTGTACCAGGCAGTCTCAGGATCCTAACCCTATAGCCACCGTTCATCAGTTCTTGCGAGGGGTTCTTGGTAAAGGCCTCAAACTCTATAATTAAAAAACTATAATTTACAGCCATAATTGCTGAGCTTCAGAGATTATATTCCAATAACTGCCTGGTAAAGTCGTTCTTCAGAGCCTAAAGATTGCTCAGTCAGTGGTTCATCCTCCGCTTCCTTCCTGGGACCTGTCTCTCGTTTTGTCGGTCTCTCCAACTTGAGGCTCCATTTAAGCCATTCAAGCATCTCTACATATGATGACCTTAAAGACATTCTTTCTTGTGGCCATAACAGAATTAGCAAGATCCAAGCTCTATCTATCCAGGACTCATATTTCAAAGACCTGGCCATGGTCACTGTATGGTTATTCGAACAATGCCTGGATTCCTTCCAAAAATGTCTTCCAGCAATAATATATATATAAGAGATTACCTTATCTGCGCTATTTCCAGGACCTGTTGGAGAAGAACAGTCATCACTTCTTCTGTTCGATATAAAGAGAGCTGTTGTTTGTTATCTAGAGAGGACGAAAGAGTTTAGATCAGCAGAGAATCTGTTCATACAACATCACGGTCCAAAGAAGGGTAACCGAGCAAGCAAGGTCACTCTGGCCAGGTACAGTCCTGTAGAAAAATGCTCTTCACTAAATGAAGTCCAGTGTCCCTTAAAATCAAGGTGCAACCATATCAACTGCAACTTTGTGGGCTGAGCTAGCGCAAGTGTCTCTGCACCAAATCTCTGCAGCAACCTGATTCTCAAAATCCACCTTCACGAAAAATCGATTGGATCTGATGCAGGCATAGGGCTCTACTTTTGGCAAAGGAGTGCTACAATTAGCATCTTCTATATCCCCCATTTATTTTTTGCTTTTCAAATCCCATATGTATTTGTGCTGCCCTAAGACGTCCAAGAAAATTAAAATTTACCCACCTGAAATTTTTGTTTCCTGTAGTCCTTAGGCAGCACAGTTTCCCTCCCATTTAAAATTTAATTTTGTACTTCATTATAATACAAGGAGGCTTCACTGCTGTCAGGGTTTATGGGTGGACTTGATGTATGATTGGTTGATTTAATTTAGTATTTAATTAAGTTTGTTAACCTGTCCCTTCTTGTTGTACCTAGGGGATTAAAAACCCCATATTTGTTTATGCTGCCTAAGGACTACAGAAAAATTCAGGTGGATACATTTTCATTGATTTGAAAGCGCTCAGCCTCGCTGAAGAAGCTGAGAGCACTCAAACCGCAATTCTTATTTTGGCTAACATAAGAAATGAGCAATAGACAGTAATAAAGTCATTTTAAAAATACATGATTGTTAAAAATTAAAAACAAGTTTTGTAGGCTCAAATACGAGCTTCAAAATCATTACAAAAAACTAAAAAAACGTAAAAATTATATATATATAAAAAAATAGTTTTATATATATATATATAATAATAATAAAAAAATATAATAATAAAAAAAAACAAAAAAACTCCTAAATAACAAGATAAGACAACATGGGTATCACCGCGACCGAAAACGCCCGTACTATTAAAATATCCAATACGGGAATGGCGTAACGGAAAAAAGGGTCAAAATGGCCAATTTTTCATTGCTTCTCTTACCCAAAAAAGTAATAAAATGTGATCAAAAAGTCACACACACTCCAGAATAGTATGAATAAAAACTACAGAAAAACTACAGATTGTCCCACAAAAAATGAGCCCCCACATAGCTCAGTAGATATAACTATAAAAAAGCTATGGGGGTCAGAATATGGTGATGTAAAAGTTGTTGTTTTTTTTTTTCAAAGTTTAAATTTATTTTTACACTATTTAGACATAAAAACCTATACATATGGGGTATCGTTGTAATCGTACTGACCCAGAGAATGAAGGGCATGGGTCAGTTTTGCCGCAAACAAACGCTGTGGGAACAAAACCCGAAAAATGGTGGAGGAATTGCATTTTCTTTCCAATTCCACCCCTTTTGGATTTTTTTTACCACTTCCCAATACATTGTATGCCATAACTAACGAGGGCATTAGAAAGTACAACTTTTTCCGCAAAAAATAAGTCCTCATACAGTTATGTGAACGGAAATATAAAAAAGTGATGGCTCAAGGAAGATAAGGAAGAAAAATGAAACCGCAAAAACGAGTTGAGATAAGGCTGATTAGATCAGCACAAAGTGAAAGTACCAGTCACATAGCTAGAAAAACAGTTAACCCATTGTGACAGAGCAGCTCGAGATTTTTAATAAAGGCCAATTGAAAATATGATTTTTAGCCAGAAATAACTTAAATGTCATCATAAAAAAATTGCCTCCAAAGGTGTACATAGCCTTTAAGGGGTTATTTTCCCACTACTCTTTAAAGGGAATCGGTCACCGCTGCTCTGGACTATGATCTGCTGTAATTCATGAGTAGTGCTGCACATATGAAGTCCAGATGTAAATTTTTTTAGTTCCTACTGCCCCTGGCTCTCCTGCTGTTAACGCTCAAAGCAGCGCTCAAATACACAGCCCAGGCTTGTGTGTTTAATGAAGAGGACACATGCACAGCGGTCTGGTAATTCAGTGCAGCTTTTTTACATTTTTATGCCAGTTTTTGGTGTAAAAATAGTCGCAAGACCCTTTTTGTGACTTTTTAAACTCTGTCCTCTCCACGTGCAGGTCGAGGTCACGCCATTGGCCTTGGCATACTTGAAGTAATAATGCCCCCCATAGTGGCACCCAGCAGTAATAGTGTCCCCCTAGTGTCCCCAGCAGTAATAATGTCCCTTATAGTTACCCCAGCAGTAATAGTGTCCCCTATAGTTGCCCCAGCAGTAATAATGTCCCCCTAGTGTCCCCCAGCAGTAATAATGTCCCCTATAGTGACTACTAGCAGTAATTATATCCCCCATAGTGGCCCCATCAGTAATAATGTCCCCCATAGTGGCCCCAGCAGTAATAATGTCCCCCATAGTGGCACCCAGCAGTAATAATGTCCCCCATAGGGGTCACAGCAGTAATAATGTCCCCCATAGTGACTCCCGGGAGTAATAATATCCCCCATAGTGGCCCCCGTAGTGGCACCCAGCAGTAATAATGTCCCCTGTAGGGGTCACAGCAGTAATAATATCCCCCGTAGGGGTCACAGCAGTAATAATATCCCCCATAGTGGCCCATAATGTCCCCCTTAGAAGCCCCAGCTGTACTACTTGTAGCAAAAATGAAAATCACTCACCTCATCCACTTGCATGCACATATCTGCTCTCTTAATTCTGAAGGACTTGCACTAAGCCTGATAATGTCACCATGCGCTCCCAGCATCATCGCGTGATGTGATTTTTTTTAACCCCTAAAAGGCCATATGACACTAGTGTACCTGTGTTTAACGGCCATTAGGTAGGTGCACTCCTGTCTCAGCAGCTGTTAAAATGATCCCATTGGGGTCCACTGTGTGAATAGCCCCATAGACTGCAATGGTTCTGAAAACGGCCACACGATGGCTGCAGGGGCGGATTGGCTATAGACCTTACAGGGAAATTTCCTGTTGGGCCGATGCCCAGGGGGCCGCCTGAGTCCTCCTCACGGCCAGCCAGTGGAAGTTTTTAGGGATATATTTTGTGCTGCTGGCAGTATTTTGTGATGGACTGTGGTATTTGACTCTTTTGGGGTGGTATAATGAGCCACAATATGGTATTGCTGGCCCTGCCTTCCATCAATTTGGACCCGACTACAAAAATGGGGCCACTTTTGGTATTTTTTTTTCCAGGGCCAGTTTAAGTTCCCAGTCCGCTCCTGGATGGCTGGCAAAAAAAAATTAGGTAACAGAACCAAAACCGAATTTGGTTCGAAGTTTTAAAGTGGTTTTCCACTTTAAAGATGAACTAACGAAGTTATTCAACAAAGTCACGTGCAACTTCATGAATAGCTAACTTCGGTTCATCGGAGCCTAAACATTCTAATACTGTACGTAGACGGATCTCCGTACAGTATTAATCCGAAGTTTTGAATGCTGATGTAGCATCCGAAGCTCTCTTCGCTCAACACTTGGAACTATTAGATCGGTGAGGTCCTACCACTGGGACCCCCACTGATCACAAGAACAAGGACCCCATACCCAACTGAGCAGCAGGTCGGACATGCAACCTGACTCTCCATTCATTGTACATGGCTGACTACAGGACTCCTATGGAGATGAATGGAGCGGCAGTGCATATGCTTGACCTCCTGCTCCGTTGTTTTAAGGGGACCCAAGGAGTACGATGTCCTCATGATTGTGGCGGGGGTGGGTGCAGCGCTAGGACCCCACTGATCTAATAGTTATTCCCTATATTGTGGATAGGGAATCATTTCTAACATCAGAGTGCCCTTTTACACTGTTATTCAGGGTATATTGAACGAAATGTTTTCTTCTGTGGTTTGGTTATCTGAAAGGGTGTGTCTCACTTCAATAAATAACATTTATCATGTAGACAAAGTTAATACAAGGCACTTACTAATGTATTGTGATTCTCCATATTGCTTCCTTTGCTGCTTGGATTCATTTTTCCATCACATTATCCATGCAATCCAGCAGCAGTGGTCGTGCTCACACACTATAGGTAAAGATTGTGGCCTATGTGTGCTTCCAACGCCCTGGCCACCAGAGAGGCCGGTGCCTTTTCCAATAGTGTGCAATCACCACCACCAATTCTGGATCCAGGGTGGTTGTAACCATGGAAACGAGCAGTGTAAAATGTGATGGAAAAATTCACATTTAGTAAGTGCAGCATCCAGCCACAGGGGTATATGTGAGTTAGGGAATAGGTTGTCACAGTGTCTACGGTGTAGCCGATGGTTACTCACGATTAGCTGATTTTCCCTGGACTGGAGTACAGTTGTGTGGAAGGAAGGACACCTTTTCCTTCGGGGCACTCTCTGGTACTCAGGAACTTTGCCGGATGGTGAGGCGAGGTGCCCTTGATGGTCTGGTATTATGGTGTCTGTAGGCAGGGTCCTGGAAAAGTGTTGTCGTGACGCCAGCGTCTGTTGCATCCAAAAGGAAGATGAGAGGAGACAAGTTAGTAGCCAACTACAGGTACTTTACTTGGAATAGATCCATCTTGAGGTGCAGTTTGTTCATACAGAAGAACGGCTTACAATAAGTTGATGCTGTAGATTTCCTAAACAGGCTGGATACAAAGGTGTGCCTGAATACTTGCTTCTAGCTAAGTTTTCTAAGTTCAATTCAGTCTCTAATAAGACAGACAGTTTTGTGTATTTTCTGATAAGTAAGGTCCACACTCTCCAGAGGGAGAAGATGTGGATAAAGACGATTTAGCTATAATCGTCTGGATGTGTCCAAGTGCTGTGGAGCTTCTCCTAGTCACATAGGCAGTGAAGTCTATAAACAGTAAGAATGATTTACCTCAACTCACACTGTAGCCTTTCAGCTTCTGGTCTGTCTAGAGTGGCTTAAAAGACAGGTTAGCCATAAAAAGTTGGAGCTGAGGGTTAGCAGGGCAGCTGCTTGTTCTCCTAGTTCTTCTCTGCACTTAAGGTCACACTTCCTGCACCTGCCACACTCTATGATACTGAGGTGTGGAGAGCTAGCACCACCTAGTGGTGAGGAGTGTGAATGTGTTATACCAGCCTATTAAAAGTTCTACAGTATTACAAATACAGCAATAACAAAATGACATTTGTAGGGCATACTAAAAGTGGGACACTGCATTCCCCCTTTGTTTAACATAAGCCGACCTCGGCGTACTCTTGCCACGATGATGCATCACCTGAAAAACACGAGAGCATGCATGCATATACAGCAGGGGCATCACAATATAGCTTAGGTGACAAGGGCCGTAGTTTCCTCTTGTAACTGGGGATCTGGGGCTCTGACCTGGCACAGCGGACAGTAAAGAACCAGGATAGTCCATAAGGTATGCAACAATAACAAGGAATCTTCTCAGGAGGTTCACAGGGCATGAGTCCATTCCCTGGGCATAAAACATAATGGTTGCAGAACATCACGGAGGGCTCTAGTACATCAAAGTTCATCTCCGGGCACATGACTTGAATGTTGCAAACAACATGAGGAAAAGAAGCTTTTTGAGAGTCCTGAGAGCAAGGTAAACCGACAGGGCCATAAGTCTCTTACTCTG
This sequence comes from Rhinella marina, assembly GCA_900303285.1. Taxonomy (NCBI): domain Eukaryota; kingdom Metazoa; phylum Chordata; class Amphibia; order Anura; family Bufonidae; genus Rhinella; species Rhinella marina. The sequence continues at coordinate 203,012 of ONZH01021237.1, read as the reverse complement.
GCTCTGTAGCTAAATATTCATGTTAAAGAATTTCCGATAACAGGCAGGTGGAATACCTTTACTGGTCCGTTGGGATCTCCGCAAAGACAGTTCAGAGTCTGGGACTTGCGAAGGAAGATCAGCATTCGGACTTAGTTCTGATGCAACGATCACTTAACACACGGATGGTCTGTTGTATCACCTTTTTGGAGGCAGGTGAAGCGTTAGGCATGGATTTGTGTAAAGCTTCAAGCATTTCAGTGTAACAGTTCCTAAGAACGTTCATCCCTAGGACGACTGGAGGGTTGTTATCTTACCTTACTTGGACGACAATGATACCTTGCACCTTGGTAGTGTGGTTCCTCCCACTTGAAGAGTCAGCTCCCAGTACCTATGCACTGGTACAGGCTTTCCGTTGGTGGCTATAATGCTCAACCAGGATTCTGGTGGCTGCATCAGCTGGTCATGGTCCCAGTATTTCTCAAATGCAGTCTGTTGGATAGTTGTGACTTGAGATCCGGTGTCCAATAAGGCAGCAAAGGGAACACCATTAATTCTGAGAACCACTTTTGGACGGGATCCTACATATCTGGGCATCCTGTTGGGATCTTCTGGCCCTACTGCTCTACCTCCCGAGGGGCGGTCCTTGGCCTCAGGAGTTGACCTTTTAACTACCAGCACTTGCTTTCTGTATGGCGTGACTTATGACAATACCTACATCTGGGTCGTCTACCAGGGTTTCTGGGATAAGTCTCTTTATCATCAGGAGAGAAATGTTTCCTTGGCAGCGGTGTCTCATCCTCCAGCAATATGGGTTTCTCCCATTGTTACACACTTTCTCTAGACTTGGTTAAGAAGTTGACTTGCTCTGTCAAGGCAGCAACCGTATCAGAAACCGGAGCTTGGGCTTCCTGACTAACTATAGGGTGATATTTTGGAACGGTAGAAAGCTTATTTATAGACAGTTCAGCAGGCCTAGCAGGCTCTGGTTGTGGGTCTTTCCCCAGAGTACTGATAGCTAGCTCTTTGAAGTCTAGAAAGGTAGAACTTGGGTGTTGTGCAGCTAACATTTTTAACTGACTCTTTAAGGTTTCTAACACCTTCAATAAATTGTTCTCAGTGTTTTATCTTCATCCACTGCTTCATGGGGGTCTACCTGAATAACAGCTCTAAGGGCTTCCTGTAAAGATAATGCAAAGTCTCTGAGTTACTCACCAGGCTGCTGTTTCTTGGTGAAGAATCTCATCTTGACCTCTGACGCAGTTTTGGGTTCAAAAGTGGCGTAGAGTCGTTCAAATATCCGCTCCACTGTTCTTTTCTCTGAGGTCAGCCAGGATTTGACTTCTCTGAGGGCAGCACCTTCCAACTGTGCAATGAGGATTTCCATTTGTTAATCTGCTGACACAGGGTACAATCTGAATACAGCCAACATTTTTTCTTTAAATTCTCTTAAAGTATGAGCTTCCCCACCATATCATGGGAACCAGGGTGCTCCTAAAAAATAAGGCCTATTTACGATGGCGGCCGGGTCTAAGCGCTGCACAGGTCCCCCGTGCAGCGGAGAGTGGCGAGTGGCGGTCTTCGTGAGAGCAGAACTCCTGCTCTAACAGCCCGGACCAGCAGGAGTGCCGATCCAGGCTGTTTAACCCCTTACATGCCGTGGGCAATGCTGTCCGCTGCATGTAAGCAAATTAGATTGCAGGGTGCGTATGTGTGTATAGGCAGGCTAGGGCCTGTTGTAGGCCCCAAGCCTGCCTTGACTGTTCTCCATCAGGCTGGAAAAAACACTCTCCCCCCCCATACAGAAAAAAAAAATGGGGGGGGGGATTATTAGGTGGGGGGTAGGTATGGTGAGCACATATACAATGTCTGCCAATGGGGGACATTTGGGGTGCATTTGTCTAAAAGTAGCGTACAGTCTTTAAGTAATAATTATGGGTCAACTGAAAAGTCAAGGCAATCCAAGTGGGCCAGATTTTAACAAGACCTTTTTTCTAGCATATAAAAATATCTGTATTCACCTTTATTTGAAAAAAACATTGTAACAGCGGTTGCTGTGCGCCGCTGTTCCCCTGCTTACCGCCGCCGTCTTGGGCGTCGTGTTCTGCGGTGATTCGCTCCAGAGTTTCCACTCAGCTCTGGCTACAACATCCTTGCATCACTCCCTCTGGGTTGGAACAGGTTTGATCATGTGACCATGTTAGGTCATGTGGGTGGATCATGTGACCTCATTTACCAACCCTGGCCCTATTTAAGGAGCTCTGCCCTCTTACCAGACGCCTCAGTGTCAAGGACCTTGGTCTTGCTGTAGGTTCTGCTTGCTCCTATTTGTGTTCCTGTGTTCTGACCCTCGCTTTGTTATCGGACTCCGCTACCCGCCTGATCCTTGCCTACCTGCATTTGACCTTTTTGTTGCTGACCCGGATTGCCTGACTTGTTCCTGAGCCGCCTGTGCAGCCACCAGCCACAGGGAGGTGTGTGAGTTTAGGGAATTTGTCACAGGGAACACGGTGTAGCCGGTAGTTCTACTCACGGTTAGTTGAATCTTCCCTGGGCCAGTGTGCAGTTGTGTGAAGGGTGGACACGACTTCCCTCGGGGCACACTCCGTACGCAGGACTCCAGGATGGTCAGTTGAGGTGCCCTTGGTGTTGATTTTGACCGTGTCAGACGGCTGGGTCCTGGTTATTTCGTGACGCCAGTGTCTTTAGACACACACCCTTGTTGACAATAATGAGGAGGTAGTTTTGGGATGAACAAGGAACTTTTTACTGGATTACTGAGTCCTCCTTGTTGGTACAGATAATGCACACAGAGATAGTTCACCAAAAAGGTTGGGATGGTAGGCTTTCCAAGTAGGATGGCTCTCTAACTTGCAATACGTATATAAATAGTCTTTAGAATGACAGCCAAGCTTTGGTACAATTTAGGTATTCAGTTCACACTCCTGATAGGTAATGTGTGATTCAGATTTACGGATAATAGTGCACTTTATCACCCGGCAGTTTCCTCAGGGGCTGTGGAGCTTCTCCTGGGAACTTGTAAATGATGGAGTCCAAAACAACTGAAATATGGATTACCTCCACCTGGTGTACCACTTGGTAGCACTTTGTTCTGGCTGCAGTCTGAATACTGGTTTCACTGGTTTCTGGGTTTTCCAGTGGCATTTGATCAAAATGGAGGGGGCTGGACTTGCTTCCTTCCCCTGTGGCTTGCTGACTCACTCTTCTCTGACTGACCAACCCTCTACCATAGAGGGGTATATTTTTATGTTACTGGTCAGCACCATCTAGTGGTGAGGAGTATAACCACATCAGCCTAGATGGATAGCCTTACCAAATACACAATATGTAAAATGACATTAAAGTTTAAAGTGAACCACTGTTAGAGGGACGCTGCACCTGCCCTGACCCATAGCCTGTCTGACTTCGCCTTTGCCTCATCCTTTGGTTCTGCATACTTGCTCCTGGAAACAACTCGGCCTGCTGACCATCGCTGTACTTCTGTTACCTTTGCATGTATCTCCTGGTCTGCCTGGACCAGCTGCCTCGTGTTCCAACCCTCCTCAAGAGGTAGCGACCTGGTGTTCCCCTCGGAATGTCTATCCCCACCATCAAGGGTATTGTGAAGATCGAGGGGTTTCACTTAGACAACGCCCTTAGAGGAGGTAGGGCACGAGGCACAGTGGGACCACACCCACTGGTTCGTGACAAACATCAATTAAGATACAAAAATAATGAAACACATACCACACCATAACAAGTGCCATAATAAATATGTATAGAGAATAAGGTGTATTAGTATCAATCAATAAACAAGATTATATAATGTTAATTAGAGATGAGCGAATCTTCAAAAATTCGCTTTGTCGAATAATCAACTAATTTATGACAAGATTTGTTCTTAATACAAATGTATTCGGTCGAAGTTGCGTTAAAAAATGATCGTTGTTTTGCGAACATTCCTGGACAAATTACAAACATACAGTCTAAGCATTGTTAAAAGTACGCAGGTCTTTCTGAACACAGTAATGAGCATCAGGAGGACAGCATACACTGCGTGCTGATTGCTGAAGGACCTGTGATGATGCCATGTGATGTTGGGAGGAAGGAGTCAGCCTCTTTCTAAAACTACGACATGTCATAGTTTTAGTCCGGTCGTCTATCGGCATGTTTGCTGTGCTGTGGCTGGAACTCTGGCCCACCCCATTATAGTTAGTGAGGCCGGAGGAGAGTCTCGGATGCACACGTGCACTAGCGGCAGCACGGATCTGGACAATCATGCCGCTAATGTGAAAGTAGCCTAAGTCAACAATGGCACATTCTTCAACCAAGGGTTTGACTGACCAAGAGATTGAAGCAATAATTTTTGATAGTGATGATGAAAGTAAACTTTGTCTGATGAAGACTACCTGCCAACAGCTAATCGCTCTGCTTCCTCGTCCAGTGGTTCTTCTGAAGATGAAGAAGAAGTGGATCCAGTAGAATTGATAAATAGAACTTCCAAAACTAATGAATTTTGGGACTGTACTCCTTCAGTACTTGGACGTACTGCATTACATAATATTCTGAGAAAAGCTCAAGGAGCTCCCCAATGCTTGTCCACACTTGTCCATGTTTTTTGTACAATAATGATATTGCAGATGAGATGGTTTTATGTACAAACTTAGAAGGACAACGCATTGCTTATGGAAAAAATAAAACATGGAAAAATATCTCAAAAGAGGAACTTTATGCTTATATTGGACTATCAAAAATTATCAAAAATCTAGTGATGCTCCTATCAGAGAATTATTTCTGGATCCACATTCTGATCCATACTACAAAGCAACAATGTCAGTGAATAGATCTGAGGATATATAAGCCTTCGATTTGATGATAAGCGAACTGGAAACGGATCAACTAGCACCTATTAGTTACATTTGGAATATTTTTATCAAGAGTTATACCATGCTCTACAATCCTAGTGATAATGTAACAGTGGATGAACTTGTAAAAGTTATTTCAGTTCCTCCATATGATTTGCACACGGGCCTGAAAATGTAGATTTCTAACGTCATGCATACTAAGGTTAAAAACATGTGCCAACTAGCTCTCACCCGTCAGGTGCAGTCCATGTTGTGGCTCCCATAGGTCCAGACTCCAGAGATGTCCTTAAAGTCAGCCAGACAGAGGCCAATTGTAGAAGGGCTCCTCAGATGAGGGACCTGAAGTCGCTGCTACTGCTGCTACTAAAGGACATAAGAGGACTCTCCTGCCTCCTGTAGACCAAGCTGGCTGCCGTGGTTGAGCTCCACTGCCCTCTTCTACCAGAATTTGGACTTGACCGGGTGGAGGTCACACTGGTGAGCGCTGCTACCACTTGATGTTCGCTTTTCCGGATACTCCTGCCGGGACAGCAGGGGTAAGGACTTCTGGCTGCAGCGGTTCAGGCAAGGCTGCACCCAAGGAAGAACCGCCAGTTCCCCTGGCTGCTTCTGACTTCATTTCCACAGTAGCTGGTACTGAATTGCCGTGGGCTGGAATGTGAAAGATGATGTAGTCAGCTGACCCAGCTGAAAGGACTGTGATGGTGGTGGTGGTGGCAGTCCGGGGATCAGAGGCTCCGGCTGTGGCTTCTCCCTGAAACGGAGGGTGCCATCTGGTGACTCTTGTAGGCAGCGCACGCGTCCGGTGGCTGCTGGTTCCTCCGGCCAAACTTCTGGTGATGATGCAGGGACCAGGGGCTTAGACAATAACATAACCCTGGTAGCAAAGGGATGCCATGGGGGTATATTCCACCTGATCCCCCATGTACAGGCTGTGACGGGCTTGCGGCAGGTAAGACCGTTTCACAGACCTGCGGCCCACAAAGTACTCCTTGCTATACTTGTCATCCTCAAGGAAGCCACAGCCTCGCTCAACAGAAAACCATAGGACGGTTCCTTTATGCCATTCCAGTGTAGGGTCTCCCAGCCTCGGATGGTTCAGTACTTGGATGACCCAGTCCTCCACCGCTTTCTTATAGTCCCTGTGGGGATTCGCTCTGGTAGGCAGGGTAAGCGGACGCAGAACAGAGGCACAAAAACAGTTCTTAATCCAACTGCAGTGTTTTATTCACACACGCAGGTGTCACAGTACATCAAAACAACTTCACCTGAGTTGAAAGTCCTGGTGCTAATTCACACCATGCTGCAGGTTCTGCATAAAGAGTCCATTTATAGAAACAAAATCCCCCTGTCCTCCCAGACAGGTCTTCAGCCTTCATCCAGGCCCCAGCCTTCTTCCCTACTGCAGTTTGGCTGGCTTTTTTAAAGTAGTTTGGTGTCAGCAAAACCTGGACCGGCACTTACAATCCAGTCCGATGCTTGACTTCACCTGGCTGTTAATCAGCCCAGCAGCACATGCTGGGAGGAAAATACCTTCCCTCAAGCAACAGACTTTCACTGTGTCACATCCCATAGGGTCTGGGCATGAGCCATCACTGATGCAGGCACTATGGGATTCTGCTGCATGGAAGGTGTTGTTGTTCTCCTCCTGGGCAGTGGAGTGGATGCTCCAGCCGCCTCCGCCTCACAAGCCGGCATGGCGGACACCTCCAGTGCCTGTGTGATTCTCGGGATCACTTGTGCCACCCTGATTTCCTCTGCACTGGCCGGTGGTTTGGGGTCGTTAGCAAACACCATCTCTTCCCCACTTTGGTCGCAGTTGTTTCGCCATGCTGTGGTGTCTTGTTCACCGCTGGCTTGAACTGGAGAGGAGGGCAGAGTCTTCACTCCCTATACTTGCAAATAGATAGTTCCTGGTTTTTCCCGCTTCTGAGGGGGGCGTATCTTCACTTTCCCACTTTTGAGGGGGCATATCATCATTTTCCCGTTTTGGGAGGGGGCAAGAAGAATGCATATGAAGCGTACGTAGCATTAGCGTTCAAAATTTTAAGAACATTTACGAATTGTATGAAGCAAATCTGAATAAATCCGGATTCGCTTAGGAGTAGGAAATAAGGAGGATTCGTAATAAATACACGAAGTGGCGAATAGATTCGCTCATCTCTAATGTTAACGTCAATCAACAGGGGCGGACTGGGAACTTGAAATGGCCCTGGAAAAAATACTAAAAGTGGCCCCGTTTTGTGGTCTTGTCCAAATTGATGGAAGGTAGGGCCAGCAATACCATATAGTGGCACATTATACCAACCCATCAGAGCCAAATACCACAGTACATCACAAAATACATCCCCAAAAACTTACACTGGCTGGCTGTGAGGAGGGCTCAGGTGGCCTCCTGGGTATCGGCCCACCGGGAAATTTCCTTTTAAGGTCTATGGTCAATCCGCCCCTGTCAATCTGAGTTCATGAGTAGACAGAAAAGGGAGAGGAAGCATATGTCAGAGTTCCTACTCCTAGGGACTGTATCTCCTGTGAGACCATCACTCCAGAGAGATCACCAGAACAACAGCTTCCAGAAAGCATCACAAGACAGTGGTCATTGAAATTACAGCTTTACAGACACTGCTGCAGGTGAGGGCTTACAGCACAGACACCCATCGCTCAGAACAACCACCAGGACAGGCAAACATCAAGCCTGTATCACACATTGGGCACCTATAACCACAAGTGCCATTAAATTGCCACCATACCTCCTCATCTGGTGCCAGAAACTGTGCTGTGTACTTTATACTGCCGGATGTGCCACAAGTTATGTTTTGCTCTAAGTAATGGGAGACTGTTATACTTTTACGTCTCGCCTGATTATACAAACCACTTTTCCAAGGGAGCAATGGACTTAGGGAGTACACTGTGACACATCATTTTATCAGGGCCACTACCACTCCCATTCTCTGCACCAGCTCCTCAGGTGCTCACTGCACCTTTCTGCCTTAGCCAGGGTAGTTAGACACAAGGCTAGAGGCGTAAACTGCACCTTTGCCCCAAGGAAAGTCGAATTTCAACCCTTCTATAGCTAATGCAGGTCCATAAACAGTTAAAAGTGTAACAGAAAGCGACTAGTCCTTGGCGGGCAGATTGGCACGTTGATAAAATGTTATTGTTTAAACTTTCACTTTCAGCGTGTTTTTTTTCCTTATCTACATTCCTTAGATCTTCCGATGGAGACACAAAATCAGCTCTGCTACGTCTGTATGTTTCTGTCCACAAATTTTAATTGAATAACTCATTTTCAAAAACATGATTTACTATAAGTAGGGTGCACACTTCCCGGGAAAAAAAAGGTCATCCACGTCGTGTTCCAGTGGCTGATGTATGTATAAAAGGGAAAGTGAAGGTAACTGTCAGCAATGGTGCAAAAATTAGAATAATGATCTAATTTTTTTCTTTTTACGGCATATGGGGTTTTGAGCATTTTCCGCCATTTAGGACCACTTTTTTCTGTGAGTTTCTTTGCACATTTGCAGCCTGGGTCACATGACGTCAGGGATAGGTGGGACTCACAGTCTCCTCTCCACGCTGGAGGTAACTGGGATCTGGTCGCTGTGTGTCGGCCTGTATGCTTCATCCGTAATTGCCCATACAGCATAGGTAGGTTAGCGTTAGGTCCCGCGCCACTCTGATATACCTTACGATACGGGGTGCGCGGGCTCCGGTATGTTCTTGATATAAGAATATATTGGCGAAAGTTTCATTTTAATATCAGTGTGAGGGTTTTGCCATATATTGTCAATTGCATTACCGTTGTAGTGCACCATTTTCCCTGAATAACTATTAAAAGGCATCCGCTCCTAAGGACTTTTATTTTCACCTTTGATATGTAAAGTCTCCATGGTCCAATTACCAGTAACCACGTCAAGGGTGCTTCCTTCAGTATCAACACCCCAGACCAGATTAACCACTAACACGTCTTCTTCCGCAAACTCCACAGTTTGATGAAAGTGCTGCCAAACTTTTTCTGTTCATGATTTTTTATTTTTTTTTAATTTACAAAAGGATAGCATGAAACAGAATCATCCGTAGCGCTCAAGTCTAAATGCCAGGGATAAATCCAAAATTAGTCATGGTGGACAGGTCCATGTAGAGATGCCGCAGGAAATTGTCACACCAGTCTCATGTTTTGGAAGACCGACCCCATGGGTGTTTTCTAGAGATGAGCGAATCTATTCGCCGATTCGTTGATTCGTATCAAATCTTGGAAATTTTCAGCTGCGAAGCGTACCTGAATATTTGGAGATTCGCTCCGTTAAGATTCGAAAATGTTCCTAAGGCTTTCTACGCATTCGCTACGTACTTGTCCAAAAAATTGTACGCTAATGCTACGTATAAGTTACTCTATACGCTGCTGCGTACGAATTCAATTACTTAGCAAACTTTTTCTGTAAGTTTGTTATTCGTGCACAAAAGCCCAGGAAGAAAGAGGTCACCTGACCTAGTGGGCAGGGCTTGCTCTGATTGGCTCAGTCAGCCAGTGACGCATCAGTTCTGCTGAGATGAGCAGAAGCACTGAGTGTGAACACTGAGACCTGTGTTGTTGAAATTGGGGTGTAATTGTTCAGGGAATCCATATTATATATCGGGGATACTGCAGGGCTAGTAATTAATCAGGCAGGGAGAGAGACAGGGACAAAGACCAGCTGCAGGGCCACAGAGTGAAGTGAAAAATGTCTGGAATGGATAAGCAAAAGGGGTCCAGTTCCAGCCAGATCTCAAGCTCTAAAAAGAAGGAGAAGGTGGCACAGGGCAGAAGTGCTAAAGGACCTGTAGCCGGAGCTTCTACTTGTAGTATTTGCAATACTTGGCCACTGTTCCACCAGGCTAACCCACCAAGTGTAGTGGAGGAGAAAGTGGATGAGGTAGTGGAGTGGATGGCACACTCATCTCAGTCTCAGCCGGATGATCTGCTGTCATCTGCTGATACAGTATCCATATGGAGCCAGGGGTCAGACTCCTGCTCCACCATTCCTCTCCAGCAAAACCCGACATTTTCGTACGCAATTTGTACGCTCATGCGTACGTGTTCAAAGAAGTTGCGTACCTTTTAAAACTGAAGTTCGTTATTAGTGCACGAATGTTCGCAAAATGCCACATAATAACGTATGATTTGTACGCAGATTTGTAGAGTATACGAATCTTATGAAAAGTTTGACGAATGTTCAGCAAATAAAATTTTGAATGATTTGCTTATCTCTAGTGTTTTCCCCTGAATAGTTGCACTGGCGTGTCAAAAAGCTTAATCCTCTCCTTGCCGCGTCTTTGCGTAGCTTTTTCATTTGCATTTTCTAAATGACCTTTCATATTTCCTTATGTCATTTCAAAAAGGTTAATAAAAACTGAGGAGCCATCTGCCGTAAGTTCCCATTATTTGCTCTTTCTTATCTGCTGCTTCCATTGACACCAAGTACATACTGATAGGTTAAGCCAAAAATACATCTGCAATGACTCATGGAAATGTATGTTCATACTTCATCTCCTGATGAAACAGCATGTGCAGCCATCTCAGTGAGCAGGACGAAGAAATAAGAAAACAAACAAACAGCAGGTGGCGCTGTACAGATACAGTTTATTGAATAACTCAGTGGCTATACTAAATTTTTAATTACATGTAATTACAGAGGTATTCAGGTCCAGGGGCTGGTTTGAAAACTGTAGAATACTTTTCATGGGACAACCCCTTTAAGCAAAGTATGTAGTGCTCCAGGGGGTCCACAGATAATTTATCACACTTCAGGCTTAGATACACTTATTTTCCATATGTGATAAGCTTAGATACATGACCACAGCAAAAAGTATCACATCATGGAAATAAGTGTTCGTATGAATTAGGCTATCGATACCCAACCGATACTTTTCTACCCGGTTCGATTTGATACTGTGTTTTGCCTTTTACCAAGACAGTATCAGAGAACATGCACACGCTGCTCTCAGCACGTGCCATGTTCTCTTCAGCAGCACAGTGGAGAAGGAATCTCTCCGTCCCTCCCCCTGTACTGTTGCTACCAATGACAAGTGTGAGGGGAGGGGCTGTAGCCACTGCACCACCAATAATTATAATACTGGTGTTGGAGGGGGGGGGGGAGCACTGCGCCACCGATGAAGATAACTAACCCATTAATACAAATACATACAGTGGGTGCTGGTGGCAGAATTACATACCTGGCACCCGACCTCTATGACAGATAAGCTAAGGGTTAACTGCCACGGATCGCCACACCCTGTCATAGAGGTCGGGTGCTGGGTATGCATACAATACGCCGTCTGTATTTGTATTAAAAGGTTAGTTATCTTCATTGGTGGCGCAGTTCACCCCCCCACCACCACCCTAGTTTTGTAGACATTGGTGGCAGTGGAAGTTCCGATCGGAGCCCCAGCAGTGTAATCACGTGGCTCAAATCGGTTACCATGGCAGCCAGGACATTACTGAAGGCAGACATACTGCCTGTGTAGCAGGTTCAGCTGTACAGGGGCCCAGAGAGGAAGGGGAGCCCTTCCTAGTGCCAGCAGAGCTGTTTTTTTTTTTATTTATTTTATTGTTTTTTTACTCCCTCCCTCTGCCAACAGGGTAACTTGGTCATCTTGAGGTAGAGGGGGGGCCCTGATTAGGACTTACTGTGAAGGTAGACGCTAGAGTGAAGTTGAATCTGCTGCCCCTTCTGCCTGTACACCATAGCTGAAGGACCTGCGATGACATCATAGTCATGTGATCGTTTCACCAGTGTACATGGTGATAGGACCTGTGATGAGGTCACCGTCATGTGACCAGTGCAGAAAATGCTAGCGCTCAGCAGTGGAGAACTGTGATGTCATGGAATGAATGTAAGTGCCAGAGACATGCTGGGGGATGTGGTTCTCCCCTGTTATACCTCCTCCGTGCTGAGTGGAAGGGAAATATGTTATTTAACTGGGACTGTATGTTAGAGGGCCTGAAGGGAGGGATGTTAGTTACATGGGACTGCATGTTATAGAAGACTGGAGGAAGAGGAGTGGTGTTATTTACATGGGACTGTATTGTATAGAAGACTGGTGGGAGAGGACTGGTACATTCCTTGCACAGGGGCCCTCTGCTGTCTGTGTCCGCCCCTGCTGCCATGGTAAGCTCCCTGCTGCCGTGTGCACAAGGCATAGGGCAACAGGGAGAGTGTGAGATCCTATTCACCCTGATAGAGCTCTATTAGGGTGAACAGGACAAGGGTTCTAGCCCCTAAGGGGGCTAATAGTTAGTAAATAAAAAGTAAAAAAAAATAATATTTTGGTGTTTGTTTTTTTTTAAGTTTAAATCATCCCTTTTCCAATTTTACATATAAAATATATAAACAATAAATGAACATATTACATATCACCACGTCCGAAAAAGTCCAAACTAACAGAATGCAATAAAAGAAATATAAAAAAAAAATAATAAAACGCGCAATACGCCATTTTTTAGTCACCTTGTCCCCCCAAAAATAGGGTCGAACGTTCCATAAAATGCGGAATGCATGCATCTTTTTTGGTGTTTTATTTTTTTCGCGCAGTATGGAATGGTATCGAGCATCACAATATTTTTTTATGGTATCGAAAAAAATTTTTGGTATCGTGACAACCCTAGTATGAATGCTTGTTGGCCATGATCTGGCAGTGTAATACTGCCGCCGATTGCCCAATCAAGGAGCAAATGCTCATTCATCCAGATTTTTAAGCATGCTAAAAAATCATCTCTTGCAAGAGACTGATTGTGCTGTGTAATCACGATCTGCTGCTGACAAACAACTAGTGGCAATAGTGATCGATCCTCCCCATACGGTGGAGGAGATGGCTGCATTCAATAGCAGCGATCTCTTCCACTAAAAGCAGGCGATTGCCGGAAAGGAACGCTTCCCTCCCGACAATTGTCTGCTCCATCGCTATATGTAATACAGCCCATACTTTAGTTGAGCAGACAGTATCATACATCATATCATTTTAAAAAGGCTCCACCAGAATGAGGACCATGTCTCCGCTCCATCTTCACTTTGTGTGTGGCTTCCAAATCTGGCAGCCTCGTTTACTGCAAAAAGAAAAAAAAATAAAGGCCTTAAAACAAGCTTTCTGAATGATATCTAGCAATATTCATGGTTGCTTTTGTCTGTGGAGTTCAGGCCACTTGGTTTATTATATGATGATTGTAATGTTACTACTATGGACTGTGCACATAGTTCTTCCAGCATGATCCAGATAAGGCCAGAGTTAACAATCATGGTCCAGTCCTCTCTGGAGCGCAAGGTGTGCAGGCTGTCTCTGTCCCTAGCTCCAGAAGAATCGAGAAGAGTAGCTGTAGAGAGGGAGGAAGAAGAAGGAGCAGTCTCCCATATACTCCAGCTCCAAACACTGGTGCCTCGGTAACCTTCATGAGCTCCAGGAAATGCAAGCAAGCAAGAACTGAAAGAATAGGAGCTGCATGGCTACAGCGAGAAAGACAAACAGCAAGGTAACCCAGCTTAAAGCATTCCAGACCCTGCTGCTGCAGAGGGATATCAAATTAAAACACCCTACGCACACTAGACTAGTAGACACTACAATGGGCGGAGTCTAGCAGCCGAGCCAGATGCACACAGCTCCGTGAGCTCTGCTGGAGGCCTAGCTAGAGCGGGCAAATTTCAGCTATTTTCACAGCAGTCATGGGAAAACTTACCAGAGAGAGAAGCAAAGAAACCCCTGGTCGGCCGGAAATTACTTCCAGTCAGAGCGATATGGACAGATTTTTGAAGAAAGCTGAGGCAAGAGGAGAAACCAAGATGGCCCCGTCTCAGCGTGTGGCTCTTCTAGCGGGAGGGGAGGCCCGCTCTCCTGATCTGCCAATATCATGAGAGTACCTGAAAGAAATAAAACAGGACATGCGACAATTGGGTTCCCGGGTCGAGGTAGCTGGAGGCCGCTCAGGTCGTTACAACTGAGTTTGGTGAGTAAGTATCTCACAATTTGGACAGTGCTCAAACCCACCTTAATTACTTATGGTTGAAGACCAAGACAATAGAGGGAGACGAAATAATACCAGACTCAAGGCGGCTCCCGAATCAGAAAGCCCAAACGCGCTGCGTACCACAATCATGCAGTTTCTTTAAGCGCCTTGTCTCAACTGAATCACCAGGAGCCTTTCCTAAGGACAGAATTCACCATGCACTGCGACTGGTGCCCAAACTTCAAGAGCCCCCCAGGGATGTGATATGCTGTTTGACTAGCTTTTTGGCTAAAGAGTAGATATTAGCAGCAGCCTGATCCAACAGGGCTATGGAGATTGAAGGATCAGCCATAACTGTATTTCAAGACCTCTCTCTTATGACTCTAAGGAAATGGGCACTTTTAAGGCCCTTACTAAATGTTCTACAGTAACGTCAACTGACCTAGAGATGGCTACATCCGTTTGGTCTTCTGATCAACAAGCATGTCATCCGAGCTCGTGTAGATCTACAGAGTATTTATGGGGCTTTGGACATTCCTAGTCTTGATATCCTGGACTGGTGACCTGCACAGAATGTTGCTTCCCTACCTCCTCTACCAGTTGTGGACTCCTGGCAAAACGTCGTAGCCAAACCGCAAAGACCTAAGAAGACACCCAGTCTTCAAACAACAAGGAGAACCATGAGAAACATTGAATAACTTTGCGGCTCTGTTAGCTTAGACTGATCAGTCTGTTCCTCATTAATATTTTCTCAACACTTTTTTTCTTTTCTTATTTTATTTTATACGAGTGTCATTTTTCCATATGTTTCATGCTAGATTCAGTCAATGGCGGAGATACCTGTAGTACTTATGTAGCGACACTTACTGTTGGCCTCCAACTCCACACAATTGAGATTTCTACGCTGTATATGTATAAGGCCCAATCCTAAATGCCTGCTCTGGTAAACGGGACGTTTTTTTATGGGCCGCCTTCCAGGTTCATAAGGCATATGAGTCAGTTTTGCTGACAGTTTACACCGGTTCCTTTGTTTATTGTCATGTTATTTGTTGCACTAATTTTCCCCTTTACCTCTTTCCTTGCCTTCCCTCCCCACACCCCAGGGGGTCTCATCTCTAGAACAGATACAGGTCTGAAAATATGGTTCAGTGCTATTGTATATTTCTTTATGGCTAATTTATAGGTATTTACAGCTACCTTTAATGTCAGAGGGCTCAATGCTCCAACAAAACTGAGCCAGATATGGCACTTTTTACACAAGAAAAAAGTGGATGTTGTTTTTATACACAAATGCCACTTCCGTGACACCCATATACTAAAGATGTCTCACCAGTTATACAATCGATGGTTTCACAACCCCTCTCCCCGCTCTGCATCAAAAGGGGTCAGTATAGCCTTCCAGAGAAGGACTCCCTTTGTTCATCATGCGACTATGGTTGACAGGGAAGGCAGATATATCTTAATTAAAGGAACTATAGACCCTCAGCTGTTTACATTTGGGAATACATACGCGACCAATACTGCGCAAGCGCAATGGCTCAGCGTTGCCATTGCTAGATTTGGTGATTTTGCTGAAGGTTTTCAGCTAAGTCTTTGTCATCCCTGCGGAAGGTCAAAAATGCTCTCTCATCCCAAGGATTGGTGGATGCATGGCGAGCAATGCTCAGTTGCTCATCACTCATACCAAAGACTGGATTATATTTTTCTACCAACTCAATGCCTTCAACACTGCATCTCCTCACAAATTGGAATGGTGGCGATCAGCGATAAATGAAACGCTGATTAGTTGTTCTCATATCACTAAGCTGATCATCTAGAAGAATACTTCCGTTTAAAGGGGTATTCCGGTTACCATAAATATAACTTATGTTTTAGACTAATTCATCATCAATCATTACCTCATATAATGTCTATTTCACATATTTACTGTTCAGTATTAATAAAAGATGTTTTCTTCCACTGCTACCCACTGTGTTCCTCATAAATCACCATGGCACCGACCTGTAGTTCTGAGCCTTTGTCAGGTCAGGCATGCTCAGTGTGTTGCTATCAGTTCTCTAGCTAAATGTCAATATGCTGCTGATTACTGAGTAGAGGGGGCGTGTCTGCACTGGAATGTCAGGCAGCCAATCAGTAATCATCAACACTCATGAACAAGCAGAAACTCACAGCAGGAAAGCTAGGGATTGTGGGAATTGTAGTTTTGTGAGAGAAGATCAGGCACCATGATACTCAGTGTGTTGTAGGCTCACACAGGCGCTAGATGGATTGCTGGGTAAATTGAAGCTCTGGTTATATGTACAGGTATGGGTTCTGGTTATACATACAGGTATGGGTTCTGGTTATACGTACAGGTATGGGTTCTGGTTTTACGTACAGGTATCGGTTCTTGTTATACGTACAGGTATGGGTTCTGGTTTTACGTACAGGTATGGGTTCTGGTTTTACGTACAGGTATCGGTTCTTGTTATACGTACAGGTATGGGTTCTTGTTATACGTACAGGTATGGGTTCTGGTTATACGTACAGGTATGGGTTCTGGTTATACGTACAGGTATGGGTTCTGGTTATACGTACAGGTATGGGTTCTGGTTATACGTACAGGTATGGGTTCTGGTTATACGTACAGGTATGGGCTCTGGTTATATGTACAGGTATGGGCTCTGGTTATATGTACAGGTATGGGCTCTGGTTATATGTACAGGTATGGGCTCTGGTTATATGTACAGGTACGGGTTCTGGTTATATGTATAGGTATAGGTTCTGGTTATATGTACAGGTATGGGTTCTGGTTATATGTACAGGTATGGGTTCTGGTTATATGTACAGGTATGGGTTCTGGTTATATGTATAGGTATGGGTTCTGGTTATATGTACAGGTATGGGTTCTGGTTATATGTACAGGTATGGGTTCTGGTTATATGTACAGGTATGGGTTCTGGTTATATGTAGAGGTATGGGTTCTGGTTATATGTATAGGTATGGGTTCTGGTTATATGTATAGGTATGGGTTCTGGTTGGATCACAGCTTGCAGCCTTTATGTAGTTTTTCAAAAATTAAGTTACTTTACCGGAATACCCCTTTAATAATGATCTTAAACTATGGACCACTAAGTCAGTAGTCTTCCTTGGAATAAAACTTACCTCAGACTTTTCATCTCTGTTCTCAACTATTTTCCAGGGTTTTGCCGAAGATCTTGGAGGACTTAATAGGTTCCTGGGAAACACCCTTTGTTTCATGGTTCAGTTGAAGGACTCTCCTTAAAACCATCTTGCTCCCTAAGGTGCTATATTATTTACAAGCTCTATCTTTCCCAATTCCAAGCTCATTTTTCAAGTGTCTACAGGATGTTTTAACATCCTTCCTCTGGGGACGGGGTAGACCCAGGTTGCCTCATAAATACTTAATTCAAAAACTTAAAAAGGGACGTCTACGGATACTTGACCTATATAATTACCATAGGTCGATTGTATGTGCTAGGTGTTTGGACTGGCTCCGTTCCCCTATGGGGCGGATTGACATTTCCATGGAGGAGGCCATGTCTAACATCCCTCTGCAATCACTTCTATTCTTAGACCGCTCCCTAGTTCGTACAATGCTCTGCACTACCAGTACACTAATGCACTATAAGGTAAAGTTTTGGATAGATTCTAAGTTTCTATCTAGTCCTATCCTATCCTTATGGAAATACAAGATGTACTTTGTGCATCCTCACTGACCTTTTGGGCAACATTGACTGACACAGCGAAAACATTGAACACTCCCCTTCTGTCTATATGCCCCGAGGATGTCCTTCTACCTTTCAATTAGGCCATGTTCTACATTTTATTAAAAAACAACTCTGAGCTCTCTGTTTTTGAGACTCTGGCACTACAAAGTAAGACGATCTCTAAATTATACAACATTTTCCTATGTCCTATGGGCCCCAATAAGTTCCCACTTTATCTCCACTTGGGAACAAGAGTTAGGGACTCATTTTGCAGAACAAGAGGTGAGTACCTTGTTATCAGGTCCTACCAAAGTGTCAAACTGCAGGACAATAGCTATAAAATACTAACTCGATGGTATTACACACCACAACATCTACATCGAATGTTTCCAGACGTCAGTCCTACTTGCTGAGGACGCAACAATGGTATGGGCTCTTATGGTCATATATGGTGGACTTGCCCTAAAATCGCAGCGTACTGGACAGAGATATGCAAGTTACTATCTAACTTTTATAAAATGACAATTCCAGTATCCCCAAAATTGTGTCTATTCAGTATATTTTCTGGCTTCAAAGGGTCTAAACATCTACAAGTGCTATGCCAGATTTTACTAGCTACAGCCAGACTGCTAACATGCTGGAAGCAGACAGACCCTCCCTCAATTCAACATTGGATCAATATAAGAGATTAATTTTACTGTGTAGAGCAATTGGCGCGCTGGGAATTGCGCACACCACAAAAATTTGCAGCTATATGGAAGACCTGGCAGCAATTCCGCCGTTTCCTCGCATCTTAGCTCAGAGAGATAACGCAATAGCGTCTAATATTCTAGTTGTTAATCCTCTGTAAGCAACGACTATTAGCACATCCGGTCTTATTTCCTATATTCAAACACTCGCTCGATAATATACTTTCCTTTCAATCTATGGGATATGAGATTTATTACCCCCCCCCCCCCCTTTCCCTTACAACCCTTCCATCCTGCCCTATCCCTGTTCTCTTATTGCTCTAGGATTGTATTATCTATATTTTATCACTGATCTACAACCGCCACTTTATTGCGATGACTCTTTGGTGGTGTAAAATACTGGTCATATTCGCGGCAGTACACATGTGGCTGCAATTTTATTGATTTTAGCCAGGAAGTCTGAGGGCCAATGCCATATTCATCTGCTTTGCTCATGCTGGGACATCTAAGAGGACTTTGCACTGTATAGACACTACTGCTGGATGTACTACAACCTCGATCCTGCATACAGTAAAGAGGCTTAAATGACTTAAGTTTCATCTGGCCTGGTCTCTGACATGCTGGCCATTGCATCTCCTGTATGTGTTCTCCCTAGAACCCACATGGACATTAACACCATTAACACCCCTGATCCACCATCAGGCAGGGAGTGCCCGAGGGAACACAGGGTGCCCCTTCTTCACTTCACTGACCCAGGGATCGACAGCCTACGGGCGTACACCATGACACTTCATCATCAGGGCCACTACCACTCCCATAAGTTACTCTATACGCTGTTGCGTATGAATTCAATTCATTAGCGAACTTTTACTGTTCGTTCGTTTATCGTGCGCAAAAGCCCGGGAAGAAAGCGGTCACCTGACCTTGTGGGCAGGGCTTGCTCTGATTGGCTCAGGCTCGGTAAGCCAGTGACGCATCACTTCTGCTGCGACTGCTGAGACGAGCAGAAGCACTGTGTGTGAAGTTCTGAGACTCTGAGACTGTTTTGTTAAAATTGGGGTGTAATTGCTCTGGGAATCCATATTACACATATCAGGGATACTGCAGGGCAAGTGCAGGGCCAGTGCAGGGCTAGTAATTAATCAGGCAGAGAGAGTCAGGGAGAGACAGGGACAAAGACAAAGACCAGCTGCAGGGCCACAGAGTAAAGTGACAAATGTCTGGAATGGATAAGCAAAAGGGGTCCAGTTCCAGCCAGACCTCGAGCTCTAAAAAAAAGGAGAAGGTGGCACAGGGCAGAAGTGCCAAAGGACCTGTAGCCGGAGCTTCTACTTGTAGTATTCACCATACTTGGCCGTTGTTCCACCAGGCTAACCCACCAAGGCGCAAAATATACCTGCTGGATCACCTCCTTTTTATGCTGGTTCGGGTGGCGGTGTGTGCCATCGTAATCCTGCCGGTCCATCAGCCGGATCATGTATTTCGGCTCTGCAGAGCTAAATGATGAGGATCGTCTGGATGCCATTTTCAAAAATTAGCTCTGCCTCTGAGGAGTGCACGCCGCGGCCTCTTAACTTGTGCGTGCCTGCGTATTACGTAACCGCTAGACAATAGCACGCTGAGGATTCGTACGCAAATAGTGTTTAAAGAAGTTGCGTACCTTTTTTAACTAAACGTTCATTATTAGCGTGCGAATGTTCGCTAATAGCCACATAATAACGTATATTTTGTACGCAAATTCAACAAATCTATTCGTCCAATATACGAATCTTAGGAAAAGTTGGCCGAATGTTCAGCGAATAATTTTTTGAATGATTCGCTCATCTCTGCCCTGAATTGAGCCTGGTTTCTACGTAAAACCAGACTCTTTCATTTTTCAGTACAGTGGTCCCTCAAGATACAATATTAATTGGTTCCAGGAGGACCATTGTATGTTGAAACCATTGTAAGTTGAGTAATCGGTTCCAAAGTCCCAAAATGTCATCCAAGATAAGAGAAAATGAAGATTAAAGAAAAATAAGCAAATAACTAAGACAGATGTAACAAGTCCTTACATATAACAGTCAGGAATAGCTGATAACTAACAACTAATCCAGCTACGTATTTTACCAGAGAAATGGCCTTGATTGGTTGGATCCGAGTCTCAGACATTGTATGTTGAGTCTGGTTTCGACTTACAGTGAGTCAGAAAAGACCATTGTATGTTGAAAATATTGTATCCTGAGGCCATTGTATCTTGAGGGATCTCTGTATATGAAATATTGTCTCAGATACAGTATGTGACCTATGTAGCCTGGGTGTGGGTATAGCCATATGTGTCATAAGCTATCTCAATAGTTTATAATAATGAAACTAGGTCTTCAAAACATGAGCAACTAGTCATAAATATGGGCTAAACCATCAAGAACGAAAATGAAAAATGTCCCTCACAGAATTCAGGCTAGGTATATATCTGTAAGGGGGTCACTTTTATGTGTCTCCTTTTATCCTAATATGGGTCTCACTCATGGATACATAACAATGAACTGGAGAAAACTTTACCCCAATAGTGGGCGCAAGGCCTGATGATTACAGTCACAACAGGTACAAGGCTTGACCATTACACAGTCTCTTAAAGGCACAGAACTTGGAGGTTATTAGTAGCAGTAATCTCACATAGCTGAAAGGGAACCCGTCATCAACTTTATGCTGTCCTCACTGAGGGCAGTATAAATTAGTGACAGAAATGCTGATTTCAGCGGTGTGTCATTTATGAGCTAAAAGTAAGTGGTTGCCAAGAACCAGCATCATAATCATTGCAGCCCAGACATTGAGAACAGTCAAATCTACCTGAGAAGAGTCATGGTTATTCCTAATCTCCTGCTCTCCCGGTTTTTCATAATCTCCTGCTCTGCTGATGATTGGCAGTTCTCTCCTAGAGAGAAAGGGAGAAAACTAGGTAGAAGACTGTCAGTCATCAGCAAGTGGACAGGGAGAGCAAGAATTCATGAATAACCAGGACTCTTCTCAGCTGGCCAGGACTCTTTTTCCAGGCCCAGTCTGCAATGATTGTGATGCTGGTTCTCAGTAACCACTCACTTTTAACTTATAAATAACAGACCACTGAAATCATCTCGCCCCTCGCTACTTTATAATGCCGTTAGAATTGGCAGCATAAAGTTGATGTCAGGTTCCCTTAAAAGTGTACGTAACTGTCATTTTTTTATTTTTTATTTGCTAGTTCATTAGAGCTAGGCCTGTATACCTGAGATAGTCTGTCAATGATCATCAAAAGATCTGTAATTACCTTTTTATTAAAAGGGCTTATCCCATGAGTAATTAAAAAATCAAAATCAGCTGTCATAGTACACGACATTCTCTTTCTAACAAAGCTAGAACCAGCTCTGTACCTCACATGGATCCAGAGATCTCCACATTCATTACTCTGCTAGATGTATACCAAGCTGACAGCTCAAGGGGCGTGTCTTTTCTGCTGCAGCTAAGGGTGTGTGTATCAGCTCTCCCTATCACAGCTCAGGGGGTGTGTCTCAGCTCTCCCTATCACAGCTCAGGGGGTGTGTCTCAGCTCTCCCTATCACAGCTTAGAGGGTGTGTCTCAGCTCTCCCTATCACAGCTCAGGAGGCAGTTGAAGGATGAACCTGAGCATGTGTGGCCATCTCAGTGAGCAGGACAAAGAAATAAGAAAAAGCTAACAGCAGGTGGTGCTATACAGATACATTTTATTGAATAACTCAGTGGCTATAATACATTTTTAATTATAGGCAATTACAAAAATATTCTGATCCAAGTGATGGTTTGAAAACTAGAATATTTTTTATGGGACAACCCCTTTAATGTCTCCTGTCCCTTTCCAGTGGTCCCGTTGCATGGCTCCTCTGTCTCCGGCTAAGAAGACAGAGGGGAGGTCCTTCACGCTGTATGCCCGCATTAGGCTTCAGAGTGAGGAGGCGCATCTCTCAGTAATCCAATCTGATTGGCTGGCAGGAAGATGCTGGCTACAGTATGTGTAGTGAAGTTCTGGCCTCAGAGAACTGGCAGAGGAGCCATCTTGAGAAGATCCTCATATTGTAGGGGTTAAAACAGCCGTAACTAAGGGAAAACTCTCAATGCTTTATGCATAATGCTCCACCAGCAGAAACATATGTTAAAATTGATTTTTTTTTTATAAAAACATGGTGGTTACGCTTTAACGGTTATTATCTCTGGTGGACACACATCATAATGGTTATAGTCTGAAGAGGCTGCAAGAGCAGCTCCTAATAACTGAATGTGGCGGGGCACCATGGGGTTGCCACCTACAGTCTCTGGTCACACAGCAGAGAATTCTATAGGGCAGGGATCAGCAACCTTTGCCACTCCCGCTGTTCAGAAACTACAACTCCCAGAATGCTTCATTCACTTCTATGGGAGTCAGAAGAGCAGCCGAGAATATTTGCATGCTAGGAGTTGTAGTTTCACAGAAGCTGGAGTGCCAAAGATGGCTGATCCCTGCTCTAGGGCTTCCTCTCGATTTCAGTCCCAAGCAAGACTGTAGTCCAGTTCAGGTTAAAACAAACAGAGCAGTAGTTCACCACCCAAGATCTCTGGCTCTATCGGGGCTCACACTGGCTGGACCCAACTCTTACAAATCAGGCTGGTTTGCTGTAGCACCTCTCCAGCAGTATGGTGGAGCAATACATAACACTCCCTGTACTCAACTGCCCGAAATTACGTGACTAATGTACACACCTGCAAAACCGCATATATGCCATTAATAGCATAGCACCTGCGAGGAGGAATCATAATAGTAAGAGTCATAATAGTCATAATACAGAACGCATGACATCTGCATAACGTGGCCCAGCAATCAACAGTATAACCCTTAATACCTTTTGTCATTAGACGAGCATCTCTCCCTTTTTTAACACTGTTAAGTATCTACTATTGCTGCCTGTTGCATTAGGGCTAGAGATGAGCAAATCAACCTCGCTCCGTACAGTACTGAAACAAAGTTTTATGCGAATCGACTTCGGATGTTCGCTCATCCCTAGTTAGGACTTTACATTATTAGACTGCTTTTACTGTAAAGAACCCTTTCCTGTATTGATGTCTGAATCTCCTTTCTACAACATTTACAGAATGTCTCCTGATCTTTTCTCCAGGTCTACCAGTCCACTCCAGAGTTTGCCTCCGTTAACAAGCCTAACTGTTTTGCCAGAGTGGAGCTCCAGCAGTGGGAAAAGTAGCTGACTCGAGGGGGGAGGCCTGCTTTAGATGCTTCTATCTCCTGAATGGTAGCAGCTAGAAACATGCAACTGGTCTTGTATGAAAGCTGACAGTCCAGGCTTTCATACAAGACGAAAATGACAGCAAGAAGTTCAGGACAGAGAAATATTTCACTGATAGAAATCGGGATGCTGTGTGCAGCTGAAAATGAAAGTTTTTTGTAATTCTGCCAAAATGTCTCCCGGCAGGGGCGGACTGGTAACCTAAAGTGGCCCAGGAAAAAAGACCTAAAAGTGGCTCCAGATACCACAGTGCAGCACAAAATACTGCCTAAATTATTAATGCTGAGAGCATCAAATTTTTTTGTACCTGGCTTATGGGCAAGAGGAAGGTTTAGGCGGCCCTGTGGGCATCGGCCCACCGTTAAATTTCCCTATAGGGCCTATGGCCAGTCCACCCCTCCCGGGTCCACATGACTATCCATAGTGCCTATCTCTGTACTCATACCCAGCGCTGACCCCGTCTAGCTGGGCCCACAATGATGTGACAGGTACAAAGAAGTCTCTTCTATGCGAAGAGAAGGAAAACATGGGCTCCCTTGCACCGGTCAGCCATTGTTAGACCATGCAAATATTGTGCTCTGAAATACAGTGATGGGAACCTGGTCGAGATCCCGCTTCCCTTTTTTATGGGAGATGGCTGTTATTTTAATCACCACTTTAGGAAATCCAAGGAGAACTGGCTTCTTTGACCTTTCAGTAAGATATATTTCATGAACTTAGTCAGGACAGAAAAGGGGATGTTTTAAAGGGATAACACATTATTTTTGATGTTATTATGTTGATTTTTATTATTTTTTGATTTTATTATTTTGATTTTATTATTTTTTATTCATTTGTTCAAATAAATATAAATACTTTATCCAGGCGTTTTAATTGTATATATATTCCAAATGGGAGTGCCTGTCTATATTTAAACATTTAGGGTTGGCATTTAATGGCGGGGTGAGTCATTTAGACAGAGCAACTTATCTATGGTAAAAGGGAGATGAGCCGCTAAATATAATTATAATAATATATTATATATTATATATATATTATAATTCTAGAAGAGAAATCCAGTTTAGGAGTTACTATGCAGCTCGAAGTGTATACTGTATACAGTAAGCTCCTGAGCTCCCCCTAGTGGTGGCTACAGGGAGCCAGAATTTTACTAATTATCTTTATGTCTGTGCAGTTGACTTAGAGCTCAGTAACAGAGACATGGAGATGCGACTGTAAAGATATAACATATCAAAGGAGTTATACCATGAGTGATGTAAAAAATGAAAATCTGTCATCATATTGTACAAGACAATATCTTTCTACCAATGCTACAAGCAGCCTTGTACCTCACATGGATGCAGAGATCTCTGCATTCATTGCTTCAACTGCTCTGCTACATTTTCTTCAGGGGGCATGTCCTTTCAGTTGCAGCTCTCTCCCTATCACAGTTCAGGGAAGGTGTGCTTTCTACTACAGCTCTCTCCCCATCACGGATCAGGGTGTGTGTCCTTTCTGCTGCAGCTTTTTCCCTAGAACTGTTCAGGGGGCATATCCCTTGTGCTGCTGCAGCACACGGGTACTATCCTGGGACAGGGGACCTTTAAGGTTGTCATGGGTGATATCACGAGGGTTACTATGGCGGCCTTGTTCCCAGGGTTGCCCAGCTTCAAGATTGTTCCCGTTACCCTCCTTTAGATGGTATGGATACAGCGGTAGAGTAGAGTGGCTTGACAATGCGCTGTAGCTTTAAGAGCTTAGCTGTAGACTGATTTGAGGTGATAGGAGTAGTAGTAGTATAATAAGTGAGTACAGACCTGATCCAATAGGTTAGTCCTTTCAGCTGAGTAAGGCACAGATGACTAAAGAACTTTGAGCACTTGAAATACTTAGAGAATGACGTTGCCCTCGCACTCTGGCGACAAGGTGGAAGACGCATGAACCTTCCGGACGTGTAAGCCGGGGTAGAAGTGATCCTGAGTGGGTGACCCTCAACTCCTCAGAGGTCAGACAGTAGGTTCTGGAACTTTATATAGGTAGTCCTACTGAATACTTGAAAGAACCTGTGATGATCCTTACAGCTGTCTGGATACAGTCTGGGTTAACTGTGCTGGCGATGATAAAGCTGAAT
Source organism: Rhinella marina (assembly GCA_900303285.1). NCBI lineage: Eukaryota > Metazoa > Chordata > Amphibia > Anura > Bufonidae > Rhinella > Rhinella marina. The sequence continues at coordinate 177,417 of ONZH01021237.1, read as the reverse complement.
AACTAGGCCTCAGGCCTGAATGGATGGCTGAGATATGCAGGAGAGCTGTGCACTGTTCTCTGGTCTGAGCAGTGGCGTAGCTACAACTGACTGGGCCCCACAGCAAATTTTTGTACGGGGCCCCCCGGGCCCCCCCCCATGACCTATTCCAATGTACAGTCCCATGTAAATTACGGTACATCACCCTCTAAATACAGCCTCCTCGGGTTGAGGTAAAAAGTGAATTGCTATATGGATTCTGTTACCATGGACCATAACGCAATTCTATGAAGGAATGCATAACGGAATGCCTTTGGAGACATTCTGTTATTTATTCTGTCATAAAAGAAGCCTATAGCCTGCATAACGGATCCGTCCGGTCCCCATTATGCTGGAGCCCTCTCCTGCTCTGTCCCCCGGAATACACCACATGCCCCCCCCTCACAGATTTACACCCCATAAAGCCCCCCTCAGATCTGCCCCATGTCCCCAGAATACACCACATGCCCCCCCTCACAGATTTCCCCCCCTCAAATCCCCCATGGCCCCCAGAATACACCATAAGCCCCCTTCACAGATTTACACCCCATAAAGCCCCCCATGGCCCCCAGAATACACCCATATCTGTACTATAAACCCCTGTAATTGCCCCAAACTCCACTCCACTTGAACCCCACTGCCCCTGAGTACTCTACCTGCCCCCTCATATACAGTATGAGTTCCATTTGCTGCCCCTACCTGATCCCCATGAAGCTCTGTGTCCTCCAGGAAGGCAGCCCCTCCTCCTTCAACAAGCTCCTGCAGTCGGGATTGGTCATGTGACCATGAAGAAGCATGTGACCAGTGATGTCACAGACCTCCTTCAAGCAACTCCATTCTAGCCACTACGGAGGACAAACAAAGTCCTCCACAGTCCCCCCCCCATGAGGTTAGTACAAAGTGGGGGAAGGAGGCAGAGGTGGGTGTATGTGTTGACACTCCCTTGCTCCAGTCTGATGCTGCAGCTCTGCTACTGCTCCCGGGCCCCTTCTGTCCTCGGGCCCCGAAGCAGTGGCTTCCCCTGCTTCCCCTATTGCTACGCCCCTGGGTCTGAGGCAGAACCAGATCTAACTGGAATATTCCAGCTCATTCCCTAGAGAAAAGGAGGGCGGTACTAGCTACCTCCTCTGGTCTGTCATTGGCAGCTGACAGATAGCAGAGGGCATAGCAGATGGTAGTGTTTTGAGCTCACATACAGGGGAAGCTAAGAAATAAGGGAGAGTTTCAGAATGCAGGCCTTTACCTTTAGACTGGAGAAAACTAAGGGATCTAGGAATACTGAAATACCTCCGACACCTGCACACATACCAGTCTGGGCCATTACACTGCAGCTCTCGTCCTATCAAAGGTCAGGGAATGGTTTTATTCTGCATCTCTCTACCTATCACAGTTAAGGGAGGGTGTGCTTTCTACTACAGCTCTCTCCCCATCACAGACCATCGTGTGTGTCCTTTCTGCTGCAGCTTTTTCCCTAGAACTGTTCAGGGGGCATATTCCTTGTGCTGCAGCTCTCGTCCTATCACAGCTCAGGAGAGTATTTTATTCTGCAGCTTTCTCCCTATCACAGCTCAGGGGGTGGGTGCTTTCTGCTGCAGCTCTATCCCTATCACAGTTCAGGTGGCGTGTCCTTTCTTCTGCAGCTTTCTCCCTGTAACTATCTAAATGAAGATATGGCTGATGGCAGTTGAAGACTAGAACTGAGTATGTGCGTCCAACTCAGCACTGTGTAAGGGCTCATTCAGACGGCCGTATGAATAAAATAAACAGCAGGTGGCGCTATACTATATATATCTTTTTAATAACTCAAAATAACTTGAATAACTATTCAAACATAGGTGCTGTTTTTAAAAAACATTTTCATAGGACAACCCCATTAATAAATTCAGTGCAGATTACTGTAAGCTGCTTGGAGATTTTTACATTTAGCAAGTGGTCTGTTCTACAGAATCCAATGATATAGTGTGGTGGAGGGCTGACTGCTGTTGGTTGTCAACCGTCGCATCTAGCCAGAGGAGGATGCACTTCCTGAATCCTGGACAATAACTTGTGTTCAATCTTGTGTTTGCTTTACTATATCAATATTTATTGTACTATTTCTGCCATGTACATAGTAATTATGGGCATACGCGTTAAACCAGTTTGCTATAATAGCGTTAGTCAAGCTCTTGTTATTGGATATTCTACTGCTTTGGATACCTATTGTAGCTTAGGGGAGGTACTGACGCTGGACCAGCTGGAAATGGAAACTTAGAGGCACCTTAAAGTGTAACATTCATATTGTTTTATTTGCTAGTTTATTAGAGCTAGGCATGTATATCTGAGATACTCTGTGAATTATGGTCAACAGATCTTTAATTACCTTATAATGACAGCTTTCATTAATCTTCACACAGGCCTGCAGTGCGAAGGACCGCCCCTTCTAAGAAGACAAAAAGACAGAGGGGCGGTCCTTCACACTGCAGGCCTGCATTAGGCTTAAAGGGAACCTGTCATCAACTTTATGCTGACTGTACTGAGGGCAGTATAAAATAGTGACAGAAATGCTGATTTCAGCGGTGTGTCACTCATGAGCTAAAAGTAAGTGGTTGCCAAGAACCAGCATCATAATCATTGCAGCCCAGGCCTTGAAAAGAGTCAAATCTACCTGAGAAGAGTCATGGTTATTCCTAATCTCCTGCTCTCCCACCCATCTGCTGATGATTGGCAGTTCTCTCCTAGAGAGAAAGGGAGAAAACTAGGTAGAAGACTGTCAGTCATCAGTAGGTGGGCAGGGAGAGCAGGAAGTCATGAATAACCATGACTCTTCTCATGAAGATCTGACTCTTTTCCAGGCCTAGTCTGCAATGTTTGTGATGTTTATTCTCGGCAACCACTTACTTTTAACTTATAAATGACAGACCGCTGAAATCAACTCACCTGTCTCTACTTTATTCTGCTGTTGGTATGGGTAGCATAAAGGTGATGACAGGTTCCCTTTAACAGTAAGGAGGCGTGTCAGTAATTCAATCTGATTGGCTGGCAGGAAGTTGCTGGCTCCGTTCTAAGTACCTATCAGACATTGGGGGTATATCCTAGCGATATGCCCTCAATGTCCAAGATGGGAATAACCCTTTTAGGAGAACGAGTACCTCCCCTAAACTGCATCCAAGGCATCTCAGCCAACTAGAATCCTAATACTGTACATACAGTTGAGGGGCAAGTATTTTGAAACAGCTGTCCACAGATGTGTATGGACTATTTTTCCTTATGTTCCAAGGTTTGTTAAAAAGTTGAACAAAGACTTCTGATACTTGGCACTAGAGAGATGGTTTTCTCTCTGTGGGAGATAATTGTACATTACACAATATACGGCAATAGGGTCTGGTATGTGTATGTGAAGTGAGGAAAGGCAGTTTTGGTCTCATAGAACTGGCAGAGGAGCCATCTTCAGAAGATCCTCATATTGTAGAGGCTGAAACAGCCGTAACTAAGGGAAAAACTCAAGGAAAACAGTGATATGTGAAGAAACTAAAGATTGCTTTATGCATAATGCTCCACCAACAGTAACATATACTAAAATTGTTTTTTTTTCTATGAAAACATGACAGTTCCACTTTAAAGGGAGTCTGTCAACTAATTTCCACCAGTATAACTAAGAGCACTGCACCACAGAAGATTGCAGACACATCCCAGACATACCTGTGTGCACTGTGTGTCTGTATTACATGTCACATCCCAGACATACCTGTGTGCACTGTGTGTGTGTATTACATGTCACATCCCAGACATACCTGTGTGCACTTTTTGCTTTTATTCCATGTCCAGGAAAAGCACTTTTATTCCATGTCCAGGAAAAGCACTTATTCTGCTGGAAAATAGCTCCCAAGCGCCCGGCTCTGCTGCTGCAAGTGCCCAAAGCAAACCAGACAGAAGAGGGGAGGGCTGCTTTAGTTGCTCATATGGGACTGGTAGCCGCTAGAAATATGAAATATGACATTGTTTGAAAACTGGCATTCCAACTTTTCAAACAATACCAGAAACATAGCATTATATCCACTATATCAGAAGATATAGCTGTTGGAAATCAAGTCAGAAGTGAAAGCTGTTTTTACTTTCACTTTCAGCTGGGCACTTGGGAGCTATTTTCCAGCAGAATAAGTGCTTTTCCTGGACATGGAATAAAGGCACACAGTGCACACAGGTATGTCTGGGATGTGACATGTAATACAGACACACAGTGCACACAGGTATGTCTGGGATGTGACATGTAATACACACACAGTGCACACAGGTATGTCTGTGATGTGACATGTAATACACACACAGTGCACACAGGTATGTCTGGGATGTGACATGTAATACACACACAGTGCACACAGGTATGTCTGGGATGTGACCTGTAATACACACACAGTGCACACAGGTATGTCTGGGATGTGACCTGTAATACAGACACAGTGCACACAGGTATGTCTGGGATGTGACATGTAATACAGACACACAGTGCACACAGGTATGTCTGGGATGTGACATATAATACACACACAGTGCACACAGGTATGTCTGGGATGTGACATGTAATACACACACAGTGCACACAGGTATGTCTGGGATGTGACATGTAATACACACACACAGTACACACAGGTATGTCTGGGATGTGACATGTAATACACACACACAGTGCACACAGGTATGTCTGGGATGTGACATGTAATACACACACACACAGTGCACACAGGTATGTCTGGGATGTGACATATAATACACACACAGTGCACACAGGTATGTCTGGGATGTGACATGTAATACACACACAGTGCACACAGGTATGTCTGGGATGTGACATGTAATACACACACAGTGCACACAGGTATGTCTGGGATATGACATGTAATACACACACACAGTGCACACAGGTATGTCTGGGATGTGACATGTAATAAAGACACACAGTGCACACAGGTATGTCTGGGATATGACATGTAATACAGACACACAGTGCACACAGGTATGTCTGGGATGTGACATGTAATACAGACACACAGTGCACACAGGTATGTCTGGGATGTGACATGTAATACACACACAGTGCACCCAGGTATGTCTGGGATGTGACATGTAATACAGACACACAGTGCACACAGGTATGTCTGGGATGTGACATGTAATACAGACACACATTGCACATAGGTATGTCTGGGATGTGACATGTAATACACACACAGTGCACATAGGTATGTCTGGGATGTGACATGTAATACACACACACACAGTGCACACAGGTATGTCTGGGATGTGACATGTAATACACACACACAGTGCACACAGGTATGTCTGGGATGTGACATGTAATACAGACACACAGTGCACACAGGTATGTCTGGGATGTGACCTGTAATACACACACAGTGCACACAGGTATGTCTGGGATGTGACCTGTAATACACACACAGTGCACACAGGTATGTCTGGGATGTGACCTGTAATACACACACAGTGCACACAGGTATGTCTGGGATGTGACATGTAATACAAACACACAGTGCACACAGGTATGTCTGGGATGTGACATGTAATACAAACACACAGTGCACACAGGTATGTCTGGGATGTGACATGTAATACACACACAGTGCACACAGGTATGTCTAGGATGTGACATGTAATACAGACACACAGTGCACACAGGTATGTCTGGGATATGACATGTAATACAAACACACAGTGCACACAGGTATGTCTGGGATATGACATATAATACACACACACAGTGCACACAGGTATGTCTGGGATGTGACATGTAATACACACACAGTGCACACAGGTATGTCTGGGATGTGACATGTAATACACACACACACAGTGCACACAGGTATGTCTGGGATATGACATGTAATACACACACAGTGCACACAGGTATGTCTGGGATGTGACCTGTAATACACACACAGTGCACACAGGTATGTCTGGGATGTGACATGTAATACACACACAGTGCACACAGGTATGTCTGGGATGTGACATGTAATACACACACAGTGCACACAGGTATGTCTGGGATGTGACATGTAATACAGACACACAGTGCACAGAGGTATGTCTGGGATGTGACATGTAATACACACACACAGTGCACACAGGTATGTCTGGGATGTGACATGTAATACACACACACAGTGCACACAGGTATGTCTGGGATGTGACATGTAACACACACACAGTGCACACAGGTATGTCTGGGATGTGACATGTAATACAGACACACAGTGCACACAGGTATGTCTGGGATGTGACATGTAATACACACACAGTGCACACAGGTATGTCTGGGATGTGACATGTAATACAGACACACAGTGCACACAGGTATGTCTGGGATGTGACATGTAATACAGACACAGTACACGCAGGTATGTCTGGGATGTGACATGTAATACAGACACAGTGCACACAGGTATGTCTGGGATGTGACATGTAATATACACACAGTGCACACAGGTATGTCTGGGATGTGACATGTAATACAGACACAGTGCACACAGGTATGTCTGGGATGTGACATGTAATACACACACACAGTGCACACAGGTATGTCTGGGATGTGACATGTAATACACACACACAGTGCACACAGGTATGTCTGGGATGTGACATGTAACACACACACAGTGCACACAGGTATGTCTGGGATGTGACATGTAATACAGACACACAGTGCACACAGGTATGTCTGGGATGTGACATGTAATACACACACAGTGCACACAGGTATGTCTGGGATGTGACATGTAATACAGACACACAGTGCACACAGGTATGTCTGGGATGTGACATGTAATACAGACACAGTACACACAGGTATGTCTGGGATGTGACATGTAATACAGACACAGTGCACACAGGTATGTCTGGGATGTGACATGTAATATACACACAGTGCACACAGGTATGTCTGGGATGTGACATGTAATACAGACACAGTGCACACAGGTATGTCTGGGATGTGACATGTAATACACACACAGTGCACACAGGTATGTCTGGGATGTGACATGTAATACACACACAGTGCACACAGGTATGTCTGGGATGTGACATGTAATACACACACAGTGCACACAGGTATGTCTGGGATGTGACATGTAATACAGACACACAGTGCACACAGGTATGTCTGGGATGTGACATGTAATACAGACACACAGTGCACACAGGTATGTCTGGGATATGACATGTAATACACACAGTGCACACAGGTATGTCTGGGATGTGACATGTAATACAGACACACAGTGCACACAGGTATGTCTGGGATGTGACATGTAATACAGACACACAGTGCACACAGGTATGTCTGGGATGTGACATGTAATACAGACACACAGTGCACACAGGTATGTCTGGGATGTGTCTGCAATCTGTGGGCCAGTACTGTTAGTTATATTGGTGAAAAACAGGTGACAGACTCCCTTTAATAAAGGCTCCTTTATTAAGGGGACCCATTCTGATAAGTGTCACTAGTGAGATGGTTTTCTCTCTACAGGAGATACATTACTTACTTTGGAGGTACACAGTAAACCTCTTAAGAGGTAGAAATGTCTGGATTAATAAACCTTTTTGGACTATTTTATAGCAATATGGATGCCTCCCCACTCTTTGCTCTATAAGGTTAAACACAATAGACGGAAATAGGGTCTGGTTGCCGAATGGGAAGAAAAGTTGGGTGTCCTGCCCCATGCAGATTGTCTGGGTCTTTGGCAAATTTTTAACTGCTTAACCTGACAGTACGATGTTGTGGAATTTATAAACAATATTCCTAACCTTATTAAGATCCTCTTTTTCACATTTGGGCAGAAAAAATATGTCTACTCTTAACTCATACTGTATGTATAACATACCTGGAGTCCTCCTGGCACTGCGGAAGTGTTGTAGAGTCACAAAGTCATAGCTCTTCTCATTCCCCTTTAAATGACATCTCTCTGCAACCTTTGATTAAAGGGGTTCTGCAGGTTTTAATATCTGATGATCTATCCTCTGGATAGATCATCAGTATCTGATCGGCTGTTTGAGAAGGCAGCGGCGCTACAGGAGCGCCGCGGCCTTCTCAGTGTTTACCCGCAGGCCAGTGACGTCACGACTAGTATCACTGGCCTGGGCGGGGCTAAGCTCCATTCATGTGAACAGAGCTTAGCCCCGCCACAAGATGACTGTCCCACTACCCAGACACTTTCACTATGACGACGTAGCTATATCACTGTGTAACTATATAATTTGTAACTCTGTAAGTCATCATGATGGTCTGGGTCAACTGGAGAACAAAAGAAAACAACAAAGAATCACAGAACACTTCACCTGTAAGTCACTCAACATCATTGCTTACTTTGTCTCTGTTTCTGATCTATACCAAGTTATTTCCGGAGAGTACTGGCTTAACTGGGTTCCCTTAGTACTGACTTGATTTAGACCTCTCACCCAGTTAAGCCAGTCTCTCTGCTCTGCACTGATGAGGGGCAATCACCCCCCGAAACTGTCTGCAGATGAGATGCTGGCTCACTTATTATCCAAGTCATGTCTCGAGGCCTATTTAAAGGGTTGAACATTGGCTTTTAGGTTAGCTGCCTTACATCTGGTGGCATCAGAGGCGGAGCTTGTTAAGAGCTCATTTGCATCCCTTTCTTCCCAGAATTACAGAGGAGCGTGGAACAGCATGGTGCATTACCTTATTACGTCTTTGTTTTGCAGTACTGTATGCTGAAGTACAGATGAAGCAATCACCAAACCGTTTGTATTGCATACCATTCTTATAGACCTGCTATAACAATGCCACGTTACGTTGGCTTTGGTTCAATTGCTAGTGCCAGATTTCAAATGCACGCCCTTTCACCCTCGGTCAGGCTAATGTAACTTTATGGATATGTTTATACCAGAGATCTGCAACCTTCGGCACTCTAGCTGTTGTGGAACCACAATTCTCAGCATGCTCCATTCATTTCTATGAGAGAAAAGCAGAGGAAGTATGCATGCTGGGAGTTGTAGTTTCACAACAGCTTGCGAGAGGTTTATACTATGTGTTATACTGTGTGTACACTACAGGACATGTTAAATCTACTTAGCCTAACTCTGTGGAGTGAATTATTACTATTTGGGGGATGTTATCGCAGTTCTCACGATTTCGCCTTCTTTGTGTGGTAACACCCCTTTTGTCTATGTCATACCTACCAAATCATTAGAAGTATAGGTATGCATATGCTCATACCGCTTTCACAATGAGACCAGAACACAAGTTGGTTTCATGGAAAATACCTCTCATCTCATACCTCCACAAAATATTATTAATTAATAAGTCCTACAACATGGCGCAAGCACAGATGATCTGCTGCTGCTACCGGAGCAACTCATACAGCAACTGCGTATGTGCTGCTACACCTCCTGCACAGTCGCTGCTTCGGTAGCAGCAGCAGATGCTCTGAGCTTGCACTGCTACTAGGAGCATCGGCACAGGGGTGAGATTGACAGAGATGTCTATCCCTGTCAATCAAACCGGGATCGTCTGAGCAGCGGGGCTCTGAACAACAGGGCTAGCCCCTCACTGCTGAAGAACTCTGATAAATTTATTGAATTACCATATTTGCCAGACTATAAGACACACTGGACTATAGGATGCACCTAGGATTTAGAGGAAAATAAGAAAAAAATATTTTTCGTCACACCTCAGATCAGACCCCCATTCTTCATCAGACCTTGGATCAGACCCCCAAGCCTCATTAGCCTCAGATCAGACGTCCTAACTTCCATCAGCATCCTATTAGATCCCCATCAGACCCCCAGCCTCAGATAAGACCCTCCCAGCCTCCATAATCCTCAGATCAGACCCCCAACAAACCTCAGATCAGACATTAAAGGGAACCTGTCAACAACTTTATGTTGACCTCACTGAGGGCAGTATAAAATAGTGACAGAACTGCTGATTTCAGCGTTGTGTCACTCATGAGCTAAAAGTAAATGGTTGCCGAGAACCAGCATCATAATCATTGCAGCTCAGGCCTTGAAAGGAGTCAAATCTACCTGAGAAGAGTCATGGTTATTCCTAATCTCCTGCACTCCCCGCCCATCTGCTGATGATTGGAAGTTCTCTCCTAGAGAGAAAGAGAGAAAACTAAGTAGAAGCCTGTCAGTCAGCAGCAGGTGGGCAGGGATTCATGAATATCCATGACTCTTCTCATGAAGATTTGACTCTTTTCCAGGCCCAGTCTGCAATGTTTGTGATGTTGGTTCTCGGCAACCACTTACTTTTAACTTATAAATGACAGACCGCTGAAATCAACTCACCTGTCTCTACTTTATTCTGCCGTTAGTATGGGCAGCATAAAGGTGATGACAGGTTCCCTTTAAAAAAAATAAACTTACTCAGCTTGCTCCGGGCTTACAGCTCCCCAGTCTTCTTCTGGCCAGCCCTGCACTGTGACCTGATGTTGCGTCAGGTCATAGTGTGCGCTTACATATATTACATCCTGGTGCTGTATGCAGTCAGGATATGGTGCACAGCAGGGCCCAGAAGTAGACCAGGGAGTGGTGAGTACAGCCAGTGCAACACTGCCCTCATCTACCCGTGCCTCCTACATACTAATGAGTGCTTTCATAATGGAGGCAGTCATTAGCATTTGGACTATAATTTTCACCTGACTTTTGGGGCAAAAAGGTGAATCTTACAGTGCGGAAAATATATTATATAAATCGTTTGACTCATCTTTGGTTGGCATTATTGTCATCTGGGGCAAATTTGGAGCACTGTTAACCGACGTGTACAGCATCATTGTGATCTATGATGCTGTGCGCTCCCGTGTCCACGATCTATGCCGCTCCAGGATATATGGCCCGCTCACAGACTGTATGTCTCGGAGGGCATACGGTTGTGTGAAAGGTCTGTCAGAAAGGGTTCTTTCCTGTAAGAGGAGACATTTTGAACAGTCTACTAAAACCATGACAGCGATTGTAAAAAGTTCCTGACATTTATCTCATGACTAATGGTACTGAGAGTTACCGGTATATGTTCTTTGTGACATCTGAACGGACATTTTAGGATAAAAATACAGTATGTGGGGTTAACACATTTAGGTGTAAACAAGCTTGACGGTGAGAGATTGTGTTTTTTTTGTGTTGTGGTCGGCCCACCCTTATCTGCAATTTCGTTTGTGTAGACAGTGCAGGTGTGTGTACTTTATCGGATTTGTAGGAACACGCAAACCTGCATGCAAAACCAATCCCATGTGCTGTGTATGGGGGTTCTCAAATAACTTGTTAATGCCACTCCCTTCCCCCCATGACTTAAAATAATACTGCAGTTTTTCCTGTAATACATTGACATGAATGCCTTTTACTCTGTATTTTCTTACCCGAGTACAGACTCTAAAAAGACCCCGGAGCGGAGCTAAGTACAGAGCCATGCCCATGTATATGCACTCTCCCATTTATTTTTAGAAATCATTTGCATTATGTACAGTATATGGAGTAGAAAACAAAAAGGGTAAAAAAATGTAAATGTCTGCACAGAGACGACAGCTGCACGTGTATACAGATCAGGAGGCGGCATCACCAGAACCCTTAAAGCACTGTTTTTGTAACGCCCTTCTGCTCTGCACACTCCTCCTGTGCAGCACAGGGGCATTACAAAAAGCAGTGCTCCAAAGGCTCTGGCAGGCTCCCTGGTGCTCTAACTTGCTCAACTGCACAGAAATAAAAACACAAATACCTCTGCAGCTATTTAACATATAGTAAAAAGAAAGATGTAGTTTTAGTCACCATGATCAGCTCTACTGGGCAGTGCACATGCAGACAGATGCTTTTTAACCCCTTGATGACATCCACCATTCATGGAGCGCATGACATAGCCACAAAGTGCCTGCTGTTTCACCCGGGGCTAATGTCTGTGCATCTTTAAGGCCCCATTCACACGACCACTGAATGTGATCAAGATGTATTGACAGCGGACCACCTGGGAATTTTATCGCACTTTACGACTAGACACAAGATACTTGAAAACCTACCTTAGAGTGGACAGTAAGTGTTGTGCACAGCTTCCCTTGGTCATCACAATGTACATGCAGCAAAGACGGGCTCTTCACAGAGGATCACCAGGAACTGCAAATAACCACTAGGACCCGAGATGATAGGCGCATATGATCAAGTCATCAAGGACTAGTTGAAGTATACACCACCACTGGATTACATCGGAATGGACAATTTATTTATAATTGTGTCAGGAAATGTATGTGAATATACAACCTCACAACCCCACCGTCATCACTGTCCAACCTTACTCCAACACGACCACCAGATGGAGCATTGTCCTAACGCCAATTCTATCAAATTTTGTAAGTGACTATTTTACCCTTCTTTTACTGCTTATTGAGTCCTGCATCGTTGGGTCTGTGTTGTAAAATGAGGAAGCTGTGGTTTGTGCAATGTCTTTACCGCACTTAGCCTGAACTAACAGTCACAACCAATGGAAATTTTTGTTTACCGTGTCTGTTTTTTCAGCTGTGTTGAGTGTAAAGGGAGTAGAAGTCTCAAGAGCAGTCATTATACGCAGCTGCTGGGCCCAAATTGGGACAAATATCACATGCGGCTGTTACCAAATTTATGAGCATAAACCCAGCTGACATGCAAATGTGCCCAAGTGAGCTGAATGTAATGCTTTTATTTTTTGTTACACTTGGTGCCCACTGCTATTGGGAGCAACAAGGTGTGTGGGTGTGTATGGGGGGGGGGGGCATTCTATATAACTTTAGAGGGGTCATCATCTACTGGGGGCACCAAGGGGGAAAACATTATATAAGTGGCACTAAAGAGGGGGTTATCATCTACTGGGGGCATCAAGGGGATGAGCATTATATATAACTGTCATTAAAGAAGGGGATCATAATCTATTGGGGCACCAAGGGGGGAGCATTATATAGGGGGGAGGGCATTATATTAAACTGGCACTAAAGAGGGGGTCATCATCTATTGAGGGCACAAGAGGGGGTCTTTATATATAACTGGCACTACAGAGGGGCATCATATACTGGGGGCACCAAAGGGGCCATTATTATATACATGGCACTACAGAGGGGGGCATTATCTACTGGTGGCAACAAGGAAGGGGGGCATTATATAAACATGGCACTGCAGAGGGAGGCATTATCTACTGGTGGCACCAAGGAAGGGGTGAATTATATATACCTGGCATTATCTACTGGGAGCATCAAGGGGGAAGAGCATTATATATAACGTGCACTAAAGAGGGGGTCATCATCTACTGGGGGAACCAGGGGGGGGGGGAGCATTATAGATAACTGGCACTAAAAAGGGGGTCATCATCTACTGGGGGCACAAGGGGGGGTCTTCATATATAACTGCCACTAAAGGGGGTATCATGTACTGGGGGCACCAAAGGGGGGCATTATTATATACATGGCGCTACAGAGGGGGGGGCACTATCTATTGGTGGCAGCAAGGAAGGGGGGAATTATATATACCTGGTACTACAGAGGGGGGCATTATGTATACCTGGCACTACAGAGGGGGGCATTACATACTGATTTTCACAGACTTCAATGGCCATCCTTGGTCTGCATCACGGAGCAAATAAGTGCATGTCTCCGGGTTTTTTTTTTGTTTTTTTTATTGACCCACGGTCAGTAGAAAAATGCTGAACTGTGAGTAGAGATATTTAAATCAGTGAACGCGCACACGTCAGGGAAAAACGGAAATGTGAACGAGGCCTTAGGCTAGATTCACACGACCGTATGTGTTTTGCGGTCCGCACATGGCTGGCAGAAAATGACAGAAAATGCTTTTTCTTGTCCGCTATTGAGGACAAGAATAGGACATGCTCCACGTTATTTGCGGGGTAGCGTAACGGTTGCGGACAGTACACGACGTGTTGTCTGCAACTTCTGCGGCCCCAATGAAATGAATGGGTCCGCACCCGTTCCGCAAAATTGTGTAACGGATGTGGACCCAGAAATACGGTTGTGTGAATGAGCCCTTAAAGGGGTTGTCGGGGTTCAGAGCAGAACCCGGACATACCCTTAATTTCCCCCAGGCAGCCTGTCTAACAAGAGCATCGGAGCATGACATGGCTAAATCGCGCAGGGCAAAGGCATTTTGCCCAGTTCCTATGACGAACCGGGCTTTCCCAGACGGAGGCTTCCGCCTAGCAGTGAGCCCGGTGACATCACCAGCGCTGATGGGCGGGCTTTAGCGCTGCCCTAGCCAATAAAACAGCTAGGGCAGCGCTAAAGCCAGCCCATCAGAGCCAGTGACGTCACCGAACAAAAGAGCCCTTGCCCTGCGAGATCCAGCGCAAGGCAAGGGAGGGCATTGGAGCATGAGATGCTCCGATGCTAACATCAGGCGGGCTGCTCTGAGCCCGGACAACCCCTTTAAGCAGGATGAATCGTCTTGTGTTTCATCTTATATATGTGACTTTATGAATAAAAAGTTCTCAATAAAGAATGGTTTTAATGAAGTTAATACGGTAATGTGTGTGTAGATGGCGGGTGGATTAGGTTATGTATTAATTATGCAGAATTAATTTATAAATTTATATTCAGGGTGTGTAAGGCCCCATTCACACGTCCGTATAATGTGTCCGCATCCTGTCCGCATCCGTTTCCGCAATTGAGGACAATTATGCGGATCCATTCATTTCAATGGGTCCTGAAAAAATGCAGACAGTACACCGTGTGGTGTCCGCATCCGTGTGTCCGTTCCGACTGTCCGCAAACAGAAATCCTCCTGTCCTACTTTTCCTCCGATTTTGCGGTCCGTAGCCCAATACAAGTCTATGGGACGTCCGTAAATGCGGAAGACATGCGGAAAGGCATCCGCATGTCATCCATATTTGCGGATTCCGTTCCAGGAGGGGTGGAAAAAAAAGATGTTATTCATCCTTCCGTTTTTAACGGAAAGACGGAACGGATGTCCTGGAAAAACGGAGTTTTTTGCGGAACAACGGATCCACAAAAAACTGACCGTTTTCCAGGATGTGCACACATACGGACGTGTGAATGGGGCCTTAAGGTTGGATCCAAGATGGAAACTTGTTTGGTCACGCTCCTCACTATTTCCTTTAGGCCCCATTCACACGTCCGTATGTGTGCACATCCTGGAAAACGGTCAGTTTTTTGCGGATCCGTTGTTCCGCAGAAAACTCCGTTTTTCCAGGACATCCGTTCCGTCTTTCCGTTAAAAACGGAAAGGATGTATCCATATGTCATCCGTTTTTTGCGGATCCGCAAAAAACGGAAGGATGAATAACATCTTTTTTTTTCACCCCTCCTGGAACGGAATCCGCAAATACGGATGACATGCGGATGCCTTTCTGCATGTCTTCCGCATTTACGGACGTCCCATAGACTTGTATTGGTCTACGGACCGCAAAATCGGAGGAAAAGTAGGACAGGAGGATTTCTGTTTGCGGACAGTCGGAACGGACACACGGATGCGGACACCACACGGTGTTACTGTCCGCATTTTTTCAGGACCCATTGAAATGAATGGATCCGCATCCTATCCGCATAATTGTCCGCAATTGCGGAAACGGATGCGGACAGGATGCGGACACATTATACGGACGTGTGAATGGGGCCTTAGGGCTCATCCACAAGGCCGTATGTATTTTGCGGTCCGCAAAAAAAGGATCTGTAAAAATACGGATGACGTCTGCGTGCATTATGAATTTTGCGGAACGGAACAGCCGGCCCCTAATAGAACAGTCCTGTCCTTGTCCGTAATTTCAGACTATAATAAGACATGTTCGATTTTTTTGAGGAACGGAAATACGGACATACGGAAACAGAATGCACACTGAGTAACTTCCGTTTTTTTTTTTGCGGACCCATTGAAATGAATGGCTTTGCGTACGGTCCGTAAAAAAAAACGGAACTGACACGGAAAGAAAATACGTTTGTGTGCATGAGCCCTAACCCCGCCATTTTCCAAACCTAAACCATGTATGGTGGCCTATGGGCAACATGAGCTCTGTTTAACCGATGACTTCTCTTCTGGACAGGTCCTCAGTATCCGATCGGTGAGGGTCCAACCCCTAGCTGTTAGAGAAGACCCCGGTGCTCTTCTGAGTGATGCAGCCTTCTTGCAGCTCACCAAGCACAGCGCCGTCCATTGTATAGTGACTGTGATTGTTATTGCAACTCAGACCCATTCAGTTGGGGGCGTAGCTGCGCCTAGGCCACGTGACCCATGAACGTGACGTCACTGGGCTCGGCTAAGCTGAGAGAAGGCCGCGGTGATCACTTGAGCATCGGGGCTTTCTCAAGCAGCTGATCGTGGGGGTCCTGGGTGTCGGACCCCCACATTCAGATACTGATGACCTATCCAGAGCTAGGTCATCAGTTAAAGAGTCTTGGAAAATCCCTTTAATGCAGAAGGGGAACGCAGATCCATCCTTAATACAAGAAAGGGTTCAATACAGTACGAGGAGTCAGCGTATAAAATATCCTACCAAGGATACCCGTAGGTTCACATCAGCGTTCACAATTCGTTATTGCTTTCCGTTATAACGTGGTAATTATAGTGTAAAACAGCGGAATTGTAAGACGGAATTCAAAGTGGAAACCATTTTGATCCGTCATAATAGAAGTCTATGGGCAAACACAACGGATCCGTTATCCAGGGCGGAAAATAAAGTCCTGTCGACAGATAACGGAAACCAGACGGATCCGTTCTGTTTGCCCATAGACTTCTATCATGACGGATCAAAACTCAATGCCTCTAAAGGCTTCCGTTTTGAATCCCGTCTTACAATTCCGCTATTTTTCTGTTATAACCATGTTATGACGGAAAGCAGTAACAAATTGCGAACGCTGATGTGAACCCGCCTTAAGGCGTAGTAAAGACTAAAGCAATTGCTGCATTGACTGTATCTAGGAGTGGACTGGAAACTTCAAGTGGCCTCAAGTTGTAGGTGGGTCCAAACTGACAGAAGGCAGGACAACAGAAGTAGGCAGGGACAGCAATACCGTAGTACAGAAAAAATACTACAGTGCAGCACAATATACTGCCCCAGCAGAACCAGATACCACAGTGCAGAGCAATATACTGCCCCAGCAGAACTAAATACCACAGTGCAGCCCAATATACTGCCCCAGCAGATCCAAATACCACAGTGCAGCACAATATACTGCCCCAGCAGAACCAGATACCACAGTGCAGCACAATATACTGCTCCAGCAGAACCAGATACCACAGTGCAGCACAATATACTGCCCCAGCAGAACCAGATACCATAGTGCAGCACAATATACTGCCCCAGCAGATCCAAATACCACAATGCAGAACAATATACTGCCCCAGCAGAACCAGATACCACAGTGCAGCACAATATACTGCCCCAGCAGAACCAGATACCACAGTGCAGCACAATATACTGCCCCAGCAGAACCAGATACCACAGTGCAGCACAAATACTGCCCAGCAGAACCACAAAACGCAGTGCAGCACAATATACTGCCCCAGCAGATCCAAATACCACAGTGCAGCACAATATACTGCCCCAGCAGATCCAAATACCACAGTGCAGCACAATATACTGCCCCAGCAGATCCAAATACCACAGTGCAGCACAATATACTGCCCCAGCAGAACCAGATACCACAGTGCAGCACAATATACTGCCCCAGCAGAACCAGATACCACAGTGCAGCACAATATACTGCCCTAGCAGAACCAAATACCACAGTGCAGCACAATATACTGCCCTAGCAGAACCAAATACCACAGTGCAGCACAATATACTGCCCTAGCAGAACCAAATACCACAGTGCAGCACAATATACTGCCCCAACAGAACCAAATACCACAGTGCAGCACAATATACCGCCCCAACAGAACCAAATACCACTGTGCAGCACAATATACTGCCCCAGCAGAAGCAGATACCACAGTGCAGCACAATATACTGCCCCAGAAGAATCAAATACCACAGTGCAGCACTAAATACCGCCCCATCAGAACCAGATACCACAGTGCAGCTCAATATACTGCCATCTGCACCACAGTATGAAACTGAATCATGATCCTGAGGATGAAAATACAGTTGAATTCAGGAGTGATCTGTAGCCGCCGACCAGGTGCATAAGTCCCTGATGCTTCTACATTAATTAATGCTGAGAACATCAAACCTTTATGTACCTGGCCCTCAGGGGATCAGCCCACTGGGAAATTTCCCTGAAGGGTCTATGTGGCCAGTCCACCCATGACTGTATCTAATGATGATAAAAAATATCACCTCATAATTACGAATTCAGAGCAGCTTCTTTTCAGTTTCATTTATCAAATAGAAGCGGTTTGGTTGAGTAAATTTCCATATCTTATACTTTAAGTTTCAGAATGACATCAGCAAGGAGAATATTTCATTCGTATAGTAATTCTGAAAGTCGTAAAATTACACGCTATAAAGGATGTGAAACCTAAACTAAGCATGTTACACACACAGCACTACACACTACAACGTCTAAAAGAAGAGTATAAGGGACGAGGTGAGAGCACCATGTATTAAAGGGTATTCCAGTAATGCCTCATTCACACGTCAGTGGTTTGGTCAGTGATTTCCACTAGTGATTGTGAGCCAAAACCAGGAGCGGCTCTAAACACAGAACAGGTGCAGATCTTTCCCTTAGACCTTGTGTCTGTGGAGGCTCCAATCCTGGTTTTGGCTCCCAGTCACCGATGGAAATCACTGACCAAAACACTGACGTGTGAATGAGGCTTAATGGTGATGGTGGTCTGTTTTTAGGATGGGTTATCCACATCCAGATCAGTAGGGTCTCCAAATCTCAGCTGACTTAGACGGTGAAGAAGATCCAGTGAATGCCACATAGGAGTCATTGTTTAGCCTGTACAGAGCCATACATTTAGTAGTCGCTGTGTCTGGTAAGGCAGCGCAGTCCTATTACCAAATGTATGCCACTGTGCAGTACCCGGCTCAGCCATTACTAGATGTGCAGCCCTGTGCCTGGTGAACAAGAAAGGAGACACTGCGCTGTCAGTCAGCTTACAGGAGGGGTGACCGGGAACTAGATGGTCACCAATGTAATATTAAAGGGGTTTTCCGGGAGTTCAATACTGATAGACTATCCTCATCGATATCAGATCAGTGTGAGGCTGACTCCCGGCATCCTCACCGATCATATGTTTGAAGAGGTTGAGGTGATCTGGTCAGCACTGTGACCTTCTCACAACGTACTAACTACAGCGCCGTACACTTTACAGTGCCTGTACTTCGTATGTCAGCCCAGGCATATTCAATTTAATGGGACTGAGCTGCGTATAGACCATGTGACCAATGAACATGACCTAGAAGAGGCGTCACCGCGGTCTCTTCAAACAGCTGATCGGTGAGGGTCCGATTCCTAGGCCAGTGACATCACGTTCATCAGTCACATAGCCTATGTGCAGCTCAGTCCCATTTAAGTGAGGCCAGTGGGGGACTGGAAGTGGTGGGGAGGGTGATGCACTGCAGGAACCAGGACAACCAGACCAGGTGAGTGTTTTATTTATAAAAACTCGTCCACCATGCTCGTCCATTCACAACTTCTTTTCAGGACTCTGACAACCCCTTGAAGTCCACAGCCTGTAATTTATGGTGCCTTTCTCGGCTACGGATTTCACCCCTTTAGCAATGGAGCGTGTAACTCATGCTGATTTTGCTGTGGATTTTTTTTTTGGCGTGTTTTCTGAACCTCTAAGGGCTCAGGCAGATACTGTAGGCATATTATGTCTCCATTTTGTACAGAGCAGTGATAGGGCAGCCATGGATGCCCATAAGGCCTACTCTGTACCTTTGTATGCCTCCAAGTTCTAAAGACATTCTTGCTGTAAGGTTTTTGTATAATGAAGCGTAGCCTGTGCAGTGTCCCACATGTCGTGTGAAAGGGGCACTACAAACTTGTTTCTTTTTCTCTGTATAGCCATGTCATTGTGAACTGTATTTACATGTATAAAAGTGTTGTAAGAACATCCTAGGCAGTAATACCAATTTCCACCACTACATGGTGCTGACTAGAAACATATAAATATACCCCTCTATGGTATAGGGAGGGAGGTAAAACAGTCAGAGAAGAATGTGAGAGGAAGGCAGAAGCAACCTAAGCTATGTGTAGGAGGAGAGAGTCACCCCATGGCCACCATTCCTGCTGGACACTGGCCATGTCACAGCTACAAGATGGCATCTTACCATTTCTTGGCCACTAGAAACTGGCACAAACTGGATTACAAGCCTGTCAAAGGTAAACGCTGAGCTCATCAGCTTCATGGACTTTGTCAGCAAAACTTGTAGTGACTGGGAGTAGCTCCACAGCACCCGGACACAAACCTAGCAACTTCAAGCATGTTGTGATGTAATGACCTACTGAAAACCCCAACGGGCAGTCAGGTTTCTACTAAAGTAACACGGTGCAGAAGTATTAATTCCTGCCGTGCAGGGCCAACATACCCTGGAATATTAATCTCATTTTATCCAGAGCCAAGACTAGTTTTATCAGGGGACTGACTGAGAGGAGAAATTAAGAGTAACAGGATTTAAAGCTACAGTAACCTACCATCACTGCCTTAGAAGTCTTACAATACTACTCTGTAACATCTGCTGCCTACTAAAGAAATTGAACCTTTATGACATCCAACCTCAAGGCAAAAGTAAAGAGTTTATTTTACATCTTAAACTGCCTCATTATTGCTACCAAGGGTGTGTCTACCTTAAGACACTGGCGTCACGGTTAACCAGGACCCAGCCGACCGACATGGTCAAAATTACCACCAAGGGCACCTCATCTGACCATCCGGCGGAGTCCGTTAACGCGTTAAGTAAAGAATTGCATGAAAAAGATGAACGTTTCAATAGACTTTGTTACGAGACAAAACTGTGCCACGTGTTATCAGAGTCAATTTTAGCTCGTCTTCGTCTGTGGGTGAGAGGACACGTAGCGGGGGAGAGCTGTGGTTTACAGGGGGCAGAGCATAGCTACTAGTCCCACCATCTTTTCCATTTGAAAGTACAGTAGGTGCACAAACCACCTTTTAAGAAATAGAAGAAGCCAGTCCCAATGTAGTGATCTCCAAGGTCTAAATACAGCTCTGAAAAGCAACAAAGGGTATGGCTACACATCGGTCGCTCAACCAGTGTCACCATGTAGCCGTACCCTAATAAGCTAAAAGTATGTTTGCCAATCCTCAGTGGGTTCAGATCTTGTTTCCGGCCCCTCCCAACATGTTACACGGGTACGTAGCTGCATCTGTATGTAGTGTTTACGTGTATGTGCACAACATTCATTTACAGATGTTCTCTAAATCAAGATTTAGGTGGCAGTTTGCACCAGCCTATAGCATGACCATAATGTTTCTGTCCACATCTTGTCCAACACTTATCATACAGCGGTTTCTTTCTTCTCTCAGAGAGGTACACAAGCTTGATGGTTACACACGCTTGAAGGAAAACAGTGGGTATCAGTTAATAACACCAGTTTGGTGTAGAAAAAGTCGCAAGGCCCATTTTTTGAGACTTTTTAACACCCAACAATTTTACATAATTCTCAACAGTGGGGAGTGGCGAGGCTCCCCACTAAGGCTCTACTTCAGTCAGGGGCTGAAGTAGATTTTACACTAGGCGCACAGTCAGCAGGAGGATTTCTCTGATTTATGATGAGGCCTGGCTGAACCTCTCCATAAATTAGGCGCATCCATTGGCAGAGAATGGGGAATCCAATATAGTGACCTTTAAGGGTACAGCCACATGGGTGCAGAAAATCTGCCAATGGATTTTGCTGAAGATCCACAGCAAAACCTTCATGATCTACTTGCAGATATTTCCACAGATTTGGAGCAAATTTGACCAAATACTTTTACAATCTGCACCACTACTGTGATTTTTTCCAAAGTCAGACCTAAAGGGGTGAAAAGTATCTGGCCCTTTGTTTTTATCATTGAATTCCGTTCATTGACACAGTCCCATTGACACAGGTGTATAAAGTCCAGCCTGCCAACCATGCAGTCTGCCGTTACCAAATTCTGTACCAGGTGAAACAGTTCTTCCTGTTGCTCGTGTTGGTTTGCATTGTACACAAGTTCATGTTACATGGTGCGGTAAAAACCATCTACCATAAAGAGCAATAAGGAAAGAGGAACTTCATCTAAGAGTCATAAGAGACCAGGACATTGTCCCATATCACGGGGTTTTAGGGATTCACCTCTTAGTGGGCCACCAAAGATTACTCTGAACTCATCGCTGGAAGGGAAAAACCTTTTAATGGCAGGAAGGAGGAGGGAGCATGATTGAAGGGCAGAGTAGAGGGGGTGTTAGGAAAGGGTAGGCAGAACTTTCTTGGTGCAGAGGGAAACCATCTGTTTAATTTTCGGTTTTCAAAGGCACATAGGACACTCTTGCTGTAGGTGGAATAGTGCAGGACCGCAGCCTGAGTCACAGACTCCACTGAAGACTGAGTTCACACATAGGGGAATACAAGTTATGCAGCAAGTCCCAGAACCAGTATGAAATGAGCAATCACCAAGGTTGGGTTTCAAAGTGGTATTTGTAGGCCTGCACGACTGGCCCTAGCTCAGGGTAAGAGGATCTTAAGCTCAAAAAGGGTGGTGTCGAGATCAGTCAGGCTCCAGGGGTGGATTGGGAACTTCAAGTGGCCCTGGAAAAAACTAAACTAAACTAAAAGTGGACCAAGTTGCAGGCAAGTCCAGACTGCTCGGATCTTAACCCCATTACCTTAGCATAACCGAACGTCCACTATCTGAAATAACCACACGGGCAACGAATATCCTTTTAATGGTGGGTGATAGGCCACAGCTTTATTAAATTGAAAACTCGATCCAAGTATAACCACGAGGTCGAAAGCCCTCCAACCCGCATAGGTGGTGGCCCGAGACGCTCCGTGGTACCAAAACATATAACTGAACCGCCAGCTGTGACTTCAAGTGACAACAAAACCCCAGCTAAAACCTCAACGAAAACCTTGTACAAACCACATGCCAAAATCCTTAGCAACACAGTCATGATACTAGGAAAGGAAAATACATACAATGCAACGGCACACTGCCAACCAGATAAAGCACAAAATGCCATAGTGATATGAAGTATTCTGGAGCGAATGCTATGCTTGTTTGGTAAATTAGAGATTCTTGGCAAATATATTTTGTACAAAATTATCTGAGCCCATTCACCACAGTCAAGGTGTTCTCTGTAGTACGGGAACCTAACACTATTTCCTACCTGTTATGTGCCAACCTTGGCTTCCGTATAATCAGGGGGTGTTGGTTCCACATGCATGCTGGATCCACTCTGCCTTTTGCCATTTCTGGTGCTTCAAAGGCCTCCACTAATTCAGGGATGCAGGTACCAATATGCATGCTGAGCCCACACTGGGATGTGCTGACTGAAATCCCCCTTTTTTTCTTTGTAAGTTTGTACTGGAGGTGTGGCTACTCCATTTGGTCATGCACTCCTGACTAGCCCGTCTGCCCCATAGGCTGATTTTAATTAGTGTAACTATAAAGCCGAGCGGACTCGGCATGCATGTTGGTACCTGCATCCCTGTATTAGTGGAGGCCTTTGAAGCACCAGGAATGGCAAAAGGCAGAGTGGATCCAGCATGCATGTGGAACCAACGCAGGGACAACAGAAGTACACAGTATCAGCAATAACTAGTGCAGCACAAAATACTAGATTAGGAAAGGGTCACCCAGCTGTAAGGCTGATGGGTAGGTTTAAGAGAGTCATGCTATGACCCTATTCAGTACATTGGCTGCATCGGCACACAGTGATCTTTGACTGTACAATGGGTGTTGCAGTTATTTAGCCCTAAAGGGATTCTCCAAGAATTAAGAACAACAAGAATTATGAAACTACTTAAATATTACTTTATCTAATATATAAAGCTGAGTGTGTGTACTGTATGTGTGTGTGTATGTCCGCTAAGTGAATCCGCACCGCATTTACAATTCCGAAATTTTGCACACAGGTACATCAGGTGTCCGGGAAGGTTTTAGACCGGGTCTCAGCTCTCTAGCATGTACTGTTCCTGAGATATTCCCCAAAAATGCATTAGCCAATAGAAGCTTGGGCATAGCTATAGGGGGTGCAGAGGTAGCAGTCACTACCGGTCCCAGGAGGCTAAGGAGGCCCAAAGACTCTTGTGACACATAAGAAGATGCTGGTATTATAGAAAGTGCGTGCTGAGAGGGCTTCTTCAACTTATACCTGTGGCTGGAAGGAAGGGTTAGGTCAATAATTTAGCATTGGGAGGGATGGGGTGGGGGGTGCCGTTTCAATTTTTGCTTTAGGCAGCACCCAAAGCACTGAGGGAAGGGGCGCCCAAGCTGCACTCTTGCACCGTGAACCCTTAGCTGAATAGAATCCTGCAGATCTTTCTCCTAATATCCCAACTGCCGTATACACGGTCACATGTCCCTTATCAGCCAATAGAAGCTCGCAGGCTCTTAATCTCCACATACACTCACCAGGTTTCCATAACAACCAATAACAACACCGGCTGTGTGAATGTAGCCGGCCCTATGACAGATATGCTTATTCTGGTCCGCAATTGCTTACAAGAATAGGACATGCTGTATCTTTTTTGGGTGGGCCGCGGATCGGAACTGCTCACATTATACACTGCTTGTTTCCATGGTTACAACCACCCTGCAATCCATCAGTGGTGGTCGTGCTCGCACACTATAGGAAAAAGAAGTAGCCTATGTGCGCTGTCATGGTCCCAGCCACCAGAGAAGCTGATGCTTTTTCCTATAGTGTGCAAGCACGACCACCACTGATGGATTGCAGGGTGGTCTGTAACCATGGAAACGAGTAGTGTATAATGTGATGGAAAAATGAATCCAGCCACCAAAGGAGGCAATATGGAGAATCACAATACATTAGTAAGTGCCTTGTATTAACTTTCTCTACATGATAAATGTCACTTACTGAAGTGAGACAACCCCTTTAAGGTTCTGCTTTTACTTCATTACCCCTTCGCAAAATGCTAGTGGTGGTTTCCTGTTTCCTGTTTTTTGGAGATTAGCAAACTACAATCTAACAAGGAGACAAGAGGAGGTGTCAGCTAGTGTAGGCGTCACCTAAGACAAACAACAACAATACTTGTACTTTTGTACTATTGTAATCGGTATAATTACTGATGATGCACTAATAATATGCACTAATAAAATACCAGGAGCAATTCCACTTGACTGTGGACCAAGAAATACTGAAAGCTGCCGAAAACAAGGAAGTGGACTTTTTTTTTAAGCTGACTGTATTATTAGTGTGCAGGGGATAACTAAGTGCAATATCACTGCTCACGAAGCATCACCGACTGATTGTATCATTATCCAGGGATGGGACTGTGTGTTTAACGGGGTTTTCTGAACTTAGGAAGAACACAGAAAAGTACCTGTTATCCAAGCCTCTGTATTCTCATCAGATGAAGTCACATAGCTCAGAAGTACCGTACATTGTGCACTGTGTGGATACGGCTGTGATGTTATGGAGTGTACCTTAATTGCACTTGACTGTAATTGTTTGAGGATTACCCAATGTGCGGCCTTATGCACACATCCGTGGATCATGGTCCATTAAAGCCTGGCCTGCCATCCCATACCTCCCAATCGTCCCGGATCCAGCGAGAAAGTCCCAGATTGCAGAGGCTGTCCCACTGTCCCGGTACGGGGGAGATATGTCCCGGTCTCTGGCAGCTGTCACTGCATCCATAGGACGCAGAGACAGTTGCCTGTTGCAAGAAGAAGCAGACAGCTGGAATCGGCTGCCTGCTTCTTCCATCCTTCCATCCTCCCTCCCTGCAGCTCTCGCCACCTCTCTCCAGCTCTCTCCGTACCTTCTGCTATCTGTGCCTCATGTCTGGGAGAGGGGCGGGGCTGACCGTCAGTCAGCATTGGCTCCGCCCCCTCCAGACAAGAGAAGAAGATCTCCTACTGGTGATTCTGCTGCTAGGAAAAAGGTAAGTATAAGGTTTTTATTTTTTTTTTAACTTTCTGTGAGGGAACTGCACTGTGTTTATTATCCCTGTACTGTGACATTACTGTGTTTATTATCTCTGTACTGTGACATCACTGTGTTTATTATCCCTGTACTTTGACATCGCTGTGTTTATTATCTCTGTACTGTGACATCGCTGTGTTTATTATCTCTGTACTGTGACATCACTATGTTTATTATCCCTGTACTGTGACATCGCTGTGTTTATTATCTCTGTACTGTGACATCGCTGTATTTATTATCTCTGTACTGTGACATCACTGTGTTTATTATCCCTGTACTGTGACATCACTGTGTTTATTATCCCTGTACTGTGACATCACTGTGTTTATTATCTCTGTACTGTGACATCACTATGTTTATTATCCCTGTACTGTGACATCACTGTGTTTATTATCCCTGTACTGTGACATCACTGTGTTTATCCCTGTACTGTGACAACACTGTTTATTATCCCTGTACTGTGACATCACTGTGTTTATTATCCCTGTACTGTGACATCACTGTGTTTATTATCTCTATACTGTGACATCACTATGTTTATTATCCCTGTACTGTGACATCACTGTGTTTATCATCCCTGTACTGTGACATCACTGTGTTTATTATCCCTGTACTGTGACAACACTGTTTATTATCCCTGTACTGTGACATCACTGTGTTTATTATCCCTGTACGGTGACATCACTGTGTTTATCATCTCTGTACTGTGACATCACTGTGTTTATTATCACTGTACTGTACTGTGTGTTTATTATCCTGTACTGTGACATCACTGTGTTTATTATCCCTGTACTGTGACATCACTGTGTTTATTATCACTGTACTGTGACATCACTGTGTTTATTATCCCTGTACTGTGACATCACTGTGTTTATTATCTCTGTACTGTGACATCACTGTGTATATTATCTCTGTACTGTGACATCACTGTGTTTATTATCTCTGTACTGTGACATCACTGTGTTTATTATCCCTGTACTGTGACATCGCTGTGTTTATTATCTCTGTACTGTGACATCGCTGTGTTTATTATCTCTGTTCTGTGACATCACTGTGTTTATTACCCCTGTACTGTGACATCACTGTGTTTATTATCCCTGTACTGTAACATCGCTGTGTTTATTATCTCTGTACTGTGACATCGCTGTGTTTATTATCTCTGTACTGTGACATCACTGTGTTTATTATCCCTGTACTGTGACATCGCTGTGTTTATTATCTCTGTACTGTGACATCGCTGTGTTTATTATCTCTCTACTGTGACATCACTATGTTTATTATCCCTGTACTGTGACATCGCTGTGTTTATTATCTCTGTACTGTGACATCACTGTGTTTATTATCCCTGTACTGTGACATCACTGTGTTTATTATCCCTGTACTGTGACATCACTGTGTTTATTATCCCTGTACTGTGACATCACTGTGTTTATTATCCCTGTACTGTGACATCACTGAGTTTATTATCTCTGTTCTGTGACATCACTGTGTTTATTACCCCTGTACTGTGACATCACTGTGTTTATTATCCCTGTACTGTAACATCGCTGTGTTTATTATCTCTGTACTGTGACATCGCTGTGTTTATTATCTCTGTACTGTGACATCACTGTGTTTATTATCCCTGTACTGTGACATCGCTGTGTTTATTATCTCTGTACTGTGACATCGCTGTGTTTATTATCTCTGTACTGTGACATCACTATGTTTATTATCCCTGTACTGTGACATCGCTGTGTTTATTATCTCTGTACTGTGACATCACTGTGTTTATTATCCCTGTACTGTGACATCACTGTGTTTATTATCCTGTACTGTGACATCACTGTGTTTATTATCCCTGTACTGTGACATCACTGTGTTTATTATCCCTGTACTGTGACATCACTGTGTTTATTATCCCTGTACTGTGACATCAACTGTGTTTATTATCCCTGTACTGTGACAACACTGTTTTATTATCCCTGTACTGTGACATCACTGTGTTTATTATCCCTGTACTGTGACAACACTGTTTATTATACCTGTACTGTGACATCACTGTGTTTATTATCTCTGTACTGTGACATCACTGTGTTTATTATCCCTGTACGGTGACATCACTGTGTTTATCATCTCTGTACTGTGACATCACTGTGTTTATTACTCCTGTACTGTGACATCACTGTGTTTATTATCCCTGTACTGTGACAACACTGTTTATTATCCCTGTACTGTGACATCACTGTGTTTATTATCCCTGTACGGTGACATCACTGTGTTTATCATCTCTGTACTGTGACATCACTGTGTTTATTATCACTGTACTGTACTGTGTGTTTATTATCCTGTACTGTGACATCACTGTGTTTATTATCCCTGTACTGTGACATCACTGTGTTTATTATCACTGTACTGTGACATCACTGTGTTTATCATCTCTGTACTGTGACATCACTGTGTTTATTATCACTGTACTGTACTGTGTGTTTATTATCCTGTACTGTGACATCACTGTGTTTATTATCCCTGTACTGTGACATCACTGTGTTTATTATCCCTGTACTGTGACATCACTGTGTTTATTATCTCTGTACTGTGACATCACTGTGTATATTATCTCTGTACTGTGACATCACTGTGTTTATTATCTCTGTACTGTGACATCACTGTGTATATTATCTCTGTACTGTGACATCACTGTGTTTATTATCTCTGTACTGTGACATCACTGTGTATATTATCTCTGTACTGTGACATCACTGTGTTTATTATCTCTGTACTGTGACATCACTGTGTTATTATCCCTGTACTGTGACATCACTGTGTTTATTATCTCTGTACTGTGACATCGCTGTGTTTATTATCCCTGTACTGTAACATCGCTGTGTTTATTATCTCTGTACTGTGACATCGCTGTGTTTATTATCTCTGTACTGTGACATCACTGTGTTTATTATCCCTGTACTGTGACATCGCTGTGTTTATTATCTCTGTACTGTGACATCGCTGTGTTTATTATCTCTGTACTGTGACATCACTGTGTTTATTATCCCTGTACTGTGACATCGCTGTGTTTATTATCTCTGTACTGTGACATCGCTGTGTTTATTATCTCTGTACTGTGACATCACTATGTTTATTATCCCTGTACTGTGACATCGCTGTGTATATTATCTCTGTACTGTGACATCACTGTGTTTATTATCTCTGTACTGTGACATCACTGTGTTTATTATCCCCGTGCAGTAAGGGGACTGGGTGAGATTAGTTTATAGTGGGCTGAGTTAGGGGCGTGGCCTAGTGCTGAAACAAATGTGTCCCTCTTTGTCTCTTTACAAAGATGGGAGGTATGCCATCCTGCTGAGTGCACGAGCGCACGGTGTCATAGCAACCAATGACTCTGTGCCCTCATGCACTCAGCAAGACGGGTTTCCACAGACCAGGGTCTACGGATGTGTGCATGAGGCCTTACCCTCACTCGGACACTGATGTATCGCATCAGAAAGGCTTTAATGTTGAGCTACAGTAAAACGTTGCAAAAAGAGTCTTTTGCTTTTTTTTCCATCGTGGGAGTGCTGCTTTTTTCCTGGTATAATAGTTAGGTATGTGCGACTGCTGGGAAAGCAAACACCACCCACAAGCAGAGTTAACTGATTTTAACCGTTTTCATTTTTCGATTGTCACATTTTATGAGCTGTAATATTTTCCATTGAGGTATGAGGACTTGTTTTTTCGTTGTGGAGTGAGTCATATTTGTCAATTCCATTTTGGGGTATACTAATTAATTAGCTTTTATTAACTCTTTCTGAGGGAGAATGAGCAATTCTGCTCTTGTTTTTTGGCACAATGCTCTTTGTGGCATTCGCCATATGGTAAAAATAATGTTTTACCTTTGTTCTGCAGGTCAGTAAGATTATGGCACAAAATTTACCGTATTTTTTGCCCCATAAGACACAAATTCTTCCCCCTTCCCCCCAAAGTGCGGGAAAATGTCAGTGCGTCTTATGAGGTGAATACAAATGAGAGCTTCCATTATGGAAGCTCTCATTAGTACCAGAGGACCGGGAAGCGGTGAATGCAGCATTCCCCAGGCTCTGTACTCACTGCATCCTGGTCCTCTGCTGTGCTGTGTCTGTGAGGGCGCTCTGTGACCTCAGGCTGTGCTCATTGGGTCACAGCCACGCCAGTAAGAAGAAGAGAGCTAGTTCCTGGGAGCCCGTGGTGTCCAGAGCAGGTGAGGTAAGTGGATTTTATATTTTATCTGATCTGAGTTCTGAATGGGGGGGGGGGGTCTTATTTATATTGGAGCTCTTATCTGAGGTCTGATTGGGGATCATTCAGGGGTCTGAGCTGAGATCTAATTGTGGGTCTGATTGAGGGTCTTATTAACATTGGGGGTCTGATTGAGGCTGTCAGCTGAGGTCTTAATAACATTGGGGGTCTGATTGCTGGTCTGATCTGAGGTCTAATGAAAAATATTTTTTTTCTTATTGTCCTCCTCTAAAACTTAGGTGTGACTTATTGGCAGATGCATCTTATAGGGTGAAAAATACAGGGATATAGTTTTTATGTTTGGTGCACAATAAATACACATTTAAAAATAATAAAAAATTTTGTCACCATATTCTAAGAGCAAAAACTTATTATATTTTATGGGAAGCTATAAGAACAAAAAGACTTCAACAAATTGGGAATTTTTATCAGCATTGTGGTGTTCACCTCGCAGGTCAAGTGACATGATAAATATTTAGGATGGGTTTTTCCAGACAAGGCAATATGCATTTTTTTCCACTTAAAAGCATTTGTATATTTATTATTTTTTCTATACTTTTTAGGCCGGGTTTACATCACTGGTTGGTTTCCATTCTTCTGATCCGTAAGAAAAACAGAAAAATAATAAAAAAACCCCCTGATTTTAAGCATCCGTTGTGATAATTTTGCATCCATTTTTGTCGGTTCTGTCAGAGATCCGTTATTTTAGACGAGATAAAAAGTCCTGCATAGAAGGGGTTAAAGAGCAATTTTAACACTATGATAATAGTAAATACCCTTGAGAAACTGCTATACCGTATGATCCTCTAAACAGATTTTGCATGCAAGTAAAGGGAATGAGTTACTAGAAATGACCTCTCAACCAATCAAGTTTTTATGTTAACCATATTTTCAGAATTGTTAGTGGCAGGAAAAAAAAACAAAAAAAAAACCAAAATAATAATCTATATTAGCATCTACCATATTTTTCGCGCTAAAAGATGCACAGGCCCATAAGACACACCTAGGTTTTAGAGGAAGACAATAGGAAAAAAATATTTATTAGACCTCAGGTCAGACTCCAATGTGAATTACCCCCAATCAGACCTCAAATAAGAGCCCCATGCCTCTCATCAGTCCCTATGCCACATAGCACAGAATTTTTTTTAAAAAAAACAACAAAAAACAAAAAAAAACCACTTACTGTATTTTTAAGACACACCTGATGATAAGACGCACCCCAGATTTTAGAGTAGGAAAATAAGAAAAAAATACTTTTCATCAGACCCCCCATATCAGCCCTCCATGTCACACCCCCATCAGACCTCAGATCAGCCCATCAGCCCCCATATCAGCCCACTGTGCCCCCATCAGACCTCAGATCAGCCCCCATATCACCCCACTGTGCCCCCCAATATCAGCCCACTCTGCCCCATCAGACGTCAGATCAGCCCATCAGCCACCTTATTACCCCCACTGTGCCCCATCAGACCTCAGATCAGCCCACTGTGCCCCCATATCAGCCCATTGTGCCCCCATCAGACCTCAGATCATCCCCCATATCACCCCACTGTGCCCCCATATCAGCCCACTCTGCCCCATCAGACCTCAGATCAGCCCCCATATCAGCCCACTCTGCCCCCATCAGACCTCAGATCAGCCCACTGTGCCCCCAATATCAGCCCACTCTGCCCCATCAGACCTCAGATCAGCCCCCTCTACCCCCAGCGGACTTCAGATCAGCCCATCAGCCACCTTATTACCCCACTGTGCCCCATCAGACCTCAGATCAGCCCCCATATCACCCGACTCTGCCCCCATCAGACCTCAGATCAGCCCACTGTGCCCCCATCAGACCTCAGATCAGCCCCATATCAGCCCACTCTGCCCCCATCAGACCTCAGATCAGCCCACTGTGCCCCCATATCAGCCCACTCTGCCCCATCAGACCTCAGATCAGCCCACCCAGCCCCATAAGGATAAAATAAAAAACTCTCTCACCTCTCCTGCACCGCGGCTCCTCTTCTGGTCCAGCGCTCCTCTGTCTTCTCCGGCCGGCGCTGCACTGTCACCTGACTGCGTGCAGCGTCAGGACGTAGTGTGCGCACTATGACCTGACGCTGTACACGGTTAGGACAGTGCAGAGCCGGCCTTAGAACACAGAGGAGCGCTGTACCAGAAGAGGAGCCGCGGTGCAGGAGAGGTGAGAGAGTTTTTTATTTTATCCGTATGGGGCTGGGTGGGCTGATCTGAGGTCTGATGGGGGGGTCCCGGCACCTGATACATACAAGTGAGCGCTTCCATAATGGAATCGCTCACTTGTATTCGCTTTATAAGACGCACAGCAATTTTCCCCCTACTTTTGGGGGAAAAAGGTGTGTCTTATAAAGCGAAAAATACGGTGCCTCTCCTTTTCCTGCCACCGGCTGTACTGTGACACGCACAGCTTGAGGTCACAGAGCGCCCTCACGCTGTGAGCAGTCACAGCAAAGCCAACAGCCGAGGACCAGGAAGCGGTGAGTACAGAGCCTTCACCGCTTCCTAGTCCTCCAGGACTAATGAGCGCTTCAATAATGGATGAGCTCATTAGTATTCACCCTATAAATTGAAAGGACAGGGAGAAAATACATCTTATTGGGCGAAAAATACATTAAAATAAAAACACAAAATTCAGTTTTCGCTCTGGCTACTAATCCTAATAAAATGCCAATTTATTCTGTAGAGATCACTTCTCAGCATTCATCTTATTATCATTACAGGCAGGATTACAATGAGAGGTAATACCTCTACATAGATAACACAAAATCCAACCATTCACAGTAGGTGATGGTTGAATTTTATTTTATTCTATACATTACCAACCCAAACAAACCAAAAACATAAGACACTGTTCAGATACAAGCCAAGTACTGGGACAAACACGAGCCATAGTCAGGAACCCATGCAAAACTAGATACAGGACACATGGTGAACACAGGCAGACCAGTACATGCAGACAAAGACAGAACTGGATGCATCGCGCTCACAGACGGACCTGATCATACATGAAAACAGACAGATGCCTGCGAGTCCCAGACACAGCTGAACATAGAGACATAGAAGCAATTCCCAGACAGGCTTAGACATGGTGAAATTGACACATAGAGACAAAGTAACAAAGTACATACAAAGGAACCCATGCGGAATGGGGAGTATGACGCTCCCAGTAAGACAAAGCCATAGTGACATCAATGAAATACCAGGAGAAGACACAGATCAGGATAGAATGACGGACACTTACATCAGGAGCATACATCATGGGTCCCATTCTTGTGATCAGTGGGGGTCCCAGCCGTACTTCACCGATCTCATAGTTACCCCCTATCCTGTGGATCGGCAAAAACTATTGAACTTAAATACCCCTTTAGGGGATTACTGGCAAGGGGTTATACAACTTGTGTTTTCTGTCGCCTCACCCTGTTCTGCAGGTACAAAATATTTATAGAAAAAACATTCCAACATTCTTTTGTGCTTCTGATGCAGCATTTTTTGTTTTGAAAACACAAAGTGAATCCAACATATAAGCAGAAACATTTAGACGAGAAGATAAAATCAGCATTTTGCTCACTACATGGCCAGTGACAGTTCACAAAACCAACATATTACCAGTTCCCACCGCTTCCAGTGCCGGCAAAGATGCCGCTCACTTGCAGGACCTGTTTCACACTATCACTCACAATGATCACAGTCAGATTTCTTGTACCCAGCGCTGACCCAGGTCAAATTAAGGTCAAAGTCACTTATTACTGGTTCTTGACCCATCTTGTAGCCTCCCTATCTTGAAGTAGGTCCTACTCCAAGTCGTGTTGTGGCACAAATAGGTGCAAATAACGTTTGCACCACAATGTGCACCAGAAATAAACCTAATATAAGCAAATTTCTAATAGTAAATGACCCCCAAAGTGTCTTTCAAAAATCTATTACACCTTGATTCTCAATTTGGGGTGAATAAGTGTATGATTTAACTATCGGGGCGTCCCCCTTGTTTTATAGATAAGTAATTCCATTAGGCCTTGATTCTTAAAATGGGGTGAATAACCTGTCTTGTTCTACTGTTATTGGGGTGTCCACATTGATATTGAATAACATATATATTTCATATGCAGTTAATATTACTGTACAGTATGTCCAACAGACGGGTGCCAGGGCAGTCTGAGGGAACAGGCAGTGGCAAAATTGTTTCTGGAGCTTTCAGAAGTAGCAGCAGAAGAAGGGGTGGTGGTAGCAGCAGCCGCAGAGGTCATTGCTGCCTGTGTCATCCAGCGGTCGTATTTTGAGCAGCAACCCAGCTGTCCTTGAATGGTTGATTCGGTCTTTAACATCATCTCAAGTGACATCAGACACCCCCAGCCACCAGTCGGTGGGTTCCTCTGACACCACACTTAGTTGGCATGGCCAACTGTGCTCTCACCTGTCCTGACCCAGCCTCTGTCATTTTCTGCTCAGGAAGTATTGTATGCCGTCGGCTCAGCTCTGCTTTTCAGCGTGGATGAGCTTCTAGCTCCCAGCATATATTTGGAAAAGTCTGCTGCTTCCTCCTGTAGGTAGGTAAGTAGCGACTATGAGAGTCGCGTGGGAGCAGGTCAGGCACGCGGCCCTGAGACTGGTGAGGGTGACATCAGTGACATGCAGATAGTAGTGGATGAAGATGTAACCGATCACACGTGGAAGCTTCATCATAAGCATAAGGGGGTGAGGGTGGCAGCTTGCCCGTGAGACAGTGGCAGGTTGGCACCGTGCAAATGAGCCAGTGGGGTGCAAGTGTGGCAGTGAGTCATCGGGTTGGCAGCAGTGTGACATCTGGAGCCAAAAGTGCCCGTGGTAGACCGTCTGCTACTAAGGAGCCTACCTGTCTGGAAACAACCAGCAGTGCACGAGCTCATATTGTCAGCAGCAGGCAGTCAGCGTGGAGTGGTGGGGGTAAAATGCCATACTAGCCGCTGTGGAATTTTTCATCAAGTTGCCAGAGGACGTCAGCATGGGTGTGTTTAGCATCTGTGGGTAGAAGGTGAAGCATGGCCAAGGTGCCAATGTGGGCACCACGGCCCTGCGTCAACACATGGAGCGTCACCATAAAGTGGGCTGGGAAAACCATGGCACTAATGTTGTGGTACAGCCTGACACATCCCGCTGTGGCCCCCATCCCTTCTACAGCAGTCAGGGCTCCACCACTTCAGCAGAAGGGAGCTGTGTTTCCTTCCCATCATCTACTGGTTGTGATGCTGATACTCTTCCTCCTCCTACTCCTTGTCATTCATTTTTGCCAGCAATCGATCACCGAGGCGATTGCAAAAAGACAACAGTATGCGTGCACTAATCCAATGGTGCAGAAGCTGAATGTGCTCCTGGACCCCTTTCCATGTGGTCGCCCATTTCAGAGAACTGATGGCTTGTGCAGAGCCAAGATGCTCAATGCCATGACTGATGGGGAGTGGGGGGGGGGGGGGTCGGAGGGAGCAGCACCAGCTTTGTCCTTAGTAATTTGAGTCTCCAGTCTCTGATGAGCACTCTTCTTCATGGAGCAGAACCTGAACCAGCAGGAGATGGCATACTTGGACTGCACTCCATCACCCCAGATCCAAGATCCCCTGGACTACTGGGCAGCCAAACATGTGGCTGCAACTGGTCAAGTTTGCCCTGGACAAGCTTTCCTGTCTCGCCAGTAGTGTGGCATCAGAACAGGTGTTTTGTGCAGTGGGGGGCATAGTTAACCCAAAGAAAACTCGCCTTTCAACACAAAATGTTGAGAGATTAACCTTTGTTAAGATAAATCAGGTCTGGATCAACCAGGATTTCCATACACCAGTGCCTGATACAACAGACTGTAGTGTGCTGCCACACCAGAACATTGTGACAAATGGTCTGTTACTTCTGCCCATGAACTGTTGCCACTATTCTGATGCTGCCACCTGCCTGATGCCACACACCTACTGTCATCTTCTTCTACTGCCACCATCTTGTGCTGCTACTGCTGTTGCCCCCCTGGTCCCCACGTACTACGGATCCCATCTACGTAGCAGCCGTAAGGCCTCTATCACACAGTCACTATTTTGCATCAGGATTTGATCATGATTTGGAAACTAAAAGCAGGAGTGGGTACAAAACACAGAAGACATGCAAATATTGCCATCATGTGTCATCTCTGTTTTGGATCCACTCCTGTTTTTGCCTAACCAATGCAAATCAATTACTGACCAAATACTGACCGTGTGAAGGTGGATGCTTTAAAAACAAGATCCGTTTTTTGTTGGGTTTTTCTGCTGGATCAGATAAAGTGAAAAATAAATATTGATGTCAACACAAACTTACTGCTGACACCCCACCCCACCCTTGTATCAGTAAGTAACAGAACCAGTTCTCTAGCAATCTATGTGAAAGCAGCAGACGGTAAAATGAGACCGCTCTTTCACTCTACAGCAGAATGAGTGCATAACACAATACCTTATCTATCAATCATTGTGGACACCCCACAAACAGTGAAATGAGACAGATCTTTCACAATTTAGTAGAATCAGTGGCTAACAGGTTAGCTAGCAATCTATATGGAAACAGCAGTCGGTGTAAAAAGAGAGCACTCTTTCACTCTATAGTAGAATCTTGGGATACTGCACAGGTAAGTACATTATGCTGGACGCAAACATTGACCTGTAATGCTTAGTTCACACTTCAGTTATTTGGTCAGTTTATTCCAGCAGTTACTGTACTATTGGGTACATTCACACGACCGTATGGAATACCTTCCGATTTGCGGTCCGCTAATTGCGGATCCATAGACTTGAATGGGGCTGCGGACCGATCTGTGCGGACAATAGTAGGACAAGCTTTATATTCTTGCGGACTACAAATGCGGAAACACGGATGCGGACAACATACTGAATGTTGTCCGCACACTTTTTTGACCCATAGGAATGAATAGGTCCGCATATATTCCGCAAATTGCGGAACGGAAGCGGATACAAATATACGGTCGTGTGAATGTACCCTTAAGGTGAGCCAAAATCAGGAGCCAATCCTACTCTCAGATGAGGTATCATGAAAATATCTGCACCTCTTCTGTGTTTTGGATCCGTAACTGACCAAATAAGGGAAGTGTGAACTGAGCCTAATAGTGACGCACACCGATGTGGACATCCACATACAGCATGTGACCTGCCTGTCATACTGAAGCACAGTGTTTGTTACTACTGGTTACCATCAGTTTACCTATACCTATAGATGTCATTGTCACTTTGTTATTACTAAGGCCTCATGCACACGTTCCGTCTGCACCCGTTCCGTTTTTACGGTCCGTATTTTTCAATCCGTTTTTTATCAGTTTTTCATCCGTTAAAGCGGACTGCCATCCGTTTAAATGGATCCGTTTTTCATCCGTTTAAACGGATCCATTTTTTTTAGTTTAGGTTGGTTCTGACTGGTTCTGTATCTCCAAGCAACCTATCCGTGAAAACGGATGGAAAACGGATACATACCCGTTTCCATCCGTTTTCACGGACGCTTCTATAGAGTTCAATGGAGCCATCCGTCACGTTTAAACGGATGAAAATGGGACATGCACCAGTGAAAAAGGATCTGAAAAATGGAACGGCCAGGCATCCGTGAAAAAACGGATGCCTGTCCGTCGCCCATACAAGTGAATAGGTCCGTTTTTTCTATCCTTTTTTCAGGATCCTGAAAAAAGGATAGAAAGCGGATTGTGTGCATGAGGCCTAATGCTGCCTTGGTGTTAAAGAGCTTGAAAGGGGTTGGATACAGTCCTGGGAGACCTCATAATGTCTTACACAACTTTGCAGGACAATTGGGACACATTTGATTCGGGTTGATTGATTCTCACCAAATCTGACAACTGAATCAATAGAATTGTATCCAAAAGTAATTTCAGGAAATTTGCTCATCTCTAGTGCTGATCAATTGATGTTTTTTGTAATCTTCCTTTCAAGCCATGTATGGTATAGGCAAGTGTTTCAGAAGAATCCAGAAGATAGATTATCCTATCCAGAAGATATCCAGAAGATAGTGTATCCAGAAGATAGATTATCAGTTTAAAAGAACTACAAAACCCTTTTAACACCATGCAAATTTCTCTTTGTGCCCCACCCATTTATACATTTTTGAGTGACAAATAGTACATATAACCACCTTCATCAGATGCATAACAGATCCACCCTGTATACAGACCCTAAACCAAACATCTCCTGTTTACATTCTCCAGAACAGACTCCTCCTTTTTACAGACTCCAGACCAGATTCTAACCTGATCATAGACCCCAGACCAGACTGTCTTCAGTGTACAGACTCCAGAACAGAATCCACCCATTTGCAGACCCCAGATCAGACTTTACATGTTTATAGACTCTAGACTTCAACCTGATTACATATCCCAGACAAGACTCTTTGTATTGTACAGACCCCAGACTAAACTCCACACATTTTCAGACCCATTTTAGAATGGATATATAGTATATACAGCAGTGTACTGTTATGTGAGGTATGAGGTATAATAGATGCAGTGTGTACAGATATATAGTATATACAGCAGTGTACTGATATATGAGGTATGAGGTCTAATAGATGCAGTGTGTATAGATATATAGTATATACAGCAGTGTACTGATATGTGAGGTATGAGGTCTAATAGATGCAGTGTGTATAGATATATAGTATATACAGCAGTTTACTGATATGTGAGGTATGGGGTATAATAGATGCAATGTGTACAGATATATAATATATACAGCAGTGTACTGATATATGAGGTATGAGGTCTAATAGATGCAGTGTGTACAGATATATAGTATATAGAGCAGTGTACTGATATGTGATATACAAGGTATAATTGATGCAGTGTGTACAGATATATAGTATATACAGCAGTGTACTGATATGTGATGTACAAGGTATAATTGATGCAGTGTGTACAGATATATAGTATATACAGCAGTGTACTGATATGTGAGGCATGAGGTATAATAGATGCAGTGTGTACAGATATATAGTATATACAGCAGTGTACTGATATGTGAGGTATGAAGTATAATAGATGCAGTGTGTACAGATATATAGTATATACAGCAGTGTACTGATGTGAGGTATGAGGTATAATAGATGCAGTGTGTACAGATATATAGTATATAAAGCAGTGTACTGATATGTGAGGTATGAGGTATAATAGATGCAGTGTGTACAGATATATATATATATATATATATATATATATATATATATATATAGTATATACAGCAGTGTACTGATGTGTGAGGTATGAGGTATAATAGATGCAGTGTGTACAGATATATAGTATATACAGCAGTGTACTGATATATGAGGTATAATTGATGCAGTGTGTACAGATATATAGTATATACAGCAGTGTACTGATATGTGATGTACAAGGTATAATTGATGCAGTGTGTACAGATATATAGTATATACAGCAGTGTACTGATATGTGAGGCATGAGGTATAATAGAAGCAGTGTGTACAGATATATAGTATATACAGCAGTGTACTGATATGTGAGGCATGAGGTATAATAGATGCAGTGTGTACAGATATATAGTATATACAGCAGTGTACTGATATGTGAGGTATGAAGTATAATAGATGCAGTGTGTACAGATATATAGTATATACAGCAGTGTACTGATGTGAGGTATGAGGTATAATAGATGCAGTGTGTACAGATATATAGTATATAAAGCAGTGTACTGATATGTGAGGTATGAGGTATAATAGATGCAGTGTGTACAGATATATAGTTTATACAGCAGTGTACTGATATGTGAGGTATAATAGATGCAGTGTGTACAGATATATAGTTTATACAGCAGTGTACTGATATGTGAGGTATGAGGTATAATAGATGCAGTGTGTACAGATATATAGTTTATACAGCAGTGTACTGATATGTGAGGTATAATAGATGCAGTGTGTACAGATATATAGTTTATACAGCAGTGTACTGATATGTGAGGTATGAGGTATAACAGATGCAGTGTGTACAGATATATAGTTTATACAGCAGTGTACTGATATGTGAGGTATGAGGTATAACAGATGCAGTGTGTACATATAGAGAGAGCCAGTATAATATACATTAGATAGGTGCCCGATGCAACCAAAATCAGCCGGTTTGGCTGATGTTTATCTAAAGATAAGATACAGTTTAATGGAAACTCATTGTAACAGATGGATAGTAAAAGCTAGAAACATTGCTATAGGAACCTTAGATCAACAAAGAGGAACAATAGGAAAGTAATGGAGACTATTACTGATTATTGATAATAGCCTTTTAATGCCATACAATCGATCATTGCTGCATGTAAATGCAACTAACAAGTGGGCAATGATTGGGAATGAATGTTCCTCTGATTGTTTCCTATTCCCTATCATTGCCCCCTGTGTCTGCCTATGTAAAATAAGCCTCCAAGTATATCTGAATAATAAGAGTGCTTTCATGGACATAGCTACCAGGGTAGCGGGCATGGCAGCTGCTATGGGGCCCAACAATTAAGGGGGGCCCATATCCACTCAAACATATGATGTGGTTAGTAATGAAATGTATGTGCCATGTAAGTTGGCATGAAGTATAACATGTGACCCCATTCTAAATTAACCGTGGATCCCCATAGTTACCCCTGCAGTGTGCATTATCCCTTCTGTACGACATCACTTTTTGCATTAT
Source organism: Rhinella marina (assembly GCA_900303285.1). Classification (NCBI taxonomy): domain Eukaryota; kingdom Metazoa; phylum Chordata; class Amphibia; order Anura; family Bufonidae; genus Rhinella; species Rhinella marina. The sequence goes on along the minus strand of ONZH01021237.1, from coordinate 136,405 downwards.
TCCTGTATTGTGTATCTTGTGTGCATTATATCTACATGTTAAATCATATTTTTTTTGACTGTGCAGTGTCAAAAATTTTGACTGTGTGCTTTATGCCCGTACAGTGACATCACTGTTTAATTCCTGCTTCATCTCATAACGAAGTACAATATCTTTGTACTGTGACATCACTGTGTTTATTATCTCTATACTGTGACATCACTGTTTATTATCCCTGTACTGTGACATCACTGTGTTTATTATCCCTGTACTGTGACATCACTGTTTATTATCTCTGTACTGTGACATCACTGTTTATTATCTCTGTACTGTGACATCACTGTGTTTATTATCTCTGTACTGTGACATCACTGTGTTTATTATCTCTGTACTGTGACATCACTGTGTTTATTATCTCTGTACTGTGACATCACTGTGGTTATTATCTCTGTACCGTGACATCACTGTGTTTATTATCTCTGTACCGTGATATCACTGTGTTTATTATCTCTGTACTGTGACATCACTGTGTTTATTATCTCTGTACTGTGACATCACTGTTTATTATCTCTGTACTGTGACATCACTGTGTTTATTATCTCTGTACTGTGACATCACTGTTTATTATCTCTGTACTGTGACATCACTGTGTTTATTATCTCTATACTGTGACATCACTGTTTATTATCCCTGTACTGTGACATCACTGTGTTTATTATCCCTGTACTGTGACATCACTGTTTATTATCTCTGTACTGTGACATCACTGTTTATTATCTCTGTACTGTGACATCACTGTGTTTATTATCTCTGTACTGTGACATCACTGTGTTTATTATCTCTGTACTGTGACATCACTGTGGTTATTATCTCTGTACCGTGACATCACTGTGTTTATTATCTCTGTACCGTGATATCACTGTGTTTATTATCTCTGTACTGTGACATCACTGTGTTTATTATCTCTGTACTGTGACATCACTGTTTATTATCTCTGTACTGTGACATCACTGTGTTTATTATCTCTGTACTGTGACATCACTGTTTATTATCCCTGTACTGTGACATCACTGTGTTTATTATCTCTATACTGTGACATCACTGTTTATTATCTCTGTACTGTGACATCACTGTGGTTATTATCTCTGTACTGTGACATCACTGTGGTTATTATCCCTGTACTGTGACATCACTGTGTTTATTATCCCTGCACTGTGACATCACTGTGTTTATTATCTCTGTACTGTGACATCACTGTGTTTATTATCCCTGTACTGTGACATCACTGTGTTTATTATCTCTGTACTGTGATATCACTGTGTTTATTATCCATGTACTGTGACATCACTGTGTTTATTATCCCTGTACTGTGACATCACTGTGTTTATTATCCCTGTACTGTGACATCACTGTGTTTATTATCCCTGTACTGTGACATCACTGTGTTTATTATCCCTGTACTGTGACATCACTGTGTTTATTATCCATGTACTGTGACATCACAGTGTTTATTATCCCTGTACTGTGACATCACTGTGTTTATTATCCCTGTACTGTGACATCACTGTGTTTATTATCCCTGTATTGTGACATCACTGTGTTTATTATCCCTGTATTGTGACATCACTGTGTTTATTATCTCTGTACTGTGACATCACTGTGTTTATTATCCCTGTACTGTGACATCACTGTGTTTATTATCCCTGTACTGTGACATCACTGTGTTTATTATCTCTGTACTGTGACATCACTGAGTGTATTAATCCCCTTTTATTGGTTGTCTTATTTTGAGACAGGGCCCATTTTAGGCCACCCTATGGGCAGAGAGAGGTAGTGTGGGTAGGAAGCAGGCCGCAGGCTGCATGACGAGGCAGTGGTCAACTCCGGTGGCCGAGCCCACTCGGAAGGAAGAGGGCAAGACTGATATGTCCGAGCCACCGAAACACAGAAGCTGGAGAGAGAGTGAGCAGAGCAGCAGCCGGGCCTCTCTTTGAGACTGGAACGGAAACAGTACTTTCATTATTTCCTTGTTCTGGTGCTATAATGGACAGTTTTGTGACATTGATTTAATAAAGAGGATTACAAAAATGCATTTATTGTTTATTTTGTGTACATTTTTTGCAGTTAGTCAATAAAAAGTACCGGTCTACTTTTATGCTTCTTTTTATTTAAAGGTACAATTTCCTGGTATATGTGTTATACATGTTAAGAACGCTACATTGTATTAAAAAAAAACCCTCTACAACGTAGATTGTACAGTTAAAATATCAAAAATTCAAAAATACAACCCCAAACAGATTAAATATTAGGAAAAAAAGGAGATTTCAGTCAGCACATCCCAGAGTGCAGGTGCTGGTTGCTATGGCTAAATACATGTCAAAGGAAAATACATAAATTGCAGCCGCACACCGCTACCAGATAAAGCACAAAATGCCATAGTGATATAATATTCCAAAGCTCATGCTATGCTTGTATAATAAATTAGAGACTCTTGGCAAATACATTTTGTACAAAATTATCTGAGCCCATTCACCACAGTCAAGGTGGTCTCTGTAGAATGGGAACTTGTACAAAATGTATTTGCCAAGAGTCTCTAATTTATTATACAAGCATAGCATGAGCTTTGGAATATTATATCACTATGGCATTTTGTGCTTTATCTGGTAGCGGTGTGCGGCTGCAATTTATGTATTTTCCTTTGACATGTATTTAGCCATAGCAACCAGCACCTGCACTCTGGGATGTGCTGACTGAAATCTTCTTTTTTTCTTTGCAAGTTTGTACTGGAGGTGTGGCTACTCCATTCGGTCATGCACTCCTGACCAGCCCATTTGCCCCACAGGTGGTTTTTTAATCAGTGCAACTATAAAGCCGAGTGATTCGGCATGCATGTTAGTGTCTGCACTCCTGAACTAGGGGAGGCCTTTGTAGTACCAGAAATGGCAAAAGGCAAGTGGACATTACATGCATGTGGAACAAAACATCCCCTGATTATATGGAAGCCAAGACTGGCACGTAACAGGTAGGACAAGGTGTTAGGTTCCCATTCTGCAGAGACCACCTTGACTGTGGTGAATGGGCTCAGATAATTTTGTACAAAATGTATTTGCCAAGAGTCTCTAATTTATTATACAAGCATAGCATGAGCTTTGGAATATTCTATCACTGGCATTTTGTGCTTTATCTGGTAGCGGTGTGCAGATTAAATATTAGGTAGGCAAAAATAGATCATGCCCACATGCATATGTGGGAACCAAAAGATAAACTAAACTGAAGAATAGCCACCCTGAAAATAGAGTTCGGGAGATGGAACTGTCCCTAGATTGATCCTGCACCTAACCCTGCCTGAAAGCGGAGCACCCTCCCAATTTCTCGGTGGCTAATCCCTCTGAAGTCACCTGTAAGGCCCTAGATGAGTAAACTTTACTACAAACCACCTCTAATGGACCTGCCTCTCCTGTATGTGATTGATGGAGTAGGGGGGATAACATCGGCTAGAGGGAATTCCCAGTATCCTCTCAGTACTTCCAGTACTTTGAATTTAGTCGTCATATGTTCTCATAATCCCCATGACTTTTTGTCTTCATTAGGTCGAGGGGTGGGTGTAAGTAGAGAATGCAAGTCCATCCTTTTGGACCTTGGACTCGACACTTCCGGCAGGGCAATAGATGCTGAAAGCATGCGTTCCACTGGCCAGTAGAGACGTGTGGAAAGCGGGCGGATTACTATTACCATTTTTATCCCCAGCATTTGCTATATACTTGGGGCGCAATTTTTTTTTCTGGGGCACCCTGAGTTAGTATATACTGTATATCAGCACTTTTTGATACTCAATGCACCAATTATTATCAGGATGCCATTATCATTACTCTATCCACCTTCATACCTTGGTCCCCTGAAGAACCAACTATAACAAGACATGTTGGGATAGGTTTTTAGTAAAGTTTATGAAGTGCTCATCCAGGGCCTTACAGATGACATCAGAGGGTTTAGCCACCGAGAAGTAGGGTCGCCCCTTTCAGGGCGGGTGCTCCTCCTTCAGGCGGCGTTAGCCTCATGGGCTAAGATGCATCTGAATGGATATGGCTCCTGGATATGCTTTTAGTTTATCTTTTGGTTCCCACATATGCACATGGGCATGATTTATTTTTTGCTTCTCTAATAATTAATCTGTTTGGGCTTGTTTTTGTATTTTTCATATTTTAACTGTACTATCATTAAAAGTATTGCAGTGAAATTTGATGATATCCCCCTCTATGGGGAGAATCCTATTGAGTCAGAGAAAATCCTTCCATTAACAGTAGTGGATCCTGTGGCTCACTGAGGTTTCCTCCTGTGTATCAGGTCCTAGGTTCAAAATCTGGCAGAGGCATTCTGAAAGAAAAGATAGAATGAAAGTTAAATAGTGCAGAGCATGGACTCCTAGGCATAGCTACTGAAAATTACTGGCACTTTAAGCAACCAACCAGGTTGCAAACCTAATGTCAACATAAACAGCTACATTAACACTTACTTAGGAACACACAGACATCTATGTGCACACAAGAACCCATACATGCATTCATGTGCAGAAACCCTGTGTGTGCGTACATCTTTCACATCAATCCGTAAATGCAGGGTGAAGGTGGGGAAGAGCAGGGATCTTTACTTTTAGTTTGTGCTGGCGAGGGAAATGTTGTGCTCAGTTTCCCTACTAAAGCGACTGTGCCCACAGCTTGTCATAAAAAGACCCAGAATTTTCGGCATTTCTGGCACATAATTTTTAATGTCACTTAAAAAAGAATAATCCACATTGTCTAGCTCAACTGTTTTATTTTTTTCCAGATGAAGGTGACATGGCTTAGTGGAAAGTCCATAAAAGCTTTGGCGTAAAGTAAACCAACCAATAGCTGGTGTGGTGGCATCATCTAGCCCTGTGACAAATGTTTCTTACAGAATGAGCTGCTGTGATGCCGTCTAAGGGGCCTTTAAAGTGTAACTGCCGTTTCATTTATTATACCCTAATGGTATAGTACACCCTGCTGTATAAATGCTTTTGTGCTTTATAATTTAATCTTTTTCAGTTTCCCCTCATAATAACACCCAAAAATGTGTGTCTCCCTGTACTGTCCCTATACTCTCCCCGCAGTATCCCTGTAGTCTCCCTGCACTCTCACTCTTCAATATTCTTTTATTAATCATCTTCAGCAACACTGTCCCTAGTTCTAGAGCACTTGCCACTTCTCTCCCTAAGCTCAGCTCACAGGACACCGCGCAGGATGAGGGTTTTATAGGGCTGTGACATCACAGGGGATGGCTATTTGCGGATTGGCTGGCTGCATGGCATTATGGGTGATCTTGCCTTCCTGGGCTTGTCTCCTCCACACTTAGTTTCACTTTGTAACACGTGCAGCCGCCATTTTAGGAAAACCTGATTCGTTACCATGAAGCGTGGTATGCTTCGAATGCTTTGCTCAACACTACCAAGCCCAGCCACTACATAATGGACGGCGCTGTTCTTGGTATACTGTGAAGAGACTACAGCGTGCATCGGAGCACTGGCCTTTAAACAGCTGATCGTTGCTGAGAGTTGGGCTCCCTACCAATCTGACATCGGTGAACTATCCTGGGCATGTGTCATCAATATTTAAATCCTAGAAAACCCCTTTAAAATTTTTGTAGCAACAAAAATGTGCTCAGCTACGCAGCGCTGTACTAATCTCTATGCACTATTCAAAATGTAGACAGAGTAAGCTTAAAATGGTTGTCTAACCTTTTACAATTGATGTCCTTTATTCAGGACGGCCATCTTTATCTAATGGGTGAGGATCCTAACCTGCATCCCACCGGTCAGCTGTTCTGCAGTAGCTCTGGTGCCAGAACAACATGGCCCCATCCATTATGTAGTGGATGGATCTGGTTACGCTGGTATTAAACAGCGCTGCAGTCAACAGCCCCATCCACAACATGGATAACAATATCAGTTGGCATTTAATTCAAGTGATTTTTTTCATTTCTGTAAAGTAGAACTCCAAAAAATACTATTCTCTGACCTTCTAGAAAGGTATATGATTTAATCTGTAGTGAATGCAATCTTCTTACCAGTGTCTGTATTTCTGAGTTATAACCTCCCTTCTGCTTCTCAGCTGTGTCATGTGACCATCAATCAGACTCTCCAACGGACACAATATCTTATACGTGGACAGCAAGTCAGTTTTTCTATGTATTCCTATGGAAGCCTCAATCTGACTTCCTGTCCTGTGTCACTTGGAGATCAGAGAGTTGGTCACAGGATACAGCTGAGGGTCAGAAGGGAGGTTATAATTCACAAATACAGTCACCGATGAGATTACATCATGTAATATTCTAGCAGCTCAGAAAATAATACAAGTATAAATAAATAGAATTTATTAACCCCTTCACTCGCTGGGCGCGTGTTTACTATTAACCCCTTCACTCGCTGGCCGCGTGTTTAAAGATGGCGCCCCCGCCCCTGAGCAAAGCAGGCATCATAGCCGCGGGTGGACTGCCCAAGCCCCGCCATGTTCGCTCAACACTAGAACTCACCCTTAGGGCTCATGTACACGAACGGATTTTCTTTCCTTGTCCGTTCCGTTTTCTTTTGCGGATCGCATGCAGAACCATTTATTTCAATGGGTCCGCAAAAAAACCCAGAAGTTATTCCATGTGCATTCAGTTTCCGTATGTCCGTATTTCTGTTGCGCAAAAAAATAGAACATGTCCTATTACTGTCTGCATTACGGACTAGGATAGGACTGTTCTATTAGGGGCCGGCTGTTCCGTTCCGCAAAATACGGAATGCACACGAACGTCATCTGTATTTTTTGTGGATCTGTTTTTTTTGCGGTCGTGTGCATGAGCACATAGGATTGCATAGGATCCGTTTTTTTTACAGAATACCTTGTACTGCTCAGCTATTCCTGGTATAGCACAGGGTACAAGGTACCCATGTTCTATGCCAGGAGTTAGTAAACCTCTGGGGGGGCACGGGCAGGAACAACAATGTGCTCATAAAGTGTCAACTCCGTACTCTGTACACCTCAGCGGGGCGGAGAAAAGTGAATTTAAATAAAATCCATTAGAAAAAGTATTATTAGGGCATTAAGGACATTTACATAAAAATCATTCAAAGTTTAGTTACTCTTTAATGGGTCCCCGTAAAACATGAATGCCATCATATGTGGCTTTTGTGATGTTTGGGAAAAAAAAGGTTTGGGGACAAAAAAACAAACAAAAAACGAAAAAAAATGAGGAGAATCATCTTATATTTGGATCTAGGTGGACGCAAAATCCAAACCAAATGGTTGTTCATGGACATGTAAATAGGACCTTAAACTTATGAGGTCAAATTCAGTTTATTTTATATCTGGTGAAGAGATCAGTGATCCAAAGTACAGTACAAGAGTACAGTACAAAGTACAAAACTATGTCCCTGAGCAGGAAAAAACAGACATATGAATATCTCAATACCTCATTATCTTTGCTTGTACACTCAGTTTACAAGATTGGACGATGTGACGAGCAAGGCGTTGCTTGGGTGCTGTTTGTGCTTGAAACGAAACCTACTTTGGATTCTTCAGCAGAGAGAACCGGGGAAAGTAGAACAGTCTGTCCCTAGAAAACATCAAAATCTAAAGCTATGGCAAGGATGGAAGAAGGAGATACAACCGTGAAGGTTCTCATGGAAGACAAACCTGGTGAGATTCACTGAGCGTGTGCATGAGTGTGTGTCTGTTCCCCACCGCTCTCCTCTGAACAATAGATCTCTCTATACATCCCTGTCCCTGTCCCCTGCGTTCACTCAATCTCTGGCTCTACTTTTTCTCCAGAGATACAAACACAGAGAAGAGAATCATTGGCACTGGGTCCTGTGCCATACACATTTCCCTCCACATTGGTAGTTATCAATCATACTTGTCCGAAGACATCAGGAGATGGACACCTCATCTTTCGAGGATTGTTCTTTGATGTAAACACATTTTTAAGCACATATGACGGTCTGTCATCAGTTGGCTAAAATGGTTGTTGACAAATTAATATCACCCAAGGAACATTTGTTAAAATTTGTACCTTTTCATTAACTTTAGGGCTCATGGGCACGTCCGTTGTTTTCGTCCACATCCAATCCGCATTTTTTGCTGATCGTATGTGGACCCATTCACTTCAATAGGGCTGCAAAAGATCCTTTGTGCTGTCCACATCCAGATATCCGTTCCTCAGATATACTGTAGGCTAGTTTCACACGACCGTTGTGCTTTGCGGTCCGCAAATTGCGGATCCGCAAAAAAAAAAAAAAGGATGGTGTCTGTATGGCATCCGTTTTTTTGGGCGGATCCATTGTAACAATGCCTATCCTTGTCCGCAAAACGGACAAGAATAGGACATGTTCTATTTTTTTTTTTTTTGCGGGCCACGGAGCGGACATACGGATGCGGACAGCACAGTATTTTTTGCAGACCCATAGAAATTAATGGGTCCGCATCCTATCCGCAAAAAATACTGTCGTGTGAAAAAGGACATAGTAGAACATGTCCTATTCTTTGTCTGTTTTGAATACCACAAAAACGTCTACGGCCGTGTCCATGAGCATTTAGTAGAATGTGTTTGAGTACCTTGAGTTTCCTCTGCATGTTGCAGTCTTTCTGTATGTGTCTCTCTCACGCTCGCTTTGTGTGTGTCCTCTCGTCTCAGTCGCTTCTCTCTCCTCCTCTCCACGCCGCCTGCTCCGATGTTCCTCGCTGCCTTAAAGGGCCTCCGTCAGCAGTCTTACAGCTGCAGAGCATTAGGTTATTGAACACTGATATGTTGGAGGACTTAACCCTTGTTTGATTTTCACAGTTGATATTGTCCCAAGGGCAGGAACAGACAGAACAGATGAGACATTGTGGTGGCAATGGCTGTACAATATAGTACGTATGTTTTACTCACAATATTGTGCACCCACTGACCATCACATGTGGGCAGGGTCTCGGCCTCATGTGGCAGCCGCCCCATCTAATTTTAACCTCAGGGAGCAAACTCCTGGAGGAAAGTCTCCAGCTGTCTCTCAGGTGCTCATCCCTCCAAATACAGGAGAAATTAGACTGGATTCATAGAGAGTTTTCTTGTGGGTTTGCCACCATTTTTCTTTACTTTTTTTTTTTTTTTACTTTTTTTGTGTTGCCCAAAAATGCTGTGGTCAGATGTGACTTTAAAGTCTGTAGTAAAATATGAGAATGGCTATATTAGCGTGGATTTATTTATGATCTGTGGTGTTTTTGTGTCATTTTTTCCTCCTATTTTCAGCTTTTTTTTTATGCAATATGGCTTTTTTCCTTGTCGTTTTTTTTTCCTGGATTTGCTATCGGAGAATAAAATAATGGTAGAAAAAAAGCCCATATAAAATGTAAAGAAAATAATAATAAAATGCCCATCAAAACCACGTCATAAAACATCATTATGATGCTTGTAACCGCTGCAATGCCACACAAGGTCCAAGGAACAAGGGTGGCGCTATTTCCAGAGAATAAATAGAAGCATTTTTTAAAAAGAAGGAAGAGGAAGAAGGAGAAATATTGTAATTTATGATGTTTTTTTTTTCAACTTCTCCATTTTTAACTTCCTCAAAGTGGGGGATTCCAGTTTAATGTTGTCATCCAGTGAGACACTGCTCTGATATTTGGCAGACATCTCAGTATTGTTCTTTATGACTGTAATTAATCTGCCATTGTGTGAAATTCTGAACGTAAAACTATCATCAGACAAGGCTATCCTATGTAAGGACAGCACAATGTGTACGGGGACAGTGTCATCCCTGATTGCTCCTACTGACCAAAGCCTCATTCACACGTCCGTGTCTGTGCTCAAATCCGTGAGCAGGTGGTCAGTGAGGCATCCGTGAAGGATCCGTGTTGGGTCCGTTTTTTGCTGTCCGTGTTGCGTCCGTGTTTCACTGACACTGAACAGCTGAAAAATAATTCTGTGAAACACGGATGCAACACGAATGGCATCCGTGTTTTTCACAGACCCATAGACTATAATGGGCGTGAGGGATCCGGGAACACGGATCAAGATAGGACATGCATCCGTGCTAAAAAAACGGAACCACGGACTGTGATGAAACACTGATGTCTGAACACACACATTGAAATGAATGGGGACGTGTGCTGTCCGTGAAACACTGACGTGTGAATGAGGCTTAAACAGCACAATTTTTTGTATCATTTTTTGGGCTAATAGGAGAGTCTGTAGTGTACCTGCAGGTCGTGGACAGTTTTAGTCTTCATGACCCCTGGATTATTTTGACATTTTTGCCTTCCCACAATCTGAACATTTTACTTTTTTTTTTAAACTTCGATCTGGATTCTCTAGAGGACAGGCAAAAGACTGCAAAAATGTAGAACTATGGAAAAGATTGAAGAAGACCAAGGAGCTGTGAATGTGCTCATAGAAGAAAATCCTGATGAGAGATCAACGGTAGATCTCTCTACATTTTATTTATTTTTCACACTTATATAGCGCTGACATATTCCGCAGCACCTTACAGACATTATTATCACTCTGTCCCTATCAGTATGTCTTTGGAGTGTGGGAGGAAACCTATGCAAACACGGGGAGAACATACAAACTCCATGCAGGTGTTGTCCTTGGTCAGATTTGAACCTAGGACCCCAGCTCTGCAAGGCACCAGTGCTAACTACTGAGCAATCATGCTGCAATTCTACCATTTTCCCTAGCCTTCACTTAGTCGTACTCTCCCTTGTTCCCTAGATATGTTCATACGTCTTAGATAGAAGTAGGCTGACCTTTGAAGAAACACAACCCCACACATTTAAGTCCATTTTGGTAGTTACCAATTGTTCTAGTCATGGATGTCCATGGTCGATGGACACCTCATCTTTCTGGGATTGTTCCTTCATGGAAAGATTTTGGAATTGTGACTAGCATTTTTAAACACGGCCATCTTCTTTCAAGACAGTCACGGTCATTCATCGCTTAGCTAAAATGATTGTCCACGGACAGGGGCGTGGCTAGAGGCTCATGGGGCCTGGTGCAAGAGCTCAGCTTGGACCCCTCTTACTTCAGGGCTTTGTGGCCAGGGGAGCACATTGCCTTCATGCTGCCTTGGACAAAACTTGAAACGGCACTGCCCCATACCAAATTCTTGACCTAACCCCTTCCCTCCAGCCAGAGGAGGTGTTGACCAGCATGTACTTTCTATAATACCAGTGTCTTCTTATGTCACACAAGGGTCTTTGGGCCCCCTCAGGCTCCTGGGCCCAGTAGCAACTGCTACGTCTGCACCCCCTATAGCTACGCCCCCTGTTCACGGATGACTCTTCACCCACTGAAGAATTGTTAACATTTGTAATTTTTTTATCAGCTTTAGTCGAATGTGTTTGTGTCCCTTTAGTTTACCTCTCTGCCTGTTGCAGTCTTTCTGTACATGTCTCTCTCGCACTCTCTTTGTGGTTTCCTCTCTAGTCTCTCTGATCAGTTTCGTTTCTCTCCACCCTGCCTGGTCAACTAGATGTTCCTCGCAGCTTTAACCCTTACAACTCCTGTGAACTACATACTAATTCTAACCCTGCTATTACTTAATATTCCCTATCACTATTTTTTTCTATGTTTCTCTTTAAGATTTCATTTTTTTTTCTCACCAGGTCATACAAAAGACATACAGAAAAAGCTAACGCTTTGCCTTAGATCACCTAACACAGGTACAAAATACACGATGCACCGATCTATTTCTATGTAACCTATTGTGTGATTTGAATTAAAGAAATGTTGACTACAATGTTCTTTGCGGGGATGATGGATAGAAAGTCCAGAAAACTCTCTAAAACCAAGGTGACATCTTTATTTGTATCAATTACAATCAATATTAAATGCGTGTTAGGACTAAATGCCAAATGCAGTCTCACCTGGAACTGTTGTGCACATGGGGCTGCAGCTTGTTTCGGCTTAGGTCCCTGGAAAGGTCTTGGTCCTACCATAGAAGAAACGCACAACGTTGTCCAACGCAGGAACGACAGAATACACCCGTTTGCCGTTTGTCACTCTCCCTTCTGTGAGGGAACGCTCCTTCCTCCTCCCTCATCCACTCACAAGAGAGAGAGAGTAACTCCAAAGGCGTTCTCTGTTGCGCTGGCGTTGGAACATTGGGCGTTGTCTCCCGTTTCTAATATGAGCAGTTTCGCTTTTATTACTGTTTCTCTGAAAGCTATATATAACTCTCATGCGCTCTTTGAGCGTTTCCTCTCTAGGCTCAGCTGCTATTTTTTATTATGTGCAATAACTTCTTAAGATCCAACTTGATGTGGATGTGTGGTTTGAATAAAAGGTTGACTGCGGCGTTTTTGAGAGGACAATTTACAGAAAGTCCAGAAAACTTTTCCAAAACCAAGATGACTTCTTTATGTCATATATCTCCTGATAAATGTGTAGATGTGATGGATCTGAGCTGCTGCATTTTACTAGCTGCTGTCCCTTTAATGGTTTCTGGGAATTCAGTACTTGTGCTTCCGTGAAATACAATTCCTGTAAAACAGGTTCTGCTGCCTCTCTCTTGCAGCCATAATATAGGCATATTATTTACATCCTGCAAAACAAATCCCAACTCCTCCCTGCAGCTCTGCCATGTTAACTCTTTACAAACTAGTCACACACAGCATTTATATAAGCAGCCTTTTCTGATGGGAATAATATAAGCAGATTTTTACATTCATGTTATTGCTGCAAAAAAACAACAACAAAAAACTAAATTTAGACCACCTGTCATGTTCCGGAGGCCCAAGACCGACCTCCGAGACGTCTTGCAAACAGGACACAGGCAAGATTCAGACCAAAAGAATACTTTATTACACATGTAATAAGGCAACATGACAGTAAAGCAGGTTAGGCAATAGTGGTAGCACTACCACAGAACCAAGTGCACCGGCAGACCAGAGACAGTGAGCCCCGTTCTTCACAGAGCCCCTGGTGTTGGGGATGAACTGGGCCAAGGGCTCACTGGTCACACCTCCAGGAAGGTTCCAGTATACTTGGCCACTACCTGCGGAGAACCAGGCAGGGGCAAGCACCAGCGGAACAGACAACAGAACTGGAACCCAAGCAAACACAGGACATGGGACAGACAACAAATAGGAACCAGCACACAAGCAGATGCCTGGACCCCATGCGGAATGCAAGCATGGCGGTCTCAGGCACAGCTGCACGTAGACTAGAGATCCTCCCTCCAGAGAACCCAGGGACCTTCTGACAAAGGCAGGACAAACACAGGGACAGAAGCAGCAAGGCACTGCAGGACAGACAATGAACAGACTAGATCAGAAGCAGTAGGCATCGCCAGGCAGGTCATAGGACAGGATCAGAAGGAGTAGGCACTGCCAGGCTAAACATGGGACAGAGTGGATTCAGACACAGAACAGGTACAGAAGATCAGACAAGGCATGGACAAGGATAACAACATGAACATCATCACAGGACAGGTACAGAAGATCAGACAAGGAAACAACAACACATTGCCAGGCGACACCACAAAAAAGGGCAGATGGCAACCCCCTGGGTCAGCAGCAAGGCACAGGACAGACTGACCTCCTGGGTGAACAGCAAGGTGCAACATCCAGCAAGGCAGAAGACAGACTAACCTCAAGCACCATAGCTCACAGATAGATACAGTATAGCTGGATAAGGAGGGCACCTGATAAGCCACACCCAGGAACAGACCAGGGGAAGTTAACCCCATCAGAACCAGGATTAACAAGAAGCACAGAACACACAATCACAAGTGAATCCAAACTCAGTCCCTGTTCACACAAGGCCGCAGCCAGCACGCATCGCAGAACCAGCATACATGGGAACACCCACAGCCAGTACACAAAGCGCATGCAGCCAGCCTGCACGGCAACAGTGACAGGAACCACAGAGAAACAGACACGGAAGCCACAAACACAGGCCACTTTTTGGAGATGCTTTGACTTCACAATTTGTCAGTATCGCTGAGATCCTTACAAGTCTCCATTTATTTCTTCAACTATCAAATTAACTTCATGCCTAATACCGTATATCCCAACCCATTAATTTTGGCTAATTGATATATACTGAATGGCCAAATGAGCTGTGAATAAAGTGGTAGAGCGTAAAAGATGACCATTTACTTTAAAGCGGAAATCCTGGCATTGGGATGTCATAAAGGAGAGTCTCCCACTCTGTTCAACAGTGTGATAGCATGGGACAAAAAGCAGGTCGCTCTGTGGATTTACCAATGGGACATGTATGGCCCCCCAGAGCGATTAGCTTGGGGGACGCATGGGAACACAGTCACTATATTTTTCTGTGAAAATTGGTGTTGGTTTTATTGTTATGGCTGGTTGGTTTGGTTTTTGTGTCCCCCTTCCCTCTTATTTGTGTTCTGTTTATACAGGCTTATCTCAAGTTGATTCCGGTTGGAGCCGATCCAGGTTCTTCTGCCCAGCAACGGCTCTTGATGGATCAGCTGTTCATTGGTTGCTGTTGACAATGGCGGGAAGATTCCCCTTGGATGATTGGCTGCTTCCTCTGGCGGCGGGAAAGCCTAAAGTTTAAAAGAAGGAACATCGCCATTAGTGCCTTGCAGTTTAAGAAGATCTGGACTAGTGTAAGGATGGAGGACCTTCTGCGACAATTGATCCTGAGAGCGGAGTTGGTGGGTGGCGAAGAGAGGCTGCGGTGATGCCTTGCCCAGCCTGAAGCGTCATCAGGAATGGCGGAGGAACTGGAGCATTGAGTGCTTTCGGAGTAGCTTCATGAAGCAGCTCTAGAGTCTAGCAGGCCAACGGGGGCGGAGTTGGTAGCGCTGCCTAGCAAAAGAACTCGTAGGACACGGCACGCTTATACCCTGAATGTAGATGGGCAGCGGTGGCATCCAGCAGCGGCGAGTGGCAATTAATTTATCCAAGGATGGCAGCAGGATGTGGATTTCAGCTCAGATAATGACCCCCAATGGATATACAATTTACCTGGCAGCAGTCAAGGAATCTTCAACCTGCCTATGGTTTCAGCAATCTTACCTGAGCTGCAGTGTATAAATCCTCTGAAGCTGGGTGTCAAAGCTCGTTCCTCTGATCCTGGTCAGGAGGCGCCATCTAGTGGTGAGAAAGTCAATGTTCAGTCCATGTCTAATTTACTGTCTAACAAACAATTTGTTTCAGGTCTATATTCCCTTTTTTCTGAATTCAAGGGAATATTGCATCACCGTGGGGGGTCTAGCTTAACCAGCCTGTTGCGTCAAATAAGAGCCACTTTGGTGGTATGACAAGGAGCGGCTCTGCTTAAACAGTCTCGCTCCCCTCAAGGTTTGAGGAAGGGAGTTTGTTTTGCGTTTAATGAAAGTACCTGTGAATGGTTATCAAATTGTCGCTATAGGCATGAGTGCTCCTTTTGCGGGGGCACCGATCCTTTATCAAGATGTTTTAAGCAGAGTGGACAGGCGAATTTTCAGAGAATTTTCTAAGAATTTGTCTTTTCACGGATAATAAGGGTGTGGTTTTTGCCATCAATACTTTGTCTTCAAAATGTGAGACACTTGGTGTTGTGCTGTATGTCATTTAACATTTGGCTAAAAGCAAAGCACATTGCTGGTAAAAACAATGATATAGCCGACTCTTTGTCTCGTTTTCAGTGGACGAAATTTCGGAAGTTGGTTCCATCGGCAGAACAACTAGGGACCCCTGGTCCTCCTCACTTATGGGATCTGCTGTATTCATAGCTGATAATATCTATAGTTCTGTTGCTCCTAGAACATGGGCTTCTTATGCAGCCACATGGAGGAATTGGTTGTTGTTTACTCAATCAAATTGAACCGGTAGATGGTATGGAGAAATTAGGTCTGCTTTTTGTTTCATCGCTCATGTCAAAAAAGTTTTCTTTTTCTCATATTGCTAAGGCCTCTTTCACACTAGCAGCAGCACAGATCCGGCACCTAAAGGGTGCCGACGGATCCGTACTGCCGCTGATACATGTGTGGAGTCGGAGCAGCGGTCCGGCCCCACACATGTTGACAGAGACATTGGGACAAGACACAGACAAACATACAGACATACATACATACATACACATACATACTCCAGGCAGGAACGCCGGCAGCACGTCTTCACGCGCCTCCTGCGTGCAGTGATGACGATTTCCCACAGCACCCTCTGCTGGGCGCAGTGGGGAAATGTCATAGCTGCGCGCAGGAGGCGCGTGAAGACATGCTGCGGGCGTTCCTGCCTGGAGTATGTGAGTATGTATGTGTTTGTGTGTATGTGTGTGTATGTATGTATGTTTGTCTGTGTCTTGTCCCAATGTCTCTGTCAACATGTGTGGGGCCGGACCGCTGCTCCGGCTCCACACATGTATCAGCGGCAGTACGGATCCGTCGGCATGTATGTCTGTATGTATTTCTGTATATGTGTAGCCGGATCCGGAATGACCCCCCCATTGCAAATCAATGGAGGACAGATCCGGATTACTGGTGTGTCACACCAAACGGATCCGTCCCCATTGACTTGCATTGGGGGTCATTCCGGATCCGTCTTGGTGCGGATGCCTGGACCGGGGAGAAAACCGCAGCATGCTGCGGTTTGTTCTCCGGTTTGAAGACGGAACGGAATGCTTTTAGGAGCCTCCGTTGTCTTCAGTTCAGTTTTGTCCCCATTGACAATGAATGGGGACAAAACTGAAGCGTTTTTGTCCGGTATTGAGCCCCTATGACGGAACTCAATAACGGAATTTAAAAACGCTAGTGTGAAAGTAGCCTAAGACAGTTGCTGGTGTGTCATTTTTTTCAGAAAATATTCGGTCAGATACCTCTTTCTAGTGTGTTTCAATTTTAATTCAGGTACGAGAAGTCCTATCTCTTTAGAGTTCAAAAATGTTGGGCTTTCTTCCTAAGATCAGTTTGAAGTGTGTTTGTTTAGAATGGCTTTCATCTTAGCCTTTTTTGGGGCTTTCAGGATTGGAGAATTGGTAGCTAGTTCTAAGTCTTCTAGTCCAAGTCTTTTTGTCTTTGACTTGGTGATTTGTAAAGATGTGGTGAAAATTAGATTAAGACGTTCTAAGATGGACCAATTGGGCTGTGGTCAAGTTATTTCTTTAAATAGCTGTTTTATCCAAATTATTGGTGTCGGTGTTCTTTTATTTATTGAGTTTTATGTGACTTGTGTCACCTTGTGTAGGGCCCCCCAGAGTGATTAGCTTGGGGGACGCATGGGGACACAGTCACTGTATTTTTCTGTGACAATTGGTGTTGGTTTTATTGTTATGGCTGGTTGGTATTGGTTTTTGTGTCCCCCTTTGCCCTTCCCTCTTGTTTGTGTTCTGTTTCCACAGGCTTACCTCAAGTTGATTCCGGTTCAAGCCGATCCTGTTTCTTCTGCCCTGCAACGGCTCTTGATGGATCAGCTGTTCATTGGTTGCTGTTGACAATGGCGGGAAGATTCCCCTTGCATGATTGGCTGCTTCCTCTGGCGGCGAGAAAGCCTAAAGTTTAAAAGAAGGAACATCGCTATTAGTGCCTTGCAGTTTAAGAAGATCTGGACCAGCGTCCCGCCCTAGCTCCCTTTTCTAGTCGTGTTGCCTTTATTTGGGGGATTTAGTCGCCCGACTAATGCTGGGTGGATGTTTGGTCGAGATTTATTGGTTCTTGAGGAGGTTAAATGATCTATTTATGGTTATTTATTATTTATTGAATATTAATTAAATATTCACTGGTACATTTTATGGGTAACAGCAAAATAAAGCAACACGGCCTGTTTTATCCAAATTATTGGTTTTGGTGTTCTTTTATTTATTGAGTTTTATGTGACTTGTGTCACCATGGAAATGTCAATGGAAAACAAGGCTCGCTATCCAGTCACATCCCATATCTTCTTCATGCCGAAAGATTTTCTTGAGCTAGACACTGACGAGGGTCATTTACTTACTGAAATACTTCTAAATTAGGCGGACTTATGGCGCCGCAATCTGTTACTTTTCCCGCTCACACCAGGTCTACATTAATAATTTTCTACACCTGTTTTAGGTGTAGAAAATGGGCTAAATCTACGTCAGTAAGGGAGCTGGCGTATATTTAAAAGCAGTGGTGAATCCACCAAAGTTATGTAGAGGCTGGTGCCTCTACATAACTTCGGTGGATCCATCATCAGCGTAGGGGCTTTATTAAGACCGGCATCTAAAACGCTGATGTTAAAGGGGTCCTCTCACTTCAGTAAGTGGCATTTATCATGTAGAGAAAGTTAATACAAGCCACTTACTAATGTATTGCGATTCTCCATATTGCTTCCTTTGCTGGCTGGATTCATTTTTCCATCACATTATACACTGCTCGTTTCCATGGTTACAGACCACCCTGCAATCCATCAGTGGTGGTCGTGCTTGCACAATATAGGAAAAGGCATCGGTCTCTCTGATAGCCGGAACCATGGGAGCACACATAGGCTAGAGCTTTTTACTATATTGTGGAAGCACGACCACCGCTGATGGATTGCAGGGTGGTCGTAACCATGGAAACGAGCAGTGTATAATGTGATGGAGAAATTAATTCATCCAGCAAAGGAAGCAATATGGAGAATCACAATACATTAGTAAGTGCCTTGTAGTAACTTTCTCTACATGATAAATGCCACTTACTTCTTGAGACAACCCCTTTAATAAATGAGCCCCTTAATATGTAAGAAAATAAATCAGAATCAACATATGACGAAAATTCATGTAGTGTATTAGAAGTAATACGTGTAACTCTGGTGCGGAGAACAGACTCTGCAACCTAAGAATTGTCAGTAGGAAAATCGCGCTTACGTAAGAAACAAGATTCATTTAAAATAAAAGTGTTTGTTCTTTTTATTCTAATGGAATGTAAACTGATCTTGAAATGAGATATTAGATCAGCACTGAAGACGGGTCATCAGTATAAGGCCTCCTCCACATTTCCGTGTCCGTGACACATCCGTGAAAAAAAGCATACATGTTTCATCCGTGAACCTGTCCGTGAAAGTTCTGTGGTTGGTCCGTGTGTCTGTTTTTACCATCCGTGTGGCATCCGTAATTCACTGACGTTGCTCAGCTGAAAAATAATTTCCAAAGAATCTCCTATTAGTCATCAGGACGCATCACGGACGTGTGTCAGTGATTTTCACGGACTCATAGACTTCAATGGGCGTGCTTGGTCCGCATCACGGATCAAAGTAGTGCATGTCTGTGATTTTTTTTTACTGACCCACGCTCAGTAGAAAAATGCTGAAATGTGAACAGACACATATAAATCAATGGGTACGTGTGCTGTCCGTGGAAAATGTGGGCAGTACACGTCAGTGAAAAACGGAAATGTGGATGAGGCCTAAAAGTCTTGGAAAACCCCTTTAATGATATAGGTGTTGGGCCTTAATAATTTCCTGTAGTGGGTCCTAGGAACCCCAATCCGACACTGCTCAGAAGCATCGACTACAGATCGGTCCTCAACATTACCTTAGTTAAGAAGTTCAATTTTTCTTGAATCGTCTTAGCCATGATTGATTTCTTGACACTATTGTAGGTACACAACGTGCCATGCCATAACTGGTGCTAGGATTCTGCCGTATATTAGTGAGTAATACTTCCCCAGTGTCTCCAGAAACAGAGGAGCCATTAGAAATACAAGGAGAAGGGTCTGAGAAATTATTTGGGCTGTAGATACGTCCTGTGTCTTCAGTGACATCTTGAAATGAAGCTGTATGTGTAATTGTCCTCTCTTCCAAAATTATCAATCAGTCTTCACATGTTCTTCTACGCAGTGCGGTTCCTGTGTGTCCTGAATTTTATTATGCTGGTTGTGATAATCGCATTGGCAGTCCAAGTCAGCCGTGTCAGGAGTACTGGTAAGTATAACTTTTAGCTAAAGTATAAAAAACATTTGAGATTTTTTACTTTAACATATTAATCATCTTTTTCAGTGATGAAGAACCTGCCTATATATATTAGTTAACCAAATGCGGCAAAATAGTTGTGTAATGTGCATTAAAAAAATGGCGGCAGTGACAAGCATCAGTCCTTTTTTTTAAAAAAACAGAATATTGGCATAATGGTATAATGGCCACAAGAGCCTGACAGCTGTTTCTGGTAGCATCTAATCATAGCCATGAATGTGGTATGTACATCACTTGGAAGAGAAAAGTGCCTCCAGTTCACCCTTGGCAAAGCACTACCATGCACGGACAGGTTCAGACCAAAACCAGCTTAGAGCAATTCTCTGCAATTATGTGCAAGTATGCAAGTATGTACATCACTTGAATGTGACTGAACCTCTGTGTGAGGCACAAATAGTGCCACGAATCTGAATTTCCACATGCTTTATGGTAACAAATCGGCAGCTACACATGTTACAAAGTGAAAGTATGAAGCCTGGGAATGTGATCTGACCCATAATGCAGTGCAGCCAGCCAATCAGCAGATATCCATCCCATGTGATGTAACAGCCCTATAAAAAGCCTAGAGAAAGTGTTTAACAAAGCTTTGATAATAGAAACTTGAATAGGGACAGTGCAGGGTCAGTGTAGGGAGATCTTAGGGAGAGTTTTCAGACACTGTAAGGAGAGCATAGGGAGACTGCAGGGACAGGCTCTGTGTAATCGCCTTGTGCATCTTGTTCTACTGCTGTGCCATCCATTCTTAGGCTACTTTCACATATGTGTTTATGCTGTCCGGTTTTGAGATCCAGCAAGGGATCTCAAAACCACAACAAGACACATCAATACGAATAATACAACTGGTTGCAGAATGGATCCGGTTGCATTACGTATATCGAAAATGAAGAAAACGGAAAAAAAACAGATCCGGCTCCATTGACTTACATGGTGTTTTGGTGCCATATCTAGCTTGTTCAGTTTCCCACGCCAGATACTAAAATGCTGCTTGAAGCAGTTTTGTGTCTGGTCACAGGATGCAACAAACCAAAATAAAAGGCATTCTGATGTACTCCTTTTTTGTTTTTCAGTTTTGTCCCCATTGACAATGAATGGGATAAAGACTGAAGCTCTGCCGGTTCTCAAAACCGGAAAGGAAAATGCAGATATGAAAGTAGCCTTAATCTGTTCTGTTATACATAGACTGACTGTGCATCAGACTTAAAGGGAACCTGTCACCTCCGAAACACCCCCTGAACTAGAGTAAGCGGTGTATAGTGTAAGTGATGCTGAATCCGAATATGTAAGTTTTATCTTCATACTCACTTCCATTCCGACGCTGTGCTCCCACAAACTTGCAGTAAAATGCACTCACTGGACTCTTCTTTGAGTCGTCTCCATTATGTGAGTGAGCACCGGAGTCCAGTGAGTGCATTTTACTGCATGTTTGTGGGAGCACAGCGTCAGAATGGAAGTGAGTATGAAGATAAAACTTACATATTCGGATTCAGTATCACTTACACTATACAATGCTTACTCTAGTTTAGGGGGTGTTTTGGAGATGACAGGTTCCCTTTAAGGGCACATTTATTAAGACTGATGTTTTAGAAGCTGGTCTTTATAAGCCCCTGCGCTGGCTGTGGATTGCCAAAGTTATAACTTTGGTGTATCCACCGCCAATTCTAAATGTAAGACAGCTTCTTGCTCAGGAAAATGAAGCTATAGTGTCATGCCCCACTTTTGGGTCATAGTGTTATTGCCTCATTGTCATGTATTAGTTGCATTTGCATTGTAAGCAGTTTGTCCCTCTGCTCTCTCCTTCCTGCTCCTCTTCTCTGGCCCCTCCTTCTTCTTACTTCACTTTGGTTCTTCTATCTCTCAGGTAGTACAGCCATCATGTTTTTTACACCACTGTATTGCACAATTACAAAAGGGTTTGGTTTGAATAAACTTCATCTGAATTCCTTCCATGTGTCCTACAGAGGAGGTGAAGCTATCTGACCACGTCTAAAGGTGCTAAACAGAGGCTCTTTGGATGCCATTTGGATGCCATATCTTCTCACAGACTCCATCTTAGACAGAATATGTAGTTCCTTCCCTTTGCCTATTGCAGAAGAACGGTAAAATAAACAGTGACGTGAACACATCCTTATTGCTCACACCCTCCCCATTGTCATAGGGCCATTACTTGAATCTTGGGCTACTTGCAGGGTTGCCAACCAGAATTTTTCTCTTTTCTGGACAACTTATCTCAAGATCACAGACAGCAAACATTTTTATAGACAAATTGGAAAACCATAATGCTAAAGATGATATACATGTATATAGCTAAATTTACTGATAAGAGCTCATTACCACCATTTACTGTGAGCTGTAAAATGATGATAATTACCACCAAAATAATCTAGCCATGTAGCACCAGCCTCAAAAAAATCACGGACGCATTTATTTTTTTTCACAGACACAGGAAAAAAAATCACCTATTTTTACAGACTGTCTAGAAATTTCTGGACGGTTGTTAACCGTGCACAGTTAAGTAGTGTTGAGGGAGCATGCTTGGCCGAACTCGCCGAACGCGCTCGGTGTTCGGCCGAACACTAAGTGTACTCGAGCGCAAAGCACCGTATCCGTCTTGACCCCAATGCAAGTCAATTGGGATGGATCCGTTTGGTGGGACACAATAGTAAACGGATCCATCCTCCATTGACTTTCAATGGAGTTCATGACGGATCCGTCCTTACCTTTCCTCACAGCTCCCTCCAGCAGAGGGCGCTGTGGGGAATCTTCCCTTGTGCGCGCCCTCCTCCTCCTCCTGTGCTGTCCGGAGCTGCTGGGGCTGCCGGAAGCAGGTAAGTATGTCTGTGTATGTGTCTGTGTCTGTTTTTTTTACTATTTGGGGGACTTGTGTAAACCAGGCACCAGTGCCTGGTTTAGTCCCATAGACTTCAATTATGCTCGGGTGCTCGATCAACACTACAGTTAAGTCCACGCTGATGAATTAGAGCTCATGCCAACAATGACCTGTAAGGCTGAGTTCACACTTCTGTTATTTAGTCAGTTATTTCCATCACAAATTTTTGAAAATTTGGCTCATCTCTAGTTGTAATGTAAAAATAAATAAAAAAAACACACAAAAAAAAACAGTAAAAATGTCATATCTTAAAACTGGTACCATTAAAAGTACAGTTCTTCCTGCAAAAAAGCAGCAATCATACAGCTCTGTAGACAAAATATAAAAAATTATATAAAAAATGATGGCTGCCAGGCCTTTTTTAGAAGGTTTTTATGTTTTTAAGAGTAGCAAAACAAAATAAAGACTCTACAAATTTGCTATCATTATAATAGTATTGATCTGCAGAATAAAGATGTCTCGCCATTTTTAGCATGCAGAGAACACAGTAATTTTTTTCCCCATTTTAAATGGTGCCTTTAAAAAATACAAATTGTCCTGCGAAAAATATGCCCCCATTTGGCTATGTGAATGGAAAATTAAACAAGTTAGGACTGTGGGGAGGAAAATGAAATAAAAAACGGGACAAGTGGTTAATGACCAAAGCCCCAATTTTCATTATACCCAAGAATGTGGTTAACAAAGTAAAATACGTACTCACTAGTGTTGAGCGAGCACCTCTGTGCTCGTATGCTCGGGTGCTCTGGCCGAGCACTAGGGGGTGCTCGAGTGCTCTGGCCGAGCACCCGAGCATAATGTTAGTCAATGGGACTAAACCAGGCACGGAAGAGGGGAGGGTGTCTGGTTTATAGAAAAAGGTCAGAATCGCGACTTCTCCTCTTTTACTCCTTTCACTCGTAAAATTTTGCTAATTAAGTGAATTTGTACGCATTAGCTTACAAATCAATATTACAGTGCGGGGAAGAGACTCGAGCATTGCGCTCGAGTACACTCGGTGTTCGGCCGAGCATGCTCGCTCAACACTAGTACTCACTAACTCACTATGCCTTGCTGCTTTGTTCAAGCGTCAAGGGTCCAATCTACGCTCTTTTTGATCCCTGGTGTGTAAACTTCTGGATGGGGTCATGTGAACTGCCCCAGCCATTCATTGGCCTGCTGAGTCATGTGCCGCTTGGGGAGACTGACAGAAAAAAGTGTCCATAGACTAATAGAATTTACAGAATGTGATGCGGTACAGTCCCTCACCCACTAAATGGCTTGTATTTTAAACAGATGTGAAGAACCAGATCTGTCACCCATGTGAAGATGACTGGATCTGGTATCAGGGACACTGCTACTACTTTTCTGAAGAACCTGATACATGGAACAACAGCCAGAAATTCTGTATGTCACATAATGCATCACTGGCGCTTATAGATAACCAGAAGGAACTGGTGAGTAACTGAAAGGGAATGTATAGAAGACACAGATCAGTTCATTGAGGGAGTTTTCTGGTTTTAGGTTAATGATGCTTAATCACTGTATGAATGAAACGTTCTACAAGAACATCTACCATAATAGATTTGTGCTGCAATACAGTCCATGGTGTGACTGGTGGGAATCAGGAATGCTGCTCGATTCATGCATAATGTGCATGATCACTCTGTGAACATTACTGTACCAATCTCAGCATTAGGCTGATTAATAAAACTGGTTTCTGGCCAACCAAACTGCATATGAATCTCTCATCTGTACATGTTTTGTGGCCATTATTAGTCTAGGCTACCTGTTTCCGTTCTGTGTTACATAATTCTAACCTGCTTTGTTAGCTGACCATGCTTTTGGATTCTCCCCATATCTGTTGTTGACTTTCTGGAACTTGTTGTACTACTGCTGGCTATTAACCTCGGCCTGTTTCTGAGCCTATTTTGCCCCATTCCCTATTTACTACCAATACCTACCTTAGCTCAGTTTGGGTATACACTCCACCTACACGTGCAGTGCTCTGGAGCAGGTCGGTACTTTGAAGTCTAGACATTTGTGGACATTTGCCTGTTTCCCATATGCAAAGTCATCAACTACTTTCTTAAACTCACTTTAAAGGGTTAACTTGCATTTACTTATACTGTTTAATACTGTGTAACTGCAATATGCACTGCTCATAGGCACTGTAGTTGCACAGCACTGTGGAAAGGGTTAATGAACACTGAGAGACTTGTAGGACTTTGAATGAGAAGCTGGTAATTTTCCACAGCTACCATAGGGTTTAAAGAAGAGCATGTTTTGGAGGGAAAAAGACAGACTTGTTTACCACTAAAACCAGACAGACTGACCTTTTGATTTTCTGTTTAGCTCTGTTGTTATGTCTGGAAAAAACTGTTGTGTCATTGCCTTTGAGTATCATTGAAGCTCTATTACAAGTCTATGAAAGACGGGAGTTGTAACTTTGTAGCCGTTTATGCCGAGTATCTTTAGCCAAAAACTGTATACAGTATAAGGAGAGGAGTCAGAGTCCCTAGTGTTCTGCAGTTAGAGGGGAGACTCTGTTAGACTATTGAGTGGCCAAAAGAAGGGGGAAGACGGGATGCTCTGCCACAGACCCTAGCTCACCAGCCTTTAGCTGAAGAGAGAGAAGGACAGCTAGCTCAGACCTTTCCTCAGCATCAAACCCTTTTTCTGCCAGAGAGGAGACTGGAGAAGCCAGCCCTATGCCTCGCCTGTATTGTTTTGCAGCTGAATTTCTCCAGTAAAGAAGTACACTTGTTACTACAGACCATGACTCTCTGGACTTATTTTCCATTGGTGTGCACCACACCTTACCATCTCTTCTGGAGAGCAGCAACAGGTGGTGACATCTCTACGGTGTCCAGGGGGGCCCAGCATAGCATTGGGGCTACCCCAAACCTGGCCACTGCACATGCTCAGTCAATTACTCTGCATATGCAACCAGGGAACTGCCAGCAGTGAAGACCATCCAGTATCCCTTTATAGGGGTGAAAGGGTGAAGACAATGGGATCTAAATATTGTTGCAAGTGTGGCCACTGGAAACTCTGACTGCTGAAAACCCATTAAAATCAGACAAGCTGACTATTATTGTACAACAGTAGAATTTTATCTTAATAACTAAGATCTCTTTTTCTTATTGGCAGAATTTTATGAACCAGACTAAGGGTCAAGACAATCACTGGATCGGTCTGAGACGTACAGATGATAATAAGGACTGGATTTGGACTAATGATACAATATATAACGAAAGCCTGTAAGTCACCTTGAGGCAGATAATTTTACAGTATACACAGCCACACTATTACGTGTCTGTCAGAAGTTTTTAACCACTTGCCTACCGCCGCACGACTTTATACCCGGTGGAGGTAGGCTCCTATCTGTAACCCGATGTATAAAAGTGTTGGGTTACATTGCGATCTGCCGGAGGCCCGTGCAGCTGCAGATTGCTGTAACCTGTAACCACGCTGTCATTAGACAGCTGCAGTCACAGGGAGAAGTGGATAGGAGGCAGCACAAGTGCAAACACCCCTCCAGTCACCGCTCCAGCACATCTGAAATAGCTAAGCGCTGGTTCGGTTATTTTTGGATGTTCCATAGAAGTGAATAGAGAGGACGCCATGCTTTAAATATCGATGAGCTATCCTCAGTTATCTGATTGGTGGTGGTTCAAATACTGGCATGCTTGCCAATCAGAGGCGTCTCTTCCTAGGCCAGTTACATCATGCCTTTGTGCAGATTATTCCTATTACATTAAATGGAATAAACTGCAATACCAGGTACAACCACTAGACGGTACTTGGTGTAGTTTGAAGAGGCTGTCGCACTCCTCCAAGTGCTGCGGCCCTTCACACAGCTGATCAGTGGGGTGCCGGGAGACCCCCAACGATCTCATATTAACGATCAGGGAACAGGTCTTGAGGCTTGTGAAACTCCTTTTAGCCCACCTACACACAGCTCATTTCTTGTGGATTTTCTGTGTGAATTTGTGCAAGAAAAATGTACAGTGTATTAACCCTTTCGTTTTGCGCTCCCTGCCTTCACACAGCCATAACTGTTTTATTTTTCTGTTCACATAGCTGTATGAGGGCTTGTTTTTTGCAGGACAAGTTGTACTTTATTAAAACTGACCAGTTATTTTCGTTCTAGAGGTCAGTACGAATCCGGCGATATCTAATATGTATCGTTTTTCTTGCGTTTTGACAAAATAATTATACATTTGGAATCTTTTTTTTTGCCATATTCTGACCCCTATAACTTTTTGGTATTTATGTGTACGGAGCTGTATGGGGGCTCAGTTTTTGCTGGGTGATCTGAACTTTTCATTGATACCATTCTGGGGTGTGTATGACTTTTTGATCACTTTTTATTTAATTTTTTTTAGGAAAAAAAGCAACAACAAAAAAAAGTGAATCGGCCATTTTGACGTTTTTTTCCGTTTCGCTGTTTTCCGTATGAAATATTTATATTTTAACAATATGGGAGTTTTCACACATGGCGATACCCATGATGTGTCTTTTTTTATTTTTTTACTACTTTTATTTTTATTTTGGGGAAAGGGGGGTGATTTCAATTTTTATTTTTTCTTAAACTTTAATATTTTTTTTTACACTTTTGTATAGTTCCTGTAGAGAACTAGTACAAGCAATCATCTGATTGCTTATATCTTAGACTCCAATGCATTAGCATTTTGAGTCTATGAGGATTTTACTACTTTCCTATGGAGCTCTATTACACATAGTCTATACAGCAGCCTCCTGCCATCCACTATGACAGGAGCTGCTGCAGACACGCTTCGGCTCCTCCGATCGCCACACGGGGGAGTCGGAGCAACACCGGAAGCGTGTGATTCCAGTGTTTGCTGCGCTCGGATGCCGTGGTCAGGATTGACCGCGGCATCCGAGGTGTTAAATGTCCGCGATCGGCATTACTGCCGGTTGCGGACATCGGCTGCAGGTGACTGCTGTATGAATCAGCAGTCCACCTGTGGCTATGGCGCCCGCTCTACTCAGGAGCGGGCGCCATCTTAAAATGGGTTAAATACCATCCATCAGCAGATTTGTCCCTATGACACTGGCTGACCTGTTACATGTGCACTTGGCAGCTGAAGACATCTGTGTTGGTCCCATGTTCATATGTGCCCGAATTGCTGAGAAACATGAAGTTTTAATATATGCAAATGAGCCTTTAGGAGCAACGGGGGCGTTACCATTACACCTGGAGGCTCTGCTCTCTCTGCAACTGCCGAATTTACAACGCCTGGTCCTTTCAATCATAGTGCAGAGGATGCTGCAGTTACAGAGAGAGCAGATGCGCCAAAAACTCAACCAGCCGATGTTCATATAAAACACCTGATAGATTATTAAGGAAACTCCCCAGTTTATTATTATAGACACGATCAGAGCTGAGATGACTTCTAGGTACAGAGGAAAGCCACCAGTGTCCTCTTCTCCCCAGGACCTACCTTCTCAGAGTCGCTGCGGGGACCCCCATAGTCAATCATCTGGTAGCATCTCCTGCTGTGCGAGCAGGTAATATGTGAATGTATCCGTACGGTGGGCCCCCAAAATACATTTTACTGGTGGGCCCGAGGCACCCCAGTCCGACACTGGATAGATAGATAGATAGATATGAGATAGATAGGAAATAGATAGATAGATAGATAGATAGATAGATAGATATGAGATGGATAGATAGATATGAGAGATAGATAGATAGATATGAGATAGATAGATAGATAGATAGATAGATAGATAGATAGATAGATAGATAGATAGAAGATAGGAAATAGATAGATAGATAGGAGATAGGAAATAGATAGATAGATAGATAGGAAATAGATAGATATTAGATAGATATTAGATAGATATGAGATAGATAGCTAGATAGATAGATAGATAGATAGGAAATAGATAGATAGGAAATAGATAGATAGATAGATAGAGAGATATGAGATAGAAAGATAGATAGATAGATAGATAGATAGAGAGATGAGATAGATAGAGATAGATAGATAGATAGGATAGATAGATAGATAGATAGATAGATAGATAGATAGGAGATAGATAGATAGATAGATAGATAGATAGATAGAGATAGATAGATAGAGGAGATAGGAAATAGATAGATATTAGATAGATAGATAGATAGATAGATAATAGATAGGAATAGATAAATAGATAGATATAGATAGATAGATAGATAGATAGATAGATAGATAGATAGATAGATAGATAGATAGATAGGAGATAGATAGATAGATAGATAGGAGATAGGATAGATAGATAGATAGATAGATAGATAGATAGATAGATAGATATAGATAGATATAATAGATAGATAGATAGATATGATATATGATAGATAGATAGATAATAGATAGATAGATAGATAGAGAGATAGAGATAGATAGATAGATAGATAGATAGATAGATAGATTATAGATAGATAATAGATAGATAGATAGATAGATAGATAGATTAGATAGGAGATAGATAGAATATTAGATAGATAGATAGATAGATAGATAGATAGATAGATAGATAGATATAGGAGATAGGAATAGATAGATATAGATAGATAGATAGAATAGATAGATAGATAGATAGATAGATAGATAGATAGATAGATAGATAGATAGATAGATAGGAGATAGGAAATAGATAGATATTAGATAGATAGATAGATAGATAGATAGATAGATAGGAGATAGGAGATAGATAGATATTAGATAGATAGATAGATAGATAGATAGATAGATAGATAGATAGATAGATAGATAGATAGATAGATAGATAGGAGATAGGAAATAGATAGATAGATATTAGATAGATAGATAGATAGATAGATAGATATGATATATGATATAATAGATAGATAGATAGATAGATAGATAGATAGAGATCTGATTTCCATCAGCCATCAACCAATATAGTGTGTGCTGTAGCAATCAAAGTTAGCTGCCAAGTTGTTACACAGTGATCAGTAGTTTATAACAACAAGTGCTGTAGCTTGTATCTAGGTATGATATAATAAATGCCTCTTATGTATTGACTCTCTAAACAAAATGTATTTTTTTCCAGATTTAAAATCGTGAGATCATCAAATAAAACCATTGAATATGTTTTTCTGAATCATGAAAGTGCAAAAAGTCAGCAATGGATGTTTAAATACAAAAGGATATGTAAGAAGTGAGATTTATAAAAAACTGGTGTAAAGAAACATTCTCTCAAGCCATGTGCCTTTCTGATTGCTTAGAACTGAATACAAAAGGGCCTGGTTTCCCGGAGGTAGGAGGAAAGAAGGTTCGGCTCCCAATTGTTACCACTCCCTTGTGATGGAAAGAAGCTGATGGGGCTCATCAAGAACCAGCTGGAGAAAAATAAGGGCGGGCTCTACAAGGAGTTCTTGTAGTAGAGCTTTCTGACTGTAATGATGGTAAATGGATGAGATCACAATATTAGAGCGAAATAGGTGCTCTGCTGTTCTTGAATACGCAGCGCAGGTATCTTACATCGGATGGTACCTAACAGTTGTGGTGTGAGACTATTGCACCTAAATGTATTATTGTGGTGCAAGCTGCCAAGTGTCTAAGTGTTCCAGGTAGTTTTTGGCGCATCCATTACCCAGATAAAGGCAGCCGCTGTGTGGGACAAATGTTTTGGCCCGTCTTTCCTGCAAGCTTTTTGGGAGTCATTTATTGTATACTGAAATATGTGTGCAGATGTAACCGTTGCTCTGCTATCTTTGGCTTCTCCCCTCTCACGCCAGGTAAAAAAAACATTTTCTACAACTGTTTCAGGCATAGAAAATGGTCTAAATGTAAGACAGCTCGGAAGCTGTCTTACATTTAGAACTGGCACAGGAAGCGCTGACGTTATCAAGAGACTCTTCGTAACTTTGGCGGATCCTCTGCCAGCTATGGGGCTCAATAAATCTGCCCCTTTGTCTGCAACATATGTAATATGTCCTGGTTGCTGGGAATACAAGCTCACTGACAGAGCTGGTCAGTGAGCAGTAATGCATATTTCATCTATAATAACAGTTCTACTTTACACCAGTTTGATAAATCTCTGCAGTTTATATCTAATACAGTGCACACAATGCACACAAATATATTTTCTTTCCATGTCTGTTCCGTTTTTTTTGCGGACTGTATGCAGATCCATTCATTTCAATAGGTCCGCAAAAAACGGAAGTTACTTCGTGTGCATTCCGTTTCCGTATGTTCGTTCTGCAAAAAAATATGAAATGTCCTATTATTGTCTGCATCACGGACAAGGACAGGACTGTTCTATTAGGGGCCGGCTGTTCCGTTCTGCAAAATACGGAATGCACACGGACGTCATCTTTATTTTTTTAGGATCTGTTTTGCAAAAATACATATGGTCGTGTGCATGAGCCCTATCATAAGTAATAAAAAAAATAAAAAATTAAACAACATTATTCTTGAGTATAGTCTTCTATTATGGGTTAACCCTTAGAATGCTGGAAGTTTTTTTCATTTTTGCTTTTTCATTTTTCTTCCCTATCTTCCTTGAGCCATAACTTAAAGGGTTATTCTCATTTTAGACAATGGGGGCATATCGCACTGCGCATGCGCAGCCGCCCTCCATTCATTTCTATGGGGCCGCCGAAAATAGCCGAGCGCTGGCTCGGCTACTTCCGTCGGCTCCATAGAAATAAATGAGAGCGGTGGCTGCGCGCTGCGCTCCCATTCATTTCTATGAGCGCAGCGGGGAGCTGCGCCTGGTGGTGGCCGGAAACCCGGGGTCCTCCAGGCACAGCGCTCCCCGCTCTGTTCTGGATATAGGTGCGGGTCCCAGCGGTGGGACCCACACCTATAAGACAATGGGGGCATATCCTAGCGATATGCCCCCATTGCCTAAGATAAGAATACCCCTTTAATTTTCTGTTCACATAGCTGTAGGGGGACTTATTTTTTGTGGGAAAAGTTGTACTTTCTAATGCCACCATTTAATAAGGCATACAATATAGTGGGAAGTGGGGAAAAAAAAACTCCAAATGGGGTGGAATTGGAAAAAAACGCAATTCCTCAAACGTTTTACGGAATTTGTTTCTATAGCATTCCCCTTGCGGCAAAACTGACCCATGCCCTTCATTCTCTGGGTCAGTACGATTACAACAATACCACATACGTATAGGTTTTTATGTCTAAATAGTGTAAAAATAAATTTAAACTTTGAAAAAATTTTTTTTCATATTCTGACCCCCATACCATTTTTTACAGTTATATCTACTGAGCTGTGGGGGCTCATTTTTTGTGGGACAATCTTTAGTTTCTATTTATATTTGCACTTTGGAGTTTGTGTGATTTTTTTTATCACATTTTATTACTTTTTTGGGTAGATGAAGAGATGAAAAAATGACAAATTGGCCATTTTGCCCCTTTTTTCCGCTACACCGTTTACCATATTGGAAAAATATTTTTATATTTTAATAGTACATGCATTTTTGAACATGTCCATGATTAGAGATGACAAATCAAAGCTGACAAAGTGGAATTCAATTAGAATTTCAGGAAATATTTGCTTCACATCGAATCTGAATTTCCTCACACTTTACAGTAACGAATCACCTTTTTTTCCTAAAATGGCAGCTGCACATGTTAGGACATGGAGCAAAGAACTCTGGGAATGAGGGATCACCCACAATGCCATGCATGCAGCCAATCAGCAGCCAACCAGCCCTGTGATGTCACAGCCCTATAAATAGCCTCAGCCACCTTGGATTCTGCCATTTTCCAGTGAACTTAGTTCAGGGAGAGACATTATCGGGCACTAGGGACAGTGCTAGGAAACACTTGGAAACTTATATTTTGCTCAATAGAAGTGTAGTGAAAGGATAGGGAGGGAAGTGTTGAAGCAGAACAGGGTTCAATAGGGGTGTTTAGAGACAGGGTAATAGGAAAAATCCTATTACACCTTGGTGCAGTGACTGGGGTTCAAAATTGCCAGGATACAGCTGCTCATTTCAGGTTGCAGTAGATCATACCTCTGTAATTCCAATTATTGGGGTCTTATTAACCCTTGTGTGGTGCAGTTATATGTTCTAAAGCCTTTTTGGCGTGTATTAGTGGGGGGGGGGAAAGGGCTTATTAGACATATGGTGAAGTGAGAAAATTACTGCCCTTTGTAGCGTGTTTTAATTTCCTATTTATTTATTTGATCTAACAGCATGTCAGACAGAGAAGTGACAGACCCTGCACAGGGGAGTGGCAAAGGCCTAAATGTTTCTGGCGCAGACACAGGTAGCAGCAGAGTAAGGGGGTGTGGCAGCAGAGTAGGGGGTGTGGCAGCAGAGTAAGGGGGTGTGGCAGCAGAGTAAGGGGGTGTGGCAGCACTTTGAGAGGCCTGAGCTCCCGGTGTCATCTAGCAGTCATGTCTTGACAGCAACCCAGCGGTTCTCGAATGGTTGACTCAGTCTTTGTCGCAAGTGACATCAGACATCCCCAGCCAAGAATCGGTGGGTTCGTCAGACACAACCCTTAGTTGGCATAGCCCTCGAGCCAGACAAGTATTATATGTTTTTTTTCACTGGACACGTACCAGGCCTAATGTTTCATTCAAACGTCCATGTGATCAGTACAAAAAGACCCCCTCTGGGAAAAGCTTTTATTTTGGAGTAAATAAGATACAATGCAACAGCACCCTGCAAAGCAAATCAAGCACAACAATGCCAAAGTAGTAGAAGGTATTCTGGTGTTAATGCTACGCTTATTTGAAAAAATGTAAAAAAAAAAAATTTTTTCAAATAAGCGTAGCATTAACACCAGAATACCTTCTACTACTATGGCATTGTTGTGCTTGATTTGCTTTGCAGGGTGCTGTTGCATTGTATCTTTTTGCCTTTGTGTATTTAGCCATAGCAACGTGCATCTGCTCATTTGGTGGTGCTGACTGACCCCCTTTTTATTTTTATTTTGGAGTGGTCATTCAGCCTCATATATAAGTGACCTTTACAGAAAGTGTGAGGGGGGGGGGGAAAAAATTATATTTATATAATTTATATATACTGTATATATACAAAAAGTGCATGAAAACAGTGACATGCTGCAAACTTCCCACTCTGTAGACCTCCCCATACGGCTCAAACGTCTTTTTTTTCAGCAGCTTTATACGACGTCCGCAAAGAAAATAAGAGTATAATCTGTACGGGAAGAACTGTCCTTCAGTCACACAGTCATTCCATTTCATCCAAGTTTCCCGTGTCCAACCTCTGATCTTTGTACCAAAATGCTCCTCGAGGTCATGCAACATGTGCATGAAGCACTTCTCCACAAGACTGACTGCCACCCCTTTCTTACCAAACCTGCCAGTGCGGCCGATTCGACAACAATCAACACTTGTTCTACATCAGTTCCTCGAGCACAGACATTAGGGGTGATAACAACTTTCTCCTTGCCATCTCTGTCATTGCGCCACTCTGTGGCCACCTGATGCTGCTGCTGCCACCTCCAAACTCTGTCATTGTGCCACTCTGGGGTCTCCGCTTGCTGCTTCCACCTCACCACTATGTCATTGGGCCATTCTGTGAACTTCTCATGATGCTCCCACCCACCCTACTTCATGACTGGGCCGCTATTTTGCCTAGCTGACATCACCATTTATTTGACCCTTCTTCTGATCTGTCAGAAGGAAGGAAAAAGGAGATACACAACGGATCCTGTCTATGTAGCAGCTGTAAGGCCTGTATGAGATGGTCACTATTTTGCATCAGAATTGGCTTATGATTTGGTAGCCAAAAGCAGGAGTGGGTACAAAACACAGAAGACATGCAAATATTCCATTCACATGTCAACTCTGTTTTGGATCCACTACTGTTTTTTTTGGCTTTAGCAATACTGATGGATTACTGGCGAAAATAAGAATTGCAGCTTCAATATGCTGGGTCTTCAGAGAGACCCACTGCATTGAACTCAATTACTAATGGGGATGCCGGTAAGAAGCCCAGAAGCGCAAGCTTTTGGGTTTTTCACCCTTTAGATGCCGTAATCTCACTTAATCACAGCATTTAAAGGCTTTAAATTTATCATTCAGTTTCTATGAGGAGGTAAGTTCTAGACTTGACCCCAGCGAATCAATGGATGTTGCACAGTAAAATATCAATTTTTGCAGATGACACTAAACTGTGTAAAGTAATTAACACAGAAGAGGACAGTGCACTGCTACTGATGGATCTGGATAGACTGGAGGCTTGGGCAGAGAAGTGGCAGATGAGGTTTAACACTGACAAATGTAAGGTTATGCATATGGGAAGGAATAATGCAAGTCACCAGTACATACTAAATAGTAAAACACTGGGTAACTCTGACATGGAAAAGGACCTAGGAATTTTAGTGAACAGCAAACTAAGCTGCAGAAACCAGTGTCAGACAGCTGCAGCCAAGGCCAATAAGATAATGGGTTGCATCAAAAGAGGCATAGATGCCCGTGATGAGAACATAGTCCTGCCACTTTACACATCACTAGTCAGACCACACATGGAGTACTGTGTACAGTTCTGGGCTCCTGTGAACAAGGCAGACATAGCAGAGCTGGAGAGGGTTCAGAGGAGGGCAACTAAAGTAATAACTGTAATGGGTGGACTACAGGACCCAGAAAGATTATCAAAATTAGGGTTATTCACTTTAGAAAAAAGACGACTGAGGGGAGATCTAATAACTATGTATAAATATATCAGAGGTCAGTACAGAGATCTCTCCCATCATCTATTTATCCCCAGGACTGTGACTGTGACGAGGGGACATCCTCTGCGTCTGGAGGAAAGAAGGTTTGTACATAAACATAGAAGAGGATTCTTTACGGTGAGAGCAGTGAGACTATGGAACTCTCTGCCTGAGGAGGTGGTGATGGTAAGTTCACTATAAGAGATCAGGAGGGGCCTGGATGTATTTCTGGAGGGTAATAATATTACAGGTTATATTTACTAGAGAGGGGTCGTTGATCCAGGGAGTTATTCTGATTGCCTGATTGGAGTCGAGAAGGAATTTTTTACCCTAAAGTGGGGAAAATTGGCTTCTACCTCACAGGGTTTTTTTTTGCCTTCCTCTGGATCAACTTGTAGGATAACAGGAGAACTGGATGGACAGAGGGCTTTTTTCGGCCTTATAAACTATGTTACTATGTTACTAACGACCGCGATCTGCATTTTTGGAGACCCACCGGCCATGACGCCTGCTGCACATGCGAGCGGGCACAATGTTTGCACTTAGCTCCAGCGCCATGTTGCGAAGGGGTTACATGAGACAGTAAAAAAAAAAAAACATGCAGTTACTACCAAGCTATAGAATTACTACATAGAGATACATGTTTTTTTTCTATGCTTATAAGATAACACAAATCACACATACAGAAATAAACATAGGCCATAGGTAGAGATTAATGGCAGCATTAGTGGAAGCAGAAGGCACACTAATTTGTCATCTTCCCCCAATCCTGCAGGAAGAGAAAGGGATGATCTGAGGCAGTGTTCCTCAACTCCAGTCCGCAAGGACCACCTGCCGATCATGATTTGAAAAGATCCCACAAAATGAATACCTGTGGTAGATCTTGATGCATTGACACTAATTATATCACTTACTCAATACTAAGGAGATCCTCAAAAAACATGACCGGCAGGTGGGCCCTGAGGACTGGAGTTGAGGAACACTGATCAGAGGCAACAAAGATAGTGGAGACCCTTTACATGCTGTGGTGCATATTAATGTTCCTTAATGTCCCTATGTAGTAATTTTTGCCCCTTTATGCCAGCACACAGTAGTAATATCCACATTGTGCACCCTTCACAGTAGCTATGGACAGATATGTGCCCCCTCGCAGTAGTTATGTCCAGATATGTGCCCCCTTCACAGTAACTATGGACAGATATGTGCCCCTTACAGTAGTTATGCCAGATACGCTCCCCTCACAGTAATTATGCCCAGATGTGCCCCTTTACAGTAGTTATGTCCAGATATGTGCCCCATCACAGTAGTTATGCCCAGTTATGTGCCCTGTCACAGTAGTTATGGCCAGATATGTGCCCCTCACAGTAGTTATGCCCAGATGTGTGCCCCCCACGGTAGTTATGCCAGATGTGTGCCCCTCACAGTAGTTATGGCCAGATATGTCCCTCCTCACAGTAGTAATAGCCAGATATGTGCCTCCTCACAGTAGTAATGGCCAGATATATGCACCCTCACAGTAGTTATGCCCAGTTATGTGCCCCCTCACAGTACTTATGGCCAGATATGTGCCCCTCACTGTAGTTATGACCAGATATGTGCCTCTCACAGTAGTTATGCTGAGTTCTGTGCCCCCCTCACAGTAGCAATGGCCAGATATGTGCCCCCTCACAGTAGTAATGGCCAGATATGTGCACCCTCACAGTAGCAATGGCCAGATATGTGCACCCTCACAGTAGCAATGGCCAGATATGTGCACCCTCACAGTAGTAATGGCCAGATATGTGCTCCCTCACAGTAGTTTTTCCCAGTTATGTACCCCCTCACAGTAGTTATGCCGAGTTATGTGCTCCCTCACAGTAGTTTTGTCCAGTTATGTGCCCCCTCACAGTAGTTATGCTGAGTTATGTGCCCCCTCACGTTAGTTGTGGCCAGATATGTGCCCCCTCACGGTAGTTGTGGCCAGATATGTGCCACCTCACAGTAGTAATGGCCAGATGTATGCCCCCTGACAGTAGTTATGCCCAGATATGTGCCCCTTTACAATAGTTATGCCCGGATATGTGCCCCTCACACTAGTTATGCCAGATGTGTGCCACTCACAGTAGTTATGGCCAGATATGTGCCGCATTAAAGTAGTTATGCCCAGTTATTTGCCCCTTCACAGTAGTTATGCCCTGTTATATGCCCCTCACAGTAGTTATGATCAGATATATGTCCCTCACAGTAGTTATGACCAGATATGTGCCTCCTCAGAGTAATTATACCAGAAATGTGCCCCCTCATAGTAGTTATGCCAGATACGTGCCCACCATAGTAGTTATGCCAGATGTGTGTGTGACTCCCACCCAGGCCGAAGGT
Organism: Rhinella marina; assembly: GCA_900303285.1. Taxonomy (NCBI): domain Eukaryota; kingdom Metazoa; phylum Chordata; class Amphibia; order Anura; family Bufonidae; genus Rhinella; species Rhinella marina. The sequence goes on along the minus strand of ONZH01021237.1, from coordinate 98,609 downwards.
ACCTCCTGTAAGGGGTTGGGGCCGTCTCACGGACACTCTTAAAAGGGACTAGTTCGTGACTCCAGTCAAGGTGTTCGGCCTAGATAGGACCAAGCGCTGACACAGGCCCCTGGGAGATGGATGTTGTGGGTCAGCGCTGATGTTAAACCCCCCCCTTGACTAGGGCTGACTCCCAGGGTTAGAGATCGTGGGGTGATCACTTGCCTTTGTCTTGAGACTGGTGTGATGGAGGGGAGGCGCATCGGCGGCAGAAAGGATGACTCAGAGACAGCAAGGAGAACTGGAACATTCAGGTCACTGGTCGCTTTGGCCTATTTTCCTCCTGCACTGTCAAGCTGCTTGGTCACTAACTCCTTCAGGCGCTCTCCTAACTGCCCTCTGAAGACTCCCTGTGTGGACTGCTTCTGCTGGAGACTACCAACTCACTCCCCCTCAGCAGACTCTCTTCTGAAGACTGACTGCTTCCCCTATTCTTAGCTCCTAGGCTCCTCCCATTTCCTCTCCCTTGGCTCTGGGGTTGCCTAGGCGACCGGCCTCCTGGTTTTTATTAACAACTAGCAGAAGGACCCGGCTTCACCTGGGTATATTTCATCTATTTCTTTTAATGTTTCTGTGTATCGTTGCAGAGAGAAAGTCAATGCAGCTGACAGAAGTAGATTTTTACCTTCATTTTTTCAATCCCCATTGGCTGCAGAGTGGGAGGGGGCGTGACCTGACCGGGTCAGGGGCATGGTATAACGGGACCTGGGGGGAAGGGGGGTGCTTTTAAGTCCTTCTTTTGAGGGTGGCCTGAATTACAGGTAAATACCATGGTAATTTATGAGGAAACACAGTGGGTAGCAGTGGAAGAAAACATCGCTTCGCACGTGTATATTTAATCTATTTCATTTAATGTTTCTGTGTGTCATTGCAGAGAGAAAGTCTCCCTCCATCCCACCCCTGCAGTTGACAGAAATTGATTTTTACCTTCAATTTTTTTAATCCCCGTTGGCTGCGGAATGGGAGGGGGCGTGGCCTGACCGAGTCGGGGAGCGTGAGTTAGCGAGACCTGGGGCGGGGGTTTTAAGTCCTTTTGAATTACAGGTCGATGCCATGGTAATTTATGAGGACACGCAATGGGTAGCAGTGGAAGAAAACATCTTTTATTACTACTGAATGGTCGTAGTCTAAAATTAGTGTATTTCATCTATTTCATTTAATGTTTCTGTGTGTCGTTGCACAAAGAAAGTCAATGCAGCTAACAGAAGTTGATTTTTACCTTCATTTTTTTCAATTCCCATTGGCTGCGGAGTGGGAGGGGTGTGACCTGACCGGGGGCGTGGTTTAGCGGGACCTTGGGGGGGTTGCTTTTAAGTCCTTCTTTTGAGGATACGCAATGGGTAGCAGTGGAAGAAAATATCTTTTATTACTACTGAACGGTCGTAGTCTAAAATTAGTCTATTTCATCTAATGTTTCTGTGTGTCTTGCAGAGAGAAATTTACCCTCCCACCCCTGCAGCTGACAGAAGTTGATTTTTACTTTTATTTTTTCAATCCCTGTTGGCTCTGGAGTGGGAGGGGGCGTAGTCTAACTGAGTCAGGGGCGTGGCTTAGCGAGACCTGGGGTAGGGGTTTTAAGTCCTTCTTTTGAGGGTGGCCTCAATTAAAGGTCAATGCCATGGTAATTTATGAGGACACGCAATGGGTAGCAGTGGAAGAAAACATCTTTTATTACTACTGAACGGTCGTAGTCTAAAATTAGTCTAAAACATAAGTTATATTTATGGTAACCGGAATACCCCTTTAACAGTGACATCCACAGCACTCTCCCCCTTTAAAGCAGTGAATAGAAATGGCTGGGTTATTTAACTGAGCTCCTCAGCTGGCTACTAATTACCTGGCTGTGTTGTTATGGAAACCTGCCCTCCCTGTGTGTGTCTGTGCAGAGAATGGCAGTTGAGGTTTGAAACCAAAGTTCCCAGGCTAATATTGGCTAATGCAGGTCATATTTTGGTAATACCTCAGGAACGGTACGTCCTAGAGAGCTGATACCTGGTCTAAAACCTTCCCGGACACCTGATGTACCTGTGTGCCAAATTTGGTGAAAATCGGTCCAGTAGTTTGGTCGCGCATAGAGAACAGACAGACGGACAGACAGACAGACAGAAACTCATTTTTATGATATTAAGAGATATATACAGAAACACATACATGCTGTAGCAACCGACCACCACGCAGGGTGGAGGGCGCTACACTCCCCCTTACTAAATCACGTCCGTCCCTGGACGGCTCACACATGTTGCAATTGGGAAATACAATAATTCTTATTTTTGGGCCCAGTCCCTCCAAAGTGGCGGAAATAAGCTCCTGTGGTGAGGTGGCGTAGCTGTCCCTGCTGCTTCAGTTTATGCCGTTGTTCCTGGGTCCTAGAGGCTCCAAAGGAACTTACCCTGGACCTAAAGTCCCTTCCGGCTGGTAGGTGTCCACGGGTTCTGCGGGAGCTGCTGACATACCACCACTACCCTAACCCTCTACGGCCCCTGTGACCCCGGAAATCTATGGTTGGGGCTACCTGTCATGGAGGCCGGGTGAACTACTCAGTTCGCCTCTGTCCATGGAGGTTGCAGGGACCTGGGGACTGATATCCCGCCCAAAGCTGGTCACAGTGCGAACGTTTGTGGTTCATCACCGGCGACCCTCCTTCTACGCCCCCCGCACCAGGATGTCTTTCCCTAAGGAAGCCCGGCATTCAATTGAAATCAGATGGGACGCGACTGCTCCCCCTTACTAAATAGGAGCAGTTCATCTAAAATGAAAAAGCATAAGGTAACACATTATACTAGGGGTACAATACACAAGCACATTTTCCATTGTTATTTAAACACCCTAACTGTCAATACAGTGTGTGGGTAACAGCCAACCACCCAACTAAGCTCGTCCCCGGGCACAGGGCACACAGACCATATCACGTTGCTGTGCCAGCTGTTTTAACAAGAAGTGCTGTCCGGCAGAGTAACGAACCCTACCGCCATGTTGCAGATGTTGTTGGTAATGGGTGGAGTCTTTTGCAATTCTCTGTGGCCTGAGGAGTGGGCCACGGGCCCCAAGAATCAGAACAGTGGCTGACAATTCGCTTTGTCAAGGGTTCAGTCACTTTAACATTTTCAAAACACAAAGAGTCCTTTAAATACGGCATCCAAATATGAAAACATTTTAACATAAATACAATTATAGCATATACAGTATGTACACACTAAATTAACTGGTAAAGTTCCTATTAATTACTCTGGTAGCGAGCTGGGGTCTGACCTTGAGTGCTACGCTGAGATGTACGTAAAGTGAGAAGGGCAGGTAGTACTCTCCTACTCCTTGGGCTCACTGTTGGCATGGGAGGCCTACTACTGGCAGAGGGTGGACTCTCTTGATCTCGGGCCTGCAATTCTTCGCCATCCTGTGTGGGTGAGTCTTCTTCCTGTGACGGCTCTGGTGTCTCCGACAGGGATAGTTGCGGGAATTGCATAATCGGGACAACAATGGCACTGCCCACTGGGAATCACTGGGAAAATCGCCTAAGACCGTCCGGATTCCTCTATCAACCTCTGCTTCCTGAGGGACTTCTCTGCCTTCGATTTCTTCAGCCAGCTGATTGGGACAAATTTTTATGTTGTCTCTGGACACCGTAGCACACGTCTTCCCGCCGTCTTTAGAGATCAGACAACTTTTACTATTGTCATGATGGGATGGTAGAACTACATATGGTTGAGCTTCCCACTGATCGTCCAATTTATGGGATTGTCTTTTCTTCTTCAGGACTTGGTCGCCTGGTGACAAAGGAGCAGCAATCGCCCTTTTGTTGAAGTGCTTCTCTTGTCTCTGTCGGGCTTGCTCAAGGCTTCGCTCCACACACTGCTGGACTTTCTGATATTGCAACTGTCTAGTAGTATTCCAATCACCGTCTGACTGGTCGAGTCGCGTCTCTGGGGTTAGAACTCCCATCTCTTGGTCAATCGGCAGTTTCCCTGGACACGCACGCATGAAGTACGCTGGAGCATATCCCTTTGAGCTCGTGGGAATATGGTTGTACATCTCCACCAAGTCTGGTAGCTTTTCCAGCCATCGATTTTTTTTCTTCTAGAGGTAAGGTTTATAGCAAGTTGATGACCAAGTGATTCATCTTCTCGCATAATCCATTGCCTTGTGGGTGGTAGGGTGTAGTCCAGATCTTCTTACACCCATATAGCGAGTAGAACTTTCGGAACATTTCGGCTTCAAAAGCTGGACCTCTGTCCGTCAGAACTTGGTCCGGATATTCATGGGGTCTACAGAGGTATTCCTGGAACGCCTTTGCAGCTGTTCTCGCTGTCTGATGTCTCACTGGAACGACCACAAAGAAGCGGAAGTAATGATCCACCATAGTCAAGGCATATGTGTACCCGGATCTACTTGGTATCAGCTGAACATGATCCAACGCCACTATTTCCAGAGGTTGTTTCGTTACAATCGGCTGCAAGGGTGCCCTCTCTGCACCACTGTTCAATGGACTGTCTAATACCCGCCGAATAGAAACGGTCACGGATCACAACCTCCAACTTCTTCCAACCGAAGTGGCCTACTTGGTTATGGTACGCCTCGAGGATCATGTCTTGGGACCACAATCTGCCATACCAGCTCATGGGTGTATGGGTTGATGGCTCGACGGACCAGCTCGTTCTCGAAGAGAAGAGCTTCTTCCGTTCCTTCCACAGCTGCTGAGCCTCTGCCGGTGCATCTGGGGCTAGAGATGATCCTTCTATCACAAGAAGATCCATAATCATACAGATGATCTGATCACCACTTTGCGTCTAAGCCCAATCATGGTGAGGTAAGGGGTTCAGGGAATCTTCTCGGGCTAAAACCTTGCCTCTGGTATCAGTGGAACACGTCTCTATTGTAGAATGCTGGCATCACAATCTCCTCCAGGTCAATGGATTCTTCTCCTGGATCAGGGGGATTCGGCATACGGGACAAGGCGTCTGCATTGGTGTTCTTGGTTCCGGCTCTGTACTTGATCACGAACTCATAGTTGGACAACCGGGCCATCCATCTCTGTTCCAATGCACCCAGCTTAGCAGAGTCCAGTTGAGTCAACAGGTTGTTGTCCATGTAGATGGTAAACTTGGAGGACGCCAAGTAGTGCTTGAACCTCTCGGTTACTGCCCAGACGATCGCCAAGAACTCGAGCTTGAAGGAGCTGTAGTTAGCAGGATTCCTTTCAGTAGGGCGAAGCTTCTTACTCGCATAGGCAATCACTTTCTCCTTCTCTTGCTGTTCTTGTGACAATATGGCTCCTAGCCCGGTATTGCTTGCGTCTGTATAGATGAAGGGCCGATCATAGTCTGGATACGCCAAGACCTCTTCTCCCGTGAGTGCTTGCTTCAGACTCGAACGCTTCATCCAGTCTGTCATTCCACTCTAACGGAGGACTCTTGCCTTTGGTCTTGGTGTGGCCTACCATGAGGTCTTTCAGGGGCCCAGCCATCTTAGTGAAGTTCTTGATGAATCTTCTATAATAGCTGACTAGTCCCAGAAACTGCTGCATCTCTTTGATGGTGGTGGGTCTCTGCCAGTCTCAGATGACAGTCACCTTATCCGGGTCCGGTGCCACTCCATCGGCACTCACGACGTGACCAAGGTACTGTACTTTAGGTTTCAGTAGATGGCATTGGGACGGTTTCACCTTTAAACCAAAGTTGGATAGGGCTTCAAAGACTTCCACCAGATGTTGCAAGTGCTCTTCATAAGTCCTGAAATAAACAATCACGTCGTCCAGGTACAGTATTACAGTTTCGAATTTTTTGTGGCCAAGACAATGCTCCATCAGTCTCTGGAATGTTCCTGGTGCGTTGCAACAGTTGAACTCGCATAGCCCCATGGGAGTGGTAAAGACAGTCTTCTCCTTATCAGTCTCTGCAACAGGAACCTGCCAATACCCACTGGTGAGATCCAAGGTAGAGAAGTATCTAGCAGACTTTAATGCAGCTAAGGACTCTTCTATGCGTGGAAGGGGGTACGCATCTTTGTGCGTGATCTGGTTAATTTTCCTATAGTCCACGTACATACGCATGGTGCCGTCTTTCTTTCGGACCAACACCAGTGGGGCTGCCCATGGACTACAGCTGTACCTAATTACCCCTGCCTGCTTCATCTCAGCTAAAATACCTTTGGCACACTGGTAATGGGCAGGAGGTATGGGCCTGTACCTTTCTTTGATTGGCGGATGATCCCCTGTTGGAATATGATGCTGAATACCTTTCACTTGCCCATAATCTAGAGGGTGTTTGCTAAAAATTTGTTCATATTCCTGGGCTACTCGGTACACGCCATCCTTCTGATGCTGGGGAGTGGAGGCAACGCCATTTTACATACTCTGCCACCAATCCGCCAACGGTGCTGGGGAGCCATTGCCACCCGTCGTCTTTGATGGAGCCAAGGGTTCTATGCCCTGAATGTCATTGTTGCTTACAGTCAGCAATTTAGCAATGTGTGCATACCGGGGAAGGCAAACTTCCTCCTCCACGCAATTCAGGACACGCACTGGGACCCTACCTCTTTTAACATTAACAACGCCCCTAGCGGTCAAGAATGGCCGGACTGGGGGCGTAGCCTAGGGGGAGGCCAACATGACCAGGTTAGGCGTCAGGCGAGGAAAGGGTTAAGGTATTGGCAGTTTGAGTGGGGGGGGGAGGAGTTTTAGGGAGGTTTTAAAAGACCTGGTTTAGGCGGCAAACGGCGCCATTTTAGGTTACCAGCGGGGGACAGACAGCAGAAAACTTTGCTGGCACCTAGTTAGGCACTTTTAGTTGCACTTACCTCCTCTATCCATGGCGGAGGTGGAAGTTTTACTGCGCAGGCTGCGGGAGATGGCGGCTTCTCAGGGTCCGAACTGGCTGCAGGAGCAGCTCACTGGTGTTCTGGGCCCCGATGTGGCAGGCGAGTCATCCGGTTCTTCAGCGGCGCGCCGGCCACGGCGGTCCCGGCCGCCGGTGCGCCTCAGCCCTGAAGTGGTCCCCCGAGTCCGGCGCCGGGTCCGGAGCCCCTCCAGGGACCCTCCACGGCGGGCTCGTGAGCAGCGGCCCGTTACGCGCCCGGCCCGCCGTGGGAGGAATCCAAATGCACGGCGGGACTCAGTCGGCGCTGTACTTAGTGTTGGAGCGCCCTCTGGTGGTGCAGGGGCAGTATCAGGACCAGGGACGGCAGATCCCCGGCTGCCTGCTGGGGAGGCTGCCCGGCGTGCGACAGGACAGAGTCCAGGGCCTAATAGTCCAGGAGGTATTGTGCAGGAGGGTGGCCTAGAGGACGGGCAGCGGCGTGCTGGCCCCAGTGGTACGAGTGGTGGCGTCCAGCTCCCTTACGGCGCGGATGACGGGCAGCGGCGTGCTGGCCCCGGCGTGGATGAAGATGGCGTCCGGCTGCGATCGGTGGTCGGCGGCGGGCAGCAGGCGGCTGGCCCTTCAAGCGCGGCGGGAGAAGAAGGATCTTCTGGAGGTCTGCAGCCAGGATTCATCGCGAGACCGGATGCAGGAGCTACGGCTGGTGGGCTCACAGCACCCAGGCAGCCTGGTGAGTTACCTTGGGGACCGCTTTTATCCGTTTTTAGTGCCCTGGGGGGGGGGTTGGGGGCCCCCCGGGTGATTTAGGTCAGGGTATTGGTCGGGTGTTGGGGGGTTTGGCGACGTTGGCTGCTGGTTGGGGGGCGTTTGGGGGGTCGCCATTGCCCGCTTGGGGGTCAGGGGGGCAGGCCGGGGCGTTTGGGGGGTCGCCGGTGCCCACCTGGGGGCCTGGTGGGCAGGGGTATGGTGTCTGCCCTGGGGCATCGGGGGAAAATATGCTGCTGGGAGGTGTCGGCGGGGGTTGTGGGGCTGGGGGTTCAGGAAGTGCTACCCCTGTCACCGACAGGGGGCCTGGCCCAGCGAGCGGGGGTGCCGGTGGTGAGGGGGGTGCAGTGTCAGTGCAGACACAGGCGGGGGGGACGTTGGAGGACGAGCCGGTTAGATTGGACGACGCCGCGCGGGGGCAGGTTTATGTGTGTTTTGAGGGGCCCCTGGGGGCGCACTTGAAACCGGAGGTGCGGGAAAAAATCTGGAAGGGGGAGTACGTCGAAATTTTTTCACTGCTGCCCCTGGAGCGTTTTAACTTAGAGAGGGCGAAGAAAGATGATGGGAAGAAGGAGGAGGAAGAGAAGCGGCGGTATCGGCTGATACCACGCACTTTTCAGAACTGGCTGCAGGCTTTTGCCATCCTGGCCAGTGTGATCGGGGAGAAGCAGCCGGAGAACTGTTCGGCCCTTTTTTGTTATTTAGATGCGGTTGGGGAGGCTTACAGGGTGTATGGGGGGCAAGCATGGCTCCGCTATGACGAGCAATTTCGTCAGCGGAAGGCGGTTCGGCCCTCTATTCGGTGGGATCATAAAGACATATCGCTTTGGCTGAAAGTCACGGCGCCGGTTCGGCCTACTCAGTCCTTTCGGGGGGAGGCAGGGAGTTCGGGACAGTCTACCTTGGCGACCGCTTCCGCAAAGGGTTTGTGCTTCCTCTTCAACGAAGGGGGGTGCAAATTTGGGGCAAAGTGCAAGTTCAAGCACGAATGCTCTTCCTGCGGTGGCGGTCACGGAGCCAATAGATGTTTTAGAGGGAACAAGCAGAGGGGGGGAGATTTTTCTCAGAAAGGGGGAGACGCCGGTACAGCTGGAAAAGATGGGGCCATTTCTAAATAGGTACCCCGATCATGTGGCGGCGAGGACCTTGTGGGACGGTTTTCAGTTTGGTTTTAGAATACCATTCGTTGCGGGGAAGGGGCGTCTTGTTAAAAAGAACCTGCGTTCGGCTCTGGATCATAAAGGGGTAGTCACGGAAAAATTGATGAAGGAAGTGCGGTTGGGGCGGATGGCGGGTCCTTTTTCGGAACCTCCGGTGGCGAATTTGCGCTTGTCACCGCTGGGGGTGGTGCCCAAGAAGGAGCCGAATAAATTTCGGCTCATTCACCATCTGTCCTTCCCGAAGGGTTCGTCGGTCAATGATGGCATAGATCCCGAATTATGCTCGGTGGTGTATACCTCATTTGACGCGGCAGTGCAGTGGGTCAGGAAATTTGGTAAGGGGGCGTTGTTGGCGAAAACCGACATTGAGTCGGCGTTTCGTTTGTTGCCGGTGCATCCGGACAGTGTTCATCTTTTGGGTTGTTTTTGGGAGGGGAGTTATTTTGTGGACCGTTGTCTCCCAATGGGGTGCTCACTGTCGTGCGCTTATTTTGAGCTGTTTAGCTCCTTTTTGGAGTGGGCGGTGGTGGACGCGGCGGGGTGCGCGTCGGTCATTCATTATTTGGATGATTTTTTGTGTATCGGCCCACCGGGTTCTGCGGTTTGCTCGGTTTTGTTACATACGTTGGAATCGGTGTTTGCGCGTTTTGGCGTCCCGCTGGCGCCGGATAAGACTTGTGGTCCGGCGACGGAGCTCAGTTTCTTGGGTATCGTGATCGATACCCTGGAAATGGAGTGTCGGCTGCCACCGGATAAGTTGGAGGATCTGAGGGTCACGGTGCAGCGGGCGCGCCGTTCGGACAAGATTCAGTTACGGGACTTGCAGTCGCTTTTGGGAAAACTCAATTTTGCCTGTAGGATCATGCCCATGGGGAGAATTTTTTCTAGGCGGCTGGCTATGGCTACGGCAAAAGCGTCGGCACCTCACCATTACATTCGGTTGGGAAAGGAGTTGAAGGGTGATTTGAGGGTTTGGGATTCCTTCCTGGAATCTTATAATGGGCGGTCCCTGGTGTTGGGGGAGGCGGTGGATGCGTTTGAGTTTGACTTGTTTTCGGACGCTGCAGGTGGGTCTGGTTTTGGAGTTTTCTGTCGGGGGCAGTGGTGCGCGGAGCGGTGGCCTGAGGATTGGGTGTCGCGCGGTTGGACGCGCAACCTAGCGTTGTTAGAACTGTTCCCCATTGTCGTCGCGGTCCATCTCTGGGGTGGGAGATTTAAAAACCGGAAGGTGCGTTTTCACTGCGATAACTTGGGTGTTGTACAGGCCATTAATTCGTTGTCTGCATCGTCACCCCCGGTGGTGCGGTTGCTGCAGCATTTGGTGTTAGAGTGCTTGTCTCTGAACATGTGGGTGGTGGCGGTTCATGTCCCAGGCGTTGAGAACTGCATTGCTGACGCGCTTTCTCGTTTTCAGTGGGATCGTTTTCGACAACTGGCTCCAGAGGCGGAAGAAGCGTCGATGCCCTGTCCGAGTTTTCTATGGGAGCTGCTGGACGAGCGGTAGCGGGGTTGATTCACTCGTCGTTGGCCCAGAATACTTGGGATGCTTACGCAAGGGCGTGGGGGTTGTGGAGTGCTTGGTGTGATAGGCTGGGGGTTCAGAGCGATAGGTCCGGCGGGGATTTGGAAGTCCCTCTGTTGTTGTGGTTGGGTTATGGTCGGGAGGAGGGGTGGTCGCTTGCGAAGTTGAATAAATTGGTGGCGGGTTTGGTGTTCGGTTTTAAAGTAAGGGGCGTTCCGGATGTAACTAAGTCGTTTTTGGTGAGTCAGGCGTTGAAGGGCTGGCGGCGACAGAGGGTTAACGAAGACGCTCGGCGGCCTGTGTCTTTTTTACTATTGTTGGACTTCGGCGGGCAGTTGGGGTCGGTTTGCCGGTCGAGTTTCGAGGTTGCGTTGTTCCGTTTGGCGTTTTCGCTAGCATTTTTTGGGGCGTTACAGTTAGGGGAATTGGTTAGTGATTGTTCGCGGAGGCCTGGTGGTCTGCTGCAGGAGGATGTCGATTTGTATTCAGATAGGGTGGAATTTAGGATTCGCAAGTCAAAAACGGATAGGGAAGGCAGGGGTTGCAAGGTTGTGTTGTTTGCGGTGCTGGGTTGCCTTATGTGTCCGGTACAATGTTTGGGGCTGTATAGGGCACGGAGGCCGGGTTTGGGATCGACGCTGCTGATACATGAGGATGGATCTAGCCTTTCTAGGTTTCAGTTTTTGTCGCTTTTTAAAAAATGTTTGACTCGGTTGGGCTTAAGTGCGGCTGGTTATACTGGGCATTCTTTTCGGATTGGGGCTGCCACGGAGGCGGCCAGGCATGGGGCAGGTGAGGAGCTGGTCAAGAGGATTGGGCGGTGGGAATCCCTTCGTTTTCGGTCTTACGTTCGGCCGGCTCGCCTGTAGTGGTTCGGTCACGGGTATTGTTCTGATGGTTTTGCGGCTGTTTTTTAACAAGGTGGTATTTGTTTTTTCTTTGTTTTGCAGTTCAACGGCCGGCGTTGGTGTGGATTCTTGGCCACTCATTCGTTTTTTGGGGGGCCCTGCGGGCGGCGGTGCGTCCGGACGGTCGTCAGTTGGGGTTTGCTAGGGACGTGGCGGTTATACGCTGGCTTGGTAAGCGTGGCATGGTATGGAATGGTGTGTTGCCGGAAATTCACCGGTTCGTGCGGCTGGATGGGCCGCCTGACGTATTGGTCTTACATGTCGGGGGGAACGACCTGGGGGCGCGGCCGTTTCGTGAGTTGGTGAAGGATATCAAGTTTGACCTCTTGCGACTCTGGTCGTTGTTCCCCGGCATGGTGACTGTGTGGTCGGATGTGGTCTACCGGCATGTGTGGAGGGATGCCAGGTTGGTGGAGCGGATCAACAAGGCCCGGATAAAGGTTAATAGTGCTGTCGGTAGATTTGTTGCACGGAACGGGACGGTGGTTGTGCGGCATGCTGATTTGGAGAGGGGCGAGGGTGCTTTTTGGCGTGCAGATGGGGTGCACCTTAATGCGATTGGTATTGATTTATGGTGTCTGGGCCTGCAAGGTGGCATTGAGACCGCGTTACGTGTGTGGAGGGACGCCCAGTCTTGAGGGAACAAGACAGTGCGTTTGTGACGGGGGAGGTCCTCGGAGTTGGTGGAAAAAGAGGTACGGTTGATGGGAGGGCTCCATGGTGGGGGCTGGACTCCCAGGTTTTCGGTAATGGTTATAGAGCGGCTATTGCTCCATCAGGGGTGCCCCCGAGCAGGCGGTTCATCGGCTGGGGGCAAGATGGAGTACCCCGTGGTTCACGGGGGGACAGGAAAATGGTTTGGGGCTTCGAGGACCTCCCGCGTCGGGTTCGGCTAACTGTTATATTTATCATATGTTATACATGTGTTGGGGTTATGTATGCTGTTGCATATGGATTGATGGTTAAATTGTTGGGTAAATTATGGAAAATATATATTTAATAAAACGGCTGCTGTGGCCGATTTAATCCAACCTGGTGTCTGTGTCGTTAATGGGAACTGGGGAAAACAAGGCGGGGAGGGTTTTAAGGGGTTAAGTTAAATAATATGGGTGAGTAAGTTGGTATCGAGCAAAATATAGCCTATACCTGGGTCATGATATTTGGCCTGTCAGCGGAGTAGACAGATTCTACCAAGGCTTGGTAATCTTGTCCCCTGATACCCATGGCCCATGTCTCACTCCTGGGACGGAGTATGATGGGGTTGCGATCGCTTACCCTTACACTTCCAATCTCCCCTCCTGTCACCTCCCTTTGCTGTTGTTGCACTAGGGCCTTAATTTCCCTACTGAGGGCAGTTTTCTCTTGGCGAGGAGCTGTTATGGCCAGATCCCTCAAAATGGCAAGGACCTCACCCAAACAGTGCTCAATTACATTAGTACCCAGGGTTACCGTAGGGTTGCATTCCCCTTTTTCTACATCTACCACAACTATGCCTTGCGACTGGAGTTTCACTCGCCCCACCTGGATGGCAACCTCTTTGTAGCCCACCTGAGTCAAGGGCTGGCCATTGCTGGCTATCAATGTTAAACCTCCTTCTGGGCGAAGGGTAAACTCACTATCAGTCCAGTACCTTTGGTACAAACTATAAGGCATGGTGGTTACCTGCGAACCAGTGTCCAGGAGGGCCGTGAGAGGGATACCATCCACTACTATTGCTATCCACGGCCTGCCTCCTACATATTTATTGCTCCAGTCTTTACAATGACAGCACAATGTAGGTGACAAATGCAAACAAAGGTGTTTGTTAGCCAATGGCTATGTATCACATAAGTATTTTAATATCTCCCATTTGTCAGGGTCTGAGTTGGTTATAGGTGCAGGGAGGAGACACAGGTTGGAAGGGTTTCTGCCTGGGGGCAGGGAGGAGACACAAGGTGGCAGGGGTGATGGAGGCAGAGAGGAGACACAGGATGGAAGGGTTTCTGCCCAGGGGCATAATTGAGACACAAGGTGGAAGGGGTGCTGTTGGGGGCAGGGAGGAGACAGGTCCCCCTTCTCCACAGGACCTCTTAAAGATTCTGTGACCCCCTTCCCATCTCGTGTGGATGTGGGCAAGATGGCTGATACAAGTCACAAAACTGAAGCTGCCTCCTGTACAGAACAGCAGCAGCCTCAGAAACAACTCCAGGATGTAAGAGTTAAAAGAGTGAAACTTACAGACCGGAGTCACAGTCATAAATCACAAGAGATGTCGCAGTGTTCGCTTCCTAGTTAATGAATTTCTGCGCTGCAGTCAATGGCTTCACCTCCTCCGTACACACATCAAGGAAGAGGGGTGAAAAGAGGGCAGCACTGAGACTGTCATAGGTGCCGCCTGCTTAGTGGCACTTGGACCTGACAGCCGCTACCTGCCTGCAGAGTTCACACATCCTGCAGGACTGCCACAAACACATCTAAGAAAAGTTCACCCATCCCCACAGATGCAGCTCAGGACGTGAGGACTTCTCAATAGCTCTGAGTAGTGGCGGCACTGAATCCTGAGCTGGTCTTACGCAGTGACAAAGCGAGTGCAGAGTATGAGTACTGCGCTGTTGTCACTGTGGATCCTAGAGTAATTCATATATCTAGAACTACTGCTCCTCAGTAGTACAGTGAGGGGAAGGTCCTAATCTCTTCTTCCTCTCTAACACAGCACATATACTACTGTACTAATCGGTACTCTATGCACTGTCATGGTGTAAAAGATCAGCTGTGCCTAGATGGCGGCTACCTCCTACCTAGATGGCGGCTTTGAAATTAATTTATGCTGTAGGACCGGGTCGGGATTCCTGCTTCTCACCGGCCCTGCGAACCTGCTGCAATTTTAACAAACGGTTCGGCAGAACCGACTGAATCCCATGCCCGATTTCACTGCCACAGACCATAAGTTATGGTCGATCGTAATGGAATATATAACTGAATTCTTAGATAACCCAAACCTTGTACGCTGAACTTGAAAACAGAAGTTCACTCAACACTACATATAGGCTAAATAACATTGTTCCCCTTCTTTCAGCCCCTCTAACATACAGTCCCATGTACATAACATCACTAATTATCTGCAGACTATTCCAATGTACAGTCCCATGTAAATTATGGTACATTGCTCTCTAAATACAGCCTCCTCCAATGTACAGTCCCATGTAAATAGAACCAGTCCCTCCCTCCAGCACCCTCCAATATACAGTGCCATGTAGATAACATTACTCTCCTCCCTTCAAAGCTACAGTGCTAGGCAAATAACCACTCCCTCCCGACAGCTCCCAGCATATCCCAGGCTCTCAGCCTCTTACATTGAATCAGTCGCAGTATGTTCTCTCCACTGCTAAGCCCTGCCTCTTCATGCACTAAACACATGGATGTGATATCATCACCAGGTGCGTAGCTAGTCCCCAACTTAATGGACATACTCATACATGCGCTCGCCACAAACATGGATGCACTTATACCCACAGTCACCACATACATGGACGCACTCATACATGCAGTGACAACATACATGGACGCACTATACACACAGTCACCACATACATGAATGCACTCATACACGCACTGACAACATACATGGACGCAGTCATACACAGTCACCACGTACATGGACACAGTCATACATGTACTGACAACATACATGGAAGCACTATACCCACAGTCACCACATACATGGACGCACTCATACATGCAGTGACAACATACATGGACGCACTATACACACAGTCACCACATACATAGATGCACTCATACACACGCTCATCACATACTGTAGATGGACATATATACTGTATACACACACACAAACACATACTAAGCCATGTACCAGGGTGGGCTCCCCAGGATGCCGCAACGTCATGAAAGAAGAAAGCAACTCCAACACCAGCTTTTGCCAAAACAGTATTTTACTTAAACGTGGCAATGAGCACAACCACAAATGCTGGTAACACACAATAAATTTACATACACCCAACCCGAAGCCCGAGACCCTTGTGCAGCGTGGCGCCAGACGTCTGTATTTAGGCCGGGCAGTCCGGTTTTCTGGCTCCCTGTCCTCCGTTTGGCGTAGAGACTGGATAGACACAGGGATATCCACCCTTTCAGCAGCTCACACCCAGACAGCAGCATTGTGCTATCTCAGTGTGAGCTGCAGCAACTGACTGAGGCTTCTCTAACCCCCAGTCAGTCACTAGAGCCTGCAGATATGGCTCCCTGTGGCTGACTGAGGGGGAGAGAAGCACACAGGCTGCCCCTAGCTCACCTTCCCTTCAGTAAGTTCTTCCCTCTCCTCCCACCGTTTTTTCCATGGTCGGCGATGGGGGGCGTGCCTTCAAGGAACCGAAGGCATGGCTTCATGGGCCAGGGGGCATGTCTCGTGAGGTCCGGCTATCTGGGGTGAAGCCATTGGCCACCCTATGTGGCGCCCTCCGATGGATGCAGGAGGAAAGTGCGGTAATTTACCTACTGGCGGGCAAAACTAAACAGCCACACCTTACCTATTATTACTCTAAAAAGAAATCAACAACTGTTTGGGTGTGTGTTACGGGCTAGCCTGCGGTGCAGCACAACAGCTTACAATCTTACAATGCTCTACAAGATTCCCCTTTCCATAACTGGTCTTGTAGCACATGCCAGAGTATTCCTTCTGAGCAAAATGCCAGCCTGGCTCCAATCTGTGGGGAAGTTTATCAGCTCTCCGATGTGAAATGTCACTTTAAATTATGGAGCCCATGCAATGAACAGCCAGCATTACTGTGGCCTGACATAAACGGAAATCCTAACTAACTAGAGGCCTGGTCTCAGTCTCTAGACTTTTCGGTGCAAACACTGTGGTGAGGTGTGTGCACGATCAGTCTTACCGACCCTGGTCTACTCTGCATCCGGCTATGGACCGAACAAAAGCTTCTCCAACAAGCATGTGGTGCCGCAGTGTATGTTGCTTTGCTCCTCAGCTCTCATCAACGTTCCTGGAAGCAATCCTTGTTCCTCTGTACAGGATCAGGGCCTTGGACACAATCAGTCCCTGGATCCTCTTCCAAGCTCTCCCCAAGATGGCTGCTCTCTCTTCCTCCAGGTTTTGTAACGCCATCCCTCATGAATATGGAAAATACGCAGTCTGTTAGCTGTGTTTAGGAAACAGCGGCATCTTGTGGCCAAACAGCAGAATGTCAGTCCAGATCATTTAACTTGATTTACACAAACTGTGTTCAGACAATGAGAGCTGTTTCCACATCTCACGCCATTATAATCAGCTGTCTCTCTGCGTACTATGGAAGCAGAGACAGCTAAAAGCGGACATACCACCCCCACCCGGGACTTCGGGACAGCCACTGAAATGCGGGACTGTCCCAGGATGGTTGGAAGGTATGCTCTATGTTATAGAGAAGAAGGAGCTGAGAAGATTGATAAGTATTTTTGTAGGAAACTATTCAGTAAAACCTGTTATTTATACATTTATATCTCTGCTTATTCTACCTCTTGTAAACCGCTATCAGTACAGGGAGGAGGGGTTATCAGTGAATGACAGCAATCTCTGTATACATACTTATAGACACAATGCTGTCAATAACCGATAACGCCTCCCTGCCTCCGATAGGTATTCACGGGTAGTGAAAACAGCATAGGTACAAATGTATAAATTTCAGGTTTTACAGAATATTTTCCCACAAATATATACATATATATTATATATAATATAAAGCTCAGTGTATGTATGTCCACTAAAGGAATCCGCACTGTCGCATTTACAATCTCAAAATTTTGCACCTCCTGTGACTCGGGAAATGTAATAAACTATGTTTTGAGTGGAATTTTTCACCCCTCACTTTCTAAATATTTGCCAATAAATAAGCTTAGTAACCTAACCGCCAAACTACAGGAGCCATTGTCTGTTGGCTGTTGTGGCAGTTAGCCTGGATATTTATCAGGTTGCATATAGCAACCAATCACAGCTCAGCTTCTATTTTACTACAGGTCATTAATATGAGCTCTGATTGGTTGCTATAGGTAACTAAGGACATTCTTAGTATAAGGCAGCTTATGTGTGAGTTAATATGATTTTGATAGTGACGCTTAGCCAACGTTGTTGTAGAGGCTGATGTAACTCACATGACCTTGAGTGTATACTAATTCTGTGGGTTTTTTATACTGTCAATTAAAGACAATGCCCCGTAAAAGGAAAAAAATTGGACGATTGTCAAGCCTCTGTGGAAGTCACTGTTAAAGAGGCATACAGATGTAGCAGTTCTTGCGCTCACAGCAGAATCATGTGAGGGCAGAGCGATATCTCTTTATTCATAAAATGAAGGTGTAGTTACATATAACCACCACCAGATGGCGCATGGAACTACAGTATCAATGGCAGAGTTCAGCGCAGCTCCGATCCCATTGAGGAAACGGGGCTGCGCTGCTGTTTTAATACCCCCCCTCCATAATATTAAAACATTGGTGGCGCAGTGCACCCTCCCCCCCTCCTCAGTATTAAAACATTGGTGGCGCAGTGCTCCCTCCCTCCAACCCCCCCAGTATAATAAACATTGGTGACACAGTGTGCCCCCACCCTCAACCCCCCCCCCAGCACAAAGCACAATAAACATTGGTGGCAGTGGGGATCGGAGCCCAACAGTGTAATCGCTGGAGTCCGATCAGTTGGGGGGGGGGGGGCAAGGCACACTGTAAAGAGTACCATGGCAAGCCAGAGGCGTCTGGTTGCCATGGTACTCTTTACAGTGCGCCTTGCCCCCCCCCCCTCACTATTAAAACATTGGTGGCGCAGTGCTGTGGAAGTTTCTGTTAAGGGAGCAGGGAACGGTGGAGGTCACAGTTAATGCAATGGTCTGCTATGGAGGTCACTGTTAAGGGGCCTGGTGTTGTGGAGGTCTTTTTTAAAGGAACGGAGCTCTGTGGAGATCACTGTTAAGAGGGCGGGTTATTATGGAAATCACTGTTAACAAGACGGGGTAATGTGGAGGTCACAAATAAAGGGCAGGCAACTGTGGAGGTCACTGTTAAAGGGGCAGGCAGTGTGATGGTCACTGTTAAGGGGCCGGGGACTGTGGAGGCCACTGTTAAAGGAGCAGGGTACTGTGAGGTTGCTGTTAAGGGGGCAAGGAATGGTGGAGGTCACAGTTAAGGGGACGGTCTGCTATGGAGGTCAGTGTTAAAGGGTCGGGGTGCTGTAGAGGCCACTGTTAAAGGGGCAGGCCCCTGTGGAGGTCCCTTTAAAGGGGTGGGGTGCTGTGGAACTCACTGTTAAAGCGGCAGGCTGCTATAAAGGTCAAAGTTAAGGGGGTGGCCTGCTGTGGAATAAAATTTTAAGGAGGTGGGGGGTCAGTGTTAAAGGGTGGGGGCTGTGGTGTTCACTGTTAAGGGCCAGGGTGCTGTAGAGGTCACTCTTATGGGGGATACTGTCATAGTTCCTCTTTAAAGGAGTAGTCCAATGACAACACTTATTCCATATCACCAGGATAGGGGATAAGTGTTTGTCGTGGGACAACCCTTTAAACTAACCACATTCACAGATGTAGAGCCCAATAAATGGGCTGTAGGCCTTCAACATTGCTGGCCAATTCTCCATAAGGGAGATCTCCCCTCCAGCAGCTGCCTGTGTAGAGATTGTATAGGGACTGGTACTCTGACTCCCACAAAATTGTTTGAGTGACTTACAAGTAGGATGCGCTGACTGGCTGTAGATTTCAAGTATAAAGCCAGTATTATCTTTTACTGCCTGTATGAACGACGTTAAAAGAACCTTTATTTAAAACACTAGGTGTGCGTATTAAACCATATATAGTGCACCTCCTGTTACTTAGGCTAAAGGAGTCAGCGTCCAAAACCCATATAAGACCTTCATTTACATGGGCCCAGATTAATGGATCGTTCGCTGATTTGGCTAATAGTGGCACTATAGGTGTGGAACAGTCAATAGGTGGTGAATAGTTGTCTCACCATATTACTCTACTTATTTGCCCCATCCAATTACTATATATGATTCAATAGTTTTTATTTGTTTTAAGAGAAAAAACAGAACATACATATGAATTAAATGTTCAATATACCATACATAGTTGCTAATGAGTGTGGGATGCAGCCCAACACATGAGCACCATAGAGCCATTCTGGTACTTAAGGAATGAATATTTAAAAACAAAAAAATGGTCAAACAAATTGGTTCCCTTGTCTTGAACATATGGTATGTGTTAGCAATTACAGATGCTCATATTAATAAGTAAAGGTTGGGGGTAAAAGAAAAATTAACAAATGGAGTTCCCTCGAAGGGGGTCATAGGGAAACATAAAAAGAACAGAAGAACAGTAAACCATGAAACACAAAGGATCAGTTGCCGGTTCCTTGGAGAAAGTAATGCAAGATGAATATGATGCGAATCAATACCATAATAATGTAAAATGCATAGACTAAATAAGATATAGTAGTATATAGGTTTGTCGTCAGTTAAGTGAACAGAGAGGATTGGATAACCAGTCCTGCCAGTTGGATTGGTAAGAGTTGTAAGTAGAATTACCATAGGAGATTATTCTTTCATAAAGGCATGTGTCGTTCAGTCTGCTAATCACTTCAGATAGAGAAGGAAGTTGGGTGCTCTTCCAATATCTAGCGATCACAATTTTTGCTATAGCCAATATCTTACATATTAATGGGCGGGACTGAGGTGGGATTACATCCATTAGTAGAAACAAAATCGCCTGATGGGGTGTGAGAACAAGGCAATTGCCCAAAATGTCCGAGATCAGGGTTGAGATTTGGTTCCAAAATGAAGTAAGATGAGGGCATTTCCATAGAATGTGAAATAAATCTCCCCTGCCTCCACATCCCCTCCAACATAGGTTAGATGCACCAGGATAAATACTAGATATGCGGTCGGGTGTGTAATACCAGTGAAGGAGAGATTTGAGCATGGATTCACAGTGGGTGCTACATTTTAGAGATTTGTTTACCAAATTGAGTGCCGCTTTCCATTCAGGGTCTGTAAAAGTCCTTCCCAATGAACGTTCCCACAGTCTAAAAGGAAGCACCTTATTAAATTCTTCCTTAGACCCCATAGCATTGTAAAAGGGTTTTAGCCCTTTAAGATTTAGATGAAAGTATGTTAATGTATGTGAATCACATTTGATGTCAGAAGGTTTTAGGTGAGAAACAAAATGTTTGATTCTTAAATAAGTAAACAGCTCTTTGCTTGGGAGTGAAAATTCTGATTGGAGTGCGGGAAAGGGTTTCAAGTTATCCCCGTTATATATGTCAGCTATAGTTATGATGCCCGCATTCCTCCATCTGCCGGAGCTGAAGTTGCCTATTCCAGTATGTAGGAAGTCGATTGGTAATTTGTTACGATGGAGCGGTAATGAGTCTGGTATACTTTTGTGATAAAGTTTCCAGCAGGATATTAGGTTGTTAATAATGGGGTTTTGAGTCTGGGGAGTAGGGACATTCCAGAATACTGAAAGCAGCAAGTTTCTCATAGACCAAGGATGAATGTAGTTTTTCTCTATCTCAACCCACGGGACATTGCTCGGGGGGTTCCACCAACTACGTAACTGTGCGATTTGGGTGGCTATATAATAGTCACGCAAATTGGGGATTCCCAAGCCTCCGGCCAACTTATGTTTGCAAAGTAAATTAGCCCCAACTCTAGGTTTTTTACCTGCCCATATAAAGTGCATTAATTGCCTCTGGAGCTTAGAGAAGTATGAGGCGGGGATATATATTGGCAGGTTGCGGAATAGATACTGCAGTCTTGGGAGCAACAACATTTTATATGCCGCAACTCTGCCAACCCAAGAAATTTCAAATTTCATGAGGTTGGTAACATCCTTTTGGAATGTATCATAAAAGGGGGGATAATTACACTTGAACAAGTCTGCGAATTTTGGGGAGAGCTTGATTCCTAAATAGGAAATGTGATCCATTTTCCAATCGAGGGGGTATTTATTGCGTAAAGAATTAACCAAATCTGGGGAAAGATTTAAAGGTAATATTTGGGATTTATGTACGTTTAATTTATAGTAGGATACTTTCCCAAATTCTTCCAGAACTAAGAGGGCATGAGGAATAGAAAGCGTGGGGGAGGACATTGAGAGTATGATGTCGTCTGCGTATAAGTTTAAAAGATGTTCTGAATGGTTTAAAGAGATGCCATGAATTGTAGGGGAAGATCTTAATTTATGTGCCAACGGTTCCATCAGTAGGATAAACATCAAGGGTGAGAGCGGGCAACCCTGCCTAGTGCCGTTCGTGATCTTGAAGGCATCTGACAGGGCGCCGTTCACAAAAACCCGTGCTGATGGGGCGGAGTATAGGGCTGATATGCCCGACAGTATGTTGCCCACGAAGCCCATCCTCTCCAACACCGAGAAGGCGAACGACCAGTTAATACGGTCGAATGCCTTCTCGGCGTCCAGGGCGACCAACACGGAAGGTATTCTGTTGCGTTCGATATGGTTCAGGATGTGCAAGATCCTTCGCGTGTTGTCAGAGGTTTGTCTGCCTTTAATAAAACCTGCCTGGTCGGGGTGGACCAGCTCAGGTAGGAGTGGAGCTAGTCTTAAGGCTATCAATTTGGCATAAATTTTTATGTCTACGTTAAGTAGGGAGATCGGCCTGAAATTTTGGGGAGAATCCGTGGGCTTCCCGGGTTTAGGCAAAGCTATTATTAGAGCAGACTGGTTCTCTGCAGGAAGAGTTCCCGCAGAAAAGGTTTTTTGGAAAAAATGGGTAAGGAATGGAGATAAGATGTCAGTAAAAGTTTTGTAGTATTTATTAGATAGACCGTCTGGGCCGGGAGATTTTCCCAGTGGCAGGGATTTAATTATCTTCTCTATTTCCTCAGTTGTAATATCCCTATTAAGTGATTCCAAGTGAGTTGGAGAAAGGGAGGGCAATGAAATTGATTTTAAGTAGTCTTGGATAATTGTTGTATCTGGAAGGGGGGTGGCAGGATCGTCTTTCAAGTTATATAGGCGGGAGTAGTAATCTCTGAATCCATTGGATATGTCAAATGGATTGAGTAATTTCTGGTTGCTCGATGGGTGATGTATGAAGGGAATTCTAGTTTTTCGTTTTTGGTATTTGAGGCGAGAGGCGAGTAGTTTTCCAGCTTTGTCGTTTTGGGAGTAGTAATTGGCTTTAATTTTGTTTAGCTTGTGCTCATAATCATAAAGGAGGCATTCTCTGAGTTCCCTACGGAGTTTTATTAATTCTAGAGACGTTTGAGGTGAGGGATGAGATTTGTTTTGATTTTCCCATTTGCGTAGATCTAGTATAATATTATTTATCTTGCCCGTTGTATCTTTCTTAAATTGCGTGCCGTATTTTATGAAGGAGCCCCTAATGTATGCTTTATGGGCATTCCATAATATTGTAGGGTCTGATACTGAGGATGAATTTAGCTGGAAGTATTCAATCAGATCTTTTTTGATATGGGGCGAATATTTAGGATGTGTCATAAGAATGGAGTTGTCTCTCCATATAAAGCTGGACCTGTTAGCAAATTGCTCCCTAACATCCACTGTAATCATGGCATGGTCCGACCACTTAATGTCCCCAATAGTAGAGTTAGTCATCAATGGCAGAGAATGTCTGTCAGACAGAAACATGTCTAACCTTGAGTAGGTGCGGTGAGACGAGGAGAAGAAAGTATAATCTCGTTCTGTTGTGTGGTGAATTCTCCATATATCATACAACTCCTCATCCCACAGCGCCCCCCCAAGCGCCGGAGGTGCCCTCTTATGAACGTGGGAACAGTCAACTGCAGGGTCGCTAGTTACATTGAAATCTCCACAGATAATAAGGGTGCCTTGCCTGTTTATAGAGAGCTCTTTCAAGAATCTGCGGAAAAATCTTAGCTGGTGTTTGTTTGGTGCGTAAACGGATGCGATGGTGTAAATGGTGTTGTTTAAGGAGCATTTTAGTATTAGATATCTGCCATTGTTGTCAGAAATTTGGGATATTAACGAGAATGCTATGTTATTTTTGATCGCTATGGAGACTCCACGCTTTTTAGCTGAATGATGGGCATGGAAGATGTTGGAGAATTGGGTATGTTTAAGGCGGTGTGCATCTTTGGACATTAGGTGTGTCTCCTGGATACACAGTACCTCACATTTTGCTTGTTTTGCCTCTGTCCACAAAAACGATCTTTTTTGTGGGCTGTTTAAGCCTTTTGCATTAATAGAGGCAAAACGTATAACCATTTTTATAATGTAAAGCGGGTGCTAATAAACAATAGTCATACATTACATTCCAAGAAGGTGTCCCTAGTCGAGACTCATGGGTAGTGATGTGCTTTGTCATTGTTGTCGGTAGGCAAGAAAGGTGGGTGAGGAACCGAGAGCAAGGAAAATGAACTGATCCTAAGAAGAGAACAATAATACCATAAACAGAAAAATTAACATTGCAGGTTTTCAACATGTTACTTAACACTAGGTAGGTTCGGGTATCAATCGTTACAACGACGGATTGTACGTGGGGCAAAGTACGAATTTGAGGCCTGTCATATGGTTAGTGGCCAAACCCCTCAGTGAGTTTGAACAAATCAGCAAAAGTGAAGATAAGGCATCTAGGAGGATCGCTTCAGGCAGGTTGCCAGCCATCCTGCAGGTGGTTTCTTCTTCGATCAGGATTGGTTGATCCAGACGATGGTTTGATGTTCCAGAGTTTTAAGAGCGAAAGTCCCTCTTCCACAGATCTAGCGGTGTGTGTAGAATCCTCTTTACGGATGAGGAGACGAGTAGGAAATCCCCAACGGTATTGAATGTTATTGTCACGTAATGACTGCGTGATAGGGAGGAATTCTCTGCGTAGGGACAGAGTGGCAGCTGATAAATCAGCAAAGATCAGAATTTGTTTAAATCTTTCGGGTAGCGGTGGTCTTATGCGTGAAGTTTCCAGAATCTTCTCTTTAACTCTGAAAAAATGAACTCTCAATAACACGTCCCTTGGGACATTGTCTGGGAGGTGTCTCGGTTTGGGTAGGCGATGGATGCGATCAATTTCCAGATCTTTAGTGGGACAGTCAGGAAGAAGTGAATGAAAAAATTCTGTAGTAAAGTCCAGTAACTCTTTTTGGGAGATGGACTCTGGGATTCCTCTTAGTTTTAAATTATTACGACGGCTGCGGTCTTCCATGTCCGCCATCTTAGTGCCAAGTAGGTCTACTCTTTTTTCTAAGTCGTAATGCTCATCTATGAGGCTGTTGTGTGATGTTGCAAATTCTCCCATTTTCCCCTCTATATGCTGCACCTTGTCATTAAGGAGTGATACTGCGGCCTTGACAGGGTTAATAATACTTGATGTGTCAGCATGTATAGAATTACGCAAGGCAACCATCATTTCTTTTAGGTATGCTTCTGTAATATTCACAGATGGAGAAGCAGGGATAATGTCCAAATTAATGTCTCCCCCTGAGGGGTGTTTACTCACACAGGTCCCAGAGGATGAAGCTGGAGAGCTGTTGTCTTGTAAGTTAGTCTGGGTGTCTTCTACACGCTGCCGGCTGGGCTTGCCGAGGGAGAAGCAGGTGTTTTAGATAAGGGAGCTGTAGATAAGCGTCCTGCCTGAGAACCATGTGTAGTGCTTAGAGCCAGTAACTCTTTCACTCCTGGAGAGCTGTATCCTGTGTCCCCTTCTAGCTCTGTTGTGGCTGCTGAGGGGATGTCAGAGTCTGAGCTTCTTCTGCCACAACGAGGAGAGGTAAGAGGAAGGGAGCTGGAACTTGCTGCATCCTGCAGAGACACAGATGGTGAGCTCTCAGCGCCATCTTGCCTTGTAATGGGGCGGAGGGGAAAGTAAAAGTCCTCCAGCTTCTCTGGTCTGGATTTGATCTTCCTCTTGGTCCTCATTCTCTGGGGTGTTTTAGGGGTCCACAGGGTGGTCAGACAGCCGAATGGGGTGCTGATAAAGCTTTTAAGTCGCTTTGTGGAGGTGTTTGGGCAGGAGCACAGCTAGTGCATGTCCATACAGCAGGCAGCCAGGACACGCCCCCCCCAATTACTATATACATAAGCCACTATTACAACATTGCTGCTACTTGTCCCCGTCTTGCTAAAGGAACGGCCTGACACGTTTCTGTACTAACTATACTGGTAGTTCATCAGGAGCCATTATAAAAGAAACAAACACAGACAAAGCGCTGCACACATGCCATCAGAGGCAGCAAGCTGCACTAGGATGGCCATAGCGTGGCCAATTCCCGCCGCCTCTATATCTGCTAAGCCACACCCCCCACGGACCAGGACTCCTGGACCATTCAGCAAGAGGAATCCCATGTCGGATACTTTGTGGCTAAACGGCCAAGGAGGGAAATGTTCATTTCCTGTTCATATATGTGAGCCGTATTTATACCCTTTGGCTTATGGGCTCTCCCCCTGGGAGATGGGAGTGTATCTAGATGCCCTCCCTACAATATGACTATATGGTGGAAATTGCTGTTCATACCTTTGAGCTTTTTCCCCAGATACTATTTATATGAATGGTGTACATCCCCTTCACTTTCCCAATGAAAGAGGTTTTATTTACAGTCAAAGGTGTAGCTAGAGGTTCAGCACCGGGGGGGGCGAAACATACTTGAGTGGGCCCCCCACTTAGTGGCTTCCCAAACGCACGTTTCCAACTTCACAGGCACATACTACTAGTTGTGGTTATAATATTGTATTAGAAAAATGACTGTATAAACTGCAAGATCATCTATGCTGTTAAGTACAGTACAATAGACTTTCTGCATACCACTCTAAATACTCTACCACATAATGCAGTAAAATATAGGAGTAATAGGAGTAAAAAACAAGGAAACCTGTCCCCAGTTTTTACATCACTAAACTAACAGTCCCCTGCCCCCATTATACCTCAGATAAGCTTAATGTGTCCCCATCAGACCTCAGATTAGCGTATTGTGCCCCCATCAGACCTCAGATCATCAGAATGTCCCCCCATCAGACCTCAGATCATCAGAATGTCCCCCCATCAGACCTCAGATCAGCAGAATGTGCCCCCATCAGACCTCAGATCAGCAGAATGTGCCCCCATCAGACCTCAGATCAGCAGAATGTGCCCCCATCAGACCTCAGATCATCAGAATGCGCAGCGTCAGGTCATAGTGCGTGCCGGCCAGGGAAGAGAGTGGAGCGCCGGACCGGAGGGCAGCCGCAGCGCAGGACATGTAAGAAAGATTTTTTATTTTAATCTTATGTGGCTGGGTGGACTGATGGGGGGTCCCTACATACAAGTGAGCGCTTCCTTAATGGAAGCGCTCACTTGTATTGGCCATCCCTGCTGGGCCCCCCCAGAGGCACGGGGCCCGGAGCCGTCGCTCCCCCTGCCCCCCCGGTAGCTACGCCTCTGTTTACAGTACATATCCTGATTTACCCACATTGTGACCAGGACGTGATGACTGCAACATTATGGTCGCCATTAATTAATTTTTATCATCCTAGCTTACCACCAAATGTTCCCTAAAAGAATATATGTACCGCTACAATCATTCATAACATTTCCCTCCTTGGCTGTTTAGCCACAAAGTATCCGGCATGGGATCCCTCTTTCTGATAGGTCCTGCCGGGAGGCCTGGTCTGTGGGGGGTGTGGCTTAGCAGATATAGATGCGGCGGGAATCGGCCACGCTATGGCCATCCTAGTGCAGCTTGCTGCCTCTGATGGCATGTGTGCAGCGCTTTGTCTGTGTTTGTTTCTTTTATAATGGCTCCTGATGAACTACCAGTATAGTTAGTACAGAAACGTGTCAGGCCGTTCCTTTAGCAAGACGGGGACAAGTAGCAGCAATGTTGTAATAGTGGCTTATGTATATAGTAATTGGGGGGGGCAAATAAGTAGAGTAATATGGTGAGACAACTATTCACCACCTATTGACTGTTCCACACCTATAGTGCCACTATTAGCCAAATCAGCGAACGATCCATTAATCTCGGCCCATGTAAATGAAGGTCTTATATGGGTTTTGGACGCAGGAGGTGCACTATATATGGTTTAATACGCACACCTGGTTCACTGGTGCTAAGCCTGCACATTAGAGTATCAGTGGAAAGTCACTAATTTTAATAGTGTTTGAAATAAAGTTTCTTTTAACGTCGTTCATACAGACAGTAAAAGGTATAAATCTGAACTCGTCCACTTTGTATCCGCTTTTAAAGGGAACCTGTCATCACCTTTATGCTACCCATACTAACGGCAGAATAAAGTAGAGACAGGTGAGTTGATTTCAGCGGTCTGTCATTTATAAGTTAAAAGTAAGTGGTTCCCGAGAACCAACATCACAAACATTGCAGACTGGGCCTGGAAAAGAGTCAAATCTTCATGAGAAGAGTCATGGTTATTCATGAATTCCTGCTCTCCCTGCCCAACTGCTGATGATTGACAGTCTTCTACTTAGTTTTCTCTCTTTCAGTCTAGGAGAGAACTGCCAATCATCAGCAGATGGGCGGGAGTGCAGGAGATTAGGAATAACCATGACTCTTCTCAGGTAGATTTGACTCTTTTCAAGGCCTAAACTGCAATGATTATGATGCTGGTTCTCGGCAACCACTTACTTTTAGCTCATGAGTGACACACCGCTGAAATCAGCATTTCTGTCACTATTTTATACTGCCCTCAGTGAGGGCAGCATAAAGTTGATGACAGGTTCCCTTTAAGTTAACGTATAAAGCCAGTACAAGGCTCCATTCACACGTACTGTTTTTCTTTCCTGATTCGATCCTGATCTGGATCCATTCATTTCAATGGGTCCTGAAAAAAATCAGGATCGAATCAGGAAAGAAAAACAGGACGTGTGAATGGAGCCTTAGGGCTCATGCACACGAACGTATTTTCTTTCCGCATCCGTTCCGTTTTTTTTGCTGACCGTATGCGGAACCATTCACTTCAATGGGTCCGCATAAAAAACGGAAGTTACTCCGTGTGCATTCTGTTTCCGTAGGTCCGTATTTCCATTCCGCAAAAATGTAGAACATGTCCTATTATTGTCCACATTACGGACAAGGATAGGACTGTTCTATTAGGGGCCGGCTGTTCTGTTCCGCAAAATACGGAATGCACACGGACGTCATCCGTATTTTTTGCGGGTCCGTTTTTGCGGACCGCAAAATACATACGGTCGTGTGCATGAGGCCTTATACTGATCAATTGTAGGAACATTCGTAGGAAAGTTTGTTAGCGATGATCTGGTAGTGTAATACTGCAGCCATTACCAAATGAACCAGCAAACGCATGTTTATTGGGTAATCCAGATTTTTAAGCACGCTGTTTAATCACGATCTGCTGCCAGCAGACAACCAGTCAGTATGGCGACGAGCGATGGCATAACGAATAACGATCGCTCCTCCCCATGCTGTAGAGGAGATCACTGCATGTAATAGCAGTGGTCTCCTCCTCTAGCAAGCAGGTGATTACCAAGAAGGAACGCTTCCTTCCTGACAATCGCCTGCAAAATTGTTAAATGTAATACAGGCCTAATTGCGCATGTCCTGCTGAAAAGATACACAAGGGACGGCTGGAGCATTGAGTCAATCAGGTTCTGCATCAGAGCTGATGATACGGACACTGTTCCCTTAAGTTGGAATAAAACATGACCACAACAGAAGATATTTCCACTGGAAGTTAGTTGGAGTGATCATAAGTTAAATACGCATTCAAGTTTTGATGGCTCAGGAGAGGTCAAAGTAACATGAAAATATCACGATTCAAGACCATTGCAAATCAGGGCATCATAGTATTAGATCCAATGACAAATACTTATATATATATATTTTTTTATGTATAGTTTATCCATGGTATCAAGGGGAGATCCTCACGGCTTTCTTTAGACAGATCCATCTGTTAGTAGAGCTGCAGTCCTCCTGATAATAACCAGATTTAGTCATTGATACACAGCGTCCTGATGAATATATCTCTAACTGGATCCTGAGCAACAAGAGAAGAAAACAAGGAGAAATGATGAGAAATCAGTGATTATAAGAGAAGTCCAGACCCAGGTGATTATCTATATTCCCAGTAATGACCAGTGTGTGCTGGTGTCAGGAGGTCACTTACAAGCCGCTGTTATAATGTTCTCCATCCACCCATCTCCAGCCGTCTCCATCACGGTGAAGTCCTATCCAGTATTTGTCCTCTCCCCGCTGTCTGATATTTCTCTGTATAAACTCCTGTAATAAATGAGGAACAATCCTGACATGACAGATATAACTAGATGTGATGACACAGTGGTCTGCGGCCGGTCTTCTCCTCTTATAATCTCCTTATACATGGACATAGACGCCTTACCTGCTGCTTCCAGTTCTTTATGACCAGTAGATCAGCTCCCATCATCTCACAATGATCCCGGCTCTGGTTCCATGTTCTGCCTGTTACATCTGAATAGTAATAACAGCCGTCTCCATGTAGAATCCAACCATTAGGACACAGAAGACAACCTGGAAATGTTTACATTCATAAGACATGTGTAAGGAATAATGCACAGCGCTGAGGTTTTCCTGGAAGATATTCGGTATTCACTAAGCAGCAGATATACAGACTGATTTAGGAATCACTGAAAAAATGGCCACTGATCACTCACCTGTGAGGTATTTGAAATCTAAATTCATATAGGAATACACAGTGCCCCCTAGTGGTGTTCTCCATTACTGTAACAATAAAATTGCTGATTGTTCCTAGAACGGTTCTGTTGCTTCTATAATTCTGATAAAATAACTGTGTCCATTGATATTAGTCGACGCCCACATAGGGTGTGCTGTGATGCTTCATTTTTATTTGTATTTGCAGGGAAAGACAAACAGTTTGCAAATATAAACACAATGCAACAGCACTCTGCAAACACAAATAATAAAGTAAATACAATTATGCCGTACTCACTACAGAAAATGTGCTAATGTAGTGCTTGGTATCATGCTCAGCCCCATTCACTTCAATGGGGCTGAGCGCAATACCAAGCATAGCGGCTATACAATGTACAGCGCTGTGCCTGGTAAGTACGAAGAACTTCGTGGCACACAGGGGAGCGCCTGTACCTTCTCAAACAGCAGATCAATGGGGGTCCTGGGTGTCAGACCCCCACCGATCAGATACTGATGATCTATCCTAAGGATAGTTTGCTGAAGGTTGATAAGGAGGGAACTTCTGTTGTGGTAGTTGGGTACCACTTTTTCTTGCCCAAGGCATGAGGTAATGCCACCTCATGTGATTCAATAGAGCGGTGGTAGCTATGTTTGCATTTGCCTGTTCACGTCTTATTTTGTTCTTGCACAGCTTGCACACAATATTTCAGTCTTCCAGCAGCATGGAGAAAACTGCCAGATGGGAGATACTTGCACAGAGCGGCAGCTGAGCTCTCCTTACCTCTGGCATGTTTTGGGCCTAACCTACCCAGAGTGTCAGTGGCAACACCAGAAAATACATGGCCTTTGATCTTTATTGCTGCCACCATGACCTCCTCCTCTGATGTTGCCTCCTCCTCAACGCCCTGATCTGGTTCCCAGGTCCTGTCCCCCAGTCCTCACTCTCCCTGTCTCTTCTATCAGACTGTGGGATATCATGGTAGGTTCTTTCACACCACTCCCCTACTCTGCATTTTCCCCAAACACCTATACCGCAGCTATGGGTGGCATTACTACAACCACCAACACAGCTTTGCCTGGTGTCTGCAGCTTCCTCCTCAACCTCCTCCTCAGGGCAGTACAAACGCTGACTACTCTAACAAAAGTCGTCAACAGGGAGACTCTCTTAACTATTGGCCGTAAGGTGTGGTGGAGTTTTCTTGCCACTTCTTGCCACAAGGAAGGTATTGCACTAGGAAGGGGTAGTGAAGACTGAGATGACTCCACTGAAAGCCTTCTCTGGGGCTGCAAGGAGAAGATGCAGGAGGAACGCTGTGACCTCTGGCTCCATGGCACAGTGTCAGATTCAGAAGTCACCTTCACATCAATCTACAGCAACTGAGATGAGGTGTGAGCCATCTGATCCACAATCCCATCCTCTTTCTCCTCAAAAATAATGTTGCGCCTTATCAAAATGTACATACAAGTGGATAGAGCCTAAAATTTATGTACTGGTTATCTACATAATTTCAGATATATATAAAAATAAATAGATAAATAAATGGGTGGATAGGTAAAAAAGCGATTGAATGAACCTGCAATAAATAAATAAATAAATAGAATGAATGTGAGGTAGCTCACACTAATTTTAGGTTTGCCCCTGGCAGTAGAATACAGTCAAATACAAGCTTGATTGTCATTTCTTACTGTCTCTGACTTCCTAAGATCATTTTCCTGGAAGACACTGTAAGATGCATTCACCTTTAATAACATTCCAGCACAGAATGCCATTCTGCTTGTTCTGCTAGAGCACCTCCCTGCCTGCTGGAGCATTGATTCAGTCATCCAGCTGTCTATCAGCCTGGGAGCCAATCAGAGAAAGCCCTCCCCCACACTTCCTCTCAGGGTCATGTGTGCACCCTTCTTTTTCCTCCCTAGTGCTATCTTCACGCCAACATGTGGACTAAAATGGTTCTCCTCGAACTTTTACTGGATTCGTCCGAAATGACCCTGAAAGGTTTGGATTTGTCTGTCACCCGAAAAATTGCTAAGTTCGTATCTTTAAGCTGTTTAGTCAAAATCCTAGTCCTCCACGTTTCTGAAGCTGGATAAACCCATTCAATGTGAATATTTATGAACTGTTATTTACTTACCTGATGAACCGTCAGCCTTTTTCACACAGAGCTCCAGATACAGTTGATTATTTCCAGTATTATTTTGTATTGTCTCATTACATTTCTTTTCCTTTGTATTATGGTGATAACCTTGGCAAGAAACTGAGAGACACAAAGTGAAGCTGAGTATGAAAGGGTAAAACAAAGGCAGAATACAAGAAACATAGGGGAACATTTATCAAGACAAATGTACTGAATGCTTGTCTTAATTCCACTTGTGCTGCTGGAGGATGGGTCAAAATTGTGCAGAGGCACACGCCTTTCATATATTTGACACCTCTTCAGGCCATACAACACCTTTCAATCTATGACTGCCTCCTACTGTAGCTGCTGTAGGTTTATAGGGATTATCTCATCACAAACAATGGGGGCATATCGCTAGGATGTGCCCCTATTGTCTTACAGGTCCCCACTGGGACAAGCACCTATATCTGGAACTAAGCCCCGCAAGGTTACGGTTAGAGCACTCCGGCCCGGCCACCATAAAGCGTGGTCCCCAAAGAAGTGAATGGCAGCGATCACTGCTCCTGTTCACTTCTGGTGGCCCCATAGAAAATGAAAGAAGGGTGGTTGTGCATGCGCAGTGCACCCTCCAACACTTTCGAGGCTCCGTTCTCGATATAGGTGCGGGTCTCAGCAGTGAGACCTGCACCTATAAGACAATGCATATCCTAGCGATATAACCCTATTGTCTATGATGAGACAACCCCTTTAAGTCTTTCTTCACATCAGAAAACTGTGATGAAAGATAAATGTGTCAGGCAGTGGTGTAACTAGAAATGACCAGGCCCCAAAGCTAATTTTTGAAATGGCCCTCTGCAATGTGACCTCTCATGCAACCCTCACTCATGTGGCTAGTGAAGATGAGGCCCAGCAGCCGCTCCGTCTGTTTCCTACAGTGCCACTAATATAATGTCATTTTATAAGGCCCCATTCAGATGACCATGTTTCACGGCCGTATAGAGGCCGTGAAAGCCCGGCCTGTGCTGCCCCAGAGGACGGGGGCGCACGGCGTCATTGGTTGCTATGACGCCGTGCACTTCCTGAGGCCGTCGCCGTACAATGAAACACAGTCGTCTGAATGGGGCCTAATACTGTTGAGGGCCATGACAATAAAATCTTTTAGGCCTCATCCTGGATGGGTCTCTTCTGAGTTTGGGCACCAAAGCTGCTACACTCCTGTTGGCGGGCCTCTGGCACCATCTGTACCCCACCCATGACATGTGCCCTAGTGGGGTGAAGGGGGAAATGGTGTGCCACAAAATGCGCAACCTATTTACCTATTTACGTCACAAATGCGGTGTAAATAAATTAGTAAATGCCCCCTTTACTATTTAATATGTATTATACTAGAGGAAAGGAGCATGTTTCTTACCTTTCACATTCTGTTGCTTCCAGACTGTAATGAACAAATCAAAACTTTATTACATAATTTCAGTAAAAATACATCTTCCCAGTAAAATCTTCACAGGCATACATGTTTCAATGGTCTAGTGCAGTCCTAGGCCTCTTTGACACCAACTATACGGATTAGGTCAGGATACGTTCAGGAAAACTCGCACCATTTCGCAAGCAAGTTCAGTCAGTTTTGACAGCGATTGCGTTCAGTTGCTCAGTTTTTTCCCCACAGGTGCAATGCATTTTGATGCGTTTTTCACGCGCGTGATAAAAAACTGAAGGTTTACAAGCAACATCTCTTAGCAACCATCAGAGATGAACGCATTGCACCCGCACTTGCTTCAGGATACAATGCGTTTTTCACTGAAGCCCCAGTCACTTCTATGGGGCCAGGGCTGCGTGAAAAACGCAGAATATAGAACATGCTGCGTTTTTCACGCAACGCAGAACTGATGCGTGAAAAAAAAACGCTCATGTACACAGACCGATTGAAATGAATAGGTCAGGATTCAGTGCGGGTGCCATGTGTTCACGTCACGCATTGCACTCGCGTGGAAAACCCGCTCAAGTGAAAGAGGCCTTAGAGTGATGCCGGAAAAAGAAAAAAAAAAAACGCATTTAAAAAAATGTATGCCGTTTTTACAGTATACAGTACCTGCAGTGAGGGTACGGCTACATGGCGACGCTAGGTGTGTGACAGATGTTGTGGCGAGATTCCCTGGGTAGCGGTGATCCCAAACAAATGAGTGGGATTGCCAGCACGTTGCAAGAAATCCAACGAGGCTAATTTTTTTTTTTTGCGACAGGCACGGCAATCCCATTAATTTCAATGGAATCAATGCTACTAAGGCAACCTGGCCGCAACACCTGCTGTGCAATCAGAGTCGCTGTCTAGCTGTACCCTTAGTGCTCATGTACACGAACATAAACACCTGGTCCGCAATATAAGGGCACTGGCTGTGTGCACTCAGTGGTGAGGATGTGAACCCACTGACTTGCATGGGTCCGTGATCCACAATATAAGGCCAAACAAAGGACATGTTGTATCTTTTGTGGAAAGGACACATGGGTCAGAAGCCCATGGAAGCACTACGAAGAGCTTCTGTGTCTCTGCACCACAAAAGATAAGACATGTCCTATCTTTTGTCGTACTTTGCAGATCCATTCAAGTCAATGGGTCTGCATTCGCACAACAGAGTGCACATGCACAGAGCCCTTACACTCAAGGTTTTTAGAACTCCGGCCCACCCCCATTATAGCGAATGGTGCCGGAGCGTAGATCTAGCTGTATTTGTGCAGTAGCGGCAGCATTGATCCGGCAAGCTGTTCACCTGCTGGACACCTGTGCTGCTATGGTGAAAGTAGCCTTACTGAATAAGGCTCCATTCACACGTCCTGTTTTTCTTTCCTGATTCGATCCTGATTTTTTCAGGACCCATTGAAATGAATGGATCCAGATCAGGATCGAATCAGGAAAGAAAAACAGGACGTGTGAATGGAGCCTAACTAAGTTGGTACACACATTTTTAATTACATGCAATTACAAAAGTATTCAGATCCAGGTGCTGGTTTGAAAACTGTAGGATATTTTTCGTGGGACAAATAGCGGATCTAGCGGGACAGTACGGGGGAGGTATGTCCCGGTTTTTGACAGCTGTCCCTGCGTCCGTTGCCTGTATTATGATGAAGCAGAGCCAGCATCGGCTCACTGCTTCATCCATCATCCCTCCCATCCCCCCTGCAGGCTCTCCATACCTTGGCCACACCCCCTCCACAGACCAGCGCAGCCGATGTCCTGCTGCAGATGCTGTTACGAAGAAGGTGAGTATGTGGTGTTTATTTTTTTAACTTTCTGTGAGTGGCACAATGTGGACATATTACTGGGGGCACAACATATTACTGGGGGGCACAATGTAAGCATATTTCAGGGGGCCACAATGTGCGCATATTACTGGGGGCACAATGTGGGCATATTACTGGGGGCACAATGTAAGCATATTACTGGGGGGCATAGCTGGTCATATTACTGGGGGCATATAACAGGGCATGTTACTGGGGGCAGAGCTGGTCATATCACTGGGGGCACATAATAGGGCATATTACTGGGGGTATATAACGGCATATTACTGGGGGCACATAACAGGGCATATTACTGGGGGCACATAACTGGGCATATTACTGGGGGCACATAACTGGGCATATTACTGGGGGCACATAACAGGGCATATTACTGGGGGCACATAACAGGGCATATTACTGGGGGCACATAACAGGGCATATTACTGGGGGCACATAACAGGGCATATTACTGGGGGCACATAACTGGGCATATTACTGGGGGCACATAACAGGGCATATTACTGGGGGCACATAACAGGGCATATTACTGGGGGCACATAACAGGGCATATTACTGGGGGCACATAACAGGGCATATTACTGGGGGCACATAACAGGGCATATTACTGGGGGCACATAACAGGGCATATTACTGGGGGCACATAACTGGGCATATTACTGGGGGCACACAACAGGGCATATTACTGGGGGCACACAACAGGGCATATTACTGGGGGCACACAACAGGGCATATTACTGGGGGCACACAACAGGGCATATTACTGGGGGCACATAACAGGGCATATTACTGGGGGCACATAACAAGGCATATTACTGGGGGCACATAACTAGGGAATATGTACTATGTGGTAAAGGGATTGGGTGGGATTAGGTGAATAGTTATGTTTTGGGCGGAGTTAGAAGCGTGGCCTAGCACTGAAAAAAATTTGCCGTGGCGCACTTAGCGCACTGCACAATGTGTCCCTCTTTGTTCATTTACAAAATTGGGAGGTATGCATTTTCTGTGTGTGATTTGCTTTTTTTCCCCTTGCTGGAAGAAACCGCACCATAACTGAAGGCATGTTGTTGCAAAATGGCATGCATTTTTTTCTGCATCCAAAATGAAGCACAGCCCCAATGTATGGCGGCCCCCTCAGTCATAACATGAAACAAAGCCACTCTGCTATCCTCTTCGACCACACCACCTGTTTGGCCATGTTTACATCACCGTTTTATTTTACGTTCTTCTGATCTATTAAAAGAACAGAAAAAAAATAATAAAAATTCTGTATTTTAAGCATCCGTTATGCTCAGTTTGCACAGTTTTCATATGTTTTACCCGTTTCTGCCTGAGATCCATTATTTAAAAAAAAAGTCCTACGTAAGGTTTTTTTTTATCATCTAAAATATCTTAGATGGAAATGGCTAAAATGGAAGCATAATATGAATAACTGAGCATAACAGATGTGTGAAATACAGTATCCATTTCTTTTCCTGTTCTTTTGATTGATCAGAAGTACGGAAAACAAAGATATAATGTAAACCCAGCCTTAATTTCATCTGGGTAAATTACCGTAACAGCAACCTGTTGACTATAACAGTCTGCAAACGTTCTATAGGGCAATCCCTACATGTAGTACAGGTAGAGAGCAGTACAGTACATGTAGTACAGGTAGAGAGCAGTACAGTACATGTAGTACAGGTAGAGAGCAGTACAGTATGTGTAGTACAGGTAGATAGCAGTACAGTACATGTAGTACAGGTAGAGAGCAGTACAGTATATGTAGTACAGGTAGAGAGCAGTACGGTACATGTAGTACAGGTAGATAGCAGTACAGTATATGTAGTACAGGTAGATAGCAGTACAGTACATGTAGTACAGGTAGATAGCAGTACAGTATATGTAGTACAGGTAGATAGCAGTACAGTACATGTAGTACAGGTAGAGAGCAGTACAGTACATGTAGTACAGATACAGAGCAGTATAGTATATGTAGTAAAGGTAGATAGCAGTACAGTATATGTAGTACAGGTAGAGAGCAGTACAGTACATGTAGTAAAGGTAGATAGCAGTACAGTATATGTAGTACAGGTAGAGAGCAGTACAGTATATGTAGTACAGATACAGAGCAGTACAGTATATGTAGTACAGGTAGATAGCAGTACAGTACATGTAGTACAGGTAGATAGCAGTACAGTACATGTAGTACAGGTAGAGAGCAGTACAGTACATGTAGTACAGGTAGATAGCAGTACAGTACATGTAGTACGGGTGGAGAGCAGTACAGTACATGTAGTACGGGTGGAGAGCAGTACAGTACATGTAGTACAGGTAGAGAGCAGTACAGCACATGTAGTACAGGTGGAGAGCAGTACAGCATATGTAGTACAGGTGGAGAGCAGTACAGCACATGTACAGGTAGATAGCAGTACAGTACATGTAGTACAGGAAGGGAGCAGTACAGTATATGTAGTACGGGTAGAGTACAGTACATGTAGTACAGGTGGAGAGCAGTACAGTACATGTAGTACGGGTAGAGAGCAGTACAGTACATGTAGTACGGGTAGAGAGCAGTACAGTACATGTAGTATGGGTAGAGAGCAGTACAGTACATGTAGTACGGGTAGAGAGCAGTACAGTACATGTAGTATGGGTAGAGAGCAGTACAGTACATGTAGTACGGGTGGAGAGCAGTACAGTACATGTAGTACGGGTGGAGAGCAGTACAGTACATGTAGTACGGGTGGAGAGCAGTACAGTACATGTAGTACGGGTGGAGAGCAGTACAGTACATGTAGTACGGGTGGAGAGCAGTACAGTACATGTAGTACGGGTGGAGAGCAGTACAGAACATGTAGTATGGGTGGAGAGCAGTACAGAACATGTAGTACGGGTGGAGAGCAGTACAGTACATGTAGTACGGGTGGAGAGCAGTACAGTACATGTAGTACGGGTGGAGAGCAGTACAGTACATGTAGTACGGGTGGAGAGCAGTACAGAACATGTAGTATGGGTGGAGAGCAGTACAGAACATGTAGTACGGGTGGAGAGCAGTACAGTACATGTAGTACGGGTGGAGAGCAGTACAGTACATGTAGTACGGGTAGAGAGCAGTACAGTACATGTAGTACGGGTAGAGAGCAGTACAGTACATGTAGTACAGGTAGAGAGCAGTACAGCACATGTAGTACAGGTGGAGAGCAGTACAGCATATGTAGTACAGGTGGAGAGCAGTACAGCACATGTACAGGTAGATAGCAGTACAGTACATGTAGTACAGGAAGGGAGCAGTACAGTATATGTAGTACGGGTGGAGAGCAGTACAGTATATGTAGTACAGGAAGGGAGCAGTACAGTATATGTAGTACGGGTAGAGTACAGTACATGTAGTACAGGTGGAGAGCAGTACAGTATATGCACAGGTAGAAAGCAGTATATTACAGGTAGAGAGCAGTACAGAATATGTAGGACAGATAAAGGGCAGAACAGCACGTGTAGTGTAGGTAGAGATCAGTGCAGTACATGTAGGGTACAGGAGTGGATTGGGAACTCAAAGTAGCCATATTAAAAAAAGGTTTCTCTTCAAAACTCCTGGCGTTTCTGATTTGTTATGTAAACTAATTTGCATACATTTGGGCTTCTGAGAAACATTTATGCATCAGGCTGATGCAACGATCTGCAGACAATTTTAGGAGAGCAGTTCCTCGTGTCAAAGCTCCTCCCACAGACAAGGTAATGGACTGCCTAACACCCACTGATAAGAGGCTCTGAGACCTGCACTTACATCTAAAAAAAAAATCTTCACATACATAAGGAGGGGTAATAGACTGAACTTTGTAAAACAAAAAAGGGCCGTGCATGGACAATTTCACTTTGCATCAGAGACTTTGTTATCCAAAAAGATCAGAAGTGAAGAAGACCTCAGTGAGACACTTCTTGTTAGTCCCAAACACAGTTTGATTTTTTTTTTTTTTTTTTAGAGATCCAGTGGTTCCAAAGTAGTTTTCTATTCAAACGTATGAATGTCATTTTCTTACCAGTGTCTGTATTTGTGAGTTATATCTCCCTGATGCTTCTCATCTGTGTCATGTGACTCTCGCGGACATCGTTTAGACACTCTCCAATCAAATTCAAGACTGTTTCTTTTCTCGTGCTGCCAGGTAAGCAACGGCAGTTACGATGTTTTTGCGTACGTAAATGGATGAGGACATGACACCATGTCTCCCCCATTTGCATACGCAAATAAGGTTCGTTCATTCCTATGGGAGCCTCACTTTCAGTCTCATAGGAATGAATAGCGCAGTGACTGGCTTCCTGTCTTGGGTCAGTTGGAGGTCAGGGAGTTGGTTACATACACTCATTACATACATTCGGGGGACTCCAACTAGAACAAGATTTCCAAACCGATTATCCAAAGTCGCTAACAATCTGTTAACTGCCAAAACCTCAAGTCATTACTCTGTACTATTTCTTCTAGTATTTATGTATTACACCTTCTTGCATTTCAGATGTACAGTGTCTGAGTATTTAATGGTACTTCGATAATAAAGATAATAATAATGTATATTTTTGCACAAGTTGTGATTTTTAAGTAGCATGCCTTTTGTGGTAACTTAAAGCATGGGGAAAACATTACACTTAATTTGTGTACAATATAATACCTAGAAGTGCTACAAAATGTTTATTTTTGTTTTATTTTTCCTTTTTCTTCCCATTTTCCTTGTCTTTCATTTCTCCTTTCTTATTTCCTTATTACCAATATTATTTACCCTCCTTTTTTCAGTCATTTTTCCCTTTTTTGACCTTTCTACATTTTTATGTTCCTTCTAATTTCTCCGTTCCCTTTCTCCTTCTCTGCTTTCCCACTTTTTTCTTTCTCTTTTTCCCTTTTCCATACTTTTTCCCCGTTTCCTTTCCTTTCTTTTTTCCCCTAAGTTTCGTTTCCATAGGCACAACAAATATTTACTGTACATCGAGGGCACACCTATAGATAGCAGACATTACAGTGATCTTGTTACAGATTTTGCTAAGGAGCTTTATCTTACACTACTTGCACCGCATTGCATATTCTGTAACATCAATGTGACCCTAAGGGCTCATTCACTGAACATATTTTGTTTTCATGTCCGTTCTGTTTTTTTGGCAGATAGGATGAGGACCCTCTGTCCGTATCCATATGTCCTTTCCGTAGCCCCACGTTTTGCGGACAAGGATAGGCATTATTACAATGGATCCGCCAAAAAACAAACAAACAGATGCAACATTGATGTCACACGGACATCATCCATTTTTTTTTTTGTGGATCTGCATTTTGTGTAAAAAGGCTTCACTACTTTTAGGTTAAAGTAGATTTTAAAATATCAATGCATTCAAACACTGAGACAACCTTTAGCCTAAACTGTGAAGAATGGGAAAAATATTTGTCATGTACTAGGTCTTAAAGCAGTTTTCATATCTCAGGATTTGTGTCATATCGCTAGGATATAGCACAAATGGAGACAGGTAAAAGTCATACCTCTGGGAACAGTTCCTGTCTTCAGAATAGGGTCCTCAAAAGTAAAGGAAGTGCCGGTGCCCACTGTTCCTTAGGGGGCCCACTCATTTTCTCACTTCAAAATAGCGGTGGTTGTGGTCCCTTTAAACTTCACCCTGCCTTGACTACTGCCACTGCACTGCCTGCACGAGGCGAGTGGAGCAAGTGAGTACAGCCTGTACTGTACTGGTGTGGTGGGATCAGCAGTAAGTAATTTAGAAGGCACAGATTACATACAAGGGAAAGATCACAGCAGGGGAGGAGGCGGAGCTTATTAGCAAAAGACAGAAGAAGCCAGGAGTTGTATTATGATCAGATGACCAGTCACATAAGGGGGCGGGGCTTAGCAGTGTATGGCACAGAGTTGGGCTATGAGGGAAGAAATTGGTCAGTAAGGCCCCATTCAAAATGCCTATACTTGTTCATGCATGCGGACAAGTATAGGACATGCTTCATAGGAGCCGCGGCACGGAGCTAGCTCCGTGCGGTGGCTGCCCGCTCCCATAGAGGTGAATGGGGCCGCAACTATTCCGCAATATTGTTGGTCGTGTGAATGGGGCCTAACTGGTTTCACACAGACTTGTAGTTCTCTCCTTGCTGGGCCTTATAGTTCTTTCCAGTATTGTCCTCTGATAATCAATAATGACAGGCTGGCTAGTCAGAGAACTACAAGGCTCAGCATGTTCAGTCTGTTACTACTGATTACTAGAGGACAGTACTGGTGGATAGTATAGCAGAGAAGTTCTCTGCTATACTATCCACCAGTACTGTCCTCTGGTAATCAGTAGTAACAGGCGGGACATGCTGAGCCTTGTAGTTCTCTGCCATACTCTGTTCCAGTACAGTCCTGTGGCAATCAGTAATGGCAGGCAGGAGCTGTTTGTGCAGACAACCAAGTGCAGGTACTAAAGTAATGTGATTCTGCAGCACACTGCCTGAGTCTGCCTGCCCTGCTGTGCCCCACATTAAACACATGAACCTGGAGCCGGCCCTGGCACACTGCATATGTGCATGTCCTCTCCATTCACTGCTCATGCACTCGGCTGTCTTGGGAAGTCCCATAGCAATAAATGGAGAGAAAGGCCATCTCTCCATTTACTCCTGTGGCAAATTGCTGACCCAGCGATTCACCGGAAATTGCCGAACCAGCACTTAGCTATTTTCGGGACTCCTATAGTAGTGCTTGCACGGCGACTGTCCCTTTACTTTGGGGGTCTTTTTCTAGAGATTTGAGCAGGTCCTAGAAGTGGAACCTGCACCTATCTGACATTTGTGGCATATCCTAGCGATATGCCACAAATCTTGACATGGGAATACCCTTTTAAGATGGCCATAACTCTTCCAACAGCTCTCAGCTGAACAGCTAATCCTCTCAACCTCCCCCATACACATGCATGCACAGTTTGACCAATCATACAATGTTCTTAAAAGTCACTGTGAAATATTCTACTGCCTGAAGCCTCTGACAACACCTTATCTCCCTTAGGCTTCTTTCACACGACAGTATATTTTGCAGGCTCCAATCCACATTTTTTGCTGATAAAATGCGGACCCATAGATGGGTCCGGAAAAAAAATACTGAGAGCATACTGTGTGCTGTCCGCATCTGTATGTCCGTTCCGTAGCCCGCAAAAAAAAAATAGAACATGTCCTATTCTTGTCCTTTTTGCGGACAAGGATAGGGATTGTTACAATGGATCCGCAAAAAAAACAGATGCCATACGGAAAATAACAGAATCCATAAGATGGAAATCAAAACGGACACTTTTACAGGCATTCCATTTTGATTCGTCATAATAGTACATAGACAAGTATAACGGATCCGTCTGCTTGCCGTTATGCTGGACGGAAAACAAAGTTCGTCAACAGGACTGTTTTCCAATCCAGCATAACGGAAACCAGACGGATCCGTTATACTTTCCTATAGACTTCTATTATGACGGATCAAAACGGAATGCCTCTTAAAGGCGTCCGTTTTGATTTCCATCTTAGGGATTCCATTATTTTCCGTTATAACGGAATCCAAACGGTGATGTGAACGAGCC
The DNA here is from genome assembly GCA_900303285.1 of Rhinella marina. NCBI lineage: Eukaryota > Metazoa > Chordata > Amphibia > Anura > Bufonidae > Rhinella > Rhinella marina. The sequence continues at coordinate 55,840 of ONZH01021237.1, read as the reverse complement.
CTAAATTGGAAGGTTTGGCAGATCTTTGTGTAATGTGTATGACCATCTTCATAGTGTTTAGTCATTAAAACTCCAAGCCCTGATAATGAGCACTTTGAAACATGGCTTCTTGGGGAAGAGGACGGAGAATGTCTGCTCCAGGGTCAGGAAACAGCCCTCTAGACATTCATATGAAGCAATAGTACAAGTCATAAGAATTAGTTATAACATAACCTACCCAGAAATCCACTAATGAGACCAATGATGATGCTGATGAGGAACCCAATAAGAATTTTGAGATTTCTGTAATGGCTCCTTGTCAAGACTTTTTCTTGAACCTCTGTCAATAAATATAGAATGTGTTAAGATTCTGCACATAGAGGAACATATAGGATGCTAAGACACTGCGGGCAGTTCACTGTAGGAAGAAATGAATGGGCAGGCAGTTAATGTACATTGATGCATTATTAAGTAACACCCTGTCCACTAGATAACAATTAGATTGCTGGTGGTTCAATTACTGAGAACTCAAGAATGGGGGCCCTGTGCCCCCAAAAAATCAATGGATTGGATGATTGAGAGTTGCGCTGCCACTTCATTCATCTCTGTGGGACAAATGAAGATAGCCAAGTACAATGCTCGACTGCCTCCAACAGTCTAATAGATTAAGAATGGAGCAGTAGGGCACATGCTTGTCCAGCCCTGTATCACCATGATCAGTGGGGCCCCAGTGATCTAACAGCCCTTAACCCATTGATAGGGAATTTCTAAAATGACCCTTTAAAGGCTATGTACACCTTTGGGGGCAGTTTTTCTTTATTATTGTATTATACTTATTTTGAGCTGAAAATCATTTTTTCAATTGGTCTTTATTAACCATATGGAAACCTTTCCTCTGTACAGAGCTGAGATGCTCTACTAGCTGCCTGTGGATTTTTTATGTCCTTTCCGTCATCTGAGGAGCAGACGGACTCCTTATCTCTGCTCTCTCACATCATAAACACTCATTAGAGCTCAGTTCTTATCTTACTGATAAGAATGTGGATTAAATAAGTGTTTATGACCTCTTAGTAGTTTAGAACTAAGGGTAATTAGATGACTGGCACAAAGTGAAAGTGAAAGTACCAGTCACTCAGTTAGAAAAACAGTTAACCCTGTATCACTGAACAACAGTTCAATATTTAAATAAAGTCCAATTGAAAATATGATTTTTATCCAAAAATAAGTTAAATGCAATCATAAAAAAATGTATTCCAAAGTTGTACAAAGCCATTTGAAAAGCAGGCGTGAGGCTGCACTACTGAAGGATTCTGATGACATGTTTACCTCTGATTTCTGTCAGGTACAACAGTGTTTTCATGGAGGCCTTGTGTGCTTTCATCTCCATCTGCATCAATATTGATGTGTATACACGTGACTATGCATTCTAATTTAAATAAGCGCAATGGGGGAGGAAACTTCTTAAGACTGGTGTTTCATCCTCTGATGTTAATCTAAAGTGCCCAAGTCCCTGGCGTTCTGATCACCGGAGGTAGCAGCTGGAGAATTCCTGCAATTGTTGCTTTATACTGCTTCTGACAAACCAGATCTCCTCTCTGGTTGAGGGCTCCTGCACATGACCGTATCCAGATACCGGCCGAGTACTTGCCGCCAGGTTTTTTTTTCTCCTGCAGAAACGTCCTATCCTTGTCTGCAAAACGAACAACAACAGGACATGTTCTATTTTTTTGCAGGGCCACAGAACAGACTTACGGATGCGGACAGCAGATGGGTGTGCTGTCTGCATCTTTTGCGGCTCCATTGAGATGAATGGGTCTCTATATGATCCACAAAAAAACGAGGATCTGATCTGATATAGACCAAAACTGAGCCCTGATAGAGGTGGGTGCTGAGAGGTGGGGAGTCCACTTTATTTGCATGCTTTAGACCTGGGATATTCTTGCTTCACATTTATTATTGTGTTAGTAATTACTGGTGAGGATTCCCAGTCCTCAAAGGGGTATTGCAGTTCAATCTCATTCATGTTAATGGAGCGGAGCTGCAATACTGTAGCAAAAATAACCCATAGAAGCTGTTTTTGGAGGGAAGCCTCTATGTTTTAAATCCTGAACAAACTCTTTAACTGCCCTGGCAGGACGTATGTCTTCAACAACAGTCCAGTTATCTAGTAATTAGTGCCGTGAACCAATGTCTAATGACAGCTTACACGTTTCATGCCCCCTGCTGTTGCAGAACTTTTATCATTCTACAGCAAGCGATCAGATAAATCTCCTTGTTCCTGCACAGACTTCAGTTACCAGAAATCAATGGAGAACCATGTACTTCCAATCATGCTTGTGACCAGCTTGCTAAACATAGTCTTTTATCTGAACCGATAGTATATGAACCTACCTGGTGCTGCGGTCCTTATGTCGGCATAAACAACAGTCTCTGCATCTATGGAAAAAGAATAGATGATGAATATTGAACCTTTACCACTAGGCCTCACGCATCCAATAGTTGAGGGCCATAGGGTTCCAGGAAGGTTGCTATTGAGGAATCTACAGTGCCTTGCGAAAGTATTTGGCCCCCTGGAACTTTTCAACCTTTTGCCACATTTCAGGCTTCAAACAATAAGATATAACATTTTACATTTTTGGTGAAGAATCAACAACAAGTGGGTCACAATTGTGAAGTGGAACGAAATTTATTGGATCATTTAAACTTTTTTTGCAATAATAAAACTGAAAAGTGGGGCGTGCAAAATTATTCGGCCCATTTACTTTCAGTTCAGAAAACTCCCTCCAGAAGTTGATTGAGGATCTCTGAATGATCCAATGTCGTCCTAAATGACTGATGAAGATACATAGAATCCACCTGTGTGTAATTAAGTCTCCGTATAAATGCACCTGCTCTGTGATAGTCTCAGGGTTCTGCATCATGAAGACCAAGGAACACACCAGGCAGGTCCGTGATACTGTTGTGGAGAAGTTTAAAGCTGGATTTGGATACCAAAAGATTTCCCAATCTTTAAACATCCCAAGGAGCGCTGTGCAAGCGTCATATTGTAATGGAAGGAGTATCAGACCACTGCAAATCTACCAAGACCCGGCCGTCCCTCTAAACAAGGAGAAGACTGATCAGAGATGCAGCCAAGAGGCCCATGATCACTCTGGATGAACTGCAGAGATCTACAGCTGAGGTGGGAGAGTCTGTCCATAGGACAACAATCAGTCCAACACTTCACAAATCTGCCCTTTATGGAAGAGCGGCAAGAAGAAAGCCATTTCTCAAAGATATCCATAAAAAGTCTCGTTTACAGTTTGCCACAAGCCACCTGGGAGACACCAAACATGTGGAAGAAGGGGCTCTGGTCAGAGGAAACCAAAATCCAACTTTTTGCAAACAATGCAAAGCGATATGTTTGGCGTAAAAGCAACACAGCTCATCCCCCTGAACACACCATCCCCACTGTCAAACATGGTGGTGACAGCATCATGGTTTGGGCCTGCTTTTCATCAGCAGGGACAGGGAAGATGATGGATGGAGCCAAATACAGGACCATTCTGGATGAAAACCTGTTGGAGTCTGCAGAAGACCTGAGACTAGGACAGAGATTTATCTTCCAACAAGACAATGATCCCAAACATAAAGCAAAATCTACAATGGAATGGTTCAAAAATAAAGGTATCCAGGTCTTAGAATGGCCGAGTCACAGTCCAGACCTGAATCCAACTGAGAATATGTGGAAAGAGCTGAAAACTGCTGTTCACAAACGTCTCCATCCAACCTCAAAGAGCTCGAACTGTTTTGCAAGGAAGAATGGGCAAGAATTTCAGTCTCTAGATGTGCAAAACTGATAGAGACATCCCCCAAGAGACCGCAGCTGTAATCGTAGCAAAGTATTAATGCAAGGGGGCCGAATAATTTTGCACGCCCCACTTTTCAGTTTTATTATTACAAAAAAAGTTTAAATGATCCAATAAATTTCGTTCCACTTCACAATTGTGACCCATTTGTTGTTGATTCTTCACCAAAAATGTAAAATGTTATATCTTTTTGTTTGAAGCCTGAAATGTGGCAAAAGGTTGAAAAGTTCCAGGGGGACAAATACTTTCGCAAGGCACTGTAAGTATCCTATACTGCACACATTGGGACATCCTGTAAAATAAACTCTATTTCCCATCATATTTATATGCAGATGTATGAAAAACATATCCACAGTATTCAGGAACCATGCAGTATGAATCTCAAATACAATTGTGTGCATGAGGTCTTACCTCAACAGTGCTATGTAGGTCAGTAATGGAATGATTGGATGATTTAGCTTTTATATTCAAGTAAAGATGGCCACAAATGGGATGCTTAACGTTAAAGGAACACTAAAACCTAGAAATAAATGATACAAGTACATAGGAAATAATCTAACCCCCACGGTTTATCAGCATTTGCTGCATGCTCCTGAAGGAGAGGAAGGCTTAAAGGGGTTGTGCCATAAACTACTTCTCACTCTAAAGTGTATTTTCATAATTTACTTTAGCTCCCTTTCCTTCTTGGATGTTTTTTGTTATTTTTCAGATTCACCTCATTTGCAGTTCTCTCTTATCCCCCATGCTTGAATCCTGCTTCCTGGTTTGTCATGTGTCTGCTGTCCCATCATTCCCATCATGCCTTAGGGAAGTGAGATGTGTTAGCAGATCATGTGACACTAACCACGCCCCACATCCAATGACACAACCAATGACACTTGTGTGTCTTACATCACAAGGCTGCAATGCAGGACATAACCTACAACAACTGAATATCAAAAAAGATGTGACATGGGGTGCAGAGGAAGGGTCATAATAGAATAAAGCAGTTTTGATAAATGGTGGTATGTTGGAAAAGTGATATAAGACCGATATCTGTTGGGGAAAATACATTTACATTAGTGGCACAACCCTTTCAGTGCAACATTCCATACCTCCCAACCGCCCCAGATCCAGCGGGACTGTCCTGGATTGCAGCGGCTGTCCCAGTACAGGGGAGGTATGTCCCAGTCTCTGGCAGCTGTCCCTGCATCCATAGGAAGCAGAGACAGTTGCCTGTAGGCGATGAAGCAGAGAGCCGGCATCCACTCTCCCTCCCGTCCCCCCCTGCAGGCTCTATGTACCTCCCTGCTGCTCTCCATACCTTCAGTCTGGGTGGGGGGGCGGGGCCGGCCATCAGTCAGCCTTGGCTGCGCCCCCTCCAGACTAAAGAAGATGTCCTGCTGGTGATGTTGCTAGGAAGAAGGTAAGTATATGGTTTTTTATTTTTTCAATTTTCTGTGAGTGGCACAGCATGGGCATATTACTGGGGGGGGGGGGCACAGCATTACTGGGGAGCACAATATGGGCATATTACTGGGGGCAAAACATAAACTGGGGAGCACATAGCTGGGCATATTACTGGGGGGCACATAGCTGGGCATATTACTGGGGGGCACATAGCTGGGCATATTACTGGGGGCACATAACCTGGGGAATAATTACTATGTGGGACAGTAATGGGATTAGGTGTATAGTTATGTTTTGGGCGGAGTTATAGGTGTGGCTTTACGTGCAGCACAATTTGTCCCTCTTTCTCTGTTTACAAAGTTGGAAGGTATGACATTCTATATTGAGCCCATAAGCTGACATCCTACTACAATGGCCAGCACTTTTGTGTAAATCCTTAGATGCCTTGGTCAGTGAAACGCTTGCTCATCTAGTGATCCTGTCGTTCATACAGGCACACCAATTATCATTTCTGGGCAGCAGATCACACTGTCTAAACAGCGATCTGCTGCCCAGAAACAATGATTCTATATGGGGACAAGCAATTGCAATAGCGATCCCTCATCCTCATACTGTGAAAGCAAACGCGCAGTCTCCTTCACTGAATGAGTCGGGAAGCAATGCTTCCTTCCTGACAATCGGCTGTTACATCAAGATGTGTAAACCCGCCTTATGGGGTTTGACATAGACACTGTGAATAATGGAATTCTTGGGTTACAATATGTTGTCATGACTTAAGAACCCTTTGTATGCTCTGGCAGGGTCTAATAGGATTTGTGTTAGCCTTAGGCTGGGTTCATATGACCATTTCTATTTCCGTTCTTCTGATCAGTTAAAAAAGAAAAAAGGATCCTGTGCATCTGCTATACACATTTTGCACCTGTTTTTGCCATTTCTGTCTGTAAAGCATCTTTTTTAAGAGGGAAAAAATGTCCTACATGCAGTACAGTTTTTTTTTTTACAGGATCCATTTTTTTCTGTTTTTCTGATGGATCTAAAGAATAGAAAATGAAACAGTGATGTGAATCCAGCCATAGGCTGATTGACATACTGTAATACACTTCAGTGCAGAAGTATTGCAGTGTATCATAGTATTGGACTAGTCAAGCCCCCAAGTGTTTAAGTCCCATAGTGGGGCTGAAAAATAGTGCAAAAAAAACCCCCCAAAAAAACAAAAATGTGCAAAAATATTAAAATATTTTAAAAAAATAAAATCAGGCACAAAAACACATTTTGAAAAAAAACTTGACATTTATGTAAAAATAATTTAAAAAATATATTTGTAATCGTCTTCATTACCTGCACTATAAAACTAATACTTTATTTACACAAAGTTAACTCTGAACTGTAAACAAAAGCAAAATGGAACAAAAATTATCAGGTCATTTATATCCCAATGAAAACTAATTTTTTCAATGGAAAAATAAAAAGTTATGGCTCTCAGAATATGGCAATGCTAATAATTAAAGTATTTTTATTATGACTAAGTAGTAAAATTAACCGCTTCATTACCGGAGTGTTTATCCCCTTTCCTTACCAGGCCAATGTTTAAATTGTGGCTATGTGCAATTTATCTGCAAATAACTGATTAATTTCTGAGCCAGCCTACATGTATTTGATATTTTTCACGGGACACCTTAGACCTTTCTGTTGTGGCATTAACTGTTTTCACCTTCCTGACTAGGCCATTTTTTGCAAATCTGACATGTGTCACTTTATGTGGTAATAACTTTGGAACGCTTTTACTTATCCAAGCCATTCTGAGATTGTTTTCTCGTCACATATTGTGCTTCACGACAGTAGTAAATTTGTGGCAAAATATTTCATTTTTATTTATTAAAAAAATACCAAATTTGGAAAAATTTGCAAATTTCCAAATTTTTTTATTTCTCTACTTTCAAAATACATAGTAATACCTCCAAAAATAGTTATTATTTTACATTCCCCATATATCTACTTTATGTTGGCATCATTTTATAAATGTCATTTTACTTTTTTAGGACGTTAGAGGGCTTAGAAGTTTAGAAGCCATTTTTTAAATTTTCAACAAAATTTCCAAAACCATTTTTTAAGCACCAATTCAGATATAAAGTGATTTTGAGTGGCTTACATAGTGGAAACCACCCATAAATGACCCCATTTTACAAACTACACCCCTCAAATTATAAAAAACTGCTGTTACAAACTTTGTTAACCCTTGAGGTGTTCCACAAGAATTAATGGAAAATGGAGGTGAAATTTCAAAATTTCACTTTTTTTGTAGATTATTCATGTTAATAATTTTTAAATAAACCTCAATATACATTGCTCTGAATTTGCAGTTTGCAGAAATACCCCATATGTGGTGGTAAATGTCTCTATGGGTTTATGGCAGTGTCAGAAGGAAAGGAGCGCCATACGGATTTTAGAGGCAGATTTTGCTAGAATGGTTTTTAGGCACCATTTTGTAATTGAGAGACCCTGACATACCCCTACAGTGGAAACCCTCAAAAAGTGACCCCATTTTGGAAACTACACCCTTCAAAGAATATATTAAGGGGGGTACTGACCACTGTGACCCCCTAAGCGTTTTACGGAATTTGGAAACACTTGGCTGTGAAAATGAAAAGTTTCATTTCTTCCAATAAAATGTTGCTTTAGCCCCAAATTTTTCATTTTCACAAGGGGTAACAGGAGAATAGCACCCCATAATTTGTTCCCCATTTTCTCCTGAATAAGGCAACACCCCATATGTGGTGGTAAACTGCTGTGGGGGCACATGGCAGGACTCAGAACAGAAGGAGCGCCATATGGATTTTGCAGCACAGATTTTGATGGATTGGTTTGCAGGAGCCATTGATTTTTATTTTTTTGAGTTATTGTCTTATGTGGGGGCTCATTTTTTGCGAGATGAGGTGACGTTTTCATTGGTACCATTTTGGGGTACATAAGACTTTTTGATCGCTTGGTATTACACTTTTTGTGAGTCAGGGTGAAAAAAATAGCTATTGTGGCATAGTATTTTTTAACATTTTTTTACAGCATTTACCTGGGGGGGGCATCTCATGTAATATTTTTATAGAGCAGGTTGTTACGGATGCGGCGATACCCAACATGTCTAACATTTTTATTTTTAACGGTTTGATTGGTACCATTTTGGGGTAAATACGCCTTTTTGATCGCGTGGTATTACACTTTTTGTAAGGGAAGGTGACCAAAAAAAGGTTGTTTTGGCACTGTTTTTTATTTTTATTTTTTTACTGCGTTATGGCATAGTTTAAAATTTTTTTTTTTTTTACAGCATTTACCTGGGGGGCCATCTCATGTAATATTTTTATAGAGCAGGTTGTTACGGACACGGCGATACCCAATATGTCTAACATTTTTATTTTTGGAAAGTTTTACACATTAGATGCATTTTTGAACAAAATAAAATATTTTTTGTGCTGCCATTTTCAGAGAGCCATATTTTTTATATTTGTCTGGCGATTGTCTTAGGTAGGGTCTCATTTTTTGTGGGACAAGATGATGGTTTGATTGGTACCATTTTGGGGTACATACACTTTTTTGATCGCCTGCTATTACACTTTTTGTAAGGGAAGGTGACCAAAAAAAGGTTGTTTTGGCACTGTTTTTTATTTTTATTTTTTTACTGCGTTCACCTTGTGGGGTGGATCATGTGATATATAGAGCCGGTCGATACGGACGCGGCGATACCTAATATGTCTATTTTTATTTTTTTCACTATTTTTTACAATTTTTTAAAATATTATTTTGTGAAAAGGACGCTTTTTTTTTTTAACTTAAAACTTTTTTTTGTAAAAAAGACACCCCTTCCCACCGCCCGCATCGCATTTGCCGTGGTCCGCACTGACCGCGGCACATGAAGGGTTAATACGCCTGCATCGGTGTTTTCACCAATGCGGGCATACGCAGCAGGGGTCCGGCTACTGGAAACAGCCGGCCCCCTGCAGCAGTACGGCGCTGGTAGGGAAGGGGTTAAAAAATATTTAAAAAAAAACTGAAAATTGTTTAAAAAAAAAATATACGCTTATACCTCGAAAATGGATGCTATTTATGTAATTTATCTACTGGTTGGGCCCGCCGCAAGACTTCAAAAGGGATTGTTTTTTTTTACATTTTTTAGAAATGTTTGTATATTTCACACAGAAAAAAAACAAAAACATGTGCATGTTTGTATATTTTACACACACAAATTCCACTATACTATTGCTAAAACTAATAAATATATATAAAAATATAATTTTTATTGTTTTATGAACAAAAAAGGGGCGGAATGTTTGTATGGGTGTGTATGTAGTCTTCTGTGCTGTTGCTAATACTAGTAACTATTGCTATAACTTCTTAATTTTTAGTTTTGCTCTATTAATTTTTTTATATTAATTCTTTTTTACTATATATATATATATATATATATATATATATATATATATATATAGTTAGTATAAGTAAATTAACCCCTTCCTGCCACTGTCAAAGCAGTAAAAGGTTAATTCACTCCCTTCAGACTGACAGTAAATTTTATAGCCAGCAGGTGGCACTCTTACATAAGAAAGAACGCAAGGATCTATCACTGCCGGACTGCTCCCGCTGGTCTCGGCAATTCTCTCTGTGAATGCAGCTGTCTAATGACGATCACAGTGATGCGCAGCAGCACAGGCCGCCAGCAGATTGCAATGTAAACCTACGATTCTATTTGTCAGGTTACAAATAGGAGCCTACTGCCGTGACGTATAAAATCCTTTGGCTGTAGGTAAGTGGTTAAAAAAACAAACTGAATATCTGAATTTGGAATTGTACCAATCAACAGAAAAAAAAGTAAGTAGCTCTTTATTTATGTTGCATGATGAATGGATCAGAATTTAAAATGTAAAATATGGCAAAATTGCAGTTTTTCTCCATACCTCAGAAAGAGTTAAAAGTTAATCAGTAAGTTTTATGCAACAGAAATGGTGAAAAAAGTCTTCAAAGAAATCAAAAAGTCCATTTCACAGCTATGCCAACAAGAGAAAAAAATGTATGGCTTTTAAAATGCATCTGTGAAAACGTAAAAAAAAAAAGTTCTCTCTTTAAAGCCAAAATAGGCTGTGCTAATAGGTTAAAAGTCTATAACTAGAAGCTGCGATATGAGGAGCTGTTTAGTAGGGCTTTTTAACTGGAGACTTGTGGTCATTGAAGATTTTCGTTTTCTGATCTGAAAAGCGGCTCCTTAAGGCCCCTTTCACACGAGCATCATGGATTCAGTCCGGATGCGTTCAGGGTGCGTTCCGGAAAATCGGCATGCATCCGCACCAATCCTCACGATTGCGTACGTTCGTTCAGTTTTTTCCGTGCGGGTGCGATGCATTCTGATGCGTTTTTCACGCGCGTGATAGAAAACTGAATGTTTACAAACAACATCTCTTAGCAACCATCAGTGAATCATGCATTGCTTCCGCACGCAGACCCATTCACTTCAATGGGGCCAGGGCTGCGTGAAAAACGCAGAATATAGAACATGCTGCGATTTTTACACAACGGCAAACTGATGCGTGAAAAACATCGCTCATGTGAAAAGACCCATTGAAATGAATGAGTCAGGATTCAGTGTGGGTGCAATGCGTTCGCATTACGCATTGCACCCGCGTGGAAATCTCGTCCGTGTAAAAGGGGCCTAAGGCCCTGTTCACATCATGGTTATGACTAGAGATGAGTGAAGTTATCAAAAATTTGATTTGGCTGCTTTGCCGAATTTCACAAAGAAATTTTATTCGTAACTAGAGATGATCAAACCCGAACTGCAAAGTTCGGGTTTGTACCGAACTTTGCGAGTTCGGGTAACCAGACCCGAACCCAGACTTTTTCACTAAAGTTCGGGTTCAGTGTTTGGGTTATTTTATTATTTTCCGTTATAACATGGTTATAACATGGTTATAACGGAAAATAATAGCATTCTTAAGACAGAATGCTAAATAAAATGGCCATTCAGGGGTCCGTATGGCATCCGTATTTTTTGCGGATCCATTGTAAAAATGCCTATCCTTGTCCGCAAAACGGACAAGAATAGGACATGTCCTATTTTTTTTTGCGGGCTACAGAGCGGACATACGGATGCGGACAGCACACAGTGTGCTGTCAGTATTTTTGCGGACCCATAGAAATGAATGGATACGCATTTTATCAGCAAAAAATGCAGATCAGAGGCCGCAAAATATATTGTCGTGTGAAAGAGGCCTAAAAGTGAGAAAATCTCTCTTCTTGCCAGGGTTGAGCGCACTCATTGGACCACAAACATCTGTGTGTATTGAGTCAAGTGGCTGCACTGATCTTGTGGCACTATTTTTAGGAAGTTATTTTTCTGGCCTTTTTACCTTTAAGGCAGCTTGTACGTTTCATCATCTGATTGCATTGGTCAATTTTAACACCTTCAGCAAGCTGGTCCTGAACTAGCTTTCTTATCGTTTCTGTGCCTCTATGTGCAAGACGTCCAGGGGTGGATTGGCCATAGACCTTACAGGGAAATTTCCCGGTGGGCCGATGCCCATTGGGCCATCTGGGCCCTCCTGTTGGCCGGCCAGTGGAAGTTTTTGGGGATGTATTTTGTTCTGCTGGCAGTATTTTGTGATGGACTGTGGTATTTGGCTCTGTTGGGTGGTATAATGTGCCACAATATGGTATTGTTGGCCCCGCCTTCCATCAATTTGGACCCGACTACAAAATGGGGCCGCTTTTAGTATTTTTTCCAGGGCCACTTTAAGTTCCCAGTCCGTCCCTGAAGACGTCTGTGCCGTCTGTGAACACAATCCTTGTGCTGTTCTTGTTTGGCAGTACACACACTTTCTTTGTATTTTAGTTGATACAGTACATCTGTAATTGTTCCTTTTGCAAGTGTTAAAGTAGCCCTCTCCTCAGGGGCACACCACCAATGAGGCCAGGTGAGGCGATTGCCTCAGGCAGCACCAGGAAGGGGCAACGGAAGGGCCATGGGGAATGAGCGCTCTCATTGTGGCATTGTGGGGGGGCGAGGGCAGCATTTCAGTTTTCGCCTCAGGCAGCAGAAAGGCTAGGTGCACCCCTGCCTTCTGCTCCTTCTAAAGTCATATACTGACCATTAGCTAGGAACACTTTCTCTGTTTTACCTTGGTCAAGGTTAGAGAAGACAGTTCTATCATTTGTTATATGACTAGTTTCTCCAGAGTGTATGCACCATGCATGACCTACCTCATGCAAACACGTTTTGCAGAACTGACATATGGACATGGAAAGTGCACTGATGACATCCATGTGCTATCCACATCCGTGTGTCAGTTCCACAATAGATAGAACATGTCCTATCTGGTCCTCAAAATGTGGAACTCAAATCCATAGAACTGCAAAAAAAATGTGACTCAGACACAATGGTATCCTTATTGAGTTGATCCATGACATTTAGGCCCCTTTCACACGAGCGGGAGACTCGCATGTCTCCCGCAACGGATCTACAGGGCTGGACTCCGCACTGACAGGGATCGCATAGCATTATATGCGATCCCTGTCCGTGCCGAGTCCAGCCCTGTAGATGCGTTGCGGGAGACATGCGAGTCTCCCGCTCGTGTGAAAGGGGCCTTAGACCTCAACAGGGACATGGTCATGTGCATAAGGTTCTGGGCTAAAAAAGTTGTGACAGGTGAGCTGTATGATATTGGGGTGTCATTGGCATTCATTATATTTACTGCATCTTACCCTTTTCAGTAGAACGTGCCTCGGGTGAATGTCTAGGATTTTTCTTGAAGTTTACTTTAGCATAAGTCATCTTCTCCATACTATTCACGAGTATCAATGTGCAGTTGTTAAAACAGAGTGAAATAGTGATTTCCTAAAAAACAGAGAAGATATTTATCCTTCAGAACATGGATCCAAACAAATATATGAAGTAGATACTAAAAATATTTCCAAGAGTGGATAAACCTTGTCCATTCTGATGCAATCTTCTAATGGCTATCCAGACTCTGACTTTCACATATTTTGTGTTTTTAAATTCATCATTCCTATTTTCAATATATTTGCTTGCTGTCAGAGAATGGAGATTTTCATTGTAATGTGAGGCAATGTGTTTGATGCACCCTATCCGTAATATTGCATTCGGGCCATTATCCTACAGGACAGCCATCGTGTTGCAGCATCTACATTATGGCTCGTGCAGACGAACGTGTGTCGGCCGTTGTGTGCATTGGGGAACGGAATCGGTCCCAAATGCACAGGCATTATTTGTGCAGTTGCCGCAGATAGATGCCGGCCCATTCAACTTGATCCGTCCTCCCTGAAAAAAAATAGGAAAAGTTCTATTTTTCTGCGATGCGGAGGCAGGGAAAGAGAAACCCCACAGAAGCAGTCCTTCCAGATTGCGGACCTATTCAAGTGAATGGGTCTGAAGCTTTGACACCGTGTGCACATGGCCGGTGCCTGTATGCGGGCCACAATAACGGCTGTGTACATGAGCCCTTAAAGGGTTAGTCTCATTTTAGACAATGGGGGCATATCGCTAGGATAGGGAGAGAGAAAGGGAGAGAGAAAAAGACCAGCTGCAGTTGGTTGCAGTTCCAGCCAGACCTCGAGCTCTTAAAAAAAGGAGAAGGTGGCACAGGGCATCAGTGCCAAAGGACCTGTAGCCGGAGCTTCTACTTGTAGTATTCACCATACTTGGCCATTGTTCCACCAGGCTAACCCACCAAGGCGCAAAATTGTAGTGGAGGAGAAAGTGGATGAGGTAGTGGAGTGGATGGCACGCTCCTCTCAGTCTCAGCCGGATGATCTGCTGTCATCTGCTGATACAGTATCCATATGTATCCAGGGGTCAGACTCAGAGCGTTCCTCCTGCTCCACCATTCCTCTCCAGCAAAGCCCGTCAATTTTGTACGCAATTTGTATGCTCATGCGTACGTGTTCAAAAAATTTGCACACCTTTTAAAACTGTACGTTTGTTGTTAGTGCGCGAATGTTCGCTAAACGCCATATAATAACGTATATTTTGTACGCAGATTAAACGAATATATTCGTCGAATATACGAATCTTATGAAAAGTGTAATGAATGTTCGGCGAATAAAATTTTGAATGATAAACTCATCTCTACCCGTAACGTGTGCAGGTGGCCTTAGACCTTGCCCATCTGCCTAGTGATTTTAATCAGAGTATCCCATAGTTGGATTCTAAATTGCCTTGAAATTTGTAGGTCAAAAGTCCAGGAGTTCCAAGTCCGACAGAGTAGGTCCTCTCTGAGAGAAGCCACCTTGTCACTGATACATGGATTGGACAAAAAATTTGCAGAAAGAGCATCTAATTTTCGTATAGTCATTACAGCAGTTCTGCATACAGGACGTTTTTGTTCCAGTAACTGTATTCTGAATGGAAACTTAATGGACTCTATTATAAGTTAATAGAGTCTGTTTAGCTCTGTTCGGGTTATTTACTACTGTATGTGTCCTATCCGGCACTTCAGTTTTTTCCCTTTCCTCTAAAGGAGCAGAACAGAAAAAAACCTATGATGTGAACCCTAAGATGTTCACCATTGATCGCGGCATCTGAGATCCATATTGAAGCAGATAACTGTTTGCTAATAATAATCAAAAATATTAAATCATACTTACCTCATCCATTCAATAACAAAGAGGTCACTGTGACCATCTTGCCTGAAGATCCAGCGCAATATCTTGTGTAGTGCGCAATGACGTCATCACTACAGCTGGCATGGGGATGACAGACATCACGGCACCAGAGATTTTGCGTGGGATTTTCAAGAAAGATGGCCGCAGCGGCCTCTTCACGCTCAAATGGATGAGGTAAGTATGTTTCTTTTTCCTTTTACTGCCATTTCAGGGAAAATCAATTTGTGACCATGAAGCACGAAGAAATTCGGCTTTGCGATTAATCAAATTTTTCCTGAAATTCGGATTGAATTTTGCTTTGTCAGCTTCGATTCGTTCAACATTTAACATACACTGTTTTCAGGGCTGATGAAAGTAATCTGCTCAGGAAAATACATATACAGTTTAGATCATCAGATATCCAATAATCTAATATCCAATTTCCAAAAAATGCTTAACTTTTCTTGTTTTCTTAGTATTTACCACAGTATATATATATGAAAATTTGCTTACCGAAATTTTTCTCTCCTTTAGTCCAAAGGCAGCACAACACAATGGGTTAATGTTTCCCTCCTCCCGTCTAGGACAGAAGAAAATGATTCGTAAATCAGACTAATTAACCCCCTATAAAGGAGTGCACACCCACAGGATAGATGTGTTTTTTATCAAGCAATAACTTTTATAGGGAGGGATACTTGTGCTGCCTTTGGACTAAAGGAAAGAAAAATTTCAGTAAGCAAATTTTCATCTTTCCTTATCGTCCTTCAGGCAGCACAACACAATGGGAATTGACAAGCAGTAATAAGCCAGGGGCTTAGTATTGGAGACTGACCCCATTGCCTCTAAATGGGATACCCCATCCACATATGATGTGATAAGATACAGTTGCTGAGACTTTAACTGAGACCTACTTAACCGCTCCTCCTGAACCCTCAGAATACCTTGAACGGGGAAGAGTACTTCCCGACCTGTGTTATTGGAACAGCCAGAAACAACAAACTTGTTCAGTATACTCCGGACAAAGCCACCCCAAGGATTTCTCAAGATTCCGGCTTGACTACCACAAGATTACCCAGGCTTGATAAACCTTGGTTCTTCCTGAAACAAAGCTGTTTAGCAATGTAGAATAATGGCCAGAGCTTCTATCGAAGAGGTCAGGGAATTTTACATTTGTGGACCGAGAGGCTTCAGGGCTGCTCTGATAGCAATCTTGACCAGCAATAGGAGTGGCGGATGCACAGGAGATACTGTGGGCGAGAGGCTACCTGGCCTGCTCCCATTATTCCCAGTTACTCCACTCGCCCTTGGTGATGGGACCTTAACCCTTTCAGTCCCGGAGTTTTTTTTTCGGCTTTGCGTTTTTGTTTTGCGCTCTCTGCCTTCAAACAGCCATAACTGTTTTACTTTTCTGTTCACATAGCTGTATGAGGGCTTGTTTTTTGCGGGACAAGTTGTACTTTCCAACGCCACCATTTAATATTGCATATGGTGTAGTGGGAAGCGGGAAAAAAATTCCAAATCGGGTGAAATTGCAAAAAAAAACGCTATTGCGCTACAGTTCTACGGGTTTCTTATTTACAACGTTCGATGTTCATTAAAACTCACCAGTTACTTTCATTCTACTGGTCAGTACAAATCCGGCGATACCTAATATGTATAGTTTTTCCTGCGTTTTGATAGTCATAAAATAATTATAAAGTTGGCCTTTTTTTTGTCATATCTTGACCCCTATAACTTTTTGGTATTTATGTGTACGGAGCTGTATGGGGGCTCATTTTTTGCAGGGCGATCTGAAGTTTTTATTGATACCATTCTGGGGGTGTATATGACTTCTTGATCACTTTTTATTAAATTTTTTTTTAGAAAAAAAAAAAACGACAAAAAACAGCGAATCGCCATTTGGACGCTTTTTTTCCGCCACACAATTCGCCGTATTGGAATTTTTTTTTATATTTTAAAAGTACAGGCGTTTTCGGTCACGGTGATGACCCATGATGTCTATATTTATTGTTATTTAGGTATTTATTTTTTAATTATACGGAAAGGGGGGTGATTTGAACTTTTATATTTTTTTTATTTTTTTATATATTTGTTAACTTTTTTAAAAAATTTTTGTGATTATTTTAAAGCTCAAATATGAGCAAATATAT
Source organism: Rhinella marina (assembly GCA_900303285.1). Lineage (NCBI taxonomy): Eukaryota > Metazoa > Chordata > Amphibia > Anura > Bufonidae > Rhinella > Rhinella marina. The sequence goes on along the minus strand of ONZH01021237.1, from coordinate 38,835 downwards.
TGTGTTTTTTATTTTTTCTTTATGAGCAATGAGGGTCTTTTATTTTTCATTTAATGACCAAATCACGTGTGATCACAGCATCTAAAGGCCTACGAAGACGCCGCCGATGGCGGTAAGTACCCGCAAGTCTCTGCTGTTAGAAAAAGATTTCTTGGACTGGAAGACAGGTTGGAAGTGGGAGTCTTCCAGTCCACACAACCTAATCCGTTACAGGTTTTCCCTGGCCCCAGGTGAGGCCAGCTGGATTAATCAGGCAGGGATAAGTTAACCTGCACTGTGTGTTAGAGGGAGAAAGGCTGAGGAGGCCTGAGAGGTTGGAGCCTGCGGAGGCTCTGTGTGTGTGGTCTCAGCCAGGAGGGCTGAGGGGCCACAAGGCTCCATGTAGCCTGGAAGTTTGGGGGGCCCAGTGACCCTAGAAGAGGGTCACACGGTCTGAGTCGGGAGGACTATTGGACCATCTCCCCCCAAAAGGTATGGTTGGAGTCATAGCCAGGAGGCTGCTGGACTGATCGGCTGAGGAAGCTGCACTTAAAAGCTGTGTGTGAACAGCGTATGTATTTAGGTGAGTTAGCTGAACTATGTGTAGTCAGAGCCCAGCCGGGCAGGTGTTGTTTTTATGATTTGTTTTGGTGTGCTGGTGCCAATAAAACTGAGTTGGACCTGAAAATCCCCGAGTACTGTAGTATATACCAAAGTAAAACACTACAGTAAAATACACTACAATACCTTCTAATACAATGCAATACCATATAATACAACACAGTGCAATACAATACAATACAAAACAATACAGTACAACACCATATAATACAATACAGTACAATACCATATAATACCACACAGTGCAATACAATACAGTACAACACCATATAATACAATACAGTACTATACCATATAATACCACACAGTACAATACAATACAGTACAACACCATATAATACAACACAGTGCAATACCATATAATACAACACAGTGCAATACCATACAGTACAAAACCATATAATACAACACAGTACAATACAATACAGTACAACACAGTGCAATACAATACAAAACAATACAGTACAACACCATATAATACAATACAGTGCAATACCATATAATACAACACAGTGCAATACCATATAATACAACACAGTGCAATACCATATAATACAACACAGTACAATACAATACAATACAATACAATACAATACAACACAGTGCAATACAATACAAAACAATACAGTACAACACCATATAATACAACACAGTGCAATACCATACAGTACAATACCATATAATACAACACAGTGTAATACCATATAATACAACACAGTGCAATACCATACAGTACAATACCATATAATACAACACAGTGCAATACCATACAGTACAATACCATATAATACAACACAGTGCAATACAATACAGTACAATACCATATAATACAACACAGTGCAATACAATACAGTACAATACCATATAATACAACACAGTGCAATACCATACAGTACAATACCATATCATACAACACAGTGCAATACCATACAGTACAATACCATATAATACAGCACAGTTCAATATAATATAGTACAATCACATAAAACACAATACCAGTGCAATACAATCCCATATAATATAATATAATACAATACAAAACAATGCTTTCTATGACAGATGCACAGAGTACCTTGATGTGATCTTGGTTGTTGTTATACTTCTTATGGCAGGGTATCCGTATCACCAGCTATAATGCAATTATAACAGATACCCAAGCACACCTGCAAATTTTTTTTACAAAATCCTCAAATTAGTCCATCAGTCCATCAGAGTAGATGAAGATTACGGAGAGGCTGTTCCATATGTACCTGCCTTGTGCGCAAATTGTATTATTATGATTTTGAAACCCTACTTCCTCCGTGGTTTTAAGAATGAGAAAAGAGGTCGGACTTGTCACCATTTACGAGTTCTAAGAACAGACATTAGTGACGTTTTCTTTATAACAGAAAGCAACAGGCTTTACAGGGTATCATACAGAACATGGGGAAAAAACTAAAAGTAAATCCCCCCTCTAGAATGTGAAACAGGGCTAAAATTCTGTACTGCTTAATTTCTTACTATATCTTTATAGCCCTCAGTGCTCCTGCATAGACATGGATTTCAAATACTGTCCGTCAGCAGTTACCACTAGGTGGAGTTTAGCAGTTTAAAGTATACTGCACATTGAGTTCAATAGTTACACAGTATGCAGAGTGCTCTGGAGCTCCCTCTAGTGGTGACTGCAGTCAGAGTTGTATCATTTTATATGCAGGGGATATATTCAGAAATTAAAGGGATGATAAAGGTATGCCATAAATATATGAAAGATGCAATCCGCATCTCTGAGACCTGCCTCTATCTCTACAAGGGACCCAAAACCAGTCCTGCCTGGTGCACGACGGTTGTAAGTGGAGTGTTAAGAAAAAACAAACACACAGGTACACGTTTTGGTGACACCCACGCATGTTCCTATTAAGACTTCTATAATGTTGCTGTTGGGAAGTCAGTTTGTTGTTGCAGGTATGTTATATTGGGTTCATTTTAACTAATAGAGGCCTTTAAATCTCAGCCAGCTTGATGGATATGCAGTAATAATACTAAAATCAAAATAGGTTAGTGTGCAGGGTTAAAGGGAAAAATATTGATACCCTATCCTTAGGATAGGTCATTGTAACAGTCCATGAGGAACAGGAGCAGAGGATGGAAGTGGTAGTGGCTCAGAATACAGGATGTGTGGTTTCCCTCCAGCCATTGCTCCCTAGGGTCAGTGAAATGAGGTGCACCCTTTCTTCCCTCAGGGCACTCCCTATAGTTGCGGCTCCTGGTTGATGGTAGTTTGGGGTTGTATGGGTGCCTGGCAGGAAACAAAGTAGTCCATGGCCAGCGTATGGTGTAGTAGGAGTCAGGAAACCAGGCCAGAGGTAGGACAATAAACATCTCTTTTTATTTGATTGTGTAATATGTACACAATGCAAGTATTTTTCCCTGATACAGAAGTATGGAGGCTTGCAAAGTGACATTCAACGTCTCTTTCCTTGTCAGGAGTTCAGAGAATATATCTTGCTAGGAACTGTTATCTGGCAATGTGGGTGTAATGTCCACTGTGGGATACATTTTTTAGAGGCACATCTGGCCAGGTTGTGGTTAAGTATGACGACGGGTGTATTAAACGTAATCCCTCACACGCAGCAAAGTCTGGTCAGCTGTAGCCGCAGGTTACCTTGCTGACACCTATATAGGCCTTGTAAATTCTAAGTTCTTTCTTCCTCTATTTCTTTCCTGCTACAGCAGAAGCAGTAACTTTCCCAGAGAAGGTTAGTCTTTGGATGCTAATTAGGCCTAAGGAGAACATAAACATGGACCTGCCCCCTCCCTCACTAGACAAGACTACCCCTCTAGATTGAAAATAGAAAAAAAACACTCCTTCCAAAAGGGAAGGAACAAGGTGGTTAACCCTGTCCCTGCCAACCATACCAGGGCATTCTGGGGGGTACATAATATTACATAACAATAGGAACAAACCATTTGCAGATATCCCCTTTACTGGGGTACTGCATCATCAATAGCTTATCTGTGGAGGTCCAGCAGCACTACCAATCAACTGTCTGAAGAGGCATACTAAGCACAGCGTTGTTCTTTCTATAGCAGCTGTGCTTGTATTCAGGGCTGCTTCTGCCATGAGGCGAGATGAGGATCTCGCCTCAGGCGACAGTTTTCTGTATTATTGAGGGGGCGCATCCACACAGCAGTTAAACACTGCTGGTGGATTCCGCCTGTGTTCCCTTTGGGCTGGGCATTCAGCCCGTGCCCCCCCCTCCCGGAGCTCAGGGATCTGCGGGCCTGTCACTTACCTCTCAGCTCCTTGCGCTCCTCCCCTTCAGGCCAGCAGCCCTCCTGGCTGAGACCACACACACAGAGCCTCCTCAGCCTTTCTCCCTCTAACACACAGTGCAGGTTAACTTATATTTGCTCATATTTGAGCTTTAAAATAATCACAAAAATTTTTTAAAAAGTTAAAAAATATATAAAAAATACAAAGGGGGCACAAGAGGAGAGGGCATTAATACTAAAAAGGGGGCAAAGTGGGCATTACTATTACAAAGGGGCCACAGTGGGCATTACTACTACAAAGGAGGGCACAGGGGGCATTACTATTATAAAGGGGGCACAGTGGGCATCACTACCATAATGGGGGCACAGTGGGCATTACTACTACAAAGGGGGCATAAAGGACATTACTACTACTACAAAGGGGGCACAGTGCGCATTACTACTATAAAGGGGCACAGATGGGATTAGTACCATAAAGGGGTACAAAGGGCAATCTACTATAAAGGAGCACAAAGTCGATTACTACTATAAAGGGGCACAGAGGGCATTGCTACTATAAAGGGGCACAGAGGGCATTGCTACTATAAAGGGGCACAAAGTGCATTACTACTATAAAGGGGGCACACAGGGCATTGCTACTATAAAGCGGGCACAGAGGGCTTTACTACTGTGAAGGAGGCACAATAGGCATTATTACTATGAAGAGGGCACAATGGGCATTACTACTGTGAAGGGGGCACAAAGAAGGCATGACTATTATTGGGGCACAGAGTGGGCACTACTTCTGTGAAGGGGCCACAGAGGGGCACAACGAGGGTATTTCCACTGTGAAAGGGGCACATATATGTCTATCCCTCTGTGTGTGTGTGTCTGTGTGTTTGTCACCATCACCATGTCCACAGTATTCCTATGTCTTGAGGCAGCTGCATCAGGACGTTCTGTGGGGGCAAGAAGAAGACAGAAGAGGAGACAGCGACGCCAGCATGGAGTCCATGGGAGAGGCACAGGGAGGCACACTAAGGACGCAGGTAACACTACCATATGATCTACACTAGTGTTACCTGTGGTTTTACATAGGACTGCAGGTAACACTACAACATTATCAGCACTAGTGTTATCTGTGATTTTACATAGGACTGCAGGTAACACTACCACATTATCAGCACTAGTGTTATCTGTGGTTGTACATAGGACTGCAGGTAACACTACATTATCAGCACTACTGTTATCTGTGGTGTTACATAGGACTGCAGGTGATATCAATAATATTATCTGTACTTGTACTGCCCCAGATCTGGCAGGATCTTGGAGTTTGGTGGCTACTTGGCTTTCATACTATTTTTTTTTTTAATGGGAGGGGGGGCGCCATTTAAATTTTTGCCTCAGGCAGCAGAAAAGCTAGAATCGGCCCTGCTTGTATTGCAGCCCAGGCCTATTCACTTTAATGCAATGTAGCTGTGCTTGATAATAATAGAGCTATAATGAGTGTCTATGAGCTGTCAGGAGATCAGAGATAAGTACTGCACTACAGATGTAGCCACCAGAACAGTTCACTGACAAAGTCACTGTGAACCAGGAAGCATGCTAGTCTGCAAATACACAGAAACTTCTTAAATAAACCCAGTTGAAAATAATTTTTAGCCCAAAATGAGTAGAATGAAATAATTTTAAAAAATGCACCTAAACATGTACATAGCCTTTAAAATCTGATCATAGGTCAACTTCTGCTTCTGATTTTTTTCCACAATGTGTAGATGAGATCTAGTGAAATCTCATCCACCCATAATTCCTCAAAGAAAAGTCTGTTATTTGTGAGTATACCCTTATGCTGTAGTACATACCCTAGATGGGGTATCTGCAAATTTGGTTTGTAATGCTACTGTTAGTAAATCTTTTCTATATTATACACTATTACACCAGCAGATACCTAACCACTCTATCCCCCCACCTTCATAGGAGTGGGCTGGTCCGACCTCCTGTCAGGAGAGAGAGCTAGACTAGTGAGGAGACAGTGATTTTTTTTTATTAGTGATTTTGCTTTTGACAGGAATCACATCAATAAGCTCCTGGTCCATAAAGCCTTAGGACTACAAATTGCCTTGTCTGTGAGGAACACCACTCTAGTGAGAAGGAAAGTTCCAGGGCCACAGAATCCATCATAGCTATGGCTTTACAGACAGCAGAGTGATCATCGTCACAGACTCAGCAGTAAGGTGAGGGAAAACGAGTAAAGACACCCATCACCACAGTTAAGGACAGGCAAACCTGAAAGCCTGCATTGTGTAGTGGACACCCACAACTACAGGTCACTAGCTTTATAGCAATAGTTTAGGGGAATAAGTATCAGCAATTGCCATTAGAGATGAGCGAATTATCCAAAATTCGCTTTGCCGAATGTTCGTCGAACTTTTCAAAAGATTCGTACCTCATGCGAATCTATTTGGCGAAGCTGCGTACAAATCATACGTTATTATGTTAGTAGTGTTCTGCAAACATTCGCACACTAATAATGAACGTACAGTTTTAAAAGGTACGCAACTTCTGTGAATACGTACTCATGAGCGTACAAATTGCGTATGAATCACTCAGCGTATTATTGTGTAGCGGTTCCGTAATACACAGGCACACACGACGCTAGGCCGCGGCGTGCACTCCTCAGAGGCAGAGCGAAGTTTGCAAAATGACATCCAGGCGATCCTCAGCATTTATCTCTGGAGAGCTGAAATACATGGTCAAGCTGATGGACAGAAAGGATTACGATGGCACACACCGCCACCCGAACCAGCATAAAAAGGAGGTGATCCAGCAGGTGATCTGAGGCTTGCGCCATCGTTTCAACACTATGTGGACCCCGGGCCAGATCCAGCGGAAATGGTCCGATCTGAAGTTTAAGTGCCCAGAGCGGCTTACTGAGATCCGCGCAGAGATACGACAGGGTGAGTAACAAAATATTTGATAAGTAAAAACATGTTAAAAAATTAGTGTACTATATTGTACTGTATATACAGTGCCTTGCGAAAGTATTCGGCCCCCTGGAACTTTTAAATCTTTTGCCACATTTCAGGCTTCAAACAAAAAGATAGAACATTTTACATTTTTGGTGAAGAATCAACAACAAGTGGGTCACAATTGTGAAGTGGAAAGAAATTTATTGGATCATTTAAACTTTTTTTGTAATAATAAAACTAAAAAGTGGGGCGTGCAAAATTAGGCTCCATTCACACGACCGTATGTATTCCGTGTCCGTATAAAATATAAAAACGGAACGGAAGACATATGGAAAGTCTTCCGTAATTTTGCGGACCCATTGACTTTAATGGGGCTACGGACATGTTTTGCGGGCAAGTATAGGACATGTTTCCTTTTTTTTGCAGGATAACTTCCGCAATATACCGATGCGGAATGCACACGGTGTGCATTCCGCATTTTTTTTCTCCTATGGAAGAATGAATGGGTCCGTATGGTTCCGCATCTTATCCGCAAAAATGCGGATAAGATACAGAAATGAACATACGGTCGTGTGAATGGGGCCTTATTCGTCCCATTTACTTTCAGTTCAGAAAACTCACTCCAGAAGTTGATTGAAGATCTCTGAATGATCCAATGTTGTCCTAAATGACTGATGAAGAGAAATAGAATCCACCGGTGTGTAATCAAGTCTCCGTATAAATGCACCTGCTCTGTGATAGTCTCAGGGTTCTGCATCATGAAGACCAAGGAACACACCAGGCAGGTCCCTGATACTGTTGTGGAGAAGTTTAAAGCCGAATTTGGATACCAAAAGATTTCCCAAGCTTTAAACATCCCAAGGAGCACTGTGCAAGCGTCATATTGAAATGGAAGGAGTATCCGACCACTGCAAATCTACCAAGACCCGGCCTTTCCTCTAAACTGTCATCTCAAACAAGGAGAAGACTGATCAGGGATGCAGCCAAGAGGCCCATGATCACTCTGGATGAACTGCAGAGATCTACAGCTGAGGTGGGAGAGTCTGTCCATAGGACAACAATCAGTCCAACACTTTACAAATCTGGCCTTTATGGAAAAGTGGCAAGAAGAAAGCCATTTCTCAAAGATATCCATAAAAAGTCTGGTTTACAGTTTGCCACAAGCCTCCTGGGAGACACCAAACATGTGGAAGAAGGTGCTCTGGTCAGATGAAACCAAAATCCAACTTTTTGGAAACAATGCAAAACGATATGTTTGGCGTAAAAGCAACACAGCTCATCACCCTGAACACACCATCCCCACTGTCAGAGATGGTGGTGGCAGCATCATGGTTTGGGCCTGCTTTTCATCAGCAGAGACAGGGAAGATGGTTAAAACTGATGGGAAGATGGATGGAGCCAAATACAGGACCATTCTGGATGAAAACCTGTTGGAGTCTGCAAAAGACCTGAGACTAGGACGGAGATTTATCTTCCAACAAGACAATGATCCCAAACATAAAGCAAAATCTACAATGGAATGGTTCAAAAATAAAGGTATCCAGGTCTTAGAATGGCCAAGTCAAAGTCCAGACCTGAATCCAATTGAGAATATGTGGAAAGAGCTGAAAACTGCTGTTCACAAACGTCTCCATCCAACCTCAAAGAGCTCCAGCTGTTTTGCAAGGAAGAATGGGCAAGAATTTCAGTCTCTAGATGTGCAAAACCGCAGCTGTAATCGCAGCAAAAGGTGGCGCAACAAAGTATTAATGCAAGGGGGCCGAATAATTTTGCACGCCCCACTTTTTTCAGTTTTATTATTACAAAAAAAGTTTAAATGATCCAATAAATTTCGTTCCACTTCACAATTGTGACCCACTTGTTGTTGATTCTTCACCAAAATTTTAAAATGTTATATCTTTTTGTTTGAAGCCTTAAATGTGGTAAAAGGTTGAAAGTTCCAGGGGGTCGAATACTTTCGCAAGGCACTGTATACCAGTGAGTGCCAATAATGAAAACCGTATAGAAGGACAACGTGGGCGTGCGAAGTGCACTGTGGCAATTTTCTTTCATGCTAGGCCACGCCTCTAACTCTACCTAAACAAGTGAAGATATTCTCAGATACGTGCCCCTTCACAGTAATTTGCCTTAGGCTACTTTCACATATGTGCTGGTGATCCTGGAGGCCATTCTGCAGTATTTATCCTGCCAATTCCAGGCGTTCTTGCCGAATAGCGTCCCCATTATTGTTGTTAATGGTGCTGGCCGTTCTCCCGTTTGTGTCAGGCAAATGCACTAGTGTGAAAGAAGGCACCCTTAGATATATGCCCCTTCATAGTTAGCGCTTCCTCCTCCTACACACAGATTTAAAGACGTGCCCATGCTGCAGCTAATGTCAGTGGGCGATATCAAAAGTATTCCCACCGCACTGTGTTAACGATATTAAGAAATTTATTGCGATAATGATATCTATCAAGATAAATACCTATTTAGAAGAAAAAAAATGGATATGGCCCCCCTCTCACACTCATAATATCGTCATAGTAGTATAGTGTTAGTATTAAAAACGGTCATCATATAACAATTGTGTACGGATTTACAGTTATGTTGCAGACCAACGTCAACGGCGGCATCACCAAGGTCACCGTCAGCGTCATGCCCGGACGGCCCCTGCAGTACCTGCAGCTTCTATTAAGTGTAAACATATTTAATTTATTTTTAATCCATGTGGGAGTGCAGCTACAGTGATGCAGTACAGCACTAGTGAAGTGAAAAATAGTAAAAATGGGAAGAATAGAGCGCCACATGTGCGGTATCAGTTATTTCAAGGCAGATTTACAAAGAAGCAAATGCTCTTACCGGACAGAGTTGTGATCAGTCGCAACTGCTTTGAAGAGCCTCACTGGTTATTTCAACCCCAACCAGTGTTCGGTCTTTGTCCCAGGGCTGCAGCCGCGATCCTCTGTTTTCTCGATTATAGCAAAATTGCAGATGTGTACATAGCAGATAAAAAATGGTTATGGATCATCACAGGCGCTGCCGGGGTAAGAATCCAAGCTTGGATATAGTTGGTAGAGAAGAATCCTTTTTATTTTAACGGTCAACGCGTTTCAGGGGCGTATAGCCCCCTTCATCAGGACAATAAAAATATATTTATGTATGTATATATATTTTTATTGTCCTGATGAAGGGGGCTATACGCCCCTAAAACGCGTTGACCGTTAAAATAAAAAGGATTCTTCTCTACCAACTATATCCAAGCTTGGATTCTTACCCCGGCAGCGCCTGTGATGATCCATAACCATTTTTTATCTGCTAAGTACAGCACTAGTGGTTAGGAATGGGATGCAGCCCAAAACTATTCCCATGTATGAACATCAGAAGTTACAACTGTTCATTAGAGTTGAATGTAATGCCATTATTTAATGATTTTTGACAGCTGCTGCACCACAGAGGAGCTCCTCTGCCCGTCCTCCACCCCACCCTGAGAGGACCCCAACTGCCCCTCCAACACCACCAGCCCAACTTCCAGAGGTAGAAGGTAGGTAAAATAAAAAGTGTAATTAGTGGACCTTCTGTCGTCAAAATATGAGCTAAATTTATTTTTTATCTTTTGTAGCTCCAACTGTCAGGGGGGAGTTTTCCCCTGGACCACAGGAAGACCACACAGTATGGGCGTCCAGTAAGTACAAACCCCAAACTGACCATGTGTGGCCTTCTCAGTGAGCTTCGAAGAAAAAAAAAAAAGCTAAATACAGATACATGTCACTGAATAACTTGTTCCAGTAGATATAACAAATATATAATGACCTGCAATCGCTAAAGTATTATCCAGGTGCTGGTTTGAAAGTTTAGAATTTTTTTCATGGGACAACCCCTTTAGCTGGATCATACTAATTATATTACTGTTTCCACCCCCTACAGATATCCCCACTGACTTTGAAGTGGAGGCAGCCTTACGCCGATTTGACACCAGACTCCATGCTGCCTCCCGGCTTATTCACGGCCTGCAGCTGGAGCACAGAGAAATGCAGGAGATGATGGCCAGACGTCAGCAAAGGTCGGCGTATCCTTTTTTTTTTTTTTGTCCTTTCTTTTGTTTATTATATTATTTATTATATGTTCAAAGTTATTATTTATTACTAAAATTATTCTTGTAAAACCTGTGTTTTGAGTGTTTTTTTTAAACCTTTAACTCCTTCCTGACATAGTGTGAAGAAGACAGGGATGTCTGTTTAGGCAGGAGCCTCCAAAAATTGTCCAAAGGCCATTTTCCCGGATTAATGAACACAGGGTGTCTGCCGGCCAAAGTATTAATAAATTAGGTACACTCCGGTTCACTGATTACAGTAAGAGAAATAGCTTGGATTGTTTGGACAACAAGCCTGTAAACATTCTACCATGTAAAGATACGCAATGAAAATTATATATGGGCTTTTCATGGAGTAGTAGGGGACGGGGTATATCAGCAGAGAGTGATTAGTAAATACAACAAACTGCGGTGGAGTATAACAATCTCCGCTAATGTAACTTGTAACGGGAGGCAGAGGTAACAACAGTGTAACAATTAAATTTTTTTATTCCATTTTAAATTTTTTTTTTAAATATATATATATATATATATATATATATATATATATATATATATATAGTAGAAAACATAGGAAAACGTAGGCGGAGGTTTTTGGTTTGTAATAGGGTTTTGGTTTGGAGACTTCGGGTTCGCACAACCCATGACACAAGACGTTTGGCATTCAAGTCACATTATGGGCCGGCTGACAGCAACAGTGGGAAGACACTCAGACTATTTCGGCCTACAAGGCCTGATCTAATCATCTGCCTCAGCAAGAGCAGTATGAAATTCAGATGTAATCCAGCCTTTATTTATTTTTATAAAGGTATTTTTTTGAACACTGCCAGGTGACAGTTTGGTCCTTTTGGGTGTCAGCACCCCCCCCCCCAGCGGCGCTAAAAGCCCTCTCTGACATGACACTTGAGGCTGGGCAGGAAAGAAGCCCTAGTGCATAGTGGGAAAGTTCTGGCCACTGTTGTATTCTGTCTGCCCTGAAGTCCAGGGGGTCTGAGAAGAGGCTTTGTGAGCCAGACTGCAGGTACGCCTGGACCCGTTCGTTGAGGCGGGTGGTCTGGGCCTGCTCACTTGGCTGCAGCTGATGGGAGGTAGAGAAAAATTGCTGCATCATACTCATTAGGCTTAACTGGCTGCTGCTGGTTGTGGCTCGGCCGGACATCCTTCTTAGACAAGCTGGCAGCAGGCTGGGGCTAGCTGAAACCTGTGGCCAGGTTACTACATAGCTTCTCCCGCAATTATGCTAATTTCTCTTCCCTTCCCTGGGAAGGAAAACAATCCCCTATGTTGGATTGATACTGCGGGTCCAGAGGCATCGCCAGACAGTATAGGATATGCCTGTCACTCTGCAAGCATGTGAGCATACAGCTTGCCATCCTGGCCAGCGTGCCCAAGGAGCCAGTTCTTTCCATCTCAGCCTCTCTCTGAGACACTTCAGTGTCCCTAAAAGTCTTATCGTCATCCTCCAGATCCTCTAGCTGTGTCTCCCCCTCCTCCTCCTGGTCATCATCATCATTAAAATCCTCCTCCTTCCCCTCCTCTACCTGAATCTCCTCATCCTCATCCTCCTCCTGCTCCGCAAGGGAACTTTGTCGTTGGGGCTCCCCTACAGTAACAGCATGGCGTGCAGACAGATGGCCAGGATTTCCTTCCCCCATTGCCCCCTGCTGAATGAGCGTGAGTGTCTTTTCCAGCACAAATAATAGTGAAATTACGTCGTTCACACTGCAGCTGTCCCAGATGACCAATTTAGAGGCTTTTTCAAAGGGCGTTAGAACAGTGCAGGTATCTCGGACCAGCCTCCACTGCCGGAAATCAAAGCCGCACCTGCTCCCTATGCTGGAAGATTCTGGCTGCTGCTGGACAAAATCGTCCACTGCTCTACGCTGCTCAAGGAGCCGCTGCAACATATAAAGAGTGGAATTCCACCTGGTCGGCACGTCACCTATGAACTGGTGTGGCGGAAGACCGTTTTGCCGCTGCAAGTCCAGTAGAGCGTGGCGGGACAGATAAGAATGGCTCAAATGAGTGCAAAGCTTCCACGACTTTGCCAGCACTGTGCACAGGCCAATGAATGTTTCTAGAAATCTCTGCACCACTAGATTCAGGACATGTGTCATACAGGGAGTATGCGTGAATTGACCCAGGTTCAGCGCTGCAACTATATTTGTCCCGTTGTCACTCACGACCTTGCCCACTTCCAGCTGACGTGGAGACAGCCAGTGCGCTATTTGCTGCTTGATTTAATGCAGCAAGCGCTGGCCTGTGTGGCTGCTACTGCCAAGACAAATTAAGTCTAACACTGCATGGCAGCGTTTCACCTGGCACATGTGATATGAAGGAGGGGGGTTAACTCTCTGCCCTGACGTTCCAGCAGGCGGACTGCTCGTGGAGGTGGAAGCGGATAGTAGTTGGGTGGCCTGCTGCAATCCTGGCTGGAAAGCGCCGAAAGCAATTGGCCCGGTTGCTGGGGGGTTCCTTCCTCGCTGCCACTAAATACATTCAGCCAGTGGGCAGTAAAGGACATGTATTGCCCCTGGCCATAAGCACTGCTCCAGGTGTCCACCGTGACGTGCAGCGTGCTGCAGAGAGACAGCTGCAGGGAGCGTCCAATACTGTCTGCCACGTGGGAGTAAAGGGCGGGGATAGCTTTTTTGGAGAAGAAATGCCGGCTAGGGACCTGCCAGCCAGCGTGGCTGAGCGCAAGTCACTAGCTCCCTAAAAGATGTGCAGTCAACTAAATTGTACGGCAGAGACTGCACAGCCAGCAACTTGGTTAGGTGACAATTCAGTTTGCGCACTGTTGGATTACTTGTGGCGTAAACCTGCTTCCTGGCCACGCATTCGGCGATGGACGGCTGGCGAATAAGAGGAGGTGGAGACATGCACGCAGTGGGCAATGAGGTGTATGTACTGGTTACACCCCTGAATGCAGGCTGAGTTACGCCCCTGGATGCGGCCTGCCTGATGCAAGGGACCCCGGGAGAAGTAGCCAGCTCTTCAGTATTAATGCGCTGCTCTAAATTGCCAGCATGATGCCGCTTCAGATGGTTCCACAGAGCAGTGGTCCCAACATTTGTGGCTTCCCCACGGCTCAATTTCTGTTTACACAAATTACACGTGGCCGCCGTGCTGATTTCCCCCGGCAGAGTGGTGAAATACCCGACGTGCGCACTCCACAGCTGGCCAAACTTGTAACCCTTTCACGGTTACACCCTGGTGAAGGCCCCACTATACTTGGGGTCTCACTAGTTCCCAAGTAAGGACTGGCCCTGGGCCTAACTCACCTCTGCCCTCTGTTGCTGCCACTACTAGTACCACCCTCCTCCTCTGAGCTCAAATCCTCCTCACCAGCCCGATCCGCTTCCCAGGTCCTCCGGTCTAACACATCAGATTCATCATCAGACTCCTCCCCACCACTTTTTTCAGACTGCAAATTAGGCTGTTCCCCACCAACCTCCAATTCCGGGCAGTCCAAACTCTGAATGCCCTCTAAGAAATCCTCAGGGTGGCTCTCCTCCATAACCTCCGGATTATGCCGTGGGGTTCGGTGTCCTTTTATTTTATGAATTGCAGAAGGGACACCACTAGGAGGGAGGACTGATGCCCGAGAGGTGGCACAAAACGACGGGCTTTGCTGGAGAGGAATGGTGGAGCAGGAGGAACGCTCTGAGTCTGACACCCTGGCTACATGATACTGTATCAGCAAATGACAGCAGATCATCCGGCTGTGACTGAGATGAGCGTGCCATCCACTCCACTACCTCATCCACTTTCTCCTCCACTACAATTTTGCGCCTTGGTGGGTTAGCCTGGTGGAACACCGGCCAACTATTACGAATTCTACAAGCAGAAGCTCCGGCTACAGGTCCTTTGGCACTGCTGCCCTGTGCCACCTTCTCATTTTTTTAGAGCTCAAGGTCTGGCTGGAACCCTTTTGCTTTCCCATGGCAGACATTTTCACTTGACTGTGGCCCTGCAGCTGGTCTTTGACTCTCTCCCTATCTCTCTTCCTGCCTGATTAATTACTAGCCCTGCACTTGCCCTGCAGTATCCCTGATGTGTAATATGGATTCCCTGAACAATTACACCCCAATTTCAACAACACATGTCTCAGAGTCTCAGAACTTCACACACAGTGCTTCTGCTCGTCTCAGCAGTCGCAGCACAACTGATGCATCACTGGCTTATCGAGCCTGAGCCAATCAGAGCAAGCCCTGCCCACTAGGTCAGGTGACCGCTTTCTTCCCGGGCTTTTTGCCGCACGAATAACGAACTAACAGTAAAAGTTCGCTAATTAACTGAATTCGTACGCATCAGCGTATAAAGTAACTTATACGTAGCATTAGCTTACAATTTATCGGACAAGTACGTAGTGAATGCGTAGAAAGCTTTAAGGACATTTTCGAATCTAATGAAGCGAATCTCAAAATCCGGATTCGCTTTTCAGCGAATTTTCCAAGATTCGTATCGAATCTACAAAGCGACAATTAGATTCGCTCATCTCTAATTGCCATCTAACCAACCACCTTACCTCATCTGGTGAAAGAAACTACGTTAGTGGAATTGCTGGATGTGCCACAAATTACCCTTTGCACTCAGTAAAGAGAGACATTTGATGTTTTCGTATGTCTCCCTGATTCCTTCACAACACCTTTTCACCGAACGACAGTCTGAGGGTACACATCATGATCATGATCAGGGCCACTACCACTCCTATTATCTGCATAGGCTTCTCAGGGGCTCACTGCAGTAGATTTTCACAGCAGGCTTCACTATATACATATCCATATGTTACACTGCAGCATTTGACAAGGCATTGATGCAGATTTTCTCATAGAGAAATGGAAAAATCTGAGATGTACAGTATTCCACTGCAGAAATTTGCTTCATGTGTCCGTACCCTAAGAATGTAATGGATTGAATTTGATTGTCATGGCTTTTCCCCAGAATCAAATAATGGGCTTTACATGTAAATCAGCAGCGGAAGCGCAACAAGCAATATGATGGCAGATGCAGTAGCTGTCACTCTGGTGAAAAAACAGACAAGTTGCATATAAGGATGTGTTATTACAAAAATAATAGGTGTAACATGCGATTTTTACCACTGACCAAATGTCCTCTGCTCCAAATTGCTACTTCCCTTTAGAATTACATCTGACCCATTCAATCATTGTCACCTTCACCAGAAGAAAGTTTCATTATGTATATGTCATGGGCTAGAAGTCTCATGGGAAAACACACTTCAAGTGACGTGTTATCTTTAGGAAACCACATTTCTTTAGACTTCTGTTTCTCAAAATAAGTTATCACCCCTCCTAGTCCATATCTGCGTCTATGTACTGCCCAGGAATGTATTGTAAGATCCTTACACTCTTTTCCCCCTAAATTCTGCTTCTGTACAATGACTTTAGTACATATCTGGACAGGGGAGTACATAGATCTCAGAGCAAAAGATACTATGGACCTCCTTTGGCCCACACAGTTTCCCAGTATGCATGGTCAAAAATTCCCACACAATGGAGAATGCAAAGCATTACTCCCCAGATTTTTGGGCGCATGTAATTTTATCCACCTTCAGACACAGGGCCTATCAATATACCGTAGCACACGCCCGTCTTGATAAATTAGGGCCCATGTTTCCCAGTGAATGGTTAACTTCCGGAATATGTAAAATAAGCCATAATATATATGCTCCAGTATATGACCAGGTATGTACGATACCTCCACGGTGAGGCTGCTGTGGCTCGTGATGCGGCGGAGGTGGCTGGAGCGTCCACTTCGCCGCCCAGGAGGAGAACAACGCCTTCCATCCCTCAAAATCCGATTGTGCCAGCGTCGGTGACGGCCCACACCCAGACCCTATGGGAGTACAAGAATGTGGTGGAGGACTGGGTCATCCTGGTACTGGACCATCCAAGGCCGGGAGACCCTACACTGGAGCGGCGAAAGGGAACCATCCTGTGGTTTTCGGTGGAGCGAGGCACAGTACCGGTGTGCTGCCTTAAAGGGAGCCTGTCATCTCCGAAACACCCCCTGAACTAGAGTAAGCGGTGTATAGTGTAAGCGATGCTGAATCCGAATATGTAAGTTTTATCTTCATACTCACTTCCATTCCGACGCTGTGCTCCCACAAACCTGCAGTAAAATGCACTCAGTGGACTCTTCTTTGAGTCCTCTCCATTATGTGAGTGAGCACTGGAGTCCACTGAGTGCATTTTACTGCTGGTTTGTGGGAGCACAGCGTCGGAATGGAAGTGAGTATGAAGATAAAAATTACATATTCGGATTCAGCATCACTTGCACTATACACCGCTTACTCTAGTTCAGGGGGTGTTTCGGAGATGACAGGTTCCCTTTAAGTAGTCACCAGATGGCACCCTCCGCTTCAGGGAGAAGCCACAGCCGGAGCCTCTGATACCTGGACTTCCACCACCACAATCATCACAGTCCTTTCAGCTGGGTCAGCTGACGACTTTGTCGTTTACCTTCCAGTCTAATGGTTTGGTACATATCTGGACAGGGGAGTACAGAGATCTCAGAGCAAAAGATACTATGGACCTTCCTTTGCCGCACACAGTTTTCCAGTATGCATGCGTCAAAAACTCCCACACAATGGAGAATGCAAAGCATTACTCCCCAGATTTTTGGGCGCATGTAATTTATCCACCTCCAGACACAGGGCCTATCAATATAACGTAGCACACGCCCGTCTTGATAAATTAGGGCCCATGTTTCCCAGTGAATGGTTAACTTACAGAATATGTAAAATAAGCCATAATATATATGCTCCAGGATATGACCAGGTATGTACGATAATGAGTGCCAAAGATATATCCAACAATTAGCAAAATAGTCTTTGAAAGAGAAAATAGTTATCCTGTAAACTAAATCCACTTTGGGAGCGCAGTACCCCAGACCTTAGGGGTATCTGCAAAGTTTGGCTTCTTATGTAATATTATGTACTGTTATCTTATGTTATGTACACTAGCAGATGCCAGGAGAGGGGAGTGTTAGCTAGGACTGTGAGGAGTGAGAAAGCACTCTTGCTCCAAGGGTCTTAGGGAACAGAAAATAAACTCATCTGTGAGACCGCTATTCCAGAGAGACTCCAAAGACAAAACTGCTGATATTCTCCAAAACTACAGCTTTTACAGCCAGCAGAGTGACCAGCAATCATAGCTATCCAGACTTTGCTGCAGGTGAGGGACTATGACTCAGACACCCATCATCTTAGATCATATCCAGGCCTGACCAACTTATAAACCTGTATTACACAGTGGAAACCCATAGCCACAAGTACCAGCTTCAGCCTAAAGAGACATCAGCAAGATAGCATACCAGAGGTGCCATTGCAACGTGCCGCCCTCCTGGGCGTCTGCACCATCTGTAAAAGCTAGATATAGCAATTCACTCTGTTGTCTCTAGCATTGTATTTTGGTCATGTCCAGTGGTTGGGTCATTTTGGAGATTGTAGTGCTCTATGTATAGACTATAATATAATTATATCATGGTCTTGTCCAGTAGTTGGGTCATGTTGAGAGTTGTCATGTTCTATGAATAGAGTATAGCAAAAATAGTGCTGCACCATGTTAAAGGTTTGTCATATAACTTACCTTTGTGTCAAAAAAGACAAATGTATAATAAAATTTCTACCTGATGAAGCAGCCTCTGTGTTCCACAAGATACAAACATATGCAGTGAGTCCCTGGTGGAGTCGGGGGAGATGATGGGAGTGATAGTGGGTGGCCCTTATGATGATATTCTGTCACAGTTTACTCCCTCGGGCCGTAGCTTCCTGGGGTCAGTGTAGTCAAGCAAGGACATCCTCTATTCCATTGGGGCACTCCCTGTAGCTAGGGCTCATGCTTGATAGTAGTTTGGGGGTGCGCTCAATGTTTAATGTCTGTGTGGGTGTAATGCAGGGCTTGAAATTATGAAGGGATGATAGGCCAGTGTGTGTTGTTAGGAGAGCTGGTAACCAGGCCAGATTGAATTTAACCAAAATCTCTTTTTACAGTCCACCAAATAGGAGGTGTAGTACATTCAGCAATTATCTGTACACAGTGCTAAATCCACACCAATGTCCAAGCATGAGATAAGCAAGTAGTTGGAAGTAATGGCCCACAGATTACTTTCTCTTGTTATAGTGTCTAATATTGGGATTTCTGGCTGACAACTGTAATCTGTTACAACATCTGCAATTCGCTCGGCGACAGATGGTTCTTCGTACCTGAAATGTGCAGGGTGTCTGAACTTGTTATCCCTCCACTGCAGCCAGATGTAAGAATACTATACTCTAATCTCCTTGCTAGCGAAAACACTGTCTCCTTTGAATGCAAATATGGGATGCAAAGGGTGCATTAACATGTTTCCCCATTGCAGATTGCATCAGCAAAGTCTGTCTCTCTGTCTTTATATATATATACACACACACACATACAGGACACTGTTAGTCTCTGGAAGATACAAGCTGAATGCCCGGGGAGAAGGGGCACATATAGTCTGCTCCTTCTCCACTCAAGGCCTGCTCCATACATTTTCTGGTCACTCCTATAAGATGATTTTTTGAACACGGGTCTATTTTATATCACGTGTCTAGCATATAATCAAATTGTATTATAATTGTATTCAGTGGTTGGCCCATGTTGGGAGGTGCAGTGATTTGTGTACAGAGTATAATAGAATTGTAGGTCATGTTGGTTGGTTGTAGTGATTTGTATATAGAGTTTTAAAGAATTCTAGGTCATTTTAAGAAGTGCAGTGATTTGTAAATATATAGCACAGTGTCATAGAATTGTAACCCTTGTTGAGAGCAGTAGTATGGCCATGTTTTCAGGTCATGTTGGGAGATGTAGTATTCTATATGTAAATGATATTGTATTATAGCCATGTCCAGTGTTTGGGTCATGTTTAAGGTTTAGTGTTTTATGTTTCATTTCTTCAGAAAATGGAAACTTGTGGCTGGAAACAGACGATATGCAGGATGTCTACCAGCTTTACTTCAGAAAACACTGAGGTAGAAAAACCACTTCTAAAGTGTGTGGCCTGAAATATAAAAAAAATACAAGCTAAAATACATTTAGCAAATATGCATTGCAAACAGCGATTGTCATTTATGAAGAGAAAGAATTTCATATTTTAATGGTGCAGCCAGTGCTATGATCCAGAACCTGATGTTCTACAGTAAAATGCTCTAAAAGTTCAGACCGAAACTGTCAACAAGCTGCTGTTACCTGAAATGAGACTGATTGGCTTATTATCACTGTAAGCCCTAAATGGGGCTTATTCTATCTTTAGAACACACCATCTATATTAGGGCGGGTTCGCATTCACGTTATAAATTCCGTTAAAGGGTCCCGTTATAAAAGAGTTGTAACGGAATGTAACGGAATTTTAGGATGGAATGCAAAATGGAAGCCTTTAAGAGTCACTCTGTTTTGCTCTGTCCTAATACATGTCTACAGCTACAAATAATATACATGACTTGAGATGAGCGAATCTATTCGCCGCTTCATAGATTCGTATCGAATCTTCCGTTTTTTCAACTCCGAAGCGAATCCGGATTTTGTAAGATTCACTTCGTATTATTCGTAAATGTTCTTTAAATTTTGAACGTTACGTACGCTACATACGCAACCTACGAAACGTATGCATTCTTCTTGCCCCCGGCCCCCTGAAACGGGAAGATGACGATACGCCCCCTCAAGAGCGGGAAAGTGAAGATACGCCCTCCTTAGAAGCGGGAAAAACTATCCCGGCCCACCGGAAACTTTCTGTTTGCAAGCATAGGGAGTGAAGACTCCTCCCTCATTACTCCGCCCTCCACTCCAGTTCAAGCCAGCTGTGAACAAGATCCAGCCAGAGTCAGATCACAGATTTACAGCAAACAGCATGGCAAAAGAACTGCGTCCCAAGTGGAGAAATAGTCTTTGGGGACGAGTTCCCCGAACCACCGCCAATCCAGATATCACAGCGTCTCAAGTCTGCAAGAGAGTCTCATGGCCTCCTGACTCCATATTCGTCTTGCCGGCTGGTGCGGCTGCTGCGGCTCGTGAGGCGGCTGCTGCGGCGGAGGCGGCTGGAGCGTCCACTTCGCCGCCCAGGAGGAGCACAATACCTTCCATCCGGCAAAATCCGATTGTGCCAGCGTCGGTGACGGCCCACGCCCAGACCCTATGGGAGTACAAGAAAGCGGTGGATGACTGGATCATCCAGGTACTGGGCCGGGAGACCCTACACTGGAGCGGCAAAAGGGAACCGTCCTGTGGTTTTCGGTGGAGCGAGGCACAGTACCGGTGTGCTGCCTTAAGTAGTCACCAGATGGCACCCTCCGCTTCAGGGAGAAGCCACAGCCGGAGCCTCTGATACCTGGACTGCCACTACCACCATCACAGTCCTTTCACCTGGGTTAGCTGACGACTTTGTCGTTTACCTTGCAGTCTACGGTGATCCACCAGTACCAACTACCCTGGAAAAGGAAGCCAACAGCAGCCAGGGGAGCAGGGGCTTCTTCCCTGGGTGCAACATTGCCTCCACCGCTGCAGCCAGAAGTCCTTACCCCTGCTGTCCCGGCAGGGGAATCCGGAAAAATAAAGGCACAAGTGGCTGCAGCGCTCACCGGCGTGACCACCACCCGGACCCAGTCAAGTCCGACTTCTGGAAGAAGAGGGCAGTGGAGTTCCATCATGGCAGTGAGCTTGGCCTACAGGAGGCAGGAGCGTCCTCTGATGTCTTTCAGCAATAGCTCAAGCTAGGAGGACTTCAGGTCCCTCATCTGAGGAACCCAACTACTGGCTGGTTTAAAGGACACTTCAAGAGGACCTATGGGAGCCACACCATGGACTGCACCTGACCACCTGACAGGTGAGAGCTAGTTGGCACTTTTTTGTTTAGTTTGTATTGCCCCCTGTTTGATTCTCACCCAGATTTTCATGGCTTGTCAGGACTCCCCCCCACCCTGCTTATGCTGAAAATTTCCAGTTGCACCTAAGCACACCTACTGTATTTTCCTTTTCCCCCCTTCTCAGGTTATTTGGGAGCCCCCTTTGCAAAGAGGGTACTGTATTTGCTACTATTTGATATCATCCATGTGGATTACATGTTACCTGTTTGGATTACAAAATTACCTCACGTGGATTACAATTGCAATTTGGACTGTGTTCCAGTGTTTTATTATCAAGCAGCCATGAGGAGACACTCAAACGTATATCTGAGCTTTTATGCTTGCAAATGTGAAATTGCACTAAAATGTTTGCATAATTATGTCTTTGCAGTATTTTAGCAATAATGTTTTTACAGGTTCAGCAACGTTCAAGCACTTTAGCCCATTGTGTGTATTCTTTTTCAGGAACTGCAATGTGTCCTATTATGCACTTATTATACTGTGTTTTTTAGTGAATTATGCACTTAGCCAGATAGCTAGCAGTGAGCACCTTAGTTTTCTTGCTCATATGGACTGCCTCTAAAGATTGTAAGCTGCGACCTAGCCTTGTGCGTATGACGTAATCGCGAGTCAATAACATGCTAAGGATTCATACTCACTTTGTACGCTAATGCTTATGTATTATGTACTTTTAACAAAGCTGACAGTATGTTCGTAATTTGTGTAGGAATGTTCGCAAAACAACGATTATTTTTTCTCGCACATTCGACCGAATAAATTCGTATTAAAAACAAATCTTGTCAGATATTCGTTGATTATTCGCCGAAGCGAATTTTGGATGATTCGCTCATCTCTATACATGACGGAAAAAAGAAGTTCTTTCGACAGAAATCAAATTTGAACTTGTCCTTAAATAATGGGGATCCATCTCTTTGCACGCCAGTTGATCAGTTGTTTAACCCCCTAACTGTTTTGCCAGAGTGGAGCTCCAGCAGTGGGAAAAGTAGTTACCTGGAGGGGGAGGGCTGCTTTAGATGCTTCTACCTCCTGAAAGGTAGCAGCTAGAAACATGCAATGGATCTTGTTTGAAAGCAGACTTTCCAAGCTTTCAGACCAAAATGACAGCAATATGTTCAGGACAGAGAAAGATATCACTGATAGAAATCGGGATGCTGTGAATACGGCTGAAAATGAAAGTACAAACAGGTTTTACTTGTGATTATTCCTGACTTGATTTCTAACAGTGATTTCTCCTCTGTTGCTTGGACATTAGCTGTTATATTGGTCTTGTATGAAAGCCTGGAATGTCAGCTTTCAGACAAGACCAGTTGCTGCTACCATTGAGGAGATCTCACCATCTAAAGCATCCTTCCCCCCTCCAGTTAGCTACTTTTCACACTGCCTGAGCTGGACTGGGGCAAAACAGGTGTCTATTGGGAGTGCCAAAATATCCCCACTGATCTGATACTGATGACCTATCCCGAGGATAAGCCATCAATATCTAAGTCCTGGAAAGCTCTCTTGAAGTTTACCTAAAACTTTAAGTACACGTTATTAAAACTTATAATTAGCTGCAGGGCAGGGGCCAACATATGACATCCTGAACTTCAAGAGCCTATTTCACATGTAAAAGTACAACATACTGTAAGTAATAAAAGTACAATGTAAATACTATTTTAGACAGTTTCCTATAGGTTTTAATAAAGTGCACTTACAGGTTTAGGTGCACTTTAAAGACTAGACAATTTTTTTCTTCTTCTTGGCATTCCAGTTCGTAAAAGGTTTTCATTTTTATATTCATGTGACTAGACCGTTTTTTGTTATAGAACATTTTGTTCTTTCTATGTTTACCATTTTGGATATGCAAACATTAGCACATAAAGAGAGTCTGTGAATATGTAGTGCACTCTTCAGGCAGCATGTTGTAGAGCAGGAGGAGCTGATCTGAGGGGTCCTGATCCCAAGGATGGAGGTCCTATTCCCCCATCTCAATGGAGTGACAGGCTGCACATGTGGCCTTTTGCTCCATTTACTCACTATGGGACTACAGGAGATAGCCAAGTACAGCCTCTGCTACCTGGAGCAGAGAGGATGAATGGAACAGCAGGGTGCATGCTCAGTCTGGTGCTCCATCATTCTCAGGTTCTGTGGATAGAGGATAACTTCAAAACTTGGCACATCCTCTTTAATTCGCCGTTTATATTCAAAGAACGCAGTCCTTTCCCCAACATTATCTTTCGGTGGAGATTTGGACGCTCCCTATACACATTGGATTGTTGGCCAACTTCACTGAATAGGGGTTGGCCAACAATAGCCTAATGTGTAATGCGGCCTTAAAGGCTATGTACTCCTTTGGGGGATTTTTTTTTTAAATTACTGCATTGTACTTATTTTAAGCTAAAAATATTCTTTTCAATTGGTCTTAATTAACAATATGGAATCCTTTTTCTGTACAGAGCTGAGCTGCCTGTGGATTTTTATGTCTTTTCCGTCATCTAGGGAGCAGAAGGACTTCTTATCTCTGCTCTCTCACATTATAAACACTCATTAAAGCTCAATCCTTATCTTACTGATAAGAATGTGGCTTAAATAAGTGTTTAAGTGACCTCTCAGTAGTTTAGCGATAAGGGTAATTAGATGAGGAAAGTGAAAGTGTCAGTCACACAGTTAGAAAAACAGTTAACCCTTTGTGACTGAACAGCTCAATATTTGTAATTAAGGCCAATTGAAAATGTGATTTTTAACAAAAAAAAAAGTTAAATGCAAATCATAAAAAAAATTGACTCCAAAGGTGTACATAGCCTTTAAGAATGACTGCTGGATGCCTTTATAAGCGCCTGTGCATTTTATATTATAATATTAATAAAACACATTAAATAAACATGTATGTGATAGATAATATGATAAATATGATGAATAATATGTGTTATTAAATAATTGTTACAAAGCAATGTTATTATTAATGAATGGCAAGCAATGTGCAAAATAGCAAAATTGTTTGTTGTAGCCCAAAATAATCCTAATTTTGTAAAAATATCAGATACTCAGAATGGGCCCAGTACTAAACCTATGTAAATGTAAGCAGTGAGCTCCCTCTAGTGGCAGCTACAAGTATGCATGGTGCTGGTGCACAGATATATGCTTACACTGCGCTTCTTTTACCTTCCGTATCCAAGTACTGGATATCAGAGGACGGTCTCAGTGATGGTTCATTAATGCTCAATTTAACAGGGGTTTTTTCAATCCTTGGAATATCGAATATTATGCACTCATTCCAGAAACAGTCACCCATCCACTCTTTACAGAGACTGATTCCTGCTAAGCCAAATTTTTTAAAAGTGAATATGAGGTTTTTAGAACTTATTTTGATCAGACTGGACCTCTTCCAATATGAGGTGCAGGACCGCACAGCGTCTCTAATCATCATGTGAGTTCAGTGCAATGGACCCTTGGTCAGATAGGAGCTCATTGCACTGTAGAACACTATGATGCAGTGAGTTTAGGTCACATGACCTGACCATTGTTCTGGGAGCTGTAGCTGACTGATGTGTGTGGGACAATGGATATACAAATAGGAAAATCTTCTAAATGGTACATTTTATATAAATATTATTCTATTAGTAATAATATTGGTATGGCTATATCTAACTATACAAACTACATTTGTGAGATGGGAATACCCCTTTAACTATTGAACTACAGCTGCAATCCAAATGAATGCAATCTTGTGGACTGCAGCGGTCATTCAATAGTTAAAATCAATCAGTCGCCCTACAAAAAGTTGCAGTGTAGCCATACACACTATATTACTATGTTATTAATGTATGGGGGTAATACTGATCTTCCTGCAGTGCTCTGTTAGTAACAGTACTGTGGTAATATTCAGTCTCTATTTAGCTTTATTACATGTAGTCATGGTGCGGCATTATCTGGAGTGGGGGCCAGATGCTGACCCCCCCCATCTATGCCCCGGAGTCGTGCCACTGATTATGACACTCAGACTCTCTAGCCGATGACATCACAGATAGTGTTGCTAAGGAAACAAGAAGCGTTATCGTGCCAGGATTCTAATGGTGACATCGCAAAACATGTGACCATGCCAGGATTCTAATGATGACATCACAAAGAGTGGCTTAGCATCAGGGCGGCCATCTTTAATGTACTTTATTAACCTACCCTCAATGGAGATATCACTAGTGGATGGAGTTTTACCTGGGGGGATCATTTATTTTGAGACTTGTACTAGTTTTCTGTCTATAATAAAAGTTACAAACTTTGGCACATGCAGATTTTATGGAAAAATGTGTGAATTTAAATATTATACTTTTAAAAATTGGTAACTCACCCCTCAGGCTCCAGGCCCTCAGCTATACCCTTATGATACCCGAAGAAAATAGGGGCTGAGTAAAATGTGTGCAATTTGATAATTAAGTGAAAAAAACACCATTTTTTCTTTATAAAAAACACTATGTTTACTTATAAAAAGGTTTTAGGTTTTCAGTGGATTTTTTGCAGCTCTGGCTCCGTCTTCAGGATCGGCTGGATTCAGGTCCGCTAACTTGTAGAGGAGGAGGTCAGGGGTCGAACATCTGGCAGGTTTTCAGGGACAGAATATTGTCACCAGAGGTTCCTCATGTTGTCTTGTAGTCGGATCCTAGAAGAGAAAAATACCCAAATTAAAAAAAAAAAAACAGTTTACAAAAACACAAGGGGAAGACGTAGGGAAGCGGCCAAAACTTACCGGACCTGGTGGAGCTCTGCTCGTCTTCACTGGAATTTCAGATGATTTGGATGGTAAAAACCATATATAGATGGTAAATGGGCCCAAAGGGGTAGATGGTAAGTGGACCCCAAGGGGTAGATGGTAAGTGGGCCCAAAGGGGCAGATGGTAAGTGGGCCCCAAGGGGTAGATGGTAAGTGGGCCCAAAGGGGCAGATGGTAAATGGGCCACAAGCTGCAGATGGTAAATGGCCCCAAGCCGCAGATGGTAAATGGGCCCGGGCGGCAGATGGTAAGTGGGGCCAAGCAGCAGATGTTATAGTAAGGGCCTATCGGCAGATGTTACAGCCGTCTACAGAGGATACAAGATGGCCTCTTCCTCTTCCGGGGGTTTGAGGCCC
Source organism: Rhinella marina (assembly GCA_900303285.1). Classification (NCBI taxonomy): domain Eukaryota; kingdom Metazoa; phylum Chordata; class Amphibia; order Anura; family Bufonidae; genus Rhinella; species Rhinella marina. The sequence goes on along the minus strand of ONZH01021237.1, from coordinate 11,963 downwards.
TGATGTTGGTGGTGCTCCCTGGAAGGTCCGCCATCTCCACATCCTCTGGATACTGTCGGGGGCCTACTTCCATTTTGTCGTCGTCGCTGTGATCGGACTTCATCTCAACGTCGTCCGCATACTGGCGAGGGCCGACATCCATGTTCTCTATTGCAGTCACCACAGGAATCGTCATCCTCCTCCTCTTACGAGACTTCGCCATAGTGACAGCCAGCTAGAGATACTGACACTGGTGTCAGGGCGTGACCCCCATTTATAGGATTAGACCACACCGCCTGATTATTATGTCATAAGTAAGTGAGTCATGACCATTATGACATCACAAGTAAAAAAGTCATGCCAGAGACATAGTAAAGGGGGGGCCAGGGGGAGACAAGCATCTAATGATGACATCACAAGAAGTGCCTTAGCATGAGAGCGGCCATATTGAATATACTGGAATCACACTTTTTTTAATATCACATCATGTACATACCTGTTCTTGCCTAAAATTTTCTTTATGTTTCTTCATTCTCTTCACTCTCTTCACATAGAATTTAGGATGAGGGGTGGGATATCTGACCCCAGAGGAATTTGGTCCCTGTAGCAGCCAATCACAGCGCAGCTTTCATTTCGAATTTGGCACTTCAAAAATAAAAGCTGCACTGTGATTGGTTGCTAGTGGCAACAAGGACTGTTCTACTGTTAATCTGACCCAATGTGTGAGATGATGGGAGTGATATATTGTGAGATTATGGGAGTGATACATTGTGTAGGTGAAAGAGATGATGGGAGTGATACAGTGTGAGTTGGGGGAATGATGGGAATAATCCAATGTGTCTGAGATAGTTGGAGTAATACATTGTGTGTGAGAGGATGGGAGTGATACATTGTGTGTGAGATGATTGGAGTGCTTACAGATATTTATCTACTATATAACATTGTCACAATAAACCAACATTTTAAAGATATTTCTGATACTTAGGACCGGGCACTGGATGGTTGTTTGCCGGGCCGCGGCTATCAGGGCCCTGGTCGCAAATGGAGGGCAGCGGAGGCAGGGCACAGGGAGATGAGCGCTTTCATTGTGGAAGCGCTCATCTCCATAGTCTGTCTCCATAGTCCATCTCCTCAGGACAGCGATACAGATGCCTGTGCTGCGGCAGGGGAGGGGAGAGGCGTCTCCCTTCCCCGGTCCTCTCATTGGTTGCAGGCCTAGTGCCTGTAGCCTATCAGAGGCCGGCTCAGGTGGCGCGATTCATCACGCCTGAGCCATACAGCGCGGGACACAGGCCGGAAGAGGCCTGCATTGCATTGCTGCCAGCCTGATGGAGGTAAGTATAAGTGTTTTTTTTTATGTTGTTTTTTTGTGCAGAATACAGGAGAGGAGAGCTACAGGGGCACTGGGGGACACTTCTTACTGGCACATGATTGGGGGCATCTATGGGGGCACCTCTTACTGGCATATTATTGGGGGCACTTTTTTCAGGCTTATTATTGGGGGCACTGTGGGGACATCTATGGGGGCACTTCTTACTGGCACATTATTGGGGGCACTGTAGGGACATCTATGGGGGCATTTCTTACTGGCACATTATTGGGGGCACTGTGGGGACATCTATGGGGGCACTTCTTACTGGCACATTATTGGGGGGCACTGTGGGGACATCTATGGGGGGCATTTCTTACTGGCATATTATTGGGGGCACCGTAGGGACATCTATGGGGGCATTTCTTTCTGGCACATTATTGGGGGCACTGTGGGGACATCTATGGGGGCACTTCTTACTGGCACATTATTGGGGGGCACTGTGGGGACATCTATGGGGGCATTTCTTACTGGCACATAGTAAGTAAGGGAGAACAGAAAATAGAGCACAGTCTATATGATAAAGTGAGCATGAAGGACAGTAAGTGAGGGGGAAATTGGCAGCAGTAAAAGAGAGAGACAATGGCAGTCTGTTAGGGAAAACAGGGAACAGAGGATACAGACACTGTCTGTGAGGGAGGGCGTACATGGCGGAGCAATGAGGGTTGTCTGTGAGGAAAAGGAGCATCGAGTGCACTCTGAGGGAGAGGAGGCATAGAGGGTCTGTGAGCAAGATGGGGTATGAGGTGGTTTATGAGGGAGAGATGATGTAGGAGCAAGTCTGTGAGGGAAATGAGAGAGAGGAAAGTATGGATGGCAGTCTGAGGGATATGACAGAGGGGACAGTATGAAGGACAGTCAGAGAGATATGAGAGGATGGCAGTCTGTGAGGTATATAAAAGAGGGTATGGTATGGTATGGAGGGCAGTCTGTGAAGTATATGAGAGGTGATGGTATGGAGGGCAGGTACAGTACAGACCAAAAGTTTGGACACACCTTCTCATTCAAAGAGTTTTCTGTATTTTCATTACTATGAAAATTGTAGATTCACACTGAAGGCATCAAAACTATGAATTAACACATGTGGAATTATATACTTAACAAAAAGGTGTGAAACAACTGATAATATGTCTTATATTCTAGGTTCTTTAAAGTAGCCACCTTTTGCTTTGATTACTGCTTTGCACACTCTTGGCATTCTCTTGATGAGCTTCAAGAGGTAGTCTAGCAAGACATATTTTCAGTTGTTTCACACTTTTTTGTTAAGTATATAATTCCACATGTGTTAATTCATAGTTTTGATGGCTTCAGTGTGAATCTACAATTTTCATAGTCATGAAAATACAGAAAACTCTTTGAATGAGAAGGTGTGTCCAAACTTTTGGTCTGTACTGTATATGAGAGGGGACGGTATGGAGGGCAGTCAGTGAGGGATATGAGAGAGGGGACAGCATGGAGGGCAGTCTGTGAGGGATATGAGAGAGGGGACAGTATGGAGGGCAGTCTGTGAGGGATATGAGAGAGGGGACAGCATGGAGGGCAGTCTGTGAGGGATATGAGAGAGGGGACAGCATGGAGGGCAGTCTGTGAGGGATATGAGAGAGGGGACAGTATGGAGGGCAGTCTGTGAGGGATATGAGAGAGGGGACAGCATGGAGGGCAGTCTGTGAGGGATATGAGAGAGGAGACAGTATGGAGGGCAGTCTGTGAGGGATATGAGAGAGGGGACAGTATGGAGGGCAGTCTGTGAGGGACATGAAAGAGGGGACAGTGATCCCATAGAAAGAAATCTAGCAGTCTTAGATTTCTTGCAATGGGTACAGCAATCCTATTCATTTCTATGGGATCACCGCTACTTTGCAAACTTGGCTGCAACCGCGGGATGGCCAGAGACACCACGGAAGAACACCGTTGTTCCAAACCGTGATTCTGCTCGGCATCTACCGGATTGCGGACCCATTAAAAGGCTCCGCACGGTCGGTGCATGAGCCCTTATGCTGTTTTCACACCTAAACTCCGGAATATTTCCAGATTATCAGGATCCAGAGATTTACCAGAGTTGGCCTTTCACACATGTAGCTATCACCTCATTGTGATTTTCTGGAACATTTACTGCTGTTTTCACACATGAGCTCACTCGGACATATCCCGGAATTAGTACTAGGGCTCTGGGGAGAAAAAGTCTGGGTAAAGTCCGGGACTGATATTGCAGATGTGTGCATTCACACATACAGTCACTCTGGGTAAACTCCAGAAAATGTCAGGACTCCACTGTAAGTGTGAATGGGGCTGTAGTGTGTCACGGTGCTCCTACCTGGATATGGCTGGACCCCAGGCTTTGGCTCTGAAGCAATACACAGGGGGAATAATTGAGGGATTTGAAGAATAAACGAGTCCAGACCTTGAGATGAAATTCAACACACCTTTAATTGGGTAGACTTGCATCCAAACAATTTTGAAGCTTTTCTTGGTCCCAGCAGGCTTTAGCATATAACTAGCAGGCAAACACAACTTTGCTACATCGCAGTTGTTCTTAGCTGTGCTGACAAGCTGACTGTAGAACTTTTATTTCTCCTGGATGTTGCACTTCCCACTGTAGTCGGACTGAAGTTATGCCAGGGACACTTTACTTCTGGCTCCTGAGGCTTTAGACTTCTACCTCCCTGCCCATTAGAAAAAAAAAATCACTGAGTATAGATCCTATTAAAACATAGCTTTTACTAAATAATATTTAAAAAAAGGATACTCCCACATATAACAATACTAATATAAATCCAGTAATGATACCGCTGATGGGAAAAAGATAAACAATCATTAAATAAGACTCCCCGTATACGGGTACTCACTCATAAACCATGAATATGTGGATGTGAATAGAATAGCCCCTTTGTATCATCGAGGTATCAAACAACGGTAGGGTAGAGGTGCTTCTTCAGCCTTCCGATATTTCACCAAACGAATGATGCCCAGGATCCTCTTAAGATAAAGAGATGAACGGCAAATAAACAGCAGGTAGTGCAGGGAAATGTGAATGAGGCCCTTAGGGGTGACTAATGAGGTACTTCCCCTACTTGACCTACACCACCCTGCCTGAAAGCGGAGCAACGCCCTGCCTAGGAGCAGTGATCACCCCAAATGGAGCGGCCCCACTTATCGGAGGCTAACCCTAAGCACACTAACCCTACCAAAGAAATCCCATCAGTGGATAATAAAGTCCCAACGCGTTTCCCCATACACTTTAGTTAGGTTCTTCAGGGGACGTGGAGCAAAATTAGCACAATGGCTACCAAGCGGAGAAACCCCGCTATCGATAATGTTAATAGTGCCAACCAGATAATAGCCGCCAGGCTGAAGAAGCACCTCTACCCTACCGTTGTTTGATACCTCGATGATACAAAGGGGCTATTCTATTCACATCCACGTATTCATGGTTTATGAGTGAGTACCCGTATACGGGGAGTCTTATTTAATGATTGTTTATCTTTTTCCCATCAGCGGTATCATTACTGGATTTATATTAGTATTGTTATATGTGGGAGTATCCTTTTTTTAAATATTATTTAGTAAAAGCTATGTTTTAATAGGATCTATACTCAGTGATTTTTTTTTTCTCCCTGCCCATTAGAGCTGAAGGTGCTCTGGCTGCAATGGGCATGTCCAGCAGAGACATGCCCCTGCACACCTTCCCTTAGCAGGCGGTAAACTAGACTGGTTCTAACTGGTCCCCACCCTTCCTACAGGAAGTAGGACTAGCCCACTTCTCTCCAGAAGGGGGTAGAATGAAATGGAAAGCTCCATTCTAGGTAAAGTGCAGCTCTGCCATATTTGCTGCTGAAAAAAACCCAGAATGGACACGGAAAGAAAATACGTTCGTGTGCATGATATTGACATGATTATCCCACAGAGTGGAGATGATAATTAATTGACACAGTGGAAATTTAAAAGGAAAAAGGCTATTTATTTTTACATCTATTTTTGGCACGTATAACCTATGCTGGAGGTGGAAAAGAAAATTCAAATGGAGGAATTGAATTTTCTTTTTAATTTTGGCATGCATTTTGCAGACAACCACATGCGGCCCTCAATATTGTTTTGTGCGGCCCCCAACCATCTAGAGACAGACATGTAAGTCTGTGTCTTGTGGCTGCTCAAATGTATTTTTCATGTATTCTACCATTAGATGGGAATCCTGAAGGTATAACCAGAAATTTATCGTATGTACTGTATGTACACCATAAATTACACTATTTCAGTTGTTAACACCCCTTCAAATTTTATTTTCGGCCCTTGCTGTTGGTTCAGTCTGACAATGTGGCCCCCAACCAGAAAACTTTGTGCTCCTCTGCACTAGATGAAATGAAAATGTTAAAAGGTTATTTAATTATAATTTTAGGTTTTACAATTTCATTTTAATTTGGGCAGGTTTTACCTCTCGTAGAAAAAATGTAAAGAACAAAAACTTAAATTAGCCTGGTCTTTAAGAGATTAGGCAAATGTTTTGAAAGCATAAAAAATAGGCAGGTGGGAGGATCATCTAAGAGCAATTTTGGTAGTAGCAAAACTATAATTACTAAGTGGCTGGATCAAAGCATCTCCAAAATAGCCGGTTGTGTAGGATTCCTGGTATGCAGAAGGTGGCTCCCTCTTACAGTGGTCCATGAAAGGACAGCCGGTCCAACCCCTGACTTGTATCCAACCACAAAATCACCTACAGTGGGCATGTAAGCATTACAGTTCGGCCTTGGAGCACTGGAAGAAGACAGCCTGGCCTGATGAATCATGTTTTCTTTGACATCAGGTGCATCATTTACCTGGGGGAAGAGATGGCACCAGGATGCACTATGGAAAGAAGATAAGCCGGCGGAGGCAGTGTGATGCTCTAGGCAATGTTCTGCTGGAAGCCTTACATTTCTTGATGAAATTTGGGGGAGTGGTACCCACCATAGAAGAGCTCACCTCTTAGAAAGGTCTAATCTGAGATCTGATAAAGATTGGGCATCTGATCTGAGCTATTTTTCTTATTTTTCTCCCGAGGTTTTCTTTTCTTTGAGGCTGAAACGCTCCAAAATCAGCTCAAAAAATCCCTCAAACACCTAATTCAACATCTCAAGTCAATGCGTTTCTTTGTGCAATTATGTGCTTTTTGGGTGCAGATCTGCTTCAAAAACCTCAAGCAGAAAATGCACATTTTGTTTGCGCTGAAAACCCCCCCACACGTACTCCACATTGATTTTTTAACCTTTTTCATTTTTGCGTTTTCATTTTTCTTTCCTATCTCCCAAAAAAAAAAAAACGCAATTCCTCCACCGTTTTACTGATTTTGTTCCCTTTGTGGCAAAACTGACCTATGCCCTTCATTTTCAGTCAGTACAATTACAACAATATCACATATGTATAGGTTTTATATGTCTAAATACTGTAAAAAAAATATTCTGACCACCATAACTTTTTTTATTATTTATTACATTTTTTGGGGTAAGATAAACAATGAAAAAGTTGTGAATCGGCCATTTTGATACTTTTTTCCTTTACCCCATTTGCCATATTGCAAAAATATTTTTATATTTTAATAGTACAGGCATTTTTGGATGCATTGATGACCATGATTTTTATATTATATATATATATAAATTTACTTTTTTTTTATTTATGTATTTTTTTTATTTTAAGGAAAAGGAGATGATTTCATTTTTTCTATATTTTGTAATATATATTAGAGATGAGCGAACGTGCTCGTAACGAGCACTGTACCGCTCGGCTCCCCTGCGCTATAATTTTTTTTTTAACTTTTTTCATGTTTTTGTAGCCAGTATAGGAGGCTACAACATTCACTATTTTTTTGTTTCAATATTACCACACTCCATACAGGAGCATGATAATATGTGAATTGCTGATTTCTTATGTTGTCCTGCCACCTGCTGGCCATTGCAGTTCTAATACGCTATTAAAGTGAATTGCCGGCATCCCCATTGGCCGCACGGGAATGCCAGTAATAACTCGAAAGCTCTCACTTTTTTCAGTTTTTCACTGTTTAGATGCCACGATCACTCATGATCATGGCATCTAAAGGCTTTAATGACCGCAATCAGCATAATTGCCTGTTGTGGTAATTAGGCGTGGGCCTCTGCTGTTTGATATAGCAGAGACCCGCTGGCCATGGCACCTGCTGCATGCACTAGTGGGCGCCATGTTTAAAAATCACTCCAGCGTCGGACATGTACAGCGCTGGTAGTGAAAAGGTTAAGCGTGTTTTTTAAAATCAGTCATGTGAACTGGCCCTAAGTGTTTCTTATGATGAGGTTCATATTATAAAGCGAAAAAATACAGTAGTTACTGCTGCGAAATATTGTTCAGATAACAAAAACTTCAAGGTGTAGCTTCCAAATTCCCTAAATCTCAATCTGATCGAGCATCCGTGGGAAAAGTCTGATCAATGGAGGCTGCACCTCACAACTTACAGGATCTAAGTACAGTGTGTTTTATATTGTTCTAAGTCACGTTTACTTGGGTCTTCCTGTATTAATATTCAAACAGGTATCTCCCAAAGAAAGAGAACCACCTCAATAGCGCAACCTCTTGAAAGCGGCTCCCGGGTCCCTATGAGTCAAAATCCAACTTTTTAACAAGCCTTAGGACATGACATGGGAATAAAGCCAACTCAAGTATCCATCCATAGACATCTATTTTGGGGTGCTTGCCCCTCATCAGTGTGGAGTAAGATTCTGGCTGGCTGAGTACAAGGCTTTGGATGCAGCTTAGGAGAGGTGCCAGGTCTTCCTAAAGAGACCGATTTAGACTTAATATATTAAACTCATATTCCCGTGTTATATCCCAAGGTTTGTTAAAAAGTTGGATTTAGACTCACAGGGAACCACTTGTAAAAGATGGTAAGATCTCAAGATCTCTTTGCATATTCTTTTCCCATGGAGCATTGCCAATAAGTCTCCATACAAGACTGGTCTACAGCTGCAATCCAAATGAATGCAATCTTGTGGACTGCAGCGGTCATTCAATAGTTAAAATCAATCAGTCGCGCTACAAAAAGTTGCAGTGTAGCCATACACACTATATTACTATGTTATTAATGTATGGGGGTAATACTGATCTTCCTGCAGTGCTCTGTTAGTAACAGTACTGTGGTAATATTCAGTCTCTATTTAGCTTTATTACATGTAGTCATGGTGCAGCATTATCTGGAGTGGGGGCCAGATGCTGACACCCCCCATCTATGCCCCGGAGTCATGCCACTGATTATGACACTCAAACTCTCTAGCCGATGACATCACAGATAGTGTTGCTAAGGAAACAAGAAGCGTTATCGTGCCAGGATTCTAAGGGTGACATCGCAAAACACGTGACCATGCCAGGATTCTAATGATGACATCACAAAGAGTGGCTTAGCATCAGGGCGGCCATCTTTAATGTACTTTATTAACCTACCCTCAATGGAGATATCACTAGTGGATGGAGTTTTACCTGGGAGGATCATTTATTTTGAAACTTGTACCAGTTTTCTGTCTATAATAAAAGTTAAAAACTTTGGCACATGCAGATTTTATGGAAAAATGTGTGAATTTAAATATTATACTTTTAAAAATTGGTAACTCACCCCTCAGGCTCCAGGCCCTCAGCTATACCCTTATGATACACGAAGAAAATAGGGCTGAGTAAAATGTGTGCAATTTGATAATTAAATGAAATAAAACACCATTTTTTCTTTAAAAAAACACTATGTTTATTTATAAAAAGGTTTTAGGTTTAAAGTGGATTTTTTGCAGCTCTGGCTCCGTCTTCAGGATCGGCTGGATTCAGGTCCGCTAACTTGTAGAGGAGGAGGTCAGGGGTCGCACCTCTGGCAGGTTTTCAGGGACAGAATATTGTCACCAGAGGTTCCTCATGTTGTCTTGTAGTCGGATCCTAGAAGAGAAAATACCCAAATAAAAAAAAAAACAGTTTACAAAAACACAAGGGGAAGATGGAGGGAAGCGGCCAAACTTACCGGACCTGGTGGAGCTCTGCTCGTCTTCACTGGAATTTCAGATGGTTTGGATGGTAAAAACCATATATAGATGGTAAGTGGGCCCAAAGGGGTAGATGGTAAGTGGGCCCCAAGGGGTAGATGGTAAGTGGGCCCAAAGGGGCAGATGGTAAGTGGGCCCCAAGGGGTAGATGGTAAGTGGGCCCAAAGGGGCAGATGGTAAATGGGCCACAAGCTGCAGATGGTAAATGGCCCCAAGCCGCAGATGGTAAATGGGCCCGGGCGGCAGATGGTAAGTGGGGCCAAGCAGCAGATGTTATAGTAAGGGCCTATCGGCAGATGTTACAGCCGTCTACAGAGGATACAAGATGGCCTCTTCCTCTTCCGGGGGTTTGAGGCCCTGATGTTGGTGGTGCTCCCCGGAAGGTCCGCCATCTCCACATCCTCTGGATACTGTCGGGGGCCTACTTCCATTTTGTCATCGTTGCTGTGATCGGACTTCATCTCAACGTCGTCCGCATACTGGCGAGGGCCGACATCCATGTTCTCTATTGCAGTCACCACAGGAATCGTCATCCTCCTCCTCTTACGAGACTTTGCCATAGTGACAGCCAGCTAGAGATACTGACACTGGTGTCAGGGCGTGACCCCCATTTATGGGATTAGACCACACCGCCTGATTATTATGTCATAAGTAAGTGAGTCATGACCATTATGACATCACAAGTAAAAAAGTCATGCCAGAGACATAGTAAAGGGGGGGCCAGGGGGAGACAAGCATCTAATGATGACATCACAAGAAGTGCCATAGCATGAGAGCGGCCATATTGAATATACTGGAATCACACTTTTTTAATATCACATCATGTACATACCTGTTCTTGCCTAAAATTTTCTTCATGTTTCTTCATTCTCTTCACATAGAATTTAGGATGAGGGGTGGGATATCTGACCCCAGAGGAATTTGGTCCCTGTAGCAGCCAATCACAGCGCAGCTTTCATTTCGAATTTGGCACTTCAAAAATAAAAGCTGCACTGTGATTGGTTGCTAGGGGCAACAAGGACTGTTCTACTGTTAATCTGACCCAATGTGTGAGATGATGGGAGTGATATATTGTGTAGGTGAAAGAGATGATGGGAGTGATACAGTGTGAGATGGGGGAATGATGGGAATAATACAATGTGTCTGAGATAGTTGGAGTAATACATTGTGTGTGAGAGGATGGGGGTGATAAATTGTGCATAAGATGACGCTATTGATAGATTGTGTATGGGAGGATGGGAGTGATACATTGTGTGTGAGATGATTGGAGTGCTTACAGATATTTATCTACTATATAACATTGTCACAATAAACCAACATTTTAAAGATATTTCTGATACTTAGGACCGGGCACTGGATGGTTGTTTGCCGGGCCGCGGCTATCAGGGCCCTGGTCGCAAATGGAGGGCAGCGGAGGCAGGGCACAGGGAGATGAGCGCTTTCATTGTGGAAGCGCTCATCTCCATAGTCTGTCTCCATAGTCCATCTCCTCAGGACAGCGATACAGATGCCTGTGCTGCGGCAGGGGAGGGGAGAGGCATCTCCCTTCCCCGGTCCTCTCATTGGTTGCAGGCCTAGTGCCTGTAGCCTATCAGAGGCCGGCTCAGGTGGCGCGATTCATCACGCCTGAGCCATACAACGCAGGACACAGGCCGGAAGAGGCCTGCATTGCATTGCTGCCAGCCTGATGGAGGTAAGTATAAGTGTTTTTTTTATGTTGTTTTTTTTTGCAGAATACAGGAGAGGAGAGCTATAGGGGCACTGGGGGACACTTCTTACTGGCACATGATTGGGGGGCATCTATGGGGGCACTTCTTACTGGCATATTATTGGGGGCACTTTTTTCAGGCTTATTATTGGGGGCACTGTGGGGACATCTATGGGGGCATTTCTTACTGGCACATTAATGGGGGGCACTGTGGGGACATCTATGGGGGCACTTCTTACTGGCAAATTATTGGGGGGCACTGTGGGGACATCTATGGGAGCACGTCTTACTGGCACATTATTGGGGGCACTGTGGAGACATCTATGGGGGCATTTCTTACTGGCATATTATTGGGGGCACTGTAGGGACATCTATGGGGGCATTTCTTACTGGCACATTATTGGGGGCACTGTAGGGACATCTATGGGGGCACTTCTTACTGGCACATTATTGGGGGGCACTGTGGGGACATCTATGGGGGCATTTCTTACTGGCACATAGTAAGTAAGGGAGAACAGAAAATAGAGCACAGTCTATATGATAAAGTGAGCATGAAGGACAGTAAGTGAGGGGGAAATTGGCAGCAGTAAAAGAGAGAGACAATGGCAGTCTGTTAGGGAAAACAGGGAACAGAGGATACAGACACTGTCTGTGAGGGAGGGCGTACATGGCGGAGCAATGAGGGTCGTCTGTGAGGAAAAGGAGCATCGAGTGCACTCTGAGGGAGAGGAGGCATGTGAGCAAGATGGGGTATGAGGTGGTTTATGAGGGAGAGATGATGTAGGAGCAAGTCTGTGAGGGAAATGAGAGAGAGGAAAGTATGGATGGCAGTCTGAGGGATATGACAGAGGGGACAGTATGAAGGACAGTCAGAGAGATATGAGAG